>JAWNPD010000038.1:6000000-6600000 GCA_035045305.1 Drosophila maculinotata | reverse complement strand
AACAATCGATAGAGCTACCATTCGAGTGTATGAGTGTATGTCTAGCCACACGATCTAACATTACGATTCGATTGTGTTTCGGCTTTTTGGCAACATGAGGCATCAGCAATTGCCATATAGCAAAACCCGGCCGAAGGCATCAGCTTGCCATTTCTTTTCTTTTCTATTTTATTTCGGTTTTTTTATTTCGCACACTATCGAGTCACTCGCATTTTGGGTTGACATATTTTTGGAAATGTCAAAATGCGTTAAAATTGCTTAATTACTTTTTATGTACACACATACACACATTTGGCAACGATCCAAATGGTGATCGGTTTATCCCTATTATTGGTACTGCTCTTCGCTGTGTTCGCTACAAACAATTAGGGTTTAAACTTATTTTATTTTTGTTCATTTCGGTATTTGTTGGCCGGAAGCAATGGCATTTGACTAGACTCTAATTTGGTACTATGTACTTACATACACAAGGATCAATTTCATCGCAAATCGTTCTTGATCATATTAATATTAATTTTAGTAAACATTATAATTTAACTAATACATTTTGCCTAAAAGCATTAAATATTTATTCGAGCTTTCGACTCGGAATACTCTTAGGGGCTTAGCAGCATTTTCAGCTTGTCGCTGCGAGAAACGCACAAAACGCTCGAACACAATTCGCCTTTTAATGTGCAAATGTAAAGCTTAACTAATGCACTTACACACACACAAACATACACATACACATACACGCTCGCGCACATTCGCAAAACTTGCAGATGCACACACATAATGGATGCATCCGATAGATACAGCCAGCTAGAAGAAGCAAAAGTAGAAGATGCCTCTGCTAACATGCGAGCGAAACACACAAATGCAATTCAATTTTTTTTTTTGCTAGGTTTCGAACGATTTTTTATTTTTCGTAATTTTTCTGGTTTTTTTTTTTCTTTTACTCATCTTTGGCCTGTTTGAAATGTATTTTTGGGTGGCAATAATAGCTCCCAGAGATAATTCTCGTCCTTGTCGTTAGGTTGATGAATTTCTCTCTGGCTGTTGTGCCATAAAAACATAGCCACCAACTGTTGTCTACAAATAAATCTCGTTAGGGAGTACACGACATACACACACACACACACACACACACACATATGGATACTTAACTCCTATCTACGCGTTGTACCACTTATGCAGATGCAGATACTTTTTGCCTGAGAAATAATCGAAAGCAGCATGTCCATAAAAACGCATGCTTCAAGAAGAAAATAAACGAAATAGCTGTTATCGCAGATTAAATACCCTACAATATACAATAGTTAAAAAAACGTGTGTTTCCATTAAATAATTGTATCATTTAATCAGCAAAAACAACAATCTGTACTAAGTAGCAGCATATATATAATACTAGCTACTAGCAGCTTATGAGCTTTTACTGTTCAATAAAATAGCATAGAATTAATCCACAACGACAGAAATAAATACAAATTAAAAGTCGAGTAGGTGACAACATTGCATTGGTCCAATAATCAAATCTGTCCACGTTTCGTCTTTCTATTCCACACGCATTTTGTATGCCACATTTTGTGGCATAATAAACTTTCTTATATAATGCGCTACATAGCCAAAAGACAGAAACAAAGCCTCAGCATTTCCTTTTTGTCTACTTTTCCTTGTTTTTACGACGGCAATTAAAGTGCAGAATTTGATTTAATGTATTTTATTGATAATAAAAAGTGAAACATCTCAAAGTGCCGCCTCCCAGTTTTTACTCATGGCATAATATAAAATTTGATTTTATTTGCTTTGCTCTGCTTTCCTTTGCCTCTCCTACCTACTACCACCTACCCCTGCCCCGCCACCTGCCCCTGTCCGTATCCATGCTCTATGACAACCATTTCAAGTACAGTATGCAAATGCGGGCATTGCGCGCTTGTCACATTGGAAAATTGAAAATCCTTTTATATGCAAAACGTGACAAACGATTTTAGATTTTATGCCCCTTGACGACGCATAAATATAGAAACTTTAAGTGGAACTTTAAGGGCATCTGCATGGCATATAGATACGCAACAGAAATAGTATCTGAGTGGCAGAAACTTTTGAGAAGATATAAAGTGTAAAACTGAAGACAATTGATTGATTTTTTCCTAAAAAACTTGTTATTAGATATGCATATGTAAATTTATAATTTGTACTCGTAAAAAATAGTTTTTCCCATTCACATCTTGGCTGCATTTCGAGGACACGCCCATTTAATTGAGAATGCGCCCACTTTGGCATTGGCTTTAACGGTTTACATGTGTAACACACCCGTCGCAGGGATCTGGACATGGACAATGGGCTTATTGGGCTCTACCTACAGCCTTCAATCCAGTGCCACATGTGATGACACTGCTATCTCAGACCTCTGCCGCTGCCCCTGCCAGTCCCTGCCACTGCCACTGCCACTGCCACAGACACTGGCCCCTTGCAACGTTTGTCTGCTGGCTGTTTCGTAATTACGTGGAAGTCAAGCCCTGCAAGCGGACACATGTAGAACATGCCACATGCCTACACATGTACCAATACCCGGGCCAATACTCTCATCCCAGACAGCACTACACTCATATGTATGTACTCATGCCCAAACTCGTACTCGTACTCGTACTCATATTCGTATTCGTATTCGTATTCGTACTCGAATTCGTACTTGTATTGTATTATTGCATATGGCTGGCTCTGCGTATGAATGAACTCAAGTGGCGGCAATTTCAATGTATTTACGAGTCATTTCATACAGCAAATGGGACAAAAAAAAAGCAAACCGAAACACCAGAAAACAAATTGAAAGGCAGACAAAGTAAAACTTTAAAATGCCCAGCTTCAAAACGTAAATCAGTAAATATGTAAAATATGATATACTATTTGCGCATTTGAACACATATGTGTCCCCCCATCAATATGTGTCCTGTATTGACATATTGTTCTCCTTGTTTGTGATTAGATGAATGTTAACTTGAAATACAATACCAATTAGTGCACAAAATACACATGCGTAGACATATATATATATTTATATGTGTATATATGTATATATAAATACATCAGTAAGTTAATAGTAAAGCAGAGCAAAGCTTTAATTATGTAAATTAAATGTCATAATGTGCATGTTGGGAGCGCTGATGTGAGCTATATTAAATATTCTTATGTATACTTATATGTGAATAAATAATTTATAAATTCATGCTTATATAGATAAATGTACGTTTAATTATATTTGTATTTAAATATATTTTATTGCTGACTGATTAGTGTCCAAGTATTTTATACAATAAGTAATTTATAATTATTTATTATTTATTATACATCGACTTATGCTGGATTTTTACGAAACTTTTATACCAAATTTTGTTCAGATATCATTCAACTTACTTCATATGTTAATACATACGTATAATTTAATAGATCCGTGGAATCCTCACTAGTCCCATAATTTGTGACAAAATAATAACAAGAATGAGTTTTAAAATGAAAAAACCGAAAGTTTGGTCATATTTCGTGCCAGATTTTTGAGTTTTGCCAAACTTTTGTGCAATATTTTTGCAAAAAAAAAAGGATATGCGAGTGAGATAGAAAGCACTCCCAAAAAAGCAGGCAGCCCGCCAAGTATTGCAGCTATTCAACCCCCTGTACAGAACCCCCTCTCACCACTCCACAGTAGGCTATCAGCACAGCCTCCCCTAACATGGCAGCACAGCAAAAAGTTTACGCAATGTACCGTAAATTGTGTGTTAATTCAATTATGCCCAAGTTATCGCCTCCCCACAACATTCGCCCTATCTCATACACACACACACACATACACACACAAAGCATACCACACATACACATGCACGCACACAGCTGCGTAATTAAAATACCGAATGTTTATTCAGGTAAATAATTTCAAAGTGCAGGTGAAAAAGCGTCGGCAACTGCAATAACAAAATTGATACCATTTTCCAGCGCCTTCTTCTCGCTGTTGTTGCTGTTGTTGTTACTTTTGTTGTTTATGGCCAGGTTAGTAAGACTCGCTGACTTTTGGCAAACGCCGCTGCAAAAACAATCTAATGTCAGGCACGATGCCACACACCCATCCCCTCTTGGCTGCTCTTGCCCCACGCCACAGTACCAGCGGCGCCTTCATTCAAGCGTTGAAATTTCCAGAGCAAAAGTTCTTAACAAAACTTTTCATTAAAGTTTGGCGAAGAGGAAGGCGACGCAACAGAGCCAAGAGACGTAAGGCTGCTAGGAAAAGCGCGGAAAACTTTACCGCTGGCAGGCGCTGCTAAACGTCATTTGTGGGCGTGGCCAAATGCAGCAACAACAGCAAGAACTAAAACTAAAAAAAAATGGCTGCCTGCCCCCGCAAAAGTATTTGTTTTTCCTCACAGTTAGTGCGAAATGTGTGAGCGAGTGTGTGTGTGAGTGTGTGTGTGAGTGTGTGGGAGGCTAAGGTTTTTCTCAAGTTTTTAGTCGCCATCCGCAAAATGTTTTTCTCGCATTTCAATTCACCACAAAAACGTTTTGAGAAATTATTGCAAAAGTTTTTCATAAAATAAAAGCGCATAAATTTAGTACAAAAAACGTGGCTGTCTGCGGGCGGAGATGTTGGGCACTGGTACCGGGTGGTCTAGATAGTCCTATAGCTGGTTAGAGCCAAATATCAAGCGGCTGCAATGCATGCGTCCGATATGAGCACACACACAACAAACACACACACACACATGCACTTCTCGTGCACCTTTGTGCGACACGTTAAGTTGTAAAATCAAAAAAGCAAACAACAAAAAATTATATATATAAAAATGCTCTAGTCTTATGCTCTCGACTAGAAGATACCCTGCATCACAAGCTCCGCACATATATATATAATATAAGGCTAAAGTAATATTTATTTATTTAAGTTAGTAATGTAATCTTAGATGCTGCTTTCTGCCTGTTACATACATGTGCACAACCTTATTATACTAATTTTTTCAATTTGAATGGGTGCTGTGTGTGAAAAAAAAGAACAGCAGCAACAAAAAGCATGAGTGCGAAATGTTCTCAATGGTTACGCAAAAAATTCAGCAAGCGTTTTAGACAGAAACAACAACAATAACAACAGCAACATCAAGAGCAACAACGTCAGCTGTAATCCAACAGAGTTGTAGTAGTAAGCCCCTAAAGCAAGAAAAAAATAAACCTAAGTGAGAACTAACCTAACTAGAGTAAGGATACGAATCTTGAATAACAAAGATTCTAACTATAACAATGAGACGACATAAGTCGAATTAAGAGTTTTTTAGATATTTAAACTAGTAAGTGAGAAAAAGACTACAACTATTTATAAATACTTTTTTATGAAATTATAGGCTAAAATATTATTTGAGCAATAGTTATATTCTCTCAATAAACCTATTCTTATGCTTTGAATTATTTGTTTTTTATTCTATGTACTTTATTCTATGTACTCTTGTAGCGAAAGTGAATCGAGTTTGGATGACGATTCTGAATTATGTATACAGATTCTAAATTTAAATATAAATACAATTTATGATATTCATACGTGTACATTTTAAGCAGATAGTCACGCAAAAGAACTAAGGGCATTAAATAGTTGGCTAGTTGGCCATCGCATTTACAAAATTTTCCGCATTTAGTATGATTTTCGCTCTCTCTCTCTCTGTGACTCTTTCTTTTTCGCTGCCCCCTCCCTTTCTCTGTCTCTGTTTGTATTTTTGTCGACTTTTCAACTTGGTCGCGACTGTGACGCGTTTGGCGGTTAGGGGAGGTTGGGCGGTGTGCATTTGAAATATGGTCGCTTGTGCCACAAATAAATAACGCTTTGAAATCGCTCGCAAGTGGATACAGGCAACATTTTGAGTGTGTGTGGGTGGCTTCAGGGTGCTGCATCTGCTGCTGCTTTTGCTGGTACTTCTGGTTCAGGTTCTGGTTCTGGTTCTGCTTCTGTTTCTGGCCAGGGCTTTGCTCTGCTAGTTAAGCACTTACATGCACACATACATAAATAGGAATTAAAATATAAAATGCTCTCAACGGCAGCAGCGTCAGCAGTGAGCGTCAGCAGTGAGCATCAACAACGTGGGCAGCTAACACAGATACAAGTGCACCCACAAATATAGAGATACAAATGCTCTCCCACATACTCATAGATTGCCCGTTGTGTGCGGCTGCGTTGGCAACTAATATTTATTTGTATTGTATTCCACATAATGCCCACAGGAGGGGGCAATATTGAAGGTGAATAGAAGTGGGAGAGTTGTTATTTTCTTTGCTCGATGCATCTTCGAAACTTAAAAACTAGCAGGGAAAAAGAGTAAATGTAGTTTAGCTAAGCATACGGATTTAATTATCTGCTGGGTGCTTTAGAAAGCAAGCAAAATTCTTGAGTGTTCATGAATATGGGAAAAAGAAACAAACATATGTAAAATATTTCAAGAGCAGTAAGCTTTATCGTGTTCGCATGATATATTTATACAATATTATATATATAATTAATATTAATTAATATCAAGAGAGTACTAAATAAAAATATTCAAAAAATAAAAATGTTTCAAATGTGAAAAAAAATTTGAATGTGGTATTTAAAAAGAAGACATGTTGAAGTGTCATTTCAAGGTATAGTGTTTGGGCAAGCCAACGTAGATTATGGCGTAATTTTAAAAACAAAAAAATATGAAATTTATTTTTTTCAAAAATGCATAAACTTGAGATGTAGAATTAAACTATATGCCAAAATATGATCAAAATGGCCTCGGGATTGACAATCGGTTCAGATTTGACAAAGTTGTGGCAGTTTGAAGTCTGGGAATGTCATTTATAAGGAACTTTTCGTTGTTTTGGCACTTTACAAGTCAATTTTTTTGTCACTTTTGGCGTGATTTTTGACAGAAAAATGAAACACCACAAAATCACTTTTCGTATAGTTTTTTATACTAATTGAGACACCCACAATCAATTAAACGTAAAATTTCAAGATTCTATTTTTTGAAAAATCAAAATATGTAAGGGTCCCCCCTTATGCTTTTTTTGCCAAAAAAATCCAAAATGTATTTTTTTCAAAAATGCATAAACTTGAGATGTAGAATAAAACTAGATGCCAAAATATGATCAAAATGGCCTCGGGATTGACAATCGGTTCAGATTTGACAAAGTTGTGGCAGTTTGAAGTCTGGGAATGTCATTTATAAGGAACTTTTCGTTGTTTTGGCACTTTACAAGTCAATTTTTTTGTCACTTTTGGCGTGATTTTTGACAGAAAAATGAAACACCACAAAATCACTTTTCGTATAGTTTTTTATACTAATTGAGACACCCACAATCAATTAAACGTAAAATTTCAAGATTCTATTTTTTGAAAAATCAAAATATGTAAGGGTCCCCCCTTATGCTTTTTTTGCCAAAAAAATCCAAATTGTATTTTTTTTAAAAATGCAGAAACTTGAGATGTAGAATAAAACTAGATGCCAAAATATGATCAAAATGGCCTCGGGATTGACAATCGGTTCAGATTTGACAAAGTTGTGGCAGTTTGAAGTCTGGGAATGTCATTTATAAGGAACTTTTCGTTGTTTTGGCACTTTACAAGTCAATTTTTTTGTCACTTTTGGCGTGATTTTTGACAGAAAAATGAAACACCACAAAATCACTTTTCGTATAGTTTTTTATACTAATTGAGATACCCACAATCAATTAAACGTAAAATTTCAAGATTCTATTTTTTGAAAAATCAAAATATGTAAGGGTCCCCCCTTATGCTTTTTTTGCCAAAAAAATCCAAAATTTATTTTTTTCAAAAATGCATAAACTTGAGATGTAGAATAAAACAAGATGCCAAAATATGATCAAAATGGCCTCGGGATTGACAATCGGTTCAGATTTGACAAAGTTGTGGCAGTTTGAAGTCTTGGAAGGGTAATTTCAATGTAATTCATAAGGCACTTTACAATCATATTTTGTTTGCAATTTTTGGCATGATTTTTCAAGAAAAAGATTTTTTGCTTAAAAATTAATGATATCTTAACCTCACTCCTGTGAAAAAAGAAAAAAACAACTTATATTTTTTCAGACTAGCCTTGACACCACTAAAAGATTGTTTTCATTTCTCTGTCTTTAAAGAGCTGTACCGTAAAATCTAGCACATTTTTGTGTGATTTGGTATTCCCTGTTATCTAACAGCCTCCAAGGGAGCAATTTTATTAGATAATGTATGAGCTGCCTCCCACGTTGATAGGCGCACATGACGTGGCCAAGTGCAAAGCGTCAACGTACTTCCAGCTACTTAAGAAGCGACGAGACAGCTCCATCAGTTTGTACAGCAGTTGGCACTTATTGAGCAATTAAATGATCTTAATGCTCATCGGGATACACGTGCACATGTTGGACCTTTGAACTCGCAAGATATAAATTGTAAAATCTCTGCCTGGCAACTAGAAAATATTTGTCGACGCGTTGGTAATTGAATGCCGCAGGCAGGCAGGCAGGCAGGCAGACTGATAGACAGTCAGAGAGCAATAGCCTTTGTCAAAGTAGAAGAAAGACCAACCCAAGGCGACATCTAATTACAACTAACATAGAGGGGAGCAAGGGGAGTAGAAGATCAGCACGTAACTATAGATGCAACACACAATGGATGCCGGAAAAATGCAGCGAGCAGCAGCAAATCTCAGTATTTATAGAAACCAACGCGTTGCGAGCGAGATGCACACACAAATGAAAAGAGACAGACAGTAACAGAGAGTGTGAGAGAGAGAGAGAGAGAGAGAGAGAGAGAGAGCATAGAATCGGCGAGATCATTTTAATGATATTTATAAACGATAAACTCAGAGCAGGCGAAGTCAAGTGCAGACACTGCGAGCACATTGCATTGGCATCAAGTAACCGGGACGGATTTGGGATTGGGCTGAGTCGCCAGAGAGTCGACAAATGAAGCCATTAGCCGCCAGCTATAGCCATAGCCATACTCTGAAGTTGTGGCCCAAATATAGTCCGTTCGTTGTCCAACACTCGAAATGGAGTTGCTATATTTGGACTGGCTAGCAGCGGCAGCACATGGCGCTCTCGAGTTACAATAGATGGGAGGCGTCTGGTTTGGGGTTGGTGTTTTTCGATACTAATGTTTAATATTTTGGGGCAAATTCAATTGGCAAGCCATAGGCTTCGGCCATGTGTCGCTGAAGCTGCAAGTTTTCTGGGATTTTCTTCTTTTTTTTGTGTTTGTTGCCTGTAACATCGCATATTCCAGTCACGATTTAGCATTTTTCATCAGCGCTGCGATTTTCATGTCACGTTCGCTGACAAAGTTTTCTGGCCCGTAACCTTTACCCGTGCCAAGGCGCGAACTTTTCAAACATCGCGTCTTTTGCGGCCATATAGGCAAGTACATAACATCTATGCACACACACACACTCATACACATAGAGAAATATAGATATGTATGTACATACTTTATAGCCCCATATAGGACTATGCTCTTGCCTTTGGCTGTCAGTTGCTATGTATTTTGGGTTTGTTTGCTCTTCGACAAAGTTTGTCAGTTTCGCCTGATGTTTAATTGTTATTTTGTGTGTCTCTTGTGGAACAACTTAAGTACGTCTGATCTCATTTTGAAGTTGTTCCAAAGTTGTCATCTTGCTGCCGGCTGTCAGCATAACTACAAATTGTCAAGTTGGCACTCTTAACTTAAATCTGAGATTGTGGCACGATAATAAAGCTGCCAAGCTTACAAAAATATTTCATACAAAATTCGCAAAACAATTCTAAATATATAGATCTAGATTGTACAATATTCTTCTCTTACTTTAACTAGTTGCGCTTTTCAAAAGGAATTTGTCTCCTTGCAGGTGAACTTTAGCTAATGTTGTTGCGTAATTAAACTGAAATCATATTATCAGTACATTTCCCAACTGCTGCTTCATTAAAATAAGATTTGCACCAACTTTATTCACAATTTATTTCCAATTTTGCGCTTGCGTAAAGCGCATAAAAAATATATATATATATATTTATATTTAATATATAGCTTTGCGCCCCTCGGTGGAAACTCTTGAAGTACTTGGTTCGTTTTGTTATACGCTTTATGCCACTTAATTAATTTCAAAATAAAATGGCGCAACCATTAACAATGCACCAGCAAATACAAACACAAACACACACACATATACACAACTCCAGGCAAGCCACAATAAACAAGGAAAAGCAACAAAAAACAACAACTAGTGAAAAGCGAATGAAATGCAACCAGAAAAAGTATATATATATATATATATAAAATGTTCACTTAAACAATGCTGAGTACGTGTTCTACATATACAGATGTAAGTACTCAGAATGGGATCGTATACGGGGCGTATACTTTTGTAGTGCAGTGTAAAAAGCACACTGCCAGCAGAGAGGTAGCAAGCGCAAGTTTCTTCTTCTTCTTCTTCTGCGTCAGCTTCGGCTGCTGGTTTGTTGCTGTAGCTCTCTTCTTCTTGTTCTTTGCACGCTCCGCAGTCATTTGGAGCATATGTTTCGAACATTTTTCATAATCAAAAAGCTTTTAGCGGCGGACAGTGGCAATGATGGCCACGACAACGATGCGGCTGCCACGCCCCGAAATCTCCCTTGCAGCCCTAAAAAACTGCAAGCTGACTAACTTATTTGTAGCCAAGTGGAGCTTATTGTCCGTTTCATTTTCGAGTGCAGCAGCGTGTAAAATCGCAATAATGCACCACTTTCCAAACGCTGCACAGTGTTCAACAACGCTCAACTCGCCCGCAGTGTTTGTTACCGATTTGTGGCATGACAAAAAAATAGCTTGACAAACAGCTAAAGCGACAACAGCAACATAAAGTTGGAGTGTCTGTGTGTGTGTGTAGCAGTAGCTGAACTATGAGTTACCCTGGCTGTTAAATCTCCTATACAGCCCCTTTAATCATGATTTGATGCAACCAACTCTTTTCTGGCTCCAATAATTATTTTGAATAATAATATTTATATTTAAAACATTTTTAAACTAAAGTTTATTCATTTTCAAGAGGTGATCTCATATAATTCCCCATACTCGACTTTGATAAGCAAAATTCGATGATAGGTCAATCGCACGTGTTATTTACAAGGTTGACATAAGTTGTATATGCATATTCAGGCTATAGGGTATAACAAAAGGCATTTGCAATGACAAACAGCATTTGTCATGCCAATTGATTGCCGACAACAACTAGAACTATAACAACAACGAAAAAGCCCGAAATAACAAATTCAATTTGGCTCTGAACACTAGAAACAAGTCGAACAATTGAATTCAATTTTCATAGGCATAAACATGTTGCCAAACATTTATAACAAATCGCATTCAATTCAAAGAATGGGCATTGTTCGTATGCCATGCTAAAGAATACTTATTTACCATAGTAATTTAAAATTGTTTATAGTTGACAGTTTTGTTGCATATAATAATATAATATTTGCATTAAGCAAACAACAACTATAACATTTAATTGTTGTTGGCTTTTGCTATGCGCATTACGCATTTTATTACGTTTCCGAATGCTTTTAATTGCCTTTCATTAATTTTTACGCAATGCCGGTCATCATATGCAAATAAATTGCGCATACGCTCCGATGCCAGCTGCAACAGCAACAGCAGCAGCAACAGCAAACAGCAACAAACAAAAACAGCGGCCTACACATAAACAATAAAGCACAGCCGTGACCACAGAACTGTAGCCTCAGCTGAGCTGAATCCCAGACACAAGAGATGAAAGCCAATGTGTGGGTTTGGGTTCTCGATTGAAACGGCCGGCTGGATCTCAGAGCTGAAGCCGGAAAATTTCTTATGTTGCTTTTCATAAGCCAAACGCAAATTAAATTTGTATCTATTTGTATCAGTAATATAAATAAATATTTAGATATTCCATGGCAAACAAACAATTTATATCTTAAATTATAAGGATAATTTCCACAGCATACTTAAAACTTCAGCTCATCTCAGTCAAAACATTTAAAATTTTTCAAGAAACATCAAAAACTAAAAGCTCCAAGCTCATTGAGTACCTAAGTCGCGAAATATATTATCCATTGCCTTGCTCGCCTTGTCGCCATCGCTCTTGTTATAAAAGAATACAAAATAGATAATAAGACCCAGAATGATGAGTACACCGACAACTGAGCAAAGCACCATTAAGAGCAGCTTTAGGCCACATTCTAGGCAGCTAAAAATTGGATTCGTATTATAAAGTATTAAAGTACAACTTCAAACTTACCAGCAAATGGCCGAACCAGCGAAACGAAGACACATCTTTTATTTTGAATAATTTGAAATTCGGTTGATGTTTAGTAAAGAAATTTGTATCAGCTACGAATGATAAGTCACATACTTCCTAGACCTGCAAATATATATATGTAAAAGCATTAGGGGTACTATGGTTAAAAAAAAAGCAATTGAAATAAAATGCAATCAAATTGTGCAAATTATACCCCAGCAGCATATTTTGGCTTTCAGGCAAATTATATTTTATTTTTATTTTATTGTGAGACATTTTTATTGCAACGCCGGTAAATTCATAAATTCGATTAACTTAAGCCACCAAGCGCATTCAATTGTTGTTAAGGGCCTGCAAAGCCAACTGTAGAGGCGAAATTTAAAAAATACAATAAAAATAAAGAAAACGAAAAGGAAAAGGAAAGGAAACAAAACAAAACTCATGCCGCATAATCGAAATGTATTTTGGCTTTTTATTGCGCTACCAAGTCAAGGTAAGGCTTGAATTTCGAGGGTGTGTGTGTGGTCATGAGAGGATTTGAGGGGGCGATAACAGCATTTCAACGCCTTATGGTCCATTTAGGTAAAAGTGCCATTTGCGCTGTGGGCTTAACAAGAAATTATGACCTCTGGGCGGCCCAGCCACAAGATTCCACCAAAAAGAAAGTACATAAAAATGTGGTAAGCCACAGAAAGAAATGCCCGAAAAGCTGAGACCATAACCAAAAACTGAAGCTGAAGACTGTGTACGTGAAAAAAAACTCAATTAAATTTATAAATGTGTCGAAAACTTGTGACTAATCAAAACTAAAGTTGGTGACCTAACAGTAGCGTCATTTACAGTGAGAAAAACTACATTTAAGTCTTAAAACGAATTTCATTCAAATCAAAGCAGGCTCAAAGCTTGCTACCTTGATTATCAAATTATCAATATTCTCAAGCATATAATAGAAAACAATAAAAATTCACTAAAATCAAACATCAAAGGATCAAAAAAAAGTTTGTATTTTTTATTTACCTGAAGAAAATACCTAATATATTACAAGTTACAAGTCATTGCAATTAGCCTCGACAATGGCCCAGTCACAATTTTCGACGTCTGGTGGTGCGAGCCTGAATTATGAGGAGGAACAGCAAAAGCGACAGGAGAATGTGATGTATGAGCAAAGTAGCCAGATAGCCACCGAGCCACCTAGCAGTGAAATTCGTTTTGCATCGTCATGCTTCAAGGACA
This sequence comes from Drosophila maculinotata, assembly GCA_035045305.1. Classification (NCBI taxonomy): domain Eukaryota; kingdom Metazoa; phylum Arthropoda; class Insecta; order Diptera; family Drosophilidae; genus Drosophila; species Drosophila maculinotata. The sequence continues at coordinate 6,586,519 of JAWNPD010000038.1, read as the reverse complement.
AAACGGGTGCATCAAATTGCAGTTGTATCAGCCACGAGCATTGCAAGGCAAACTCGCAGCTCGTGACCACGGAACACTTTCGTGATCAGTTGAAGAAGCTGCGCAGCATCTGCGGTGTTCAGGGCATGATGAACTTGGAGGTGAACAGCATATTCCTAAAACGACTCGAGGAGATCGATGGGCTGAACCAGACATGCTGCACCGAATCGGTCAGCAAAGATATATATCTGATAAATATTTCAAATAGATGAAATATTAGAACAGAAACTGTTTTGAATTAGAAAAAGTTTAAAGTTTTGTTTACCACAGCTGCGTCTAACGACATTTCAGGACTGGGTGGATTTACTACTGCACATTAACTATGTTGTCGTTGCCAATATGACCGCCATGGAGGCAGAGGCTCACCAGATAATTATCAACTCTTTCAAGTCGGTGCGTGGTGAGCAGCAGCAAATGCTGGAAGAGAATCGCAAGCTGCGCAAGGATATATGTGCCATAATCAAACTGGTGCAGCCAGCTTATCATCACAAAATCTGGAACACTGAGAATATTGTCCTGGAAACACTGACAATCAATCAGCTGCTGGGCATTAAAGCCGATCCGAGCGTTATCAATAAGGTATGTTGGATGTTAGACCGTTATTACCTGAATTGATAGCTAACTTTTGTTTTTCTAGTTTGAGATAGTTTCTGAAAGCCAGAAGAATACTTCCGTGACCAGAACAATAACTACTAAAACCGTTGAATTCAGTTCGTCCTCTCTGCAGCCGTAGACGCTTGTAATTCGTTTTATATTTTATATTGTTGTTTGGTTATTTAAATTAAGTTAGCTTCAAAGTTGCTCCAGTTTACTTGCTCATTGTTTTGCTTATGAAAGTTAATAGATATATTTAACGTTATTTTTGTCTTTCAGCCTAACATATCAAAATCTGGTATTTTGTATTTATATCAATCAAGTTATCCATGACAGTTTATAATTAAACCTAAATACAAATCTACAAAATGTGAATATTTTGAAATCAATAAAACAAAAATTATAATCAGCACAAGCAACTTAAACTCAACAATGGCCCACTTTTTTAAGGCGAAAATGCTAATAATTGCCATGATGACTCTAGTGATTATTGATAATATGTTTCTACAAATGGTTGAAGTTGTGAAAGTAGAGAGAAAGAAGGATGATGCCAGAAAGTGAGACACATTAACATAGCTGGAGGAACTATGTCTTTCAGTCTATAAAATTGCAATAGTATAATAAGTGAAAAATAGTACAGTGCTGTTAGTAAATTAATAAATGTTGTTGAACGTGTGCTGTGAAAATATCTTTGTTATAACTTAATTTAAGTGGTTTTGGTTCCTTAGTATCTGCAACGTTCCTAATTTAGACTTTAGTCTACTTTAGTTCTGCGACTACTTTTTATGTTAACAATCCGCCAAAGTTATGACGGGGCCAAGTGTTTGGGGCCAATCGAGCAAACTGTTGAGCTTAAATCTGTGCCTGATAGTTTTCCAGACGAAGGCCCGAAGACTGCCTGCCCCTGCCCCCTGTCCCTCTCTCTCTCTCTCTCTCTCTCTCTTTACCTTTTGGTCGTTTGCACTACTACATTTCAATGAGATTTCCATGAGGAAACCATTTAAGAGCTGCCGAAATGCGGAACGAAAGAAATCTGTGAAAAACCGCAATGTCAGTGGAGTTGCCTTCTCCACGTTGCTGCTGATGCTGCTGGTGCTGTCTCCCTCCCACTGATTGTTGTGTGAGTCAAAACTGATGCTAGTAGTTAACGGTACTTTGTATGCAAAGTGCAAAAAACGGAAGTAAAGTGCCACATAGCGCCGAATAGTCGCTAGCAACTAGCCCAAGCCCAGGCCACGTAAACGAGGATGAAACAAGTGAATGAGGAAGTCGAAAAGGACATGAAGGTGGATACGGAGACGGAGACGGAGATGAAGGTGAAGGCGACCAGGCCGCAGCTCAGCAGCTTGTGTTTGATTATTTTTTACGCCGGAGCGGCTGCTTCTAGCTGTTTCTGGTGCACTTTATTTTGCAGATTGTAAGCGTTTATATCCAGAGCAGGAGCGGAGGAGCAGCAGGCAGGAGTGGCGAAGCCGGAGCAGCACTGACAGCTGACTGAAATGTCGAAAGGAACTTCAAATCGCTTGGGTGAAGTGTTTGGCATTTTGGGTTCGAAAGTACTCGACGTAGTATCTATGGTGTGATTAAGAACGTTTCGTTGTATTTAAGTGTTGGCCCTAAGCTCTTTGTTACTCTTTACGCTCCATTGAACGTCGATTGGCTCGGCTCTACTCTGTATATGTGTGTGTGTGCGTGTGTGTGTGTGTGTGTGTGGCCAGCTGTGTGGATTGCGGATTGGATACTTTAGCATATCATTACCGCAGCTGCGGCTGACAGCCGACAGCCCCGGCTTTAGATTGCAATTTATCGATAAGCACTTAGTTTCCAGTACATAACTGACCCTAATTTATGCATATATTATCCAACTTATATTAAATTATAGCCCATTTGGCCCCGAAAAATGTAAGCAATTAATTTTAATTATTTAATCAAAATTAAAATATTGAGAATTTCCTAAAATCAATAGTAAGTATTCCTCATTGGCAATTGTGTTGGTTATGGGAGCGGAAAACAAGGACGACTTTCCGACTTTACCAAGCATTTTCCAAGTGTTCGGAGCGAGATGAGAATTTATCCCTGTGAGAGGGATGTGCATATAGTTATTTTCATTGTGGCTGCACTCGATGGCAACAGGATAATTTCATTAATGCCATTTAATATGGTGCGCGCAACGCTTCAACGAATTTCATTTTGTTGGATTTTCGGGCTCTTTTATTTAATTTTTTTTCATTATGCCAATGGCTTGGTTTTCCACAGCCTTACAGTTTCTTTTGTTTTTACTCGCTTCCGTTGTCTCTTCTTTTTGATTGCCTTTTAGTACATTGAACATTTGGTATTTGCTATCTGCATGCTTGACGGATAGTGGGGTGTTGGGTGCGGGCGGGGTAGCGCGGTGGCTGGTAGGTGTGTATGCCATTACTTCGATTTGTTTCTTATTTAAATTTTGTATACGCTTCAAGCGACACCGAACCAGGGCGGGTGCCTGCCGGGGCAGGGCTGCATTAAGTGCTTTTGCGGGTGCAAAAGCGAATTAATGCGAGACAAAAAAATAAAAACGAAGAAAAAAAATAGAGAAAATCGCTGTGGTTGCCAGCTGTAACGCGTTTAATTTATACGCTCGCCCTGGCAACACAACAAAATAAAGAATGGCCAAAGAGAAGAAATAAAAATATATATTTATTTTACAGCTGCTTCTGCACTTAGAGATATATATGTGTATGTGTGTGTGTGTGAGTGTGTGTGTATGCGTTTTGGGGCAATAAAAAGCAGCTAGCGAGTGGCATTCAACACCTTTTTCTATTTTGGCCAAAAAGCTTAATAAACAAACGGCCAAATGGGGTGCGGATGCGGATGTGGATGCCAATGCGAATACTAGTGGGTTGGCAATTGGCGGTGACTCTGGGCCCAAACCAAACCCAAGCCGAACCAAACCAAACCAAACCAGCGCATAAACATTTAAGTCCACAATTTGCACAGCACGTCGAGGGGCCCGAGTACGACACACACACACACACACACAGACACACTACTTACACACACACACACACATATACAGTTGCCCAACCAAATGGTAGCCAAATGCAATTTTCACGTGCAACCGCAACGAAATTTATGCCACACCAGTAACTACAGCTACAGCAACAACAGCTGCTGCTACTACTGCTACCCAACTAACACCCACAACCATACCTATACCCATCACCACACCCATAGCCACACACACACACACACACACACACACACACACACACCTACACCCGCATCCACATGGCACTGACAATGGTTGACACCGTCACCGCCCGCAGCCGCATCTGCTGCACCTTTCACCACCATCGCATATGAGCCGGAGTCGAAGAGTCGACATCGCCATCGCCATCGTCGTCGTCGTCGTCGCGGCTTCATGCGTGCCCGGCTACGTTGTGGCAACGTAAACATAAGACCAACCAACAGCAACAACTGAAATAACAACTACAGCAGCCAGCATCACAACAGGCTGAAATGCATGCCCCATGCACAATTTGAACCGTAAGCGAAACTTTACGCCACTTGCAGCTGCATTTAGCAAACAACTTTAAAGTGTCAAGTTTGTCAAGCTTTCATGTGCTTTTGCAGTCAATTGGCTGCAGCGAGCTTGAGTAGCGTTAAACATTGAGCAGTTTGTCGAGATATCAGCTTTAAGTTTCTCGCTCGTACATTTAATGTGCTTTCAAGGCAGCCAATTCAGAACCTGAATTTATGAGCTTTCAGCTTACATTAAAAGCTTTCATGTATTTGGCTTGTTTACGTTAGGTGTTACTAATTTTATTTCGACAGACCATTTATGAAATACTTATTATTTGACAGATTATTTTCAACTGTTTAACTTCCATAATTTGCAGGATTATTTCTTTACTTCAACATTTATTTTAAAACAGCAAGCACTTGATGTATATCTTGATCAAAAGGATTAATTTCTTCACTTCAAATCTTAAGCTAAAGTCTTTTCAAAATATTATGAATATGAAATATAAATAGTAGTATGCGTTACCTTTATGAAATACTTTCAAAGATAATGCGATATATTAATGATCCTCATGGAATGCAGAGACGAAGATTAAAAATAAATGCAATGTAATCTGGCCAGCATATGGCGACTGTAAATTGGCCATTGGTCATACGCTCCTTTATAGTTTCAAGAATTGCTCATGATTCCTTTTGTTGTACCTTTTGTAGTGTCGTGTGTGTGTGTGTGTGTGTGTGTGTGTGTGTGTGAGGAGCATTGTAATGCAGCGCTATCACCTGGCGCTGCATTTGCTCTGTAGCCAGCTTATTTATTGCAGTTGAATTAAAATGAAAAACGTTTGTGCTGGTCGAAGCTGGGCTCAGTTCATGTTCATTTATGAAGCGCCACATGATGACATACCCATGCCCCATGGCCCATGCCCAATGGCCGGCAATGCAACGAGTTTCCGTTTACTAACGACAATGAGCTGGAGCAGGTGCAGCGGCAGGAGCAGGAGCAGGAGCAAAGGAATGAGGAACAGTTGACCACGGCTGGACGCACAAGCAGCTCAAGCAGTCATAAGCACGACTCATGGACACCTGCAAGTGAACAGGGCGTCGGGTTTCCGTTTCCGCTGCAATGTGTCGCCGCCATTATGCAAATGCAGCTCCATGCGCCTGCCTCTTGCCTGGAACCTGGCACCCCGACGCGTCGCCCTGTGTCCACCACATTCCACAGCTCACTGCAATCTGCATTTAAATGACCCAAGCGTGGTGGAACGCGCGCACTGAGATTTCATCGAGCATCGTCTTGTCGCATCATTTGCAAAAATATTATAGAAAATATATAGCCGGCACCTGAAATTATGCAAGTAGAAGAACCCCAGGAGGCGCTTCATTTTGGTGCGTGCCTGGCGTCCTGAAATGAGTTTTGGTCTCGTAATTGAAATTCCTTTTAATGCTGTGATGGCTTCTCTGGCTCCGGCTCTGGCTCCGGTTCTGGCTCTGGCTCTGGCTCTGGCCAGTCAGCTCGGACCAGTCAACGGATGATTTTTAGCCTTTTGATTGATTGCCTTTTCGAAATTACTTTTCCAATGACTAGCAGATAAAGTTGAAAAAAAAATATCGAGTCAAAAATAAAGTCAGCTGAGAGTCGATGTAAAATGGATAAATTACTGAATCGAATAACTTATCCACTTTTCAGCTCTTTAATAAAACAAATGAATGAACGTGGGGTATGGTAAAATATATGATATAATATGAAGCACACTTGGATATACATATAATAATTAATGTAAAGTATTTGTATATTTTAGTTGAAACTAGATTTCTAGCACATTTTGCTCCGCATTTGTAATTTATACTAGTAGCAAGCTGATATTCTATTTATTTATTTAAGAGATACTAACTAAATACCTAACTCATATATCGTATTAAAGATTTAAATAGCTTGCTTTGCTTTTGTTCACGTTGCCCTAAACTAATTTCGCACACGGCTAGAGAAATACAGCACGGTGGGGGCGGCAGAAGGGTAGATGGATAGAGAGGGGGGAGACATGAGGCGTTCCCCAGACGCTTTCATAACTTTGACAAGGTAACACACAGAACCAGGAGACTGCTAATAAAGTTACACGTAGTTACAGACACACACACACACACACATATACATACACACACATAGACCGAGAGGACGACATACAAATTGTGTGTAACGCGTTTTGTTATGAGCCTGCCTCGACTCTTTACACCCACACACACACACACACACACACATAGACACTTGCATGCCCAAGAGAGTTGTTAACGTTTTTTCATCGCTGTGTTTACTCTTTTTCATCTTGGCGCCAGGACTCTAATGACAGGACCCCTGTTGCAGGCTGCCAGGCTGCCAGGCAGGCAGGCAGGGCGATAAGCGACAATAAACATAAAAAATGAAAGTCAAGTCCTGCCTCTCACCCGCTCACCCACTCACCCACTCACCCGCTTGTCTGCTAGATTTTATGCAATGCTCGGCGAAATTTTAACAACCACGCGAGATTTTTGTCGAGCTTTATTGCAGCTCTCTTTGGATTTTTGGCGGATTTTCAACGCATCAAATTTATTTTTGTTGTTGTTGTTGTTGTTGCCATGTAACCCATGTAACCACACACGTGCAGCGACTCACTGATGAGCGTTCGAACCGCCGCTTTATCCCCGCCCCCCCCTTCCCCCACCAGTTGTCTGCTCCTTGGGGTACGCAAATTAGTTCGCAGCGCAAATTCATTAATTGAATTATAATTTACAAGCGCAATTCCGCCAGCTATGCCTGGCCTCCCTACGTGTGTCCTCAGTGTGGAGGAAATGTGGAGCAAATAAACAATAAACATGTCATATACACCAGCACTGTGGGCGTGGCTGTGGGCGTATCGGCCGTATTCACCCGCAGTGGCCTTGTTATGCAAACGTTGTATTCGAAAAAAATTGTTAACATATAGTTTTTTTTTTGCCAGTTCACGGCCGACATTTTATAATACCCTTTTGCCATAAGAATGGGTAAAAGGGGTATCTTAAATTTGTACATATATATGTATCATTTATCTGAAAAGCGTACATAGGCTATATGTGATGTATATGCATATATATATCTCTGATATTGTGTAAAAAAAAATGTATATTTAAATTCTGCTTATAGCTAATGGGTTAATACAAATTTGTATGAATTTTTCCAGGGAAGCCAATAGTCAAACATGCTTGTCTTGAGCATTCTTACTTGTTTACCATGCATCTCAAATATTTTTTAAATTAATATACAAAGACCGCAACAAAAATTTAATTTCAACTTTTTTGCAATGCATTTGGCTTGATTTTTTTTTTTTATATTGTGTTTTGTTTCATTAAAAATGTGAAAAATTGCTAGAAAATATTTGCAAAAACGCAATTGATTGCTGTTTTAAGAAGCATAGTGTAAAAGAGTTTTATTTAATTAAGGATACGGCGACTGCAATCAAATATTTTATGAGCAAACAAAAGAAAATGATAGAAAAACATATTTGCGATTCATATTTGATTAAAATTGCATTAATTTGGATTATCATTTTGTATAAGGCTTTAATTTATACACAGGAGATACGATATAGAGTATTTAAAAAGAAGAAGAATAATAAACATAAATTCACGAATTTTGTGAAATACCTCAGCTTCCTTAACATATTTCAATCACATTTGCAAAACATTGAAAACCACTTTGAGATTACTGTCTGGAAATCCTTCAACTCGATTTAAATGAATGATTTTTGTAGGGCGATATTTGACATTTTGACTTTGTTCATGAATTCAAATTATTAATAAGCTCGTCAGATGCATTTCGAAGCGTTTGTCAATTTGTCGCATCAGCAAAAGGCGCCAAAGGAATGGCTCCAGACGGCAGAAGTTACAATCCCCAATGCAATGTCAATACAATTGCAAAAAGGAATTGGCAACACGCACGCCACTCAGCCAGACAGAGGATACGGAGACCAAGTTAACCAAGGATGTGCTGCATGTCCTTAGTGCGCCCACCCCCCTCTCACCATCCCTTGTCATGTAGAACGTCAGCTTAACATGCGATCAGCGACAGTGAACGACAGGCGTAAGGACATGCTGAAGTGGCACGCCCTCCCACCACCCTGCTCACCCCTCTTCACAGCCTTATCAAGCAGGCAAGCTGTGAAGGCGTTGACAGGCAGCAATTTGCAATTGCTGAAAAGTATTTCGTTCAAATTTATTTGTCGCCCACTTTTGATGCGTGTTAATTGCCAAATCAATCGAGGCAAACTAATGCAGGAAAAACGCATCGTTCGCTATGCTATTAAAAAGCAATTTAATTTACTCAAACACACACACACACACACACACATACACGCAAGCGCAAGCTGTAAAGTATGCTACACATTTTAGGAGCCGCTTGCAAGGCCACAAACATTTGGCAGCCAGATAAATTCCAATTATTAAATTCGAATTTGCAAAGCACGCATACAAAACATACTCCTGTTGTGGGCGGCACTAATACTTGGGGCGTGGCACTAGTGGACATGCTGTGCTGCAATTAGAGATGACATCGTGTCGTGCCCTTAATATATATGAATATAAATAGATGTCTATATAATAATCAACTGAATATATAATCAAAAAAATAATAATTCATAAAATATATATTTAACATACTTTTTGATTCAGCTACTCACACCTCTAATTACAACATACAACCGTTCCCCCTTTTATTCCCAATGCACATTTTATCACAGACTAATTATGCAACTAATGAGAGAAAAAAGCAATTAAAATGAATAGATCGTTTATTTGAAAGTTACCCAAACAGCAAATACAACCAATTTCACATTGGGGACCATTTATTTACGTGTAAAAATAGCTTTAGATTCTTTTTTGATATTCTCGAGATATGGTTTCCAATTAATTTGGCTGTCGTGTAGTGTTGAACAACGTGCTCATATGCAGCTGTCATCTGTTTTAAGCAACACCAAACGTATAACAAATAAATAAAAATTATCCAACGGATGCAAAGGACACGCCCAACTGCCCCAATTTCACCCGATGCTGTGCAATAAATTTGTAAAATTGCGAATTTTCTGCTTCAATAAATTGTCAAATCTGCAAATCAACAATAACTTAATCTATAGTTGCCGTTGGTGCACTGACGGGAGCCAGTGTGTAGGTGTGTGTGTTTGTGTGTGTGTGTGTGTGTGTGTGTGTGAAAGAGAGTATGCGCCCCCTGACTGCATGAAATACGTATACGTAATGTGCTGTTAACGGCTCATAAAATTGCACTTTAAAACGCGATTCGCCAGTCGCGACTCGAACGCAGCAAAGGACAAAACAAAAACAGGAAGTGTCAACTGCAACGTTGGGTGGAATCAGCAACAATAACAACAAAAACAACAACAAGGGTACAAAAATATAGCATGGGTAGTTTAATAAGCAGCTGTATAGTTTGAAATAGTGTCATAAACTGTAACTGTATTCGGGAACTGTGAAAGTGGAACAGTGCATATGGAAAATTGAACATCGACAAGTTAGAAAATAACGAAATAATATCCTAGTATAAATAGTGAGATTGTAATATGATAGTAATAATCAGTGAATATTAAACATTGGGAAATGGAATGAAACATGAAACAGAAGAAACTAAAACTAATCGAAAACGGAACGGTGGAAAAGAAATGAATGGAAAAAATGGCAAAGCAGATGAGACATACTTAATGAACCGCCCTCGCAACATAAATAATATACAAACGAGTCGCATTGTCGCATTTGTGTCTGCCACATAGGCACATAAATTTTGAATTGGCTCTAAGGCTAAAAGCAATGCGAAAATTATTTTTAAATGAAATAAATAAAATGGGAAAATTATGCGCAAACAAAGCCCAAACAAAAGATGATGCACATAAACAACATAGCGGAAAACTTTAACACAACTTTAACGAATGCTTAAGTTTTAATCTACAGAAATTGCATAAAATAGAATTTATTTTATTTTATTGTAAAAGTTGATCAATTCTGTATTGATTAAGATCCGTGAGATGCCCTCTGTATAAATATTGCGACAAACAATGTGAACAACAAACACGTATTTAACTCTCACACACGCACACATTGACAGCGTATAAAAGTGTTTTTAAAAATTCGTTCATTTTTTCTGCGTACTGCTGCATAAATATAAATAAATATTTTTTAATTTGTTCAAAAATGATAATAAAAAAGAAAACATCAAATGTAAATACTAAAGAAAAACAAAAATCACACAAAAAACAATACATACACAAAAGCACCATGATAAAAACGAGCATTTTGAAAACAAATATAAATAATGCATAAATACAATGACGAACAGCGAAGCGAGACATAAAGACACGACCCATTTAAGTTAAATGTGCACTCGGGACCCGTTTTTTCTCTTGTTATACCCTGTACCCATACATGGGTGAAACTGACAAAATACATTCACTATTAACTATTTTGGTTTAATCCGTCACTAGGTTAACTAATTAAAGTTGGGCAATATATCGTGTACATTACAATTTCATTAAAATGTATCTAAATCTTACTTTGATTGCAATTTATGTGGATTTATTATTTAAAAATTATTTGCGCTCAAATAAAAATTATTATTATTATTAGGTACCACCGAAATCCGACATACATATTCTATTTTAGTTATATCCTGTAAAAGAAACATATTCAGTTATATACCAGAGTACAGGGTATTTACTAACCTATAAGAATATACTCTGTTTTTTTGTTGATGCTCTCGCTTTTTAAGCTTTGGCTCGTTGTCATGAAATATGCATGCCAGATATTTACATGAGAGGCATTAATTTTGCAATTTCATTGGCGTTTGTTATTATTATTATCATTTTTTATTCACAAATGTTTTTGTTAGCATCTCTGGCTAAACGGTGCAAAATTGATGTACGACACTCCTCAGTCCTGATGCCCATAAATATGCAACAAATGACATGGATAACATCATGTGGTATGTGTGCGTATGTGTGTGTGTGTGTAAGTTGAGCTATTGTTAAATATAATACGTAATCGTATACTTATACTGCATATAAATATACTAACAAAGGGTAATCGTTTTTTTTTTATTGAAGTGTGTTTGGAATTATATTTTTAAGAGGACTAAAATATTTGCCTTTGTTCAATATGATTTGAAATAATAGTGTAGGACAGTAATAAAAAAATAAAAAAATGATAATTGACTCTAAAGATATAAACTATATAATAGGATTTCATATAAAAAAGAGTATACGCACTGGTGACATCAAATATATATTGTTTCGTTGCTATCATAAGCTTTAATTATGTGAATAATACTTTATTTATTTTATTTATTTATTTATTTATTTATTTATTTATTTATTTATTTATTTATTTAATGTCGACTAGAAACAGTCAGACACAGAAAATTTAAATTTACAAGACATTTAAATGAATTGGTTTAAAATAAAAAAAATTTTAATTTAAAATTATATAATAAAAGTTAAAAGAGAATGGACAATTAAAAATATAAAATGTAAAAATATAAAATCTGGGGGTGTTTAAAAAGCAAAATTTATTATTCATTTCTTATTCAATATTCAATTCAATTTAATTGAAATCTGCAAATTCTCAAATCTGCATAGAGTAATAGATTTTATTTAGCGACAAATATTATTGAATAGCTTTTTTGACAACCAAAAATATGATTTATTATTTTCAATAAGCACACAAACGAAATTGAATGGCACAAAATATTTGGCTAAATATATTGCATATATTATAAAATGCGCAAAATTGAATGCAGATTACATTACATTATCCACAAAGCGAGCATTTCTATAAATTAATCAAATATGGTTTACGCTGATTTGCAGTCGGCAACCGTTCATTTCAATACCAGGCACACAATATATATATATATACATATATATATATATATTTTGGAACCATGCAAAAAGTCGCATAAATCATAGCCATAATGCCTGGAATCACAGGAACCGGGTAACAGATTTTTCTTTGCTTAATAAACGGACATGGCATAAAGCTAACAAAAATGCCCCAATTGCAATTAGTCGAAAATATTTCGATGCTAATTAGTTCACAAGCACCCTGGAGCCTAATTATTATTTCTGTCATTTTTTTTTTTAATCTTTGATATTTTTTTAAACGAAATCAATTAAGCGAAAGCGCACAAAATGTGCGCAACGGGTTGGCGATGATTCTGATGGACATTTTATGGTTTATATATATGACATTACTGACCATCTGCAGCTGACCTGAAAACTGGTCTGACATATTTGATGCTGCTTTGTTTCCGTTTCCGTTTCCGCTGTGAACCGCATGACGCATCTGCATGCGTTTGTTTTTCCACAAAGAAAATCCGATTTTTGCAATTGGATTGACGTGCTGCCCTTATGCAAATTAATATCAATATACACAGCACAAAATAACATTTTTGAATTAAATAACTGCTCGCAAATTCCACAATAAATATGCGAATTTTTCACGTAATCGCGACAAGAACATTAAACTGAAGACTGAAATGTGAACTGCTCATTCCACGCCACAGTTGTCCAGCATATATGTACTATATACATACATACGAGTAAAATAAGTCTATCTTAATGTCAGTTATGTATTTATGACGTCGATTCACTTGAGTAGTTACCCAAACTCACCTTATACAGCAAACGTGCAAGAGCTTATCGGTAACATCAGTGTGTGCTCGAGTGGAACAATAGGTGCATGATGTGTGTGACACATTGGGTAGATATGTTAGCCAGTTGGTATAGGCTACAACATAACAATTATACAAATTTTGAAATGTGCCCGCCTTTTTATTTAAATTGATATGCTGGCGCCACCTGCAGTCACCGCTTTTAAGTTGAACACAATGTAAGCTGTTTGCTATGCAACATATATGTGCTCAGCAGTGTTTGCATTTCTCACCGATAGGTGCCTCTGCGCGGTTTTTGAATAGCGAATTAAATGTTTTTGAATAATACTAAACAAAGCTGAATGCCGAATGGTATTTCATGCATTTCACCCATTAGTTCAACTTATTCCTCACTTATCACTTTTTGTTACAAAATAACGTAATATTTAAACTTTGCCACAATTGAGACTTCCGAACCCACTGTCACTCTGCTAACTTAACAGCATTGCTCCTGTTAACAGTGGCTTTACATTGCGATTGCAAATATCGCACATCTCTAATTGCACCATCAGCTGTTTCGTTGTTTGCAAAATATATTTCTTATATTTGAGACTGATAAGAAGCGACGCAATTAAATTGTGTAAGGAAACGAAAAAGAAATTAGCTCAAAATGAGCGGCAACATACACGGCATCAGTTGGTTTCCCAACTTTTCCGACAAGTTCGTCTCCTGGGGCCAGGAAATCAGCTTATACGAAGTTCGAAACAAGGAAGATTTAAACCAAAAAAGTCGTTTGCCCTACATTCCCGTTAACTATCTGTCCAATGAGACTCGCTATCAATACGCCCGCTGCGTCGCACCCTCCCACCACAGCGATCAGCCAATCATAGCCGTCGGACTCGCCGACGGAAAAATCGGAATTTGCAATTTTCGGGATACTTTCGACAGCAGCTGGGAATATAGTAAGCTGATCCTTAATTAATTATTTTAAGTATTTATTAAATATTAATTTTCAGCGCCGAGACAGCAACGGATGTGCACGTGCCTAGCGTGGAATGAGCTGGATGCAAACATATTGGCCATTGGCCACGATCGACATCGATCCGATTCCTGCATCACCATCTGGGACATAGAGCGAGGTGTGCCCAAGGAAACGGCCAACTTCTTTGGCCTGGCCGAGGCCGCTAATTCGTTGTGCTGGGATCATAATCATCGCGTGCTTATCGCCGGCATGAGTCAGAAACTAATCAAACTCTTCGATCTGCGACGTAAATTAAACAAATATCATGTATATAGATATATATTAATTGTTGAATCTTGCAGAGAGCACTACGACCTGCCAGTCCATACAGACAAAGACGGTGCAGGGTCTCTCGGTGGCACCCAATGGCAACTATCTGTGCAGTTATGTGGATTCGGTGATTATGCTGTGGGATCTGCGGGCCATTGAGCGACCGTTGCGACAGATTCCATCCTCCAGGAATCATATGCAGATTGGCTGGTGTCCCACGCGTAACTCGCTTCTCTCCTCGCTGCAACGGGACTCGCCTTATATAACACTTTATGACATACGCAGCGTGGACAATGAGTCCAGTCGGGAGGTGTACCATGTGAAGCGACAGATTAGCCCGTTTCCAGCCAAGTATCAGCACAGTGGCAAGTTTGCTGCTGTCAATTGGCTCTCCTGGCACCCGCGTGACTTTGAGCGGGCACTACTCCTAGCGGATGCGCTCAACATATTGGATTTCCGGCTGCCGGCCAGTCTGCATACGGCGTATAGTAATCGCAGCAAGTTGCCGCTACTGATGCAACGTCCACTTTACGCAGCGGCCGCCTCCGCCGCGGTTGCCTCGCCCACAAGCAGCCAACAGCCGACGACGAGTAGCTGCAGCACAAACAGTGCCGCCAGCTCCCTCAATGAGTATAGTGTGGGTTCGTCCCTGAGCTTTGATTATCTGGAGCGCGAGCTCTTCGATGAGGATCTGCTGGAGGAGACGCGACAGCGTGCGCTGCAGGACTACGGCATTAAGCCGGACAACAAACGCTTTGCGGAACTGCATCTTACGCCGTATCTGCGCAACGTGTGGTCCACGTTGAATAATGTCTACTGCGAGGATCGCCTGACGGGCCTGAAGGCTACACTGGGCATCAATCTGGGCCACACGTCGGAGGCCCTAATGGCCAGTTCCCGCATCGAATCCCAGATGCTCCAGTGGCCCGATGGCATCAACAATTCCAACAATCTCGTTTCCTATCGGTAAGTTAACTGAGAAAACTAAAATAGCTGATGGAAACTAAATGAGTGTACTTTTTCCGCATCTTCTTCGCTTTCGTCCTGTAGCAGTGAACAGCGGGATCTTGCACTGCAGCTTTGTGGCTGGTCCTTTGAGCACGAGTTGGATCGTTTCATTGATGAGCTGTATGCGAACAAGGAGTTTAGTCGGGCCGCCATGATCTGTGTGTTCCACTTGAAGGTCCTGGCTGCGTGCAATATACTCTCACGGGCGGCGGACAAGATGCGTGATCCGAGCATGTATCGCATTACGGTGATTGCATTGTCCAGCTTCAATGCGGATCGCTGCAGTTCGACGTGGCGCAATCAGCGATCGAGTGCCAATATGCAAATCCAGGATCCCCATTTGCGTGCCATTTTCTCATTCCTCACCATGGAGGCGGACAACTTCGAGGCGGTGCTAACCGAGGAGGGCGTCTCACTGTCGGATCGCGTCGCCTTTGCCTGCAAGTATCTGTCAGAAACGAAGCTGGCGGATTATATAAAGCAGCGCATACAGCGGGCCATCGAGTGTGGGGATCTCAATGGACTGCTGCTCACTGGCGAGTCCTTGGATGGCATCAATATACTGCAGGCCTACATGGATGCCAGTTTCGATGTGCAGACGGTTGCCCTGGTGGCCATCAATTACTTTCGCAACGAGCATTTCGCGGACAATCGCATCCAGTACTGGATAGCCAGCTATCTGGACTTTCTCAACAGTTGGGGCCTGTGGGAGAAGCGTGCGGAGCTGGACATCAAAATCGAGAATATACGCGCCTCGGCGAGAAGTTCGTTCACCGTCTTCCTCTCCTGCAATTTCTGTGGCAAGTCGGTGTCCAATGCGCTGCTGGATGAGCCGCGTCCTCGCAGCACAAGCACCAGCACAAATCGCCTATCGTCCTGCCCCAGCTGCCGCAAACCGCTGCCCCGCTGCTCCCTCTGCCTGATGCACATGGGCACAATGATGAATACGAGTGCCAGCGAGACGAGCAACTCGGAAATGCCAAGCGGCTGGCAAATGAAACCCTTTTCCAAGTGGTTCTCCTGGTGTCAGACGTGTCGCCACGGTGGCCACACCGAGCACATTATGCAATGGTTCAAGTGGGTCTCACATATATGCATATACCCTGTATACAATTATTGTTAATCACATCTTTTGTAATTTTCAGGCAAAATTCAGAGTGTCCTGTGTCCTCCTGCAATTGTCGCTGCTTTGACATGGACGGTACCAAGCCAAATGCCTTGCGTGACATATCCTTACAACAGTTACATTAACTATTATACTATATACGGATACGGATACACCCACGCCATATGGTTCGCCTTAAACTGAAAAGTGTTCATTGTACTTATATACTACGGTTGATGTGCCCGTTTCTTTAGACTATTATGACCTACAGCTATTAGCTGCTCAATTGCATTTTTTATTTACATAGAGTGAAACATTAAAAAAATCGACAAATACATGACGGAAAGAAAAAGACAAATGCAATTAGCGCCAATTTTAAATTTAAATGTGTGCTCGTTTTACAGTACACCAAGCAAAGCTATCGATTTAATCGAAAACAGGCTGGCTCCGATAGTGCACACCTATCATTGCTCATCTCGAAGTATTTACTCATTTGGCACTATAACTAAGACTTTTGTTTTTAAATTATTATTCTTGTAAGCATTGTAAAACTAGGCTTATTTAACACAATAGAATTGGCTCATTTTTCATTTTTATAGCTGGGGGATTGCTTGCTGTCAAACAGCTTATCAAAGTCCCATGTTTAAGATTTTGAAAAACATATGATTTTTGTGTTTTGGCGAACTAGTTCGATGAACGATGTTCATGGATTTCGTTCGGTTCGTTCTGTTAAATGAACAAACTCCGAATTCTGATACAATTCTATTCCACACGTTTTTATAAGCACATTACAATTGCTTTTATTTATACATTTGTTATTAATTATAAACATTGTGCTCTCCGTTAAATACTCATGTGACACATATCTGCACGTTAGCCAAATTAAATGTACAACAACTGCGGCACAAAGTGACGAAATAGTGCAACAACATCAAGTGAGTGAGAGTGAGAAGGAGACAATTAGACAGACATTCGGATTAAAATCGACGCACGCTTTGCACATTGCTTCTGCAGCAAGAGAGCTTTGTGGTTAACAGTATGCAAATTTAATTATGCTGAGTTTCATAGTCGAAAAAAAATTAAACCTTAAGGGCAATCAACAAATTTTATAATTATCTTATTACTACATATCATTTGTAATTATTAAAACTTACAGCAGCCAATATAAAATTCAATATTTGATTTAGTTTTTTTTTATGCCTGAAAATGACGTCGATATTAAATTGTTTTTGCTTTTGTTTTATTTTAGCAACACGCAGTCGGCGAAAATTGAAACATTGCCAACAATTTCGAATAGCTTTTTCAGGCATTTTCACCGCGTGACCCTTTAGTTTTTTTTTTGAACAAAGCGATGAAAATCATTCTAATCAGAATTTTGCTTTGTGCGTAAATACTTATGCAACAACAATATAAATAAACAAACGCATATTTAACTTGTCTTTAGCGTCCTTATATTGAGCACCCAACTCAAACTCAACTCAACGAACGGCTTATTATGTCATTTAACTAAATTTAGCTTTTAGCGCACGCAGCTAACAATCTTTGCATTCAAAGCTCTCTTTGAGAAAATGCGCGCTCTCGTCTCTAAATTATTGTCACACGCTTTTAATTGCCTTTTTTAAATGTAAATCATTCCCCACTGCTAATAATACAATTCATGTTTATGTTGTCCAATTGTTGCTCAGAGCAAAAAGAACCGGCATAAATAAACAACAGGCAGCTTGTAAAAGAGAGAGAGAGAGCGTGAGAGCGCAATTGCAAGAAGATGAGAGAGAGCGGGAGAGTGGCCAAACAGCTGATGCCATTGAGCGAGCGGCGTCCATTGTGGGGAAAATTCAATTAATTGCAACAGTTATGTGTATTGAGCGAAGCGAATCGGACGGGCCGCTAAATAGAGCTCTGTTGATATTACTGTTGTTTGCTCATTACTCAAAATAAACGAAACGATTCCGAGCAACGATGTGTATCGTTAAATAAACCGCTTGATTGAGTTTAAGCGTTTGTTTACACAGAGATCATCTAAGAAAAGCTCACAAAACTAAATTCCAATATCAACAAGGTCAGCCAGCAGAGAATATCAGGTGCAATTATTCAGTTGTTTGTTTTGTGAAATCTATTTTGGTTGCATTTACATATATGTATATAATTTATCAAATGTATGTAGATAACGAAAGCAGAAATATTCTTCAGCGGAAGCGCATAATTCTCTGCCTAACCAGTCTCTGATAAAGCACATAAACTTGTTTTTAACTCGTCGAAGGACAAGTGCAAAAAGCTTGAACTGAACGAATTCTGATTTATGATCACAACAGACTCTTAAACTTTGAAAGTTTCCGAATACCTTACACTGATCCGGTCAGACTCACTGGAAATTGGAATTAGATGACTTTCTTAATTCTCTGACTCTGATTTATTAATCAGTATCAATATTTTAAATTCCAGTCATAGACGCTGTATATGCATTTTCAGTATTCCAGAAATACAAACCGTAGTGTATTTATTGTAAGTATCTAATGCAATTGTGTGGCACGTAGCACAGTGTAAACGTAAACGTTAACGTCACCTTTCTATTTGTTTTGCTGCTGTCATTTGTATATCTGTCTGCCTGTCTGCCTGCCTGCCTGCCAAGGAAAAGAAAAAGACTATTAAAAATTTCATTTGTATTGCACACTTTCATTAATAATTTGTCGAATTGTGACTGATAAGAATATTATATAATAGCGTCAGACGCTTTACAAAGTCAACCAACGCTTACGTTCTAAGCTCTTTTCGCTTTTAAAGGGGAAGAAGAAGCTCATTGTTTCTCTTTCCGTCTTTTTTGTTTTAATCGATTCAATGAACCGTAATAATTCCCCAAAAGTACACGCAATGTGCCGTGAACATTTGACAAAGACCTTGGAAAATCGTTTGCCTAACTCAGATCTCTGTTTTCAGTTTGATGTAAAACTGCAGCGCCAAACTTGAAAAGCAACAACCAAAAAAAGAAAGGAAGAAAGAAAGTGAAAGATACACACAAACAAATAAATATATAAATAAATACAAAAATACAGAATGTTGCGCAATACGCCATTTTCCGGAACCCCAACCTATAAACTTCTGCTGGGCTTTGGGCTCTGCTCACTGGGGAGCGCCATGCTTTATGCATACTTCAAGACCCGCAATGATGACAAAGCAGAGGAGGAGAAGGGGAAGGAAAGCAACAAGCAGCCAAAGCAGCCGAAGCAGCAACAGAAGGAAATCTGCCACAAAATCGTTGTGGACAATGACCATGTGCCGTTAATAATTGGACGCGGTGGTGCCAACATTAAACTAATTGAAGAAAAGACCGGGGCAAAGATAAGATTACGGTAAATATTTATAGAGAAACGGCATTTTTCTCTGTGGTTAAAATGTAATGCTCTTGGTGAGATTTGGATAATATAACTGATCGTGATCACCATTAATTATACAGTGAAAAGCTAAGTGACCAATTATTTAAAAAGTTAGGACATATGTACACACTATATTGTTGTCGAAATTAATTAATTTACCAGAAATTTAAAATTTCTCGACTATTATTTACTTACATATATTAATTAAAATTCGGTCTTTTCCAACAACAGCGATAAGGATAGCTCTCATAAATTCTGCGACATCAACGGCCTTCCGGATGCGGTGAAAGCAGCGCGGGTGCTGCTCATCAGGGAGATTGAGCGTCCGCCCATTCTTAAGATAGAGATGCAGGTGGTGCAGCGTCTGGCCAACAAGCTTAAAGGACGCGGCGGCGAAATAATGCAGGACATTAGCCGTGCCTCGCTGGCCAATCTAACCATAGATCCGAATGGTCGCAATGGCAAAGTCAAAATCACCATCGTTGGCAACCAGAAGCAGGTGAACATCGCCCGCAAATTACTAGACGATCAGATCGAGGAGGACGAACAGCTGCGACTCGACGTCAGCGAGGTGGAACAGTATCGCGAGCCGAGACGTTCGCCCACCTTCAGTCTTACCTCCAGCATGTACTCCTCGCAGACGTCGGTCAGTTCACAGACGCCGCGAGATAAACTGATGGCCGCACGTGGCGACGACAAGCCGATGGAGGTGTACGTCTCGGCGGTTGCCTCGCCCACAAAGTTCTGGGTGCAGCTGGTGGGGCCGCAGTCGAAGAAACTGGACGATATGGTCAAGGAGATGACCCACTATTACAGCAGCGCCGAGAATCGCGCCAAGCATCAGCTCTCTGAACCCTATGTGGGTCAGATTGTGGCCGCCTTATTTAAGTTCGATGATAAATGGTATCGCGCCGAAATCGTCGACATTATGCCCAATCAGTACAATCCGAATGAGCTGGTCATTGATCTGTACTTTGTGGACTATGGCGATAGCGTTTATATCTCACCCGCAGATATTTGCGAACTGCGCACCGATTTCCTAACACTGAGGTGTGTATTAAACGATATAATATGATAGATTATATTCATTTATATTTCATATTTCAGATTCCAAGCAGTTGAATGCTTTTTGGCGAACGTCAAGTCAACTATTGTGGATGAGCCGAATACCTGGCAAAAGTCATCGATATCCAAATTCGAGGAAATGACAGAGGGTGCGTTATTTTTATTGTGTGTGTATATAATTAAACTTATTCCCCATTTTGTTGATTAGTTGCTCTTTGGCGCAAGTTGATTGCACGGGTTGTTACCTACAAGGAGCGTCCGAAGATCACAAGAGGCGTCAATGCTGCCACACGAGAGGGCACCCCGCTCCCCGGCGTGGAGCTATTCGACCCCACTGAGGGCGTTGAGCTAAACATTGGCGATATGCTGATAACACACGGATTTGCCCTGCCGCTTGATGATGCGTATCCAATGCGATCGCGATCCAACTCGCCATCAACTCATAGCGATTCAACCATTGAGGAGCTGTGTGCCACAAATACACCGCTCACCCCACACTCGCCCATGTCGCTGTCAATTACGAATGAGGTGGAGAGTGTGGAGGATGCACACTTTGCCGACCAGCTTCAGTATCTGGGGCATAAACTCAATGGCAATGACCAAACACATATCAATCCGGTCACACTGACCACAAACGATTTGCAAAATAGCAATGTGCAGCACAACAACAGCACACAGGGTGATGTGGCTCGCTAGAGCGGATCATACTCGCCACCTACTCCTACTTCTCAAAGTTAGTCTAAGCTAAGCTCTCGCCTTATGATTATTTTATGTGTATTCTCGTTTCATCGGACACTAACTGTGAAAAGGCAGCTCACTACTTGACGTGTATATACTATAAAACAAAAACAAACTATGCATAGCCTGTAAGTAATTTACTCTTAGGAATTGAAGAAATTTGTTTAATTTATCATCTACAAAGTGGCTGTATGATTATGAACATATCATGCGATAAAATATGATCATTTTGAAGTTAATGCAACAGCACAATTCTTTATTTCTTGTTTATTTAAGAGATATGCCATGTTACTTAAGCTGAAACTAGCTGTTTAGCTAGTTATCGATTTATAATATACATTAACATCGAGATAAACATTTATAAAAACCAATTGTGTACTTAATACTATAGCAGTCTTAAATTTGTATGCATTTTAAGTTAATCTTAAATGAGGATATCGTTGGTAGTGTTGATGGCGATTGGTGGCAAGTAGATGGCACGAATCTGGCTGCGTAGCCGTGCGATTTCCATGTCTTCCCGTTCCATTTCGCGTATCAGCTGCGAGAACTGAACGAGACCCTCACGATTCCCCGGAAACCCATGAACCTTGATTACCTCCAGTTGAAGTTGCATTACCAAAGGGAAAACATGTTGCATCATTAGGATCATTTCCTTGCCAGCTGAGGCTTTGGCTTCGGATAGTTTCTTGGAGTTCTCCGGCTGATTTACAGTCCGTATTATGTCCATAAGTATTTGCTTGGCACTCTCATTATTAAAACTCGCCAGATACGACATTTCCAACAAATTCAACCAGACACTAACAAAATGTCACTATTCAACACACACACCTTACTCTTTGCCATTCACATAGAACGTAAACATTCACTGCGAGAACCCACAACAGTGTTGCCAAATACTCATTGCACGAAAACAGCTGTTCTTTTGTACATACAATCGAGTTAAATGCATTTTGTGCAGCACAAGTAGCCATATTCATTATTATTATTATCATTATTATTGCTTCGTTAGAAAGTCATCATTAAAATAAATACTTCGAATCGTGGCTATGATTCAGAGTGCTGAGTGCGCGACGTTGTTCAACACTAGACGAAAAATGTCACGTCGAAGAAACAGAAAAGACACAAAAACTATATTATAAAGCTCATTATGCGCAAGTATTTAAATAGATACAAAATACGAAAGATAACAATATACAATTGTATATTTAGTATGTGCTTTTAATTAATTCGATAAAATTGTCAACATAAATTGTAGAGTTTCAATAATAATAATAATAGAAGAGTGCAGAAAACACAAAGTGTGGAAAAAGTGTGTGACAAAAGAAAGAAAAGAAAATAAAAGAACAATAATAACATACAAATTAAATACACACACACACACAGAAAAGTAAATACACACACACATACACAGGTGGCAGCTCAGAGTTAGCAGCAATTGTGCCACACATACAAAAATACAATAAAAAGAAAAGAGAACCACAATCATATATATACTATATATATACATATATATATACAATGAATCGCAGTGATGGCTTGGTTAGGCGCGCTGTCAAGCCCCGCGAGAATGGTGCCGAGGGTGGAGGCGGTGCAGGGGGTGGCTTGAATGCAAATACGCCGGATGACAATCAGGATACGCAGAGCAACAGCAACAATGATCACGAGGATAACATCGATGATGGCGACTCAAAGGAGACACGATTAACTTTAATGGAGGAGGTTCTGCTGCTTGGCCTCAAGGACAAAGAGGTGCGTGGGACTGATAAGCCTTATCAGCTCTCTTAACTAATATTTGTTATTTTTGTTACCTGTTACCTATTATCGTTTATCGTTTATCATTTATCTTTAATTAGTTTAAAACATCTCTCTCTCTCTCTCTTTGAATTTCGATAACAACCAAGTTTTCTAAAGTTTCCATTTTAATAAGCAGCTTCCGTCATAGTTTTCTGTTTCTCTCACTCTTTCACTCACTCACTTAACAGAGCTTAACCCTTGCTGCCTGTTATTGCTGTTGGTTGGGCTACTTCAAGGTGCATTGACGCCAGTGTTAACGTCAACATTACATTTTGTATTTGTTGTTGTGGTTGTGGTTGTGCAATAAACTTTAAAGCTCAAACTCATCTTTGCGTCTTTCTTTGCTGCCAATGGGAGAACGAGTTTGGCAGTGTTGTTGGTATCATAAATATGCTTTGGTCTTCTTTGCTTTAGTGAGCTTATCGTCGCATTTGTTGTTGTGTCAAGTATTCAATATGTGATTCTCAACTTTGGTTTAGCCACTAAGCTACTTAATTGACTGAAAGCTTCAAGCGACAAAGATCACAGGAGCTTTTTGCCCCTACTCCTTAAACTCGGCAAGCGATTAAGCTTCAAAGGAAACCTTAGCTTTTTTACTCTATCTATAAAATTGTTGGTAAAAATTCAACTGATTGCTGGCGAATGCCATTTAGGCTCTGTTTACATTGATTGTTCTTACATTGAAACAAGTGTTGGCAATTTATTCAGCATATTAAAGTATGCGTGCTTAATTTGCATGTTAACGAAACACTCAATAATCTCGCACATGGAGCAGTGATCATTTTTATGGCTCTATGTATTTCATACGTGCCCGTATGGGGCTGATAATGTCAAGTAATTCTCATTTTGCCATCACTCAAGCAATATGATTGTATTTTATATGCCTCTGTGCTTTATCATCTAACTCTATATGTGTGTGTGTGTGTGTGTGTGTGTGGGAGAGTACACATCCCACTCCACCCCCCATCAACAGTTGGAATTTAAACGTGTCGTTTTTTGCTTTTTGCTCTGATCGTTTAATGGGTTGTTTTCTTCTCTTTTCTGCTGCTGAACGGCCTTTTTCTTATCAGCATATATATTTTTTTTCTTCAATTTAGCTAATTATTTGAGGAAGTTGTAGAAGCGTTCAGTTTCCCTTCTCTCTTTTGTTTTTTATTCTGTATTTCTGTACCCACTTATCGCACATAACGTCATTAAATGAATTGTTTTATATTCAAGCAAAACCGAACAAATATGTCCAACATTTCAGTGGGGAAATGATAAGAAAAATGACATTGTTTTCTACCTACGCCTAAAGCAATCGCAGCAGTGACTCATTTTTTGGATAATTACTTTTTCTATTAGAATTATCAGTTTTATTTCATTAGTTAATAATATATTACATTCTTCTATTATGTATCTCGTTAGTCGCCATTAAAGAGATGCGTAATAAGTTTCCTTTTTTTTTAGCTTAAGTAAATGCAACTGTGTAAACTTTGAACAGGTGACAACACACAACAGACAACAGCTGTAAAATGTTGATAGTATTTTGTGGCACATAACAACGTTGACGCTCAAGTTCTACTCTCATATTCAGCTGATACTCTAAAAAAAACCTATTTGACATATATGTACATATTTATACATACAACACATATTCCAAAAAAAGAGTTTATTTGTTTTTGGTTTATTAATACTTATTAACTGTAAACATACATATACAATATTATGACAGGGGGTTATTTTACGTGTAAGTCAAAAAAATGAGGGAACTCCCCCCCTTAAATTACTCTTGATTGTAGTACAATATTTGAGCGTGGGATATGAAATATGACTACGGATTCTCGATCTCTAGCAGAAACCTTAACTTTTGAACATGTTGTAATTAGAATCCTAAGCTGTAATTCACGCCTTGAAACTGTTTTTCTAACTGATGACAGCATTTTAAATATCGAATTTTCATCAGCACTTTGGCATAGGTCTTTAGAAATTATTATGGCTATCGTATATTTTAAATAATTTAAGTTCTTCGGAATTCAGCTAAAAGTTCGCATCATTATATTTATAATATTAATTTTTGTAATTCTTTCCAGGGTTACACATCGTTCTGGAATGATTGCATATCAAGCGGCTTGCGCGGTTGCATCCTCATAGAGTTGGGCCTGCGCGGACGCGTGATGATCGAGAAATCGGGCATGCGACGACGTGGCTTGTGCACAAGGTGCGTCTTCTTAGGAGTATTCCTTTTGAATCTAGTCTAATCTATGATTGTTGCAGAAAACTGATATTGAAATCGGATCAGCAAACTGGCGATGTTCTGTTGGATGAAGCGCTAAAACACATTAAGGAAACAGATCCCCCAGAAACGGTGCAAAGTTGGATCGAATATCTGAGCGGTGCGTGTTTTTATCATAAAAAAAGAATACAAAATAGTAGCTTAAACTTTCAACTGTTTGCAGGCGAAACTTGGAATCCATTAAAATTGCGCTACCAGCTTAAAAATGTGCGCGAGCGTCTGGCCAAGAACCTCGTGGAGAAGGGTGTGCTCACAACGGAAAAGCAAAACTTTTTGCTCTTTGACATGACGACACATCCGCTCAATGACAATGTGGTCAAGTGCCGTCTGGTCAAGAAGGTGAGTCCGGGCCACATACTGAGCACAAGTACTTTGAAGCACATATACAGAGCACACAAACATACCACGTTTATATGTCAGCTGAAGCTTTAGTCGAGCAGAGATGTGCTCGCGGGGCATTTCATATATAGTAGTTTACTAATACATGTACATATATATTCTAATCATACTCCAATTTGTTTCACAGATTCAGGATTCGGTACTGTCCAAGTGGGTGAACGATCCGCAGCGCATGGACAAGCGAATGCTGGCGCTTATATTTTTGGCGCATGCCAGTGACGTTATCGAGAACGCATTTGCGCCGCTCAACGATGATGACTACGAGGTGGCCATGAAGCGAGTACGCGAACTGCTCGATCTTGACTTTGAAACGGAGGCGGCCAAGCCGAATGCGAATGAAATACTTTGGGCTGTGTTCATGGCGTTCACGAAATAGGGCAACATCGCCCAACTCCATACCCCTCCTAAAATCTGGCTACCACAACAGTTAGCAGCAGCACACACACACATATACACACACACAACAACAAACATTATACACTCGCACAGAAAACATTGGCTGCTTGTTTTTAAACCGAAACGGACGTTTGAGACACGCCCACTATCGAAGTCCCTTCAGTTAATTTAAAGTTGACAGTGCGAGAGAGAAGCAGGCTTTATGTCAAATATATAAATCATTCGTTCTATTTCGTTCTTATTTCATTTCGCAATTTATTTAAATAAACGAAATGCTAGCTAATAGTTGAATTTTAATAACAATTATTATTGCCGTATTATTCCATAAATTGTGTTCGCTATAATTCACAGCAATTTCGGCATGCGAATAAAACGATAAATCAAAATTACATCAGAGTCGTCGTTGTCTAAACATTATAATAATAGTTAAGTTGTAAACTGCAAAAAAACAAACAAAAAACACAAAAATAAAACAATATTAAAATAAAATTCAAGTGAAAATGAAAATATAACTATAATTATATTGTGAGCTGCAACTGATTTTTTATGTAATTATATAAACTTAACACTAATTGTAAGAGCCAAACAGCAAACTCTGATGCATCCACATATGTTTATAAATCTGAGAAAAATCTGTTATCTGTGTGCACTGTCTGATTACCTATGCTCCAGTTCAATTTAAATTAAGATCAATTCTTCATTTGTGATTTTGATAAACAATTCAAAAATACACAAAGACACACACACAAACACACACCAACATGCAGAGAAAGAGAGAGGGGGCAACTAAGGCAGTGTTTATTTAATTGTTAAAATTTTCGGGAACATTGAAATCGAAAAACTTTTCTAAACATACAAAACGAAAGAATAAAAAAAACAATCGATAAATTTATGTAAATGTAAAATGTGCACGTCAAATAATAATAATTCTAGATATTTAAAGGCCTAATAAATACAATACAATATACAAATATATATATACATATAGCTTCTATTGGAATTATTTTTGTATACCATTGTAGACGTAACTATAATGTTGTTACGGGCAGTACTTATGTGAGTCGTAATCGGATCTTGAATGGAATTAAGATCAATGACATCTGATTGCTATCTGTTAAATCCGTTTTAAGTACTAAAGTGGTGAGTAGTATTCTTAAGGGGATTTCCAATATAAAAACTTACAAATTGAATATACTATATAACAGACCTTACGTTTTGAAAATTGTACTCTTGGGTTCAAGAAATAATCGCTGTATTCGGACTAAGGATAGTTACAAAACTGGTTCTTCGAGTCACAAAACTTTTTAAATGAGAAACAATTATTTTTTGATAAAGATTTTTATTTCATTTTAAATATATTTTTTGCACAGTTTTTTTTGGGGTGTAGGGAAAAGGGGATCGCATATACCAAGTAAAATTAGAATATTTCTCACACGCAACATTTATTTTATATGTAATAATAATCATGTCAGCTACGAGACACAAAGTACATGAAAAGCGGGTAACGAATTAGAAACGTACTAAGGGTAAACGCATAAAAAAGTTTTGCAAATAATTTGACTTTCTCCTTTATTACAATGATGGGTTCTAGAGACTTTTCTAAATATATCGTAAATGGGTGTGCTGATGCAGGTAAATATTTTATTGACCTATTGCAGTGTTCACATTCTTCATCGCCTTGGGCTTAATTCACGTTTTTGTTTTTATCTAGGGGAATTTATTATGTAGCTGTGGCGCTTACATTTTTAATTGAATTAAAAATATGTACGGAATTTCAATGAAAAATAAAAAAGAAGAGAACAGAAAAAAAATATTTGTCTAAAATTGCGATTGCTCGATTAACAAATGTTCAAAGCGCAGGAATACACACACACATATAAATAAGCATAGCGAATACTTAAGATTGACAGAGAAGAGAACATACAAAATGTGGAAAGTTGAATTAAAAAATTATGGAAGATTTAACCGCTCGAAATGAAGTCGCAGTAGTAAAGTATGTTTATATATATATATGTATATGTATGTATAATTGAAGTTTTGTCTGCTCTTTATGCTATATATATGCCAACATGCTCATTTGAAACGACGACTGCCCAGCGATAGGCGACGCATGCGCGCCCTATTCTGTGAGTAGCTCCTGGACCATCGTTCCTCCGTTGCAATGCTGCTGGCAGCCGACAGCTTGCTCGTGTTGCCTACGTGCTAACTTAACAGGTCCTTGATCTCCTTGTGCATGTGGCACAAGAAATCCACATAACTAGCCGAGCCATCTGTGCCGCGATCCTCAATGAGAAAGTGTCGGAACACACTCTCCAGCTTATCATTCTGTCGCACACAGGTCACCTGCAATCATTATAAGTTATGTTTATATATTTGTAGCATTGCTTTAGATATTCTTGAAACTTACCCGCATGTAGCGTGTACGCTCCTCCATAATCTGATCGATGATGTCGGTAATGCGACGTGCCAGCGGCGTATCAGCGGTAATAGCGAAACGTTCAGCATTCACTTGTTGCGTGCATTGGACACCAAAGAGAGCCTGCACAAATGTGGGCGACAATGACTGGCCCAGCCAGATAAATAGGTGCACACCGTTCTCCAGTATGAAGGCACCGTCCTCGGTGATCTTTTCGTGTGTACAGCGCACTGGCGTCGGAAGCGACGTCTCATCTGTGTCCACGTTGTGTATGGGAATGAATCGTGGATACAAATAGTTGACGGACATATTCAAATCCATGGCCAGCACAAATTGTATGACATAGGAGCGATCGTCCAGTGTCATATCGGAGCCACCAGAGACGGCATCGTTTTTCAGTAAACACGACGAGTACAGTGGCAA
The DNA here is from genome assembly GCA_035045305.1 of Drosophila maculinotata. Taxonomy (NCBI): domain Eukaryota; kingdom Metazoa; phylum Arthropoda; class Insecta; order Diptera; family Drosophilidae; genus Drosophila; species Drosophila maculinotata. Next base: position 6,557,451 of record JAWNPD010000038.1, on the reverse strand, counting down.
CAGCTTGAGGCACTCCGGTAGTATCAGTTGCCCGGCTGATGTTGGAGATGTGCAGTGCTTGCGGTAGCAGGCTAAAATCTGCGCCGATCGCTGGATGAGATTGTCCTTGACCTGCTTGGGCGAGTGCTCCATCAGCTTGAAACACGCCTGCTTTGCAAAGAACAGCATCATGGCATCCAGGTCGCAGCACTTGAACACGTCTGCTATGGTTACGGTCACACGCAGCGCCAGATTTAAGATGCGCAACCGTCGCTGGCCGCTGCACGAGGTATAAAGCAGGGCCACCTGTATATAGACGTTCTCCTCCGGCGGCAGCTTATCATCATGCTTGATCTCAATGCTCACTGATTTGGTGGCATCTAAAATAAGAGTGTGTTATAAGAAGTGACAAATTTTCGATGGATTAAAATGCTTACCAATGCTGGCCAGCTCCACATCGGTGGTGTTGGACATGTAGAAGTGTCCAAAGAACTCGGTTGGTCGAATTCCCGCCGAGGTGCGAACACGCATCACCGCATCGAAGGCAATTGGACGCGATACGTTCTTAATGATGTCCTCGATGAGACGCTTGCCATCGAGCTCCGCCTGGAAGTAGGTATACTTGAAGACCTCGCCACCCGTCAGACGCGCCACTTGGCCAATTGTGGCGATGTCAATGTAAGCATTGTTGAACACAAACAGATCAACGGAGCAGCCCTGCTGCACGCACTCTTGTCCCAGCGTATTATAGGCAGTCGTTTGTGGCGTCAGCACCGTCTTCTCCTTGTCTGTTCCAAGCAACTTGCGATCATCGCGATTCTTGAGCTTGCCAGGTGCCTCGGCGATAGGCAGCGTTGAGTTAAAGACCAACAGCTTGCCAGCGGTATTGGACGCCTTAAGCGCCTCGAGGCCAGCCTGTATGGCCGGATAGAGTATAGTTTCCGTTTCCTTGGTGTCCACAAACATGCGCGGTATCTCCTCCATTAGCGCATCGATCACTGCCGCCGATTCCTCGGGATGGCAAAGGAAACCATCAAGCAGCGGCATAAACATCTCCTGCACATCGCCCACAACCATCATCTGTGGTTGCGCCAAGCTGCTCTTAATATTATAGAAATGCACGGTGCTGTTGTAGGTTATGAAGCCTACGCGCACCTGGGACTTGTCCTGGCCCTGATCCACCGGCAGATGCTTTAGTATATGCTTTATCTGCGAGCAAAGCAAATGCACCAAACCCGACTTGATTGTATTGTACGAGACGTCTATGATGAAGATGAAGGCTGGCACCTCTGGCGTCGTATTGTTCTATACCATAAAAAGAGAATATTTAAATATAAAAACTAAAGGGATAACGATATTGTGGCACATACGCGACAGTAATCCTTGGTGGCCAGAAACTCATAAGTGCCCAGCAGCAATTCAGGTCGCTCGTGCTTGTCCACGCGCTGCCCTGTGTGATCCAAATGCTGATAATAGTCCGGATGCACTGGGAACATTTTAAGAGTTTAGACTAAAGTCTAGGGAAAGTTTCTTTGCTTCTAATTGCGACTCACCTTCCGTAGTGACTTTGCACATGAGGCATTGGAAACGCCGGCCGGCATCGACGAACTGCATATTGGGCGACATGTACGCCTTGCAGCGATTGCAGCGTATAGGACCCATGTCGCCAAAGTTGACAATCGGCGGCTCCATTTCGCCTTGGCCGGTGCGGGCCAGCGGTGAAATGTTGAGCGTTAAAGGCAGCGCAGTCGTCTTCAGCAGATCGCCCGTATTGGGTACGCAATAGAGCGAGGAGCGCATGAAGCGTGGCGAAGAGTTACCCTGATCGTGCACCTCAAACTTAGTTGTCACTAGCGGTGGCAACAGGCCCGGCTGATTCGTCACAAACGGGCCGCCGACCGATTGCTGATTCTCGATCATAACCTGTATGGGATTTGGCATCTGGTCGGGATCGAGGCGACGCGGGGGCGCCTGCTGATACATGTTGCCAGCACCAGGCATGGGGGGTTGCTGCAAAGCAAAAGAAATGTCAATGTGACGTTAACAGTGAAACAAAAATAGTGCAGATGCAGATGCAATATACAGACAATTATAATTTCAGAGTTGACGTAGTACTTACATTGTATCCAGGACGTCCGGGTCCTGGTTGTCCCGGAAAGCTGCCTGGCTGTGGCGGATAGCCAGGCATAGGCTGCTGTGGTGGCTGCTGCGGCGGCTGTCCAGGCTGACTCATATAGACGGGCATCGGTTGTGGAGGATAGCCAGGCATGGGCGGCTGCTGCAGCTGTTGTCCTGGCTGCGGCATCTGTTGTCCTGGCTGCGGCATCTGTTGTCCTGGCTGCGGCATCTGTTGTCCAGGCTGTGGTGGAAAGCCGTGCATTGGCGGCGGAGCTGCGCCAAACGGTGGAGCCGTTTGCAGCGGCGGCGGTGCGCCTGGAAAACCACCCGGAGCCGAAGGAGGCTGATTGGCATAGGCCCCTGGATAGTTAGCAGGCGGTGGTACGCCATATGGAATACCAGTTGGGCCACCAGCGGCAGACTGAGGCTTAGGCAGCATGCCAGACTGAGGCTGAGACGGCATGCTAGGCTGAGGCTGAGGCGGCATGCCAGGCTGAGGCGGCATACCATGCTGAGGCGTCATGCCAGGCTGAGGCGGCATACCAGACTGAGACGGCATGCGTGGCTGCGTGAATGCGGGCGGAGGAGCACCAGCGACACCATGCGGCTGCAGCGGCTGCTGGCCAGCTCCTGGATAAGATGCTGGAGCTGATCCTGCTCCTGGATAAGATGCTGAAGCAGATCCTGCTCCTGGATAAGATACTGGAGCTGAGCCTGCTCCTGGGTAAGATACTGGAGCTGCTCCTTGCGGTGGTGGCTGTGTAGCGGCTGTAGATGTTGGCGGCAAAGGGTGTTGTCCAGTCGTCGCCGATTTTGGTGGCGGCATGTGCGGCAAACCCGCCAAATCGGCGCTATTGATTGTCATCTGATTAATGCCGCTGGCCACGCTCTGCGGCATCGGTGCAGCTACCGATGTGGGCGGTGCTGCAGCAGGAGGCGCTACTGAGGGCGGATACAGCGAGGGTGGTGGCCCAGCTGCTGCTGCCACTGGCGGAGCCGGTGAAGGTGCCATGGAGCCATTTGCATAGGCGGCTGCATATGCATTATTGTTGTTGTTGTTGAAGTTAGCGTTGCTAGTTGGTTGCGCATTCGAGTTGAATTGAGAGTACGACGCCGCCGGTGCAGCAGCTCCCATCCCAGTTGTAGGCATTGCCAGCGGTGGCTGCTGTGCGGACTTCAAAGGGTTGCCGCTTACACTCAAACCGCTCATCGACGTGGCCAGCTAGACAGAGAGAGAGACAGAGTTGTTGAGTAATTCTTATCAGGCAGCTTCTATTATGAAATGCTTGCTGACCTCTTTCGAGTGACATACAAGAAAAACTATTATCGCTGGAATTACTAGAGACCGTAATAGTTATAATAATCATTTGTAATAATTATATTTAATTTGTATTTTTAAAAACTAATTAATTATAGTTAAAAACGAAAAGTCAAGAACTAAAAGTGATTTGTTTTATAAATATATAAAAATATTAAAAATTCCAAAATTTTTTGAAGTGCTCTTTTTTTAGGATTTTAACATTTGGTGATCATTTGTTTTTTATTGACTTATTTAAAGTTGTTACTGCTTAAAGCTTTTCACACAGGCTCAAATGCTCACCTGCTGATAGTTTCCGTTTACATAGGGCTGTTGAGCGGACGTTACTGGAGCGCCATATTGTTGTTGCTGTTGTGGTGGTGGTGCTTGTTGTTGTTGTTGTTGCGGGTGCTGCTGTTGTTGTTGTTGTTGTTGTTGTGGCCAACCTGTCGGACCACGAGCACCACTTACAGGCGGCGGTGCTACATATTGTGGTTGCTGCTGCGGCGGCTGCTGTTGTGGCTGCTGCTGGAATTGCGTAGGCGGTGGGCCATACATATTGGGATTCATTGCTTTATTTATCGACGCTTCTATTGTGCATACAAAAAAACGTAGCCAACAACTTTCACACAATTAAAATTGCAGCTCAAAGTTCGAGTTACGGCTTTAAGCGATTGTAGATGTTGCAGCGTCGAAAATCGTGGCTCGCTGCGTTGTGCAATTAATTGCAACTTTCCCACAATTAACGCAGTTTTGAACACACAAATTTCAAGCAAAATAGGAACTTCCACGTCAGTTCGCTAATTCGATTTTTTTTTCTGCTGCTTATTGGTTGCATTTGACAGTTTGCCACGTAAAGTTGTCGCCTGTGCGACATATATCGATATCATAAGCAATTATGTTTATATCGATGTGTTTGGCGATATATTTAAAAAATTAATAATTTCAACATTTATTATTGCACTTACGTGCATTGCAAGTATACACAAAACATAAACCATCCGCAAACCTTTTATTTTATATATATATAATCCCGATCGTGCACTGAGATCAAATTATAATTTGGAGAATACTCATATTATTTGTTGACAGCTCAACATGAATTTGCAAATAACTGTATATCGATAGCAGCCTACCAGAAGTATCGAGACAACCAGCTGTGTTAACATTAACAGCGCACTGTTATTACAACATATATTAAGTGACAGTTACATTTCAAAACGGCAAAGTGTATTTAATAGTCATTTTTTTAAAGAATTTTATTTTGGATTGGAAGGCTCATGAATTGTGTGATTTGATTCGCTTAAATATTGAAACCTGACCGATAGATTATTTTTTTTGTAATTGATTTTCTCGTGTTGCACGACTGACTGAATTCCTTCGAAAAAGCGAAGTCCAGTATGTCGCTCGATTTCGGCAATATCACAGAGATAATCGGTCAGTTTGCTGCTGACGCAAGTGCTGATGTTTTTATTATCTATGATGTAGCCCTCCATATAGGGAGTATACTCCGGCACTTTTGGGTCAATGATTAACACCTTAAAATAGTGGGAAGGCGTTGGCAGCGGAACCCAGTCAACAATTTGGTATTCTAAAGACCAGTCTTCTTCGTCCGTTCGAAAAGATGGCAAATACATGGGACCCGTATACACGTACAACGACCCAAATTTCTCCGTCATTGCGGATACGTGCCGTTCCAGCTTGCTCCAGATTTCTCGCTGGAAGGCCTTGCAAGCACGCTTCTGACCGCAGCTCAGCACATATACATCATTATAGCGTAGATTCAGTGCATCTCCGTAAGCATCTGTGGTTAGCTTCTTATAGTTGCCCTTCAGATGTTCGCACATCCATTTTGGCGCATTAGTGCTTAGGTCCTGCGACACCACGTAGTCCTTGTGCACATACAAATTCTCCGTGCTGGGCAGTCCATACTTGACCAGATCCAACAAATCCGGGGAATACACCGGTAATCTCGTTTCAAAAAATACACTACTGAATGCATCACACAGTGTAAAGGATAAATGGTTCCGTATCCTGTCCGTCAGACATGGTGAAATATTCCACAGTCTCGCTTCATGATCTGTTCGAAAAGTGGACACCTGGCCGGATGAAGGAAGTAACTGGTTAAATTATCTAGTCCAGCTATAGAATGTATATATATGTATATACACATGTACTTACGAGTGGATACAGCTTTCGACGGTTATGAAAGACAAAAGGATCCCTTCTTATCATCGCGAACAGCTGGCGAATAGAATTTTCCTGCTGGAAGTATGCGCCAAACACAAATCCGGTCAGACCCGCCAGAGCGTAGAGCGCACATTGTTGGACCCCAGTTTCTGTGACCGACATTATAAGTTCGCTCAAGTCTAAAAAAAATTACGATAGTAAATAAATGCCACCTATTCACTTTTAATTTTGTATGGGTTTCTATTCTAGATATTTCTCAAAAATCAAATGGGCAAGTAAAAAAACCCCGGGCTACTGCCTGAACTATACATTAAAATTCAGAAAAATATATAAATATATGTATAAAAAAATGTAAATCGGTTCAGTTTTGCCAAAGTAATTTATAAGGAACTTTTCGATGCCTGGGAGCTTTACAAGCTTATTTTGTTGTTATTTTTGGCGTGATTTTCGACAGAAAGATGAACCATCTCAGAGTCACTTTTCCTATAGTTTTTTACACTAATTTTAACACCCACTATCGATTACTGTGTAAATAAAATAAAGGCTATATAATGATCGACTTGCAAATCGGTTCAGTTATTATTATATACATTCAATTCATAGATTTGTTGTTGAAAAGCTTCTTTTATTCATGCTAATTAATATTAAAATTTAAACGAAATCTCGGAAAATTTGCGATTCGCTGGGATAGTTACTGCCAAAGATTGCACTTCTACGTAGGCCCTGAAAGAAACTTAGACCCGCATAGTGCTCAATCTCACGTATGTCGCAGAGGAAATCGCGTAGTTGCAATTTCTCTGGTAGTGGTGCATTGGGTAGCACATATGCTTCCATATAGGGCTTACCGAGCGGCAGCTTGGACTCCACCATGATCACTTTGAAAAAGTGAGTGGGCACCGAGACCATATTCGACCCAATCATTTGGTATTCTACACTCCATTTGCCATTACCTTGTGGCCGGGGCTTGAACAGAGGACCCGTGCAAACGTAGACTGAATCGAAACGCTGGGTTAGTTCCCTGACATAGATCTCCAGCTTGTTCCAGGCACCGCTATTAAAGCCATGGCCTATTTGTGGTGCTATATTAGTCAGAAAGAAGGTTTCATTACAGTGCCTCTGTTGGTCACAATGATTCCCTGCGGCCGCCAGATGACCACGATCAAAACCGGAGTGTCTATAATCGGCCAGGGTGGAACGAAAATTTGATGGCACACTCAGATCTGGCCGATAGATGGCGCGAGCACGAACTACGCCTCGTGATCCTTGCAGATTTGCCTGCTGCAAGTGCTCACAGACCCAATGTGCGACCCGATTGCGACGATCATAGGAGAGCACAAAGTCACTGTACAGCCTCACATCATCCAAGCCCGGAAAACCATACTTCATGATACGCTGCACGCGATGAGAAGCTTCATTTTCGGTGTCAAAGAAGCAAAACTTTGGAAAATATCTGAATTACTTGCTGCTGATCTGATTGACACTTACCGCTTCGAAGATCTTTGGACTGACATAGTAGGCATAGGGATCGCGCTGCACGAGCTCTTGCAGCAGTCGTGTTGCATGGCTATGTTGAAAGTAAACTCCAGCCACAAAGCAGCCAACTGCGGACGCCAATCCAAATGACACGATCAGCAGCTGCTGCAAACGGCTCATAAAAACGAAACTGGAGAACTACCACTATAACTAAAAATGTATTTGATTTTGAAACATCCTAGAACAATGCTAAAGAGGCAGCTGAGTTTTTCCAAAATGTTCCGAATTTGTTGAAGTTTTTTAATTCGAGATTTCAGATCTGAGTCTTAAAAAGACTGAAAAGAAATATGCTGTGCAATTGTATGAAAAGTTGCAAAATTTATTATAAAAATTAATCTTAATCTTTTTATTTTTATATTATATTTTTAAAATCAAAAATAACAGCTATCGACATTTTCTCTAGGCTTTCAATCTTAAATAATTATATTTCCAAAATCTGGCATAAATTTTAAAACAGAGTGTGGTTCAAGAAAAAGAACATGCGAATGGGGATATGTAAAGAAATATAATAAGATATTAGGAACAGCGCATATAACATGAATTGTTGATAGCCCCCTCAAATAATACGAATATCGAAACTCCTTTTTCGCTTGATTGCTGCTAATGCTTACAGCTATTTGACCATCGCGCCTATATGTACAATTATTACAGCTAATTACTAATTTGGGATAAGGAAGCTTCCAGCCCTTGGGCGGTCACTTGGGTGTTGACAAAATTGCGATCGAGACCCTCAAAGAATTTCAAGCCCGTCGCATTCTCAATATCGCGCACATCACAGAGCAGACTACGTATTTGGGTGTCATCATTTAGGGCTGAGTTGGGCACCACATAGGCCTCTGCATAGGGTGTGCTATTCACTTGCTTCGGATCAACGATGATGATCTTGAAGAAATGCGTCGGTATGGCGACAATCGTATTGTCCTCCGGCTGAAACTCCAGATACCAATTGTTGCTCTTCATCTCGCGTGGCAAATAAATTGATCCCGTGTACACATAGACTGCTCCAAAGGTGTTAGCCGTATCGTGTACATAATGCAGCAGTCGCTCCCAGACGCATAGATTAAAGCCGCGATTTAGAAAGGGCTTTATGTTTGACATGAAGAAGACACGCGCTGCTTCCGACTGCTGATAGGAGATGCCCGGAGGCGCACCGTAGGGTCTCTGCCGGACGGAAAGGCTTCGACTCTCGCCTACGGCGGCATTCGTATAGCTGGATTCGTGGACCCGCTCGCACATCCACTGAATGGCGGAGTTACGGCGATCGAATGAGGTCACAAAGTTGAAAGTGTCATTCAGACTAATCTCGTTCATGCTGGGGAAACCGTACTTCATGATGGCGCCCATCTTGTGCGAATTGGGCGTGACCTCGATCTCATCATAGCATTCACTAATCGCCTTCACGTTAAAAATATCCAGCTGCAATGGATGAAAGCCGCTATTCAGCATTGTTCGATCGTACAAACAGGCTGCAGCACATCTTACCAATCCGTAGAGTTTGCGGCGTATGAAATAGGCGTGCGGATTCCGCTGTTCCAGTTTCTTAATATTACGAATCACATGCTGGTGCTGATAGTAGGCGCCCAGGGCAAAGAAAGTACCGGCTGTGGCAGCAACAATTGCCAGTTTACCACTTAGCGGCATTTCCATGTCCACATCTCCAACTGTCCAAGTAAACTATGAAATTTCCAAAAGAAACAAAAATTTTCCGTGTATAATTTATGTGGTATTCAATTCGATTTTTTTTTTTGTATAAATATTCAAATCGAGAGTTGTAAAGCAAAGTCATGTAGGCGGATAAGGAATACAAAAAGTATCAAACCGATTTTGAAAACTAAAACGACAGCTTCACTTTGGAAAACTCTTACAAAGCAGTAATATGTATTAGCTATTTGTAAACTACAAATGTTTACAGCGAAACAAATTCAGTGTTTAATTCTAGCTTTAATCAAGATTTATTGCATTGCGTTAATACAATTTAGTTTAAAGTGCTGGCCATTATGTCTTCACCTTGATCTTTGTCTTGTAGTCTCATGTAATCCTTTCATTTCTTTTCTCTACATAAATTGAGCAAGTTAGTTTCGTACAAGTGCACAAAACGTTATCCCTTTGGCCATGTGAAAAGTTTTCGTGTCTTTTTCTTGCACGCTGGAAATCTACAGCCAACACTTCGCCGCACTTGCCAACAGCATTAAGTCAATAAGAAAAGTTGCAGTCATCTTGGGCAGACCGTAACCGGAAAACCCCAAGGACCCAGGCCCTAGCCAACATCACGCCCCCCGTTTTGCCCTTTTTGCCCTCGGAAGCTGACCCACCAAGTGTATATAATATAATAAGCGCCCAGTGCAATGGCTGACTAAACCAAAAAGGGGTGTTAAGATTTATTTCAAAAATCTTGTCGCACTTTGTTATGCTTAAAAATGTTAGTTGCCGATTTACAGTTTCCGTTTCAAGTCAAAACTTTTGTATACAGGCCCACCCCATTGCGCAAAAGGTTCAACTATTGACAGAAACTGCAAAGGGACAAAAGGTTTGCCAGCTAAAAGCAACGTTTGGGAGCCTTGTGTAGGCTAGGCAGGTAATGGGAACGACCTATGCATTTTATCGTATAACAAGAATATTCTAAACGTCTTTTTCAAAACTCAACCGATTTTCAATAGCTATGTCTATTTGGTCATGGCATAGCCTCTATATTTATATCACAATTTAATCTTGAAACCAACATTTATGTTTAGATTCTAACGAGAAAGATCGGTCAAATTTACACTTTATGAAATTCAGAGCTCGTTTGCTTAAAATATAGGTTATGGTGAAAATCTGAAATGACAAACGGCTTTTTGGGGGGTAAGTAAAGCTCAAAGCTGCTGGCTGCCTGAGTGGAAGTTTCCCTAGTTATTTTCAGCCGCGCACCCCAATCCCCCATGCCTTTCGTTGTACCCCTGTCACGGTCACAAAGGAACTGTAGAAAAAGTTTTGTGACACTCAAGCGAACAAAGTTACGAGTAAAATGCGCAAAACTGCAGTAAATTTTGGGTACGAAACAAATATTTTAATTCGCAGAGAGACTCCACTTAGGTGCCGAGTTTTAAAATGTTCAATAAGTGTCCTTGGCTAGAGTAGCCTGGAAACGATGGGGATAGGGGGAGGGGGGGGGGGAAGGGTGGTCGCAACTTAAAGCCAGCCGTGGGCCTGCCAATTAATTTCTGTAGTCTAATTGGTGGTTTTGCCAATTCATTAGCGTGGGCGTGGCTGGGCGCACCGCTAACCTGTCCCGCTTCATCATATTGATTGACGCCCGAAGGATGGAAGCGGTCCTCATGCCTTCCCTGCCTGCCTGCCTCCCTGCCTCCCTGCCACGACTGCTCAAGGGTTTTTGCGGATTTTCTAATCAACGTGCCTCACGAAATTTGCATAATTGAAATGCCGCCTCACGTTCACCAGGTGTGCCAGGTGTACGAGTTGTGTGTGTCCGTGACCAAAGTGCTGGAAACTTGCCATGCCCAGTGTTCCCCGGGCATCCTGGCTGCCTGAGCGATTGACTTGCTAAGTGCCAGAAATTTGTCGCTCTATTTGGTATCTCATAAATAAATTGTATGCTTCGGCCTCCATAATTAAGTGCGCCACAAATCTGATTCGAGCCAAGCAATTAACCGATAACAGAGTGCCGAATCGAGTTATGGGCTAATTATTTGCTGCCCTCGAGCGAAAAACTAGAAAAACATCCTTGAACTAACAGGCGATTAGCCGTCATAATCTTATGTGAACTACCTGTATATTATGACATATTATCATAAGTGTTTTTTTTGCTTGGATGCACATCAGATAGGAATTTTGTAAATTGCAACTCTTTATATATATATAATTAACAATTTTAAAACTCATATGAATATCACTTAATGATTGATTTTTTATTGAAGATAATACAATTTTTTAATAATTAATAACTAAATGAGCATGTTGGGCTGCGTAACTCTGTATTCCCAATTTTAGCTATTCAATTTATTTATTCACATTCACGCTAGAGATGATATTATTCAAATTAGCACAAGTTCAACTATTCGCTAAGTATTCATGAATGCGTACGCACTCTCTCTCTCTCTCTCTCACGCATACAGCCACTCGCACCCATCCGAGTGCGTTGTAGTATAATGATAGCTATTAAACAATTAACGCTTAATAGCCGGCGCCCGCTCGCTCTTTGCATGTGCCGTTTGTTATCTCTAGAGCTGACGGAGAGAGCGCAGACTTGAAGTCGCCGTATAAAGCCGATCTGCTGGAAGTGTCAATTCCAGTTTAGTTCGCTCAGAACCGATCAGTCAGTCAGTCACCATTGAGCGGTACGGAGCGCAAAAATTGGTATCTGCACATGAATTTGTGTGTTGTGAGAAGCAAACGCGATCTTTGGGGCAACGTACGGACGAGAGTTTACGCATTAATTCTATAAATTCCAAGATAGAGTCATGCAGATGGTACGGATTATATTAATCGCTGTAGTTGCTCTCAGTGCAGTTATAGGTAGGTCAGCCAGCGAAAATTATAAAATGAACTGATACACACTAAATATATTTCAAATTGTATAACTCGTACATCTATTTATTTATATAAACTATTAGCGACACCTTCGACGGAAACTTCAACGGAAATGCCCGATATGCTGGAACGTTGCGATCACAAGCTAACTAAATCGAACAAGTATTTGGATTATCCGTTTTGGAAGAAGTTTTTCAAGCATTGGGTACCCTTCACCGGCACTTCACGTGTTAAGATGCAGTTCTTCCTATTCAAACGGGACTTTCCCGATTGCGGCAGAGAACTGTTTCTCAATGATGACGAAACCTTGCAGCGTTCCGGATTCGATGCACGTCATCCCACACGGTAAGTGTTTAATTGCGTGTATTCCCTCGCTTGATTACAGATTATGAAATACATACATATGACATTGCAAGGGGAAATTTTCAATTTACATGCGAGTGAATAGAGTACAATATATGCACACAAATGTACTTTTTAGTTTCTATAGCTTACTAATTAAATTTCTCAGTCTAAATATACAATTTTTGCAACATTTTGATCAGCTGTAAATTTGTTTGTCGCAAAACTTCAGTTTAGTTTCGAATGAGTTGGTTTTATTTTTATTTATTCACACGTGAGAACTGGTTTTCTGTTTTTATCATCACTGCATACCCTGTAATATTGGGGTAAGATGGGTATGTTGTATCTGTGCCGAACTATGTTCTTGCGAGAAACATATATTTTCGATGTAGCTATAGTGTATTTATACAAGTTTTCTTCCACTATACTTATAACTTCTAAATAGCGCTGGCAACTTTGAAGATAATATATGAATTTATTTCAGATTCATGGTTCTTTACAACTTGATATAGGGTATTTTCCAGCCTACTACTTATAGCTATCTGGGAACTAAGTGTTTTTTGGCATGCTTTCATTTCGTTTTCGACCGCTTATCAATGAGTCATAAACAGTTGCTTTGAAGTTGAACAGACCAAAATTATACATAAAACATGTGTGCTGCGTAAATTTTGCATTCAAATTACTAGCTAGCAATTGAAAAAATTAAATATTAACATAGTATAGATAAGATAAGCGAGAGGAAGTTATTTCAGCTGTTTGGTTTTATATAAAAGCGAACAATCTGTGGCTACTGTTAATTAAATTGTTCGAATTATGATATTGCAGAATTATTATACACGGCTGGATGAGTCAGGGTAAGGGTTCATTGAATCGGGATGTAAAGGGCGCCTATCTGAGCCTGACCAAGCCCCGACCCAAACCACAAAGCGATAATAACGACGTAAATGGTCAGCTCGAAATGGAAGCTCCCCTCTATGAGGATTTCAATATAATTGTCTGTGACTGGAGTAAGATATCGTCGAATGTGAACTACTTTGGTGTGGCCGATATGGTCGAGGATCTGGGCTCGCTGCTGGCCGAGTTTGTGCGTCATCTGCATATGCGTGCGGATATGCACTTTGACGATGTGTACGTCATTGGACACTCCCTGGGCGCACAGATTGCTGGCAGTGCTGGCAAACAGATACGACCCTATCGCTTCAATACGATCTATGCATTGGATCCGGCGGGTCCCAAGTTTCGCGAGCAGAGCGATGAGTATCGCATCGATGCCAGTGACGCCCACTATGTGGAGTCCATCCAAACAAGCACGGGCTTGGGTTTCGAACAGCCCGTGGGCCATGCCACCTTCTATCCCAACTTTGGCAAGGATCAGAAGAAGTGCTATATGTACGGCTGTTCGCATAAGCGTGCCCATGACTACTTTGCCGAGTCCATCAATAGCACTAAGGGCTTCTGGGGCATTCGCTGTGAGCGCATGTCCAAAAAGACGTGGATACTTCTGGACAACGATGGTGAGTTTCGCATGGGCGGCGAGCCCTCAGATCCCAAGAATGGCACTTTCTATGTGAAGACCTATGATAAGCCGCCCTATGCGATGGGAACGCGACAACGGCTTGAGGACGCTCCTATCGAGGAAGAGAGGACAACTGAGGTGTATCATTAAAAGTATATGAGAGTAATATATGAAAGAGAAATGTTTATTCCTAGCCTAGCTGTGAAAAAAGTCCTCTTTAAACTGAAAATAAATGAATTCGCTTTATCGCAAATACTTAATCAGCATAGTGGATTCTCTATAACAATATGGTGTTAATTTGAAATGGATAAATTATAAATATATATAATTAAATACAGGTAAGTAGCCTTATCAAAGTAGTTCTAAACAGTTTATTTTCTATTGACAACCTTACACAATTTAAACAAACAACACATAATTTATAAAAAACTAAAATACACTAAAAATGTTTCAATTAGACATCAATCTAAAAACAATGCTATGTCTGTGTATCTGGTTGCTTGATCAGCTGCTGTTGATAAGAGGATTGCCAATACCTGAATGGAATCCTAGCTACCTCGATGATGACAAGGATTTTCCGGATATACTTGATGACCGTGACTATGAGGGGATGTTGAAACGCTCACAAATATATAATTTTCGCAACTTTTACGGTCCAAATTGATGTCGTTCGGCTTTGCCTTGTATTAAGCACATTGTATTTTGTGGAAATTTTAATTAAAACCAACAATATGTATGTTGGCCAAAATTGTTGCAGTGCTGCAAGTTACTAATGCATTTTACTCGGCTTAATTAGTTGACATTTTACATTATTCATACGCCACGTGTGACCGCCCAGGCAAGGGCACAGCGACCGTCATGTTTTATCCCACCCCAACCATAATTTTCACTTACATAATTAAAGTTGTTGCACTCATGTTCAGCTCAGAGGCGCTGCCATTTGGCTGCGTTGCATGTAACGGAACTAGTTGAGCTACAGGTTGGATAATCATGTTACCATGTTCTATATTATTCGCTAACTGCACAAAATTTCATAAGCAACTTTTGATAAGCTCGACTAGAAAATAAGTAACCTTTTAATTTTAAATAGATTTATTTTCTGGTTTACGAACCTATTTATTAAATAAGAAGACATAAAATATATTTAATAAATATGCCTAAACTTGCTGTCAACAAATTTAACAAATTGGCAAAACCAATGTCGTTTTCTTATGTCTAAATAAATGTACTTCATCGCTCAATGGTATATTTTATTGAGAAACGAACTTACTTGAACTGCCTGAGAAATCTGAGAAAGTTGACATAACTGAACTATAACTTAAATTCAAGCAATTGAATTTAAATGTAGAATGATATATGTTAACTACTACTAACCCTTTCGATTATCGGCCATCTCTCATTTCGAATATTGAAATATTAAATGGTACTTCTGTCAAAATGCCACAGTTAGCCTCGAATTGACAGTTTTCCAATGTAGGCTGTTTCATTATCGCTTAAGTGACAGCTTGAAAGGCGTTTGAATTGAATGAGCGAATGAATGAATGAAAGGCATGCGAAACCATCGTGTGGGTATTCCTTTGAAATTGCAAGTGTGGTCAAAATGTATGCAAAATGATTTAGCATTTTGAGTTAAGTTTATGTATGGGCCTAGGGAGCTGAGGTGGGAGTAATTTGGCGACTAGTTTTCGGCTCGATTCGATTATGTAAACGACAATGACCGGGTAGAGGTAGAGTTGTGGGCGAATGTGTGTGCAAGCTTCGTAGAATTTGATTATTTAAATTTCATGCTCATTGCATATTAATAATTTATGAGCCGTGCGTCTTTTACCGGACCTGAGCTAGCATTCTAATTAAGACATGAACATAACTCGACAAATGTCTCCCAAGCTTGCACTAGCCACAAGCAAACTAATGGCCATTATTGCAAGACCACTGATTCCCTACACTCTCCCCGCAGGCGTTGCTTCCCCAATCCCTCAATTTACTTGACCCAATGCAATTTACACTTTCAGAGCTTCGCACACTTTGGAAACCTTTGGGTTCCTGGCTTCAAGACCAATTTGTCGCCCAGCAATGCTTCGTGTGGAAACCTCACTTGATGAGTGTGTTTGTGTGCCTGTTGAGATTGCTCTTTGCTCAACGTATCCTACTTGAAAAGGGTTCGACATAAAAAGAACAAAACAAAAAAAAATTAAAATAAAATCTGTAAAACTTTTCAACAAAAAAAAGGTGCGTACAAATGAGAGTCCGGATAAAACAACGACAATGACAATGACAATGACAATGGCAATGACTTGACATCAGTGGGCTTGGGAACACTTAAAGTTTTAGGATTGACAATGTGCCCACACACTCATAAAAGTTCATGTGAACACGCACTTTTGGGTCAGCAGATACACTTATGTATCTCTCATGTATCCGCAAGTTGTATATTGTATCTACGCCATTTGCACAATTTTATAGCATTTTTATGGCCCACAAGTTTTGTGTCTTCTATCTCCTGTGACCCCCCTTGTGAACGCACTCTGGTCGACAGCTTTAAAATATTTAAATTCGATATAAGCGTTTCAGTTTTGTCTCTCCATTGAGTCTTGCAGTGTGCTCAACTGTGAAATGTGGAGTCTATCTGTGGTAAAGGTATATAGAATATAGAATTCAGGGCTGCGCAATGAAAATGTGTATTTAGAAAACATTAAGTGGAAAACATTAGATGATTCAGTGTTGTATAAAAAAAATAGTCAAACATTTTTACTATTTGAAATTTTACAAAATGTATTTCGATTGTACCTGTTTGTCATTTTTTGTTTAAGTTTGCAGCCCTGGCTGTAGACAGTGTCCCAATGGGCAGAACATAAGTATAAGTACACATGCATGTGCTTCTGTGTGTGTATGTGTGTACTTGTAAGTTTACTTGTATACTCCTGCTTTGGGTCATGTCTAAGTTTGCGGTGTGATTTTATGTGCAAACTTAAATTATACAATTTGAGGGCCATGAATACATTTTTAGACCACATCATTGTTGTAGCCGTTGTTGTTGTTGTTGCTGTTGCTGTTGCTGCTGCTGAAAGGGACAATGAGTTGCTAAATGCTTTGAATATTCTTTTGGTCATTGCTAGGCTGCATGCATAATAGAACTACGATATGTATGCAGGATACTTTTCCTTCGAACACACACACACACACACACATACATACACAGACTCTTTACAAAGATTACAAGAGCTTTCAAACGTTGACAGGTTGTGTCTGTCATGTGGGTTTTCTGGGAAGAATTGTATTCGGAATGCTGCTGCTACTGCTGCTGTCATTGAAACCAAGAGATTTTGGTTTTTCTCGGAAATTTTTCATTGTGCTTATTTTTCCAAAGGCTGAACAAATTTACTGCAGCAACTTACACAATTCAGTTAAGTACCATTGTTTGCATATTTTCTATTTCAGTTGTCGCTCGAAATTTAAAAGTAAAACCTAATATTAAGTTACGTTACTTGGTAATCTTTAAACTGTTTGTGCTAACTGAGTCTGACTGGCAGAACCGATTACAAAAGGAGCTAGTTAGCTGAATTTTACACATTGGCTTCCTCTTATGTCGTTAGCATTACGAATATTTTTCCAGGCAGATTACATTTTAATTAATACAAAACTTGGCCCGGGCAATGCCTCGTAATATGTGCTAGTGTCTTCTGAAATGAGTTAATGATGCAGATTTTTTTAGTGCCGCTCTTAATCGTAATCCCCTTGAAGCACATAACAAAGTACGCACTTTGTTAACATAAAATCATAAAATCAGCAATAAAGTCATGTCGCCCTCTGCAAATGGTGGATCTAGCGGTTTCCGGTTGTTTCTGTTCTTCCTGTTGTTCCTCTTGTTCTACTTGTTATTGTCTTTACAACTTACTTGTAACTTTTTCTTTATGCTCATGTGTACACACAGTTTTATGTATATGTACACATGTGTGTATGTGTATGTGTGTAACATTGCATTGCGCTAAAAATGGCGTTAAGCTCGTAACAAAAGGCAACAAAGAGCAGCAACAAGCAAATAACATCATCCCAAAAGCCCAAGAGAGTGGGAGAGGTCGAAAGCTTTGGCTTAATTCAATTATGTGTGGTGTACACACTGGCCAGACGTGCAAATGTGAAACGTGCAAAAACAATGCAGACCCCTTGACCCGACTATTACCCAGGCTGAACTTTGTTATTTCATTTTTTCCCGCTCGCATTTTTACAAATTAAAAGCGATGGCAACTTCAGTTCCCGGACTTCACATTACAGAATCCCACCCAGCTTTTTGTAGTCCCTCGCCCATTATCATTGCCATCGTTGCAATTGTCGCCGCTGTTGTCTTTTCTGCTTTGTGCTTTATGCAGCCACAAAATGTTGCAGGCAGCAGACAACAGCTACATTTATGAAAACTATTTGCAAATGCAAACAGCATTAAAAGCAACTACAATGCTGGGCACATTGGCTTCCAGTGAAATGAGTGCCTGCGCTACAAGATGCTACAGAGTCCTGTAACTAGGAGCAAAAGCCAAGAACCGTGGCACGTTTCATGTTATGTCGGTACATATATGCACAAGTGTAGGAATATGTTATACAAATAACAAGAGTACCGGAAATTAGTGTTTCTCCCTTGATGGTAACTGTGGGGCAGGTCAGGACGTAGATGAAATTGCATACAAATCGCAAATTGAAACAAGTAAGAGAGCTCTACCCGCCACTAACTGACTAGAAAATATCCTATATATTTCAGTAGCAGAGTTATTGAGTGACGATTATAAGAAGTAGACTCTATAAATAGCTGTCCAACTCTATCGATAGACTCTACTCTTGGAAACAAGAGTGCATTTCCTCAACTTGAACCCATTATACTGTTTCTTGTTAAGGTTACAGGGTATCTAATAACATCAACAGACGAATAGGGTTCTCGTTCACTTCAGTCACCCACTGTTGCCCTCTTCGTCAGAGGCGTAAAGAGAATGGCAAATAAAAATCAGAGCCGGCCGAGGCCAAGTCTAAGACCAGCAAGGTGGCTGGTAGGGGCGTGGAGGGGTGGCAAGTCATGGCAATTGGCCGCCTTCCGTCTGACGTTGTTAACCCTGCAAGTTATGCATTCTTAATTTAATCGCTGGAAATTGACTCTCCAGAGTGCGATGCTCGGCAAGGCTTAGAGCAGTTTCCGGAGCCTTGTCTTTGCCACTGCGTTGGCCTACTCCTTGACTGGTTGTTTTAGCTGGCAAGCAATTTTGAAAACTTTGCTGCACAGATTGGGCAATTATCATGCGATTATGATTATATTGCATAGTTTGCATTGTCCAATGGCTTGGAAATCTTTTTTCTGCCCAAACAGATATTAAGTTCTGTAGATATTACAGACTTTCTCACACTTGGCGTGCAAATAGTTGCCAGACGTTGAAAAACTTAGTTTCGCTCGCCACGGGGAGCTACTGTCTGTCTGGGTTAGCAAAAGGATTATTGGACTGCAGGCATTTGAGCATGGATAGACGCAGAAGCTTTACAGTAAAGTAAATGTAAATTAAGTTTTGAGATGTTGAAGAATCTTAAAAATACAATATCTGCTTTATTAAATTGCATTTTGTGGGATAGCAGACAATCCTTTAAGAACTATAAAATAACTGTCAGTTATCAAACGTACAGCTTTATCTAAAATCTTAGTTTGCACTATATATTTATTATTTGTTTTTTTTTTTAAATATTCTAAAACCATTAAAAATGGAAAAAAATACAAATATTTTCAAAAATGCATAAAAATGGCTTTGCGGTTGACAATCGGTTTAGTTTTGACAAAGCTATGGGTGTCTGAAGCTTTTCGAAATGATGAAAACGAAAAATAAATATATTTGGAGATATGACCTTTTGATTTGAAGATAAATAATTATGAATGAACGTTAGGGCTGCGTTCAGAATTTATCAATTTATTGTGGTTAATTTTGCAATTGTCTGGAACTGTCTGGAAATTTTTGGCCAGATTTATATTTTTACAATTTTGCAGCAATTTTCCTTGGCTGCAACTCATTTTTTTTGGAAAAGTTCTTTACTGGCACGCAGCTGTTGATTCTCTGCGTTGACGTCTTTTTAATTTATAATGCAATCGTTCGGCTTGTCGTCTTTTGGGGCATTGTGGCCGCATTGGGCGTCGTCAGCTTAAAATGTCACACCACACACCAACACACACACGCACACACACACACACACACATTGCGTATGTAAATGTATATGGGGAATATGGCTAAGCACGCGTGTCGTGTGTTGTGTCGCCGTCTGCAGCGCTGTTGTCTTCTGTGTTTGCTCTCCTGAGATTTTCAACGTGACAGCGCACAAAGGCGACGCGGCAGATGGCACGGTGGGTCGACCCAGGGACACTGGTGGCGCGCCTGGCACACCTGGTGCACCTGGCACACCTGGTGGTGCGCCTTGGAGCCTTTGGCCTGGCTCGGTGCCTTTGGGTAATGCCATCGACGGCGCTGGCAACACGTGTCAAGGACACTGATTTATATGTTTTCCATTTTTGTTTTATTAGCGTACCCGTATCTTTCATCGCATTGCCCATGACAACGTGCGTGGCATTAATGAGCCGCCGCCCCAATGCCATATTCACAATACCTAATTCCGCCCCACTTCCATAACTATAAATGGAACTATGCGTAGCATGACGAGCCTCCATTTTAAACTGCGCAAATTAAAATCGCCATTAAATACACAGTCATAAATTGCGCATTGACGCATTAAAACTTTGCAGCAACGCTTAAAGTCAGCTATATTTGAATTTGCACTACGCAGACAGAGCACGGCACCGAGCGGGGGGGAGTAGTTGGCAGAACCCGACAGCTGTGGCCGTCTCATGGACGGAAGTTGCTGGGAAGAGCGACGGAAATGGCTGCGTATATCCAGGGGCAATCCAATAGTTTGCGGTGCTTTGAATGCGTCGCATTTGCGTTTGTCGCTGTGAATGAATTTCTATGAGTTCCTGGAATCACTATTTCCCCAATGTTCAAATCGCTATTGTTCCAGCAAAATGTTTCAACTGTATTCCATCACAAAAGCTGAAAGCTAGAATCATTTTATCTTTGTATGACCAATCATCATGCATCACCATCATATTATATTTTATGCATTTATTATCTTTCATATTATTTTATTTATATACCAATTTACAATATTTTTTTAACACATTTTTCACATATATTATTATTTATTTTTTTGCCTTTAAAGCTTTTACGTTAACATATTTTTAAGATGCACATTTTGAAATTACACAATTTTTCAATTTTTGTTGGTATCTGGCTTGACGCCTATTTCGAAATTATTTCCACTGCTTCCAAAATCCAATTGCGTAGTACGGCTATATTGGCAAACACACTGGGACCAGTGCAGTACGGCCCTCTTAAGGAAGAAACGCCCACAAGCTCTCCATTGACTACTAAGGGACCACCAGAGTCACCACTGCAGATGCCTTTTCGGCAAGCTATGGCGCAAATCATATCGTTAGTTATAATGCCCCAATAGAAAAGATTACACAGTGTTTGATTCTTAATTTTGAGTGGAACACTTTGTAAATTCGTTGGATTCTTAGTTCGTTCCGTCTTTCCCCAACCAGTTGCCGTTGCTAGCGTGCCTGTTTTGGGAGCGTTCTTGCCCAGCGGAATTGCCTTTACACTGCTTCCAAAACTAAGAGACTCATTGAGTCGTGCTACGGCAATATCATTCGAATATGGTGGTTTATTAAAGCTCTTGTGCTTCAAAAAAGCAGCTACCTTGACCAAAGTGCCGCCTTCGTTGTGCTTAGAAGAACCCACGCGTACCGTATATTCTTCAGGGCCCCCCCTTAAAAGACAATGTGCTGCAGTTATGATAATGTCCGCACTATATATGGAACCACCGCAGTCGTGCTTTCCTTTATATTGCAAAGAGATCTGCCAGGGTGCATTCTCGATGACTTCGTCCGCGCCACCAATAATCCTACTGTCCACTTGCGATATATTCAAAGCAGGCGTCTGATGAGCAGCCACTAAAATGCTTGCCGATAGCAGTAGAAAACACTTGAGATACATTTCTTTACAACTTTGGCTCTAGCTTTTTTCAGACTCTACTGAAAAGACTTTGGCTTTGGCTTTTATAGTCAAAAGCATTGGCGCCATGGCAATACATCATTATAACTTACTGCCTTTGAAAAAGAATTTAGATATCTCTAATTTAAGTAGACGGACTTATCGTTGGCTTTAAATGAGTTGCATACTTCCCTTCGGTAAAACCAATTATTAGCTTATAAGAGTTACAGGAAATTGAAAATACTACAATGTTATAAAGTTGTAAGAGTTATAAGAGATAACTGTACTTTTTTTTTAGTATTAAGCTATATTAACTATATTAAGATATATTAACCAACTTACTATATTTTTTCAGGATTTATCAAGAGCTAAAGAAATTTGATTGTCTACTGATATATCGTTTAAGCAAAGGCGAAAGCTAATTGAAAGAGTTTTTGGGAACACAGGCGATGGTTATGCTTTGGTTTGTGTATTGCGGTCATATCGTTATCACTGAGCAGCCAACTTTGCCAGCCATCGAATAAAGCCAACAAACCGCGGAGCGCGCTTTTCAATTCATTTTGCTGGTGAAATACCATGGAGCAGTGGCGGATGTGTTGGGGGCAGGGGGTGTTTTGCCCAGCAGATTATGAGCAGACTTTCAGGCATTTTGGCCAATTTAGTATAACGCGGCCTTAGATGCTGATGCTGATGCAGATGCAGATCAGATGCTGCTGCTGCTCCATTATCATTCAATTGCTGCCACGCCCACTTGAGCTTTTTGAATGCCAAGTGCATTGAATGATGCTTCGCTGGCTCTTCGCTTGGTTTAATTGGGCGCATGCAGCTCAAGGAGGAAGAGGACAGCTCTTGACCTGCCCGGGCGTCCGTTTATCTAAGGCGTCGAGAAAATAAGCTTAACTTGCCCCCTGACCACAAAAATTTGACACTGGAGTACGGCATGGGGCAAATGCATATTGTCACCTCGAGGACATTCGAGCCGAGGAGCAACTCAAGCAGAAGAAACGAGGGTTGATCCCATGGCCTTTAGGTGCATCTGCTATCTGATTGCATTGTGTGGATTGAAAAACGTTTAAAACGCTGCCCAGGACCTGCGTTGGGGCAATACGTGTTTGGAATTTCGCGCTGCTCCCTGGCCATAAGCCGCAGGTCGTTGGCGAGGGGTGAAGTATGCGGCGCAGGGCTTTCACATGCATACCAAATTGGTTTAATTCAATCAAATCTTCAACAAAGTTGTTTAGTCGCCAGGGGGGAGTGTTGAGGTTGAGGGGTCGCACCAGCCAGTTATGAGTCAGCAGCATTTTCCGTTAGCATTTTAAATTGCTTTTGTGTGCCTCAGTCGATAAGAGAGTGCGGGCGGAGGCGGCGGCGACGAAGGAATGCTAACCGTGGCAGCAACATCAGCCACGGGCCATTTTCCAGTTTGTTGTTCACAAGTCTGGAAAGTAATTCTATTAAAAACTGTGCAACAACGACAGCGACGACAAGAACAACAATAAGTAGTAATAACAAATGTGATGTGGAGTCGATAACAATTTTAGCTGTATAAACAAATTTGTTTGGTGCTCAAGACATGGCATATATGAAATTCCATTAATTTGATGGATACTCAACGATTTTTTTTTGTAATACATTTATCAAAAAATATTCAAGTGCACTCACAGGGCATTTGATTAATGCAGCTTGCTTTTGACCAGTCAGAAAGTCAGTAACGAACGATAGGATTGAGCTCTATACTCAAGGATATGGCAGATGAAAATTGAAAAATACATGTAGGGAATGATATGTGAAAAAATTGTGGGAAAGAGTAAGATGACTATCAGTTTTCATAACTGTAAGATTTAGCAATGATTATCAATATATATATATTGATTTTATCAATTATTAAAAACAAGCGAAAGTTTATTCTTTATTAAAAGCAGCATTGTTATATAACGAATAATATAAGTTAGGCAGCCAAGCAATTATGTTTTAAAGATTGAAAGAGCTTTCAGATTAATGTCGGGCATTAATGTTTTATTTGAGATCTCAGCTTTAAACACATGCTATTCTTACAAATACTTTCCATAGAGATTTTACGCAATTTGAAGCTGGTATTTTGTTTATGACTCGTATAATTTATGGGTGCCCAAGCAAAGTTATTAACTTATTTCAAACTTAAGAGCCAAACATGTTAAACGTGGTCAAAATATAATGGCCCTAAAAGTTGTTGCACTCACAAATTAGTTTGGGTCAAAGTTTTGATTTTTAATTAAATGCAAACAAGTTGAAAAGTACTCGAAGCAGAAGTGTAAATGGCAAGGGGTATGAAGGAGAGCGAAGGAAAGTTTGCTCATTCAGTTCAGTTCTTCGTTACCATTAATAGCTTTAAAAGCGAACAAACAAAATAATGCACTCACAAAGCGAATCAGCACAGAGATATGTTTACTTGCCCATTCCACAAACTGGGCACCGGGTCCACATTCAAAGGAAAAGGAAACGTGGCAACAGCGATGTATTTAATTGCATCCCAATGGAGCACATTCTGAGTACTGCAACATAACAAGCAACAGATGCAGGAAAAAAATGTAATCGAAATGTTTTTCCACTCAACGTTTTCTTTACTCTCTGTGAAAGTAACAACTATTTACCAAAGAGTTGACGAGCTGTTAGTGTATGAAGCGGGGCAAGTTGAATACTAGATAACATCCTACAATGCTACTGTGAAAGACTATTTTTAGTAAAGTTGGCATGGCAAATATTTTTCCTCTATTTGCACGCGTTCTGTGCTTCGCTGAGTCTTGTTTGTGATTTTTTATTTGTAAAAAAATTATTCTATGGCCAAATTAGAGGAAAATGCTATAACAGCCAGGAACAAATGCATTTCCTACTACTATTTAAGAAAAGCATGACTATCTATATACCCTTGTAAGCTATCTTAAAATACGTAATATCAGAATGATTTTAAAGACAGGCCAATATGTACATATGTAAATGAAACCTAATAATTTGGATATAGTAAGAATCAGAGGTTACAAAGTATCTTCTAGTCTAGCATTTTCAACAAAATCATTCCTACATGTTATTATAGAATATTCTCTCCACCGTAATTTGCATACACTTTGTGTATTTAATGCAAAAGTATTCCTTGAAATGCTGGAACATCCTGCTTGCAATTGCTTCCGCTCCCTCTCTGGCCCACACGAAAAAGGAAAACCGTCTACGAAATTGGTAATTCATTCGTTTGCAACGCACCAATGCAGCTGCCACTTTTTATTATGCTCATCAAAAGTATATAATTCAATTTTTCCAATCGAACAAATCGCTGCGTGATGTGAGCATAAAAAAAATCAGAAATAAAAGAAAATCGCGCATACGTTAAATAAATGGCAGGCCATAAGCGCTCCCTGACCAAACGCGCGTGAAAATCAACTCTTTTTTGCAGTAGAGATGGACGAATGTTTTATATTTTTTTGTACAATACTGTTGGCTTTTTAAATGTGACATGTTTTTTATTTGTTATATATATAGATCATGATAGAAAGCAAAAAGATTTTAGAAGACTTCCGCTTCAGGCGATCGTTTTACATTTCTATTAAATTAAATGCTAATGACAGGAATATATGTATACATGATTTAAATACACTGATTTTATAGTTTGCAGAAAACAAGCGCTATATACTTACAAAAAGTTCCCCGAAATTATCATTATATTTTGTATTGCGAGCCCTGTCACTATAATTATGAATTTTCTTTTATTATTCGTGTTATCCGATTTTACGACATGAACACTTTGTCTCGTGTTGTGCGTGTGTGTGTTCGTGTCACGAAGGAGCACACGACATGCGCCCAACTCAAGCATGGAGCATATCCGATGCGTTCCGGTATTGGTCATAAATCATGTCATTGCATTTTGCGGCTCGCAAGTTTTTGGTTCTGGTTTCGGTTTGCCCCGGCCACAAAAGGAGTTTTGGCAAAGTTTTATGCAGTCGCTGGGTGCATTTCGATATTTGACAGTCGGCATTTATCATACGCAATGTGTGACTGCCACATGCTGTGGCAGCTGCTGCAATCGTTGCCGTCTGTACTGCCGTGGAGCATGTCTTTAATTGCTGGCAATTGCAGACTGTTGACATTTATTAAAACAATAAACAAATTCACGCAAACATTTTCTCATTTCTCATGCAACAAAATTTGCCACAAGCAACAGCAGCGGGATATGAATTCGGGGCAGGCTACATGATGGAACATAAACATGAGGCTCACGTACTATGCACAAATATTTTAATTCAGCAACATTTTTGATAGTTTTATGTTGCGTTGCTCTTCGGGCTCCCACTTTCCTATAGCACCAGCAAACAAAATTTGCCTCAGCTGCTGTCATGCAATTCCGGCTTACTAGATGAAATGTGGCAATGATAAATGCCCGTCTCGTATTTCAATTTATTTTACAATTTCCTAAGCTGGCAGCTCGGAGTGAAAGCAATGAAAGCATTCTCTGAAGGCTCAACTTATAAAATATCTGAAATATTTCAAAATGATAAAGTTTATACATACAAAATGAAGAATTAGTTCATTTAAATAATAAACATGATGAAGCTACATTTTATTATATTAATAACTGGAATAGTTTGAATTGCTTCATAAATTTAGCTGCAATTTCTATGCACTATTAAACACAAATTAATACCACACATTAGTTAAATATTTCGAATTGCTATTATAATTATAATAAGTATAGCAATTTACCTTCGACTAAAGCTAAAAATAAATCAAAAGCTCTTTTTTTCTTCCATTGTAAATGCACAAGCGCATAAAATACAAATCCTATTTCGATGTCTGTTAAAAAACGGAATAGTTGTGTTCAAAGACGTTTACGACAGCTAAAAGTTTTAGGCCAACTCAAAATAAAACAAGCAAGAATACAACAGTTAAGAGCTCTCGATTAGGAGATACCCTGCACTCAGTTCTTTAACTTACCATAAATTGTTAATATATCTAGATCTTGTAATGATTGACTCTGTTGTTCAGCAAAATAAATACCTATTGAAGTCGGAGAAGCATTCTTTCGTCGTTTGCAAACACTCGCTTAACTTTACTATACCCTTTAGAATAATTTTTATTGTTACGGGGTATATAAAAAAAAGGTGAACGTATTTTCCATTTACACATACCTATAAAGTATTCGAATCGTTTTTCCGTCGAAAGCTTTTATGAAGAGCCAATAGGTAAAAACGTTGCAGTTGGAATCTGCAGAATGCGCGATACTCTGTTCCTGGTCTATTAAATGCTGAAAAGAGATATCGATTTTAGAAGTCGATGTTTTGTTTTTGAAACAGCGGAAGAAATAGATTTATATTTGAAGCTCCGAGCTAGCACATACGGAACCAATATAGTCCTTTTACATTTGGCAAGAGTGTGTGAAAAAAGCGGGTGCCTAAAAACTACAACAAATTTTTATGTGCCATGTACCGCGTTTTCCATAGTCAACTTTTTGGAGTTGCACAGAATATTTTTGGAAATTGCATTTGCTCAATGTCAGTAAAAAAATAGGTAGGCTTGGAGCAGGGGGTAGTGTGAGTGGTCTGCTCGTGTGTGCTGCCATATTTTTGGCCCATTGCGCCATAGAGACTAAAATGTTTGGCGTTTCAAACGAACGCAGCAAGAAGCAAATGCGGCCAAAGTGGATTATCAACGTCGCTGCCCGTGCAGCTGCCACACGGCCTGCCACGTCCCTGGTGGAAAAGATGTTGCTGTTCCAGCTCCCTACTGCAGGTTGCCTCAGTTTTTTAAGGTGGACTAGTCGCGGGACGTATCGTATCCTATACAAAGTGCCCCTCTCTGTATATTCAATTGAGCTGGTTAACAAGTGCCGCTGCGGACTATGGTCTACGGGCTCCGGGCTAGCCACCAGCTCGATATCCGGCTTCAATGCCAGTCTGAAGTGGCTGGCCCCGTTTTATTGGCTTTGAGTTCTGATGCAATAAACTTGCGTAAAAGTGCGCGTCCCGTCAATCGCTATACGCATCAACTTTAGCTTTCGTTATTTACCGGAATGGATGTGCAAAAGTGCTTTTGCTGTCTAGCTGACCATCAAAGTCTAATGCTGAAAAAAACGAGAAAGAAAGGCTACCTTCGGCGCTCCGAAGGTAGTATACCCTTGCAGTTGCTAAATATAATGAAACACTCTTGCTTATACAACAAGTAAGAGTGCTCTAGTCGAGAGTCCCCGACAAGGATATACCCTGATCCAAGGTCTTACATTCATTCATAATTATTTATCTGTATTCATACATGGAAACACACACACGCATGCAACCACATGCTGCGCGTCTGTATAGTAGTATAAAAACCTATACGAAAAGTGATTTGTGCTTGTTAATTTTTCTGAAAAAATTAAATTACAATTTTTTTTGGCGAAAAAAGCATAAGGCGGAACCCTAACCAATTTTGATTTTTCAAAAAATAGAATCCTGAAATTTTACGTTTAATTGATTGTGGGTGTCTTAATTAGTATAAAAAACTATACGAAAAGTTTTTTTGTGTTGTCAAAAATCACGCCAAAAGTGACAAAAAAAAAAGACTTGTAAAGTGCCCAAACAACGAAAAGTTCCTTATATACAACCTTCCCAGACTTCAAAATGCCACAACTTTGTCAAAACTGAACCGATTTTCGATCCCGAGGCCATTTTAATCATTATTTGGCATCTAGTTTAATACTACATTTCAAGATTATGAATTTTTGAAAAAAATAAATTTCGGATTTTTTTGGCTAAAAAAGCATAAGGGGGGACCCTTACCAATTTCAATTTTTCAAAAAATAGAATCTTGAAATTTTACGTTTAATTGATTGTGGGTGTCTCAATTAGTATAAAAAACTATACGAAAAGTGATTTTGTGGTGTTTCATTTTTCTGTCAAAAATCACGCCAAAAGTGACAAAAATATTGACTTGTAAAGTGCCGAAACAACGAAAAGTTCCTTATAAATGACATTCCCAGACTTCAAACTGCCACAACTTTGTCAAATCTGAACCGATTGTCAATCCCGAGGCCATTTTGATCATATTTTGGCATCTAGTTTTATTCTACATCTCAATTTTATGCATTTTTGAAAAAAAAAAATTTCATAATTTTTTTGGCAAAAAAAGCATAAGGGGGGACCCTTACAAATTTTGATTTTTCAAAAAATAGAATCTTGAAATTTTACGTTTAATTGATTGTGGGTGTCTCAACTAGTATAAAAAACTATACGAAAAGTGATTTTGTGGTGTTTCATTTTTCTGTCAAAAATCACGCCAAAAGTGACAAAAATATTGACTTGTAAAGTGCCGAAACAACGAAAAGTTCCTTATAAATGACATTCCCAGACTTCAAACTGCCACAACTTTGTCAAATCTGAACCGATTGTCAATCCCGAGGCCATTTTGATCATATTTTGGCATCTAGTTTTATTCTACATCTCAAGTTTATGCATTTTTGAAAAAAATAAATTTCATAATTTTTTGGCAAAAAAAGCATAAGGGGGGACCCTTACATATTTTGATTTTTCAAAAAATAGAATCTTGAAATTTTACGTTTAGTTGATTGTGGGTGTCTCAATTAGTATAAAAAACTATACGAAAAGTGATTTTGTGGTGTTTCATTTTTCTGTCAAAAATCACGCCAAAAGTGACAAAAAAATTGACTTGTAAAGTGCCAAAACAACGAAAAGTTCCTTATAAATGACATTCCCAGACTTCAAACTGCCACAACTTTGTCAAATCTGAACCGATTGTCAATCCCGAGGCCATTTTGATCATATTTTGGCATCTAGTTTTATTCTACATCTCAAGTTTATGCATTCTTGAAAAAAATAAATTTCATAATTTTTTTGGCAAAAAAAGCATAAGGGGGGACCCTTACAAATATTGATTTTTCAAAAAATAAAATCTTGAAATTTTACGTTTAATTGATTGTGGGTGTCTTAATTAGTATAAAAAACTATACGAAAATTTTTTTTGTGGTGTTTCATTTTTCTGTCAAAAATCACGCCAAAAGTGACAAAAAAAAAGACTTGTAAAGTGCCCAAACAACGAAAAGTTCCTTATATACAACCTTCCCAGACTTCAAAATGCCACAACTTTGTCAAAACTAAACCGATTTTCGATCCCGAGGCCATTTTAATCATTATTTGGCATCTAGTTTAATACTACATTTCAAGATTATGAATTTTTGAAAAAATAAATTTCGGATTTTTTTGGCTAAAAAAGCATAAGGGGGGACCCTTACCAATTTCAATTTTTCAAAAAATAGAATCTTGAAATTGTACGTTTAGTTGATTGTGGGTGTCTCAATTAGTATAAAAAACTATACGAAAAGTGATTTTGTGGTGTTTCATTTTTCTGTCAAAAATCACGCCAAAAGTGACAAAAAAATTGACTTGTAAAGTGCCAAAACAACGAAAAGTTCCTTATAAATGACATTCCCAGACTTCAAAATGCCACAACTATGTCAAAACTGAACCGATTTTCGATCCCGAGGCCATTTTAATCATTATTTGGCATCTAGTTTAATACTACATTTCAAGATTATGAATTTTTGAAAAAATAAATTTCGGATTTTTTTGGCTAAAAAAGCATAAGGGGGGACCCTTACCAATTTCAATTTTTCAAAAAATAGAAGCTTGAAATTTTACGTTTAATTGATTGTGGGTGTCTCAATTAGTACAAAAAACTATACGAAAAGTGATTTTGTGGTGTTTCATTTTTCTGTCAAAAATCACGCCAAAAGTGAGAAAAAAATTGACTTGTAAAGTGCCAAAACAACGAAAAGTTCCTTATAAATGACATTCCCAGATTTCAAAATGCCACAACTTTGTCAAAACTGAACCGATTTTCGATCCCGAGGCCATTTTAATCATTATTTGGCATCTAGTTTAATACTACATTTCAAGATTATGAATTTTTGAAAAAATAAATTTCGGATTTTTTTGGCTAAAAAAGCATAAGGGGGGACCCTTAGCAATTTAAATTTTTCAAAAAATAGAAGCTTGAAATTTTACGTTTAATTGATTGTGGGTGTCTCAATTAGTACAAAAAACTATACGAAAAGTGATTTTGTGGTGTTTCATTTTTCTGTCAAAAATCACGCCAAAAGTGACAAAAAAATGGACTTGTAAAGTGCCAAAACAACGAAAAGTTCCTATAAATGATAGTCCCAGACTTCAAACTGCCACAACTTTGTCAAATCTGTACCGATTGTCAATCCCGAGGCCATTTTGATCATATTTTGGCATCTAGTTTTATTCTACATCTCAAGTTTATGCATTTTTGAAAAAAATAAATTTCATAATTTTTTGGCGAAAAAAGCATAAGGGGGGACCCTTACAAATTTTGATTTTTCAAAAAATAGAATCTTGAAATTTTACGTTTAATTGATTGTGGGTGTCTCAACTAGTATAAAAAACTATACGAAAAGTGATTTTGTGGTGTTTCATTTTTCTGTCAAAAATCACGCCAAAAGTGACAAAAAAATTGACTTGTAAAGTGCCCAAACAACGAAAAGTTCCATATAAATGACATTTCCAGACTTCAAACTGCCATAACTTTGTCAAATCTGAACCGATTGTCCATCCCGAGACCATTTTGATCATATTTTGGCATCTAGTTTTATTCTACATCTCAAGTTTATGCATTTTTGAAAAAAATAAATTTCATAATTTTTTGGCAAAAAAAGTATAAGGGGGGACCCTTACAAATTTTGATTTTTCAAAAAATAGAATCTTGAAATTTTACGTTTAATTGATTGTGGGTGTCTCAACTGGTATAAAAAACTATACGAAAAGTGATTTTGTGGTGTTTCATTTTTCTGTCAAAAATCACGCCAAAAGTGACAAAAAAATTGACTTGTAAAGTGCCCAAACAACGAAAAGTTCCATATAAATGACATTTCCAGACTTCAAACTGCCATAACTTTGTCAAATCTGAACCGATTGTCCATCCCGAGACCATTTTGATCATATTTTGGCATCTAGTTTTATTCTACATCTCAAGTTTATGCATTTTTTAAAAAAAAAAATTTCATAATTTTTTCGCAAAAAAAGCATAAGGGGGGACCCTTACAAATTTTGATTTTTCAAAATATAGAATCTTGAAATTTTACGTTTAATTAATTGTGCGTGTCTCAACTAGTATAAAAAACTATACGAAAAGTGATTTTGTGGTGTTTCATTTTTCTGTCAAAAATCACGCCAAAAGTGACAAAAAAATGGACTTGTAAAGTGCCCAAACAACGAAAAGTTCCATATAAATGACATTTCCAGACTTCAAACTGCCATAACTTTGTCAAATCTGAACCGATTGTCCATCCCGAGACCATTTTGATCATATTTTGCCATCTAGTTTTATTCTACATCTCAAGTTTATGCATTTTTGAAAAAAAAAAATTTCATAATTTTTTCGCAAAAAAAGCATAAGGGGGACCCCTACAAATTTTGATTTTTCAAAAAATAGAATCTTGAAATTTTACGTTTAATTAATTGTGGGTGTCTCAACTAGTATATAAAACTATACGAAAAGTGATTTTGTGGTGTTTCATTTTTCTGTCAAAAATCACGCCAAAAGTGACAAAAAAATTGACTTGTAAAGTGCCAAAACAACGAAAAGTTCCATATAAATGACATTCCCCGACTTCAAACTGCCACAACTTTGTCAAATCTGAACCGATTGTCAATCCCGAGGCCATTTTGATCATATTTTGGCATCTAGTTTAATGCTACATCTAAAATTTATGCATTATTGAAAAAAATAAATTTCATAATTTCAAAATGGTATCGGGATTGACAATCAGATCAGTTTTGACAATGTTATGGGAGCTTTAAGTCCTTAGAAGGATATTCTAGAAAGTAAAGTGCCGGAACATATCAACAGTAACCGGCCAGTTCTCAGTCGATAGGCGCTTAAGTGTCCAGTTCTTGAGCTCGCTTTTATTATTTTTAACATTATACCTAGAGTAGACATATCCATGGCGCACAATTACTTTATCAGTTTAATCACATTATATGCAGAGGGATTCCAGTTCACTTTCAAATATTTATATATGGTATTTTTTCTCACTCAACTCAATTTCAGTAATGCATTAACAAATATATTGGAAATTTGTGCAGTTTGCTTTAATTGTTGGGCATTTTTAATGCCTGAACACGCCCGTAGAATCGCCGCACAATTGCCGAACATGTGCAATCGAGCGCATCCGCCAACAGATGCTGCGGTTGTCATTAAAACGCGACGCAAAAGTGAAATGTTTTACAATATATATGTACATACATTCTATACATGTATACCACTTTTAAACCCGTACAATACATAAATAAACGAAAAACCAAATTTGCGAAATTAATTAAATCGACAAAAAGTAACATGCGCTTGACTGTAACATTCCGTGCCGCAAATGTATTGTGAATTAAAATGGGAATGTGTGATTATCAATCAAGCAGCGATATGAACGCGTAAAATCCATTGACTAACTTTAAGCTGTAACGCTTAACAGAACAAAGCTTAAAGTGAATACCCACTGACAAAATGAATAATGCAAGTAAACTGATTAACTTAATAAATGCAATAGTATATACCAAATAGTAAGCGAAACTTGGACAGACCATTTTAAAATTTTATTGGAATTTTTAGTTTACAAGTAATTTGGTAGAAGCATTAATAGAATGATGCTATTTGAAATTTTGAACTTATTAAATCATTGTTATCATTGTATTACAAAATATTATAGCATACTTCTTGGAGCAATTGGGAAATAGTAAGAATATATAGTAACTGAGATTATACGAGCCACGGTCAAGAAAAATAATCTGTTATAATCAATTAACCAGATGGCATTTCCAAATATATAACATGGCGAGTATAACATTAAACAGTTTCAGCCATTAAGAGTAACACAACTATTCTGATGATTCAGAGTCGCAACAACTTAGTTTAGTATTTACATTTAACGTCTGCATTCCTCCCTCAATTAAATATTGAACGCTTGAAATATTCCGTCTAGCATCTGAAACTGACTTCACTTTACTTCACTTGACACAATTGGCAATTAGTGTCGCCCATCTGTGGCTGCCACACTGGAGTTGTAGAAAGAAACGGCAGCTCATTAATAACCGTTGCGAGGCAATGCTAATGCAAATGTTCATACATCACTCATACGTCATGTGGGTTAATCCAATCATTACATGGATGTGAGTGACTGATATCGGAGTTGGATGCGCCACTGACAGCTCCTCGTCATTCGGAGACTGTGAAGCATCTAATCTATGGCTGAATGATGAGGGCCCTCAGTTCAGCTTGCTGAATATCAATCAAAATGTTAATACCCTTGGATTCATTTAGTCTAATTATTGGCTTCAGTGGCAAATGCACAAAAAGACATTTATTTGAAAGGGGTTGAAATGCTAAGCCTAACCAATGCTGATAAAGATATTTGAAATAACTTTTTCTCAAGTCACGACCCACTTAAAAATTTAATTAATGACATTATCTAAAGTTTATAATGAGCAAATTAGTTGTGCAACATCTCAAACACACTAAGCCTTTTATGAAGGTCTAGAAAAAAATTAAATATAAGTTTTACAAGTTGAAAATTGTTGTCTAGTTTCGTTTGCACAAAGTTTGCCAATACTTTTTTACAAGCAGTGCGACGCAACCTGGGCAAAAGTGTGAGTGGTTTATGGCAACAGCACTTTGTGTTCTTCTATGGAGCTGAACATACACGTAAAGAATCAACGAGCTGACTTCCTGCTAGCTTTTCAATTTCTGAACATACAAACGGTTATATATATATACAAATTAATGATATATACATAAGGCTGATTAAAAATTATGAATCTTTAAAAATGAGTCATAAATAATACCAGGCACCTAGCAAACCAACATATCCTTAATTTTTCGTTATGTATATTTGAATGTTAAAGTTTGTAACTAGAAACACCTCGTGTCTCGTGGCTAATGTCAACAAAAAATTAGAAATATGAAAATTGTTTAGAGTTGAAAAGTAATTGTTTCGTTTGCTGGACCTGGGTGCACCCGAAATTATTAATGGCAAGAAAACCGCCGCCGATACCTAAAACGCATGAGCGTGCGCCCGGACCCGTTGGCCAGGACACCAAAGCCAACAATGACAAGTTCCTCAAGGATGTGTTTATAACCACTAACAAGTATCGGAAGATGCACGGCTGTCCCGAGCTGAAGATTAACATCGAGCTTAACAAGCATGCCCAAGAGTGGGCCAATGTAGGGTTCAATCATTAGATAATCTAGCTGCTAAATTCTTAAGCGTTTTCAATTGTTCTGCAGTACCTTCGAGATAAGAACGTAATGGAGCATCGTCCGAAACCCAAATATGGTGAGAATATCTTTCTATCCGGTGGCATGGATGTAACGGGTGATTTGCCGGTGGATATGTGGTACCGGGAGATTAATGCCTTCAACTTCAATAAGCCCGATTTTACCCCCACCTCTGGACACTTTACACAGCTTATATGGAAGGCCTGCAAGGAAATGGGCTCTGGTGTTGCTCGCAGGTGATTTCAAAAATCTCTTTGCTGCAATATTTGTATAATATGTTTTGTTTTTCTATAGAGCTGATCGTACTTGGGTGGTATGCAACTATAGTCCACCAGGTAATGTCATGGGACAGTTTCAGGAGAATGTGCCAAAAAAGGTGTAATTAATTAATTATAAGTTGTACAACAGGTCCAGCAATTTTATTATAAAACTCATATCTTGAAAGCTCATAAGTATTGACTAATATGATGATGGGACAATAGAAAACATTACTGATAATTGATCAATAGACAATCAAAAGGGAATCCCCCTTTACTAGCTATTACACATTTTTCTTTACAATCCAACCAAATTTATAGATGCAATCTAGCTCAGAACAAGGCCACATCATTATTTTTCATTCTTTATGTTGGTTTTAGCTGGGAATGGTTTCAAGTAAATGTAATACGATGCTTGGGCCTGAAATATTTTATTGAATTTTATGCTGCGGTTGTGAAATTTAACGCTTTGCTGGATTTTGGCTCCTGAACTCTGGCCAAAATTTAATTTGGCACATTTTTTTGCCACAATTTTCACGTCACACGTCATTAATTTTGCATTTTTGCCATAAATATCCAGTGAGGCGGCCTGGGAAGCAGCAGCAACGGCAACAGGAGCTAAGGTTACAGGGTGGGCTGGGTGGATGACATGAGTGACATGGACATGTTGCTCTGTCGCATGGACTCTACGAAGGTATCACAGCTGCCCGGGGCAAAATATGACCATGCCCTCAACCGCTGCGCCCTGTTGACAGTTTATTTTCGTTTCGTTGTATTTTTCTTCGCTGCTTTTGTTTTTTTTGAGGCGCGACGAAATTAAAAACCTCAAATTTCACCATAAAAATTCATAGTCTACTCTCGCGGCGTTAAATCGTGTGACGCCCACGTTATGATCACATTTCTCTTGCTGCTTCTAGTTGTTGTTGCTGTTGTTGCCCTTCGCATATTGCCATTGCGCCTTTGTTGACTTGCGTTTGCTTTTGTTGTAGCCAGCAGCATTTTTGTGGCATGCTGCCAACCAACTTTGATGCGTTGCCAGTTCCCCGAGTGGTTGTGTAGGTATCCGTATGTATGTATGTGCGTATGTTTCGTTCGTTTGCTTGTCACTTGTTGGCGGTGTGAAATTGAAGCCAGCAGCAGCAGCAACAGCAGGAGCAGCAACAGTCAACGTAACGAACACCCTCTGAAAGTGGTTTATTGGGTTAGGGTTATGGTTTATGTGGCAGTTTTAAAGCTGTTGCTGATATTGAGCTCCAGAGGAAATAGTTTGTGAGACATATTAAAGCTGTGTAATCCGCAGTGAACATGGATTATGTAACAAAGAGAAAATAAAGTAGAGGTGAAAAGTAAAAAATATATAATATATAAAAATATATTAAATGAAGGACTAATAGCTTGAGCTGAATTAAATTGATCGTCAGCCCTCTAACGGTTTTCTATTACATTATTGTTCTGTTCCATATAAAATTGAACGCCTCAAGGCAGCTTTTATAGTGGGTTCTTCTCATCAATCATGTATTCATTCTCATTGCTGTGTACAGACCTTTGTGTCACTATACACCATGTTTAACGATTTCCTTCAGTCAACGTATTCAATTTACAGTTTGAGCAACATTAACGAGCCCTGCGAGCGCTGACAGAATTCAGCTCATTGGATCTCCAATGAAGTTGTACAATGTAATTAAAGCAGACGAGCCAAACGGACAATCAGGTCATGCTGCCAATTGGTAGTCCCTCGCCAGGTTTGTAACCTTTGTAACTTGCAACTTACCTTCATGCCATGCAAATGTGTAAACAGTCAACAGACAGATGGACGGACAAGCCAGAAAGATCCGCTTAAAGGAGGAACTGAACTCAACTGAACTGAACTGAACTCACCTGAATGTCGCTCGATGCTTTTATGCATTGTAATTTGCGCGTAATTTCGCATGGTAAACGTAAAAATGCTCTGCCATTTTTACAACAACAGCAACAACAACGAGGCATCTGCTTACGGCAAAGTCTCATTTATTTTAATGTGTCGACGCTGACGACGTGCAAATGGCTGGCAGTTTGGCCAGCGCTTTTCAGTTTTTCTTCTGGGTTTTCATTTTAAAATTGCTCGCAGATGCAACTGCAACTTGCCTTTGTATGTGTGTGTGTGTATCTATGTGTGCATACGCTGTAATTATTAAGCTGACATTGCAGCTGCGATACCAGCTCCCTGCTGTTGCACTTTTCATTCAATTTCTGTGGGTCAACACCAACAACAGCAACAAAAGCAACAACAATAGCCGTGGCCATAACAATGCCAATTTTAATGGTCATTACAATAAGACAATAACCATAAAAAATGTACAGTGACACAGACAGCCACAGCGTGAACAACAGCAACAAGAACAACTATAATGCTTACCATTTATTGGGCTTATGGGGCGTATTAATAATATTCAACTGTGGCCTTTAACAAAACTACGCCCTTAAGTCGCACAATGCAATCGAATTAAATTTCAATTGGAACAACCCCATTTTTACAACAAATATATGCATATATAACATATACGACAACAACCACAATAACTGAAAAACATTGTTAGCAAAGCCAAAAATTTTAAATTTAAATTGCATAGTTTTTGTGCCGTAGTTGAATTTGTTTTTATGACCCGGTTATGTTTTGTGATTTAACATGAGACCAATTTTTGATAAATTAACATGCGGCAATTTCATAAATTTAACAATTATCTGTTTTCATTTATTTTGTTTTGTACCCTGTATCTACTTAAAATAGGACAAAGGGTATTACTTAATGTAAGCAACTGTATCTAGCAAGCAGTTAGAGATATTTTCGACTCCATAAATAATACATAGGTTTTTGATCAGGACGACAAGATGAGTCGACACAACCATGCCCATTAGTCTGTTGATCTCACAGTATCTATACTCAAGGGGCGTTACAGGGAAACTTCTTGTCGGTCACATTCGACTATACCGCTGTTTCATGTTTTTTTTATGGTTTTTTTGATAGGAGCAGTTGTTGGCAATTTGTATTTATAGCAAGATATGTGTATTGCCAAAAAAAAAAAAACATACTTCTTTATGCAAGCAACTGAAATATAGAAAAACATTATTGAAAAATGTGTTTATATTTATTTTAAAATATAGCATTTAAAGTTGACTTTAAATATACGTTACGATAAAATTCTACACTCTGTAGACGTGACTCGAAGCTTATGAGCTAGGTCGTTACCCAGTTTAAGACATCAGTTCGAAGACTCAACTCTCCAGCGGTCTTCAGTTGTTAAGTAACTTCCTTATCAGTTTTGGCACTGGATTGCGCATTACAATGGCAGTTCAATTAGCCTGGCTTGCAGGCCCAACAGCGAATAGGCTATAAATATTGTAAGCATTCTGACATTCACAGTAACACATTGAAAAGCATTATTGCATAAATCTCAATCTGCAGCGGCATGGAAAGTAAAGCGAAAATCCAAAAACGAATTTGTGGCACAGTTAAATCTCTGGCGCAAGGATAACAAACAATGAAAGGAATAAAAGCTGAAAGAACTGCCTGCTGCATTAACCCAGCGCTGTCTTGGCATTATTTAAAATCAAACCCTTCAAATTGCATTTTAATAGAATTTATTGCGCCAAACGATTCGGAAAGAAATCCCCACAACAGCATCTGAGCGCAGTCAGGCTCCATGACTGGGGATGCGAATAATTGCGCGCAACTGCAACACTTGACTTTCATGTTGTCTGAGAGCAATAAAATGCTATTCTCAAGCAGCAGGCACAGTCACTGTCACAGCCGCAGCCAAAGGATACGATAAGAATGGCGGTTCCTTGGCTTCCTTGTTCTTAGTGAAGCGATGCGCATCAATTTCGAAATACAAAAAAAAGAAATAAAGAAAAATACAAATCCGCCTGGCAGGACAAGCAGCAAATTATTACTTGGCGCTGCTCCAAAATGTTTAAATTACAATTTGCACAAAATATATGTACATAAGACCCCCACAATCTCTTACCCCTCCCCCATACCCAAACAAGATTGCGATTCCGACTGAGAGATGCAAGAGCCCGAAGGAAGCCATTTTAGCCATATTAGCCATTGCCCACAGCCCAAAGCACTCCCGTGGCGAGTGCCTGGTCATAATTTCCATAAAAATCAACAGCCATTGGATAGGCGTTGTTAGTCAGTTTGCTTGTTGATAAACTGCTCCGCGAATTGCCGACCACCTGCTGTTGATCTGTGCGTATACGCAATATTCATAATTACTATGAGTTTGTGTATTATGATGCTGCAACTGTGTAAATAGGCTTTAGGCTTGCAGCAAAGCTTGTTTTATATTTAACTGCAAGGGCATCTTGAGATGGGCAAGGAATCATTGAAAATTACCTAATACAAAGCCTATAATATTATTAGGAATTTTCTGTTAATCGCTTTTCTATTAGTTTTAAATGCGAATTATGAATGAATTAAAAAACAGAACTGAAGTCAAAAGAAATTTCGTGTTAAATGAAAAGAGCCAAAAGGCAAATATCAAAATAGTTGAAATGTCATTAGCACAATGTGCTGTGAATTGTGCTGAGGATAGCAGGCAGCATCCAGCAGGCACCGGGCAACAGGCAACAGGCACAAGGGGATCATCAGCCAAATGGGCCTCGGACTGAGGCTGACCACAATTGTGTGGTCACGTGATGACTTTTTGGCTGCCGCTGCTTTTGCGGCTGTGGGTCGCGTTTCTTTAACGTTTAGCTCATAATTTCAGCAGCGCATTTCTTTGCATAGCCTCGAAAAAAAAGGGAAAAAAACTAATGATGTGTGCGGTTGGGTTTTTGCTGACCAGGATAGGGGCCTTGGCTGCTGTTCGCACATTTTTTTATAAATGCAGTTTGCTTGTGTTCTTTTCATTTGGAACAGGAGCTGGGGCAGAGTGCTGCTGGGCAGCTCCTGGATGACAGGCATTTAAAAATGCATTAAGAGTTTTAATTAAATTTCTGCTGAAATGACTTCTCGGAAGTTGGCAAGGACTAGAAACAGGAATTGCTTGCATCTCCTTTGTGCCAACTTTTTGGCAAGGCAATGCCCTCGCATTCATAATTCACCTCAAAAGAGCAAAAACAAACAAACAAAAGAGAAAACAAAAAGAAATAAAAAAAAAAAACCGAAAAATATTGCGGCTCATGTCCATGACGACAGCTTCCATATGTGGCCGCTGGGTGGCATTGCCGTTGGCACTTTACATGCATGACTACGTGTCCTTTTAATATCCTGTGTGCGCGACGCTTCAAAACTTCCGCTAGCAAATAAATAAAATGAAATATGAACACAGAATTCTGCATATAAATAACTGCATGTTGTACAACACTGGCACCACAAACGTTTCGTGGCATTTTTGTTAGTCCTCTTTTTCCATCGCATGCTCAATTAGGGAATAGTTTAAAGTTCAGTATAATAATATTTTGAATAGCCATACATATTTTCGTCAAAATAACTTTTTAAGCTGAGAGAAATGTTAGTTTTATTCCATTCCCTATTATTTCGTATTGTCGATTCGGTGTGGAATTTTGTTGGGCCATTTATAACAACATGTGTAAATATGTGCATCATGGCGATATGATACGCAGCATCAATTCCATAATTAGAATTTACATAATTTGACCTACTGCTGCAAATGTTTAATGATTTAACTCAACACACCTCAACCCCAATAACGAACTACAACACCTGCCCACAATTTTCAATTAGGGGCATTTGCTGAATTGTGCTAAACATTTCGAGTGTCTGGTCCGAAATTAATTTGTTTGTGTAACAGGGCAAACTAACAAGCATCCCACCCCCCTTGCATGAGCCCGAATCAGTCCCATCCCAGTTCCAACACTCAGCCAGTTCTTGGATGGTGCTGTGCAAACAATTTGCGTACGTGTATGTTAGTGCTTGGGTCCTTTGGTAATTGTAATGCGAGCAAATAAACGAGCAAGTGAAACACGAATATTCATACACGACAATGTCCAACAATGGGTAAAGGGAGTTCAGCTTGTGCTACAAGGACATGCACAGGCAACAACACAAACATACAGCTAACGCCAAATGGCAACAGGACGGCTCATTGATACAGGGGGGCGGCAGGTGTTTGCTAGTGGGCGTGGTATGTGCCACGGGGCTACAAGTGTCCCTCACAAATTTTACAATCAACAACAATTTTTAATTTCAATTCGTGTTTTTTTTTTTCTTTCTTGTTTTTTGCTAGTTTGTAACAAATTAGAATTTATATCCTGCCAACACCTGCTACAGGTTCTTGTCCCCAAGCACCGATCGAATTAAGTTAGCCCTGCGAATACTGAGTCAAATGTCCACACACACAATTTTACATTGTTTGACTGCGTGAGTGTGTGTGCGAGTG
Source organism: Drosophila maculinotata (assembly GCA_035045305.1). Lineage (NCBI taxonomy): Eukaryota > Metazoa > Arthropoda > Insecta > Diptera > Drosophilidae > Drosophila > Drosophila maculinotata. The sequence goes on along the minus strand of JAWNPD010000038.1, from coordinate 6,515,938 downwards.
TGTAAAAAAGGGTTTTCACCTGGGGAACCATGTGTTGGTAATTGAATTTCATAACGGGTATGATTTGGTCTAATGGATAAGCAGATTTTCCCAAACTATAACCTTTGCCAAAACTTAATCAATATTAATACTAAATGACCTCTAAATAAATAATACAAATTAAGGTATCGAATTTTTATAACGATATTTGGGCTGCCAACATATTCATAACGACTAGAAAATTGCTGAAATATATCTTAATTTACCACAGAGCTCTTGAGGATTGCTGATTTGGTACTGGCTTTCCCTTTGTTTTGTTTAAGATTTTCTTGGAATTGAATTCCAAATAGACTTGGCTTTACAGAAGTCAATGTCAGATACATATACATAGTTCTAATTGTACCACTTGGGCTATTGTTCTCCTCTTGCACTAACAAACAACAATGAAATACCGCTCCATTTTCTTTCATATCCAGTTTCCACCGTCAATGCAATACAAAATTCTGAGTATTTTTCATTAGTGCAATTTTTGTTAGAATTTCGTTTCAATTGCAGAACACGACGACTGAAATTGAAATCCCGCTTCTAAATAAGTTCGAAGTGGCAAAGCTTGATGTCCAGAGGAAGGGAATGCTGGACAGGGTATCAAGGATAGATTCTATGCCTTGTCTTGCAATGGTCCGCCTGTCAATCGATGCAGTTGTTGTTCGATTTCGATTTCGCCTTTGTTTTGTTTGAGGCTAAATAGTGACTGGGTCCGCGAACTGACCTATAAATCATCTAATGGCCACAGCGTTTGGTTTGGTTTGGTTTGGCTTGCCCCTCCAGTCCCCTCCAGTCTATCCCTTGCGGCCCCGCTATCCAAGCCGCACATGTGTCAATATTTGTACGAAATGCGGTCGCTGCCTCACCGACACAAAACACTCTCCATCATTCCTGGCATGGCAAACGGGGTTTTGTTTTGGTATCGGTTTGAGTTTGGGTTCGAGTTCGGTTTGGATTCTGTTGTTTTTCGCTACGGTTTAGTTTTGCGAATTTTTGCAGCGCTTGCATTGTCCGTCTGTCCATGTGTGTGTGTGTGTTGTAAGAGACAAGCTTTTAGTTGTTTAAATTTAAGTTGCATCGTGTGACGCATAAAAATAAAACAAAACATTGCCCTGCATTCAGATAGCAAGAGTTGTTCTTCCATCAACATTTTTCACTTTGGTTTTACTCTTTTTTTTATTTGAAGTTTTATTTTTCGATTTTGTCAAATTTCCTATTGAATATTTCAACTATTTCCGCTTAGTATGAGCTCTACATCGTTGCTTTTGCTTAATTTCCGTTTTTTCTATATTTGCAGTCAGCCTGGCCTTTGAGTCCTGGCACACATCTTTTTTGCAGTTCAGTTTACATTTGTGATATTCTAGACTTACAGATGGACATCTGTTTTGCAGTTCAGTTTGTTATAGAATTGAATTTTACTTGTCAGTTTTCTTTTCCAACTCTGACGGCACTACGTGGCGTATACGCAATTTATTTGCCATGTGTCATAGATACGGAAAATGAAATTAAACGCATCCGAGTGTGAAATTGCCAAGAGCTATAAAAGAGTTGCTAAACGATACCAATAAGGAAGTGAAGCTCAGCATGAACCAACAGTGTCTGTCTACTTGTGATATGTGCAAGCACAAAACTCAATTATGATTCATTGGATTAACTAGTAGCATTAATCATCTCAAACCGGTCAGCTATGTGAGGCAATATTGTTTTTTTTTTACATTATATTGGAATCTATTCGCTGCGCCAATTAAATCACAGCACCCATAACATAAGAGTGCGCAGTCAAATACAAATTAAAAGCATTTGTTTAATCTTTAAGTCGGTGGGCAGAAAGCGTCACAGTGCATGAAACCCCAACGAAGGACTAAAATATAAGGACGCTGCGGCAAGTCCCAAAATAGCCATAAATTTTAGCACTTTTAACAAAAAGCAGACAAGCAAGCAAGAAAAAAAAAATCGAAATCACATAGAGAAAGAGAGACATCGTGTGAAATAGAGGGAGATGGGATAAGGGCAAAATAAGGAGGCCCTAAACAACTTGGCCAAGTTACGCCCGAGGAATTGTGAAGGAATTGTGCTTAATTTACTTTTGCTTCCCTTCTGCAGCACCGTTGCTGCCACTTCTTTTTTTGCGGTTTAATCCTGCGGCTCTAATGACACTTTAAAAAATTCATTTAATTTCCACATAAAAATATGCATAAACTGGAGTTTAATGTAATTAATTTGCTAAATGACACGCAGCCAAACACTTGACCGCTTGCAAGTTTTTTTTTCTTTTCAGTTGCAGAATTTTTTGAGAAATCAGAATTCTCTAGAGTTGTCAGATACCAACTAAACGGTATATTGTTTTTAATATGCGGCGTCAAAAGAAGAGTTATGTGCTGGTCGCGGGGGTAGAAGCTAGTTTCATTGTTGTACTGCGTACTTACAGCAAAATGATGTTGCTAAAGCGCGAATAGTAAGTGGCATCATGATGTTGTCTTTGGAGAGACGAATGCGGCACGAGGATGCGGGGCACAGGCAAGGAGCAGCACTTGTTTCAGAGCAAAGCATTGCCTTTTGTTTAATGGCTGCATTAAAATGATATAGCAGCAATGCGATATTGACTTATAGATACTCTGAACCTAATATGTTATTAGGAAAATAAATATATATATTTTAATGATTAATTTTTGAGTTATCGGTGGGGTGGTTCCTTTCCGATGATATCACAAACAAATGTGTATTGCCTCAACTCGAGGACAAACAAATTATAAAATTGTGTACATTCTTGAAGCTTTCGATATGAAATGATATACATCTTATGATAACCGACTGCTCAATACACTTAAATGTAATTCGCATTGCCAACCTTATGACTCAGTTATAAAGCCTCTCAGAAGGGTATGTCAAAGTCCACACAGGCAGCACTGCCCATAATCATGAGCACGCACGTAGAACAACACACACAAACATACATATGAGAAACTAAACAGAGTGCTTGGCAGAGAGTTGCTGTTGGAGTAGGTGGTTGGACGGGATATGGGTGGGTTGGGACGAGTATAATAAGCGACGACAGCGATGTTGGGAGCATCAGCATCAGCAACAGCAGCAGCGCGGCATTAAGCACGTCGGCAACATAAATATTTTAATTTTGCTAAAAATTTGTGCTGAAAAGTCGCTTTTTTGCATTAGGAAGTGCGAGGCGAAGGCACACACTCACATAAACACACACATAGCATAAACTAAACAAAATGGCGTCGACGAAAGGATGCGCAACGCAGCGTAGCGCTCAGAATTGTTGTTGCTGCTGTGGTTGTTTTTGTAGTTGCTGTTGCTGTGGCTGCCGCCTGCTATGGCGATGTTTGTAATGATAAGCGTTGTTAGTGTTTTACTTTAATAGGTAAAATTATGTGTGCACACACACACACACACAAACACCCACACAAAAGGCTTTGACTCAAACACGGCTCAAAGGCATAAATTATTGCGGTTAACAGACAACAGACACAGCGCAGGACACGGCTGTAGCAGGAGCAGAAGCAGCAGCCACTGCAGGAACTGAATCTGGAGCCATGCACAGAATTGCCTCTAGCTGCGCTGTGTCGAGCTTGGGCCAAATTAAAATAGTGTCGGCCTGGCCTATATAGCGATTCTCTTGTTGTTTTTAGCAACATAACAAGCTAACGTCATTTGAAGCGGGAATACCCTCGCAGCGATGATTCTCCTTTGGTCAAGCGTTGTATAAATCATTTTAACAAATATCAGCTATATGTTAGATCTATAGAGTTCCTGAGTAAAGATCATCATACATATATGTATATAGTAGAGATCAGTCCAAAAACTGTTTTAGGATGAAGTGTTATATTAACAAAATTCCTTGTTATTTTTAGATTTTTGTTGTAAAAGACGAGGGTATGAAACGAAGACCCACCATCTTTTATACAGATTTAAGTCGTAAATTTTAGTTGCTTTAAAAGAGACAGGAAAGAGCAGCTTTTCTTGGCATAACGAACTTTTGTTATAGAAACATTACAAATATAATGAATTAAACTTATTATTATTGCTCAATGTCTGTGCGAAAAAGCTTTTATGGTATTTTCCAACACTAAACAGGGGGTCTGCATATAAGCTGTGTTAAAATGTGAGCAGCAGATGCAAAGAACTGTTTCATTCATATATAACAACGTTTCATTGTTGATTTCCCAAGAACTGGGCTTCAACGTGATTTTTAAATGGATACGTGGCCGAAATTTAAAGGCAATCGATAACTTTACAACTTGTTTTGTGTATGTATTATTGTTTGTATTTGAATTCAATAGTAATGCTTAAAAATTAATTAATATTATTATTTCTCCCTCAGGAAATAATATAGCTAAACAGCCGAATTGTGTGCATTATTTACTTGAACTGTTGTTGCCAAATTTGACTGAAATTGGAAAAACAAACATATTTGTAGGCAAACATGTGTACACATGCGTATACGGGCCAACAATATAACTCACTTATTATGACTTATAATGACATGTCAAGAGTTTGTTGAATTTACTAATTGAAATTATAAACTAGTTTCAAGTTTAATGCCCAGCGTCCGGTCTAATTCTCTCTCCATAGATCCAACAGATAAGATATGAATTTTCGAAAGGTAATTGTTCATCATCATTGCCGCTAAACAAATATATATGGCTTTATATTGGAGATAATTTAAAATTTTATTTTATTTTGTTTGATAGCATAGTATCAACTGGAAATTTCAAAGCCTGTATCGAATGTTATGGGTTTGTCTCAATGATTAAATTGCCAAAAATGAGTAATTGTAAGTAGAGTGAGTCCATTGCATCTTCTTACTGGGCCGATGCACGTCGTTGGGCATACACTTTAAGTATGGCATATAATATTCCGATGGTGACCGCAAGAAATACCACAACTTTGCATACACATCCAAAAATTGAGGAGTCTTGTGCATGGACCAGAGAATGATGAATATTGTGCATATCAGCACATTGATTGCCAGTGAATAGACGTCTCCATGCCATTTGTGGTAATTCCAAAACATAATAGAACTTGGATTGCTCCCGGAAACACTCGGGATGTTGTTTTCTCATGTGGTCTTCACATATCTTTCCGTCCGGAGTCAGCTTACACATCAAATCTTGAAAGTAAGGATATGGATTTAGCCAAGACATATTGCTTTATAAATATATAAAACCTTTCTAGCGATTTATATTTTATTTTACTAGGTTTTTTCAATACTGTCGAACTCTTAGCTACTTTTGAACTCCAAGCTGTGAAACTCTTTTCAAAGATATCTCCCAAAAATATTTAGAGTTTATCATGGCCTGCTTCTCTGGAAAAACATGACAATCAGTTCAGCTGCGATACTATATCGAGTTTAATCGTATCACTAGACGACTGCAGATGGGATCTGGTTGGGAATTCGATCATGGTTAATTTTAAATTGTCCCCATCCCGAGGTTTCCTAAAGAAATTTATAATTATTTGTATGCTATGTATTAATATATATCAAGTCAACCATATATTTGTAGTCGGAGTTATATTAACGACAGTCACAATTTATGCAGTCACGGTCAAATTAACATTACCAATATTTTTATCAATGTTTCAATTTTGCAAAGCTAACATTAATAATCAGTGCTGATTTGTTTACATGTTTGATATTGTTTTTTAAAAGATGATTAATAATAAACAGAAAGAAAATCTATCGCACAGAAAAATCGAACATCTACTATCAAACAATAGACCTATCGAAAAAATACCAACTGGAAAAATATCAGAATAGTAGGCAGTGCAAGAATTGGCAACGTCAATGTAACATGAAAGTTTAAAGCATCTAAAATCATCAGTCGGCATCCGTAGCGCAACTGAGAAGAATCAATTTGTAAAACTTTAATTTGTTCTAGTTTTTTTTTTGCGGCGAACATGAAGAAAACTACAATTGGTGATAGTTTGGAAGTGCCATCAGCAAACGTAGAATTGAAAAACAATGGCAAGCGTAATACAGATGATCCCAATGGTAACGTCGTTTATCCCGTACTAAAAAAACCACGATTCCGCGTTCGCGATTTAAAGCTGCAGCGTTCGGACAAAGATGATGTAAGTATAAGTGGCTTTATGTTAGTTAAAATGCATAGAATTGGCAACTAGCATTAATTTAGTAAACTTTTATTTTAACATTTTACATTTTGACGTTTCTGTCACACTATTTTTTTTTCCATAAATATATTTGGATTGATAAACGTCAAAGCGAAAAGTTATATGATATGTACATTTTACATTTTATTTTACTGATATGCTTCATATGTTAAGCAGGACGATTCCAATGGGCCTCTACCGGAGGACATAGGAAATGCCACTGTGCAAGTCCAATCAGAGAATCAAACTCCCAATCGCGGCAAACCACTCCGTCCTCGGTTGGCTAGCAACAACTTCTGCCAGTTTGAGGAACAACGCATCAAATATCCTGGACCGACTGTTGCTGTTGGCGGCGGCGGTGGTGGGGGGCCCATGCCGGTGGATGGTGGTAATTCCACTGTCCAAGTCCAATCGCAGGTTCAAGATCACGAGCGTGCCAAGGCATTTCGTCCTCGCTTGACTAGCAACAACCAAATTGAAGAACAAAGCAACAAATATCGTGGACAGCGTGCTGTTGGTGGAGGCGGCGGCGGGAGGCCTATGCCGGAGGCCGGAGGAAATTCATTTCGCCCGCCCATGGCTATCAACAACTTCAACCAAATGGAAGAACAAAGCAACAAATATCGTGGACAGCGTGCTGTTGGTGGCGGCGGCGGCGGGAGGCCTATGCCGGAGGACGGAGGAAATTCATTTCGCCCTCGGTTGGCTGGCAACAACTACAGCCAGTTTGACGAACACCGCAACAAATATTTTGGATCGCGTGTTGTTGGTGGCGGCGGCGGGGGGCCTATGCCGGAGGACGGAGGAAATTCTACTGTTCCATTCCAATTGGAGGCTCAAGCTGCCGATCGCGCCAAACCATTTCGCCCTCGCTTGGCTAGCAATAACTTCAACCAAATGGAAGAACAACGCAACAAATATCGTGGACAGCGTGCTGTTGGTGGCGGCGGCGTCGGCGGCGGAGGTGGCGGTGACTTTGGTAGCGTTGGTGCTGGTGGCAGACGTTTTGTTGTCGGCGGTAGCAACAACTACCACGCTCACTCCAATCGAGGCGATGAGCATGTTGTAATCCAAAAGCTACGCAGCATTAGCGGTCCCACTATTGAGCTGGAACCGATTACGGAAGAGGATGAGTACAAGTTTTCAGGTCGCAATCGTCTCTATGTGGGAAACTTGACTAATGATATACGTACTGACGATGATTTGCGCAAATTGTTTAAGCCGTACGGCGAGATTGACGATATATTTTTGAGCCACGACAAAAAGTTTGCTTTTGTCAAAGTTGATTATCATGGCAATGCCGAAAAGGCCAAGCGCGCCCTGGACGGCTCCCTTGTCAATGGACGCCAGATGCGCGTCCGTTTTGCAAATAGCGCAACTGTGTTGCGTGTTAGCAACCTGAGCCCATGCGTGTCCAACGAGTTGCTACACAAAGCATTTGAGATATTTGGACCCATCGAGCGGGCCATCATTACGGTCGACGATCGTGGCAATCACATGGGCGAGGGCATCGTTGAGTTTGTAAAGAAATCGTCGGCAACCGTCTGTTTGCGTATGTGCCAGGAGAAGTGCTTCTTCTTAACTTCTTCATTGCGTCCATGTATGGTGGAGCTAAAGGAGTTAATGGAGAACACCGACGGAATGCCCGAAAAGGCTCTAACCAGGAACAGCCAGTTCCACAATGAGCGCTGCTCTGGACCACGCTTTGCAAACCCCGATTCGTTTGATCACCAATACGGCAACCGGTGGAAGAAGCTGCATGCTGAATACAGCAACAAAATCGCTGCTATCAAGCTTGATCAGAAGTTTGAAGAGGAAAAACTGGAGGCTCTGATGGAGTTTGCGCGCCATGAGTGTGAAACTCAGATGCTGCGCCAAGGTAAGTATTGTACAGTTTGATCTAAAGTACAATATTATGTTGTCCGTTTATTTACGAGAGCTTGCTGTGTCGCAGCCAACTTCACGCATAAAAAAAATTACACAGTGGTGCCAGTTTGTTAAATCAAGAAAATTGTTGATAGTATCAAATTTGCACATATTACTTATTTTGAATATGAATTTTTTATTAATATTTGTTATTATTACCTGCATTTTATATTTATATTTACAATATCGATTTGCTTTTGCAGAGCTAATGAATCGTGAGGCTGCTAATGAGCGCATGAAATTGGATTGGGAAATGCGTCAAAAACAATCGATGCAGTTTAATCAGTTCGAGGATGAATCTTTGATGCATCTCCAGGGCGGAGTGCAGCGTCCAATCATGGGTCAGGATGAGCACATGGGACGTTGCCAACAGGACAGGGGTCAGTTTATGCCGGTGCAGCCAAATAACTACGGCGTTGGAAATTTAAGCTTGGACAGCTCGCCATTTGTGGTGTTTGATGGTATTTATATTGAAACTATTATTAACTATTATTTCATCAACTGATCGTCTGTCTAATGATATATTTTAGAATTCAATGGGACCGAAAAGAGTACTGTAGTTGTTCCAAGCAATCAGGTAACAATAAAGATATGCCACTTCTTAATGGGCTTAACCATTTTCCAAATTTTTCAAATAGGCTGCATTCGACATTGATTTTCAAGACAACCAAATGAAGCCCATTAATAATCAAGAAAATGGAAATATTGTCGATGATGGTAATTTTTGGGGACGTCGTACCATGTAGTCATTGGATCAACATCGATTACAATCTCTAAAATCAAAATGAAATTACATAGGAACATCCATCATCATCCCAATCTCATCAAATGTAAATACACTATTTGAGCCAAGATACCAATTCAATAAATGATTATACTTATTAATAAAGAAGAGCATTAAAAACATATTTTTGTTTTAGAATTCTAAAAGAATCCATATATCTAATATAGAAACATAGGCAGCGAACTAAGTTATGCCACAATGCATGTGTGTATATACTAAAATTAGTTTTGATACAAATATTCACTGAATTTTGCAGTTGTTTATAGCTTGATTTAGGATCACCACCTTTACTATTGCAAAGCACAACTCACAACATGGCAATTGCCAGCTGTCAATTTAGCAGCATTTGATTTACAGGTTTATTGACACTCGGCGTACATGTCGTTTATTCAATGGCAGACAGCCAAGCACACTTGACAACGAGTAGATTGACAGAGCTGTCGGCAGACGTGTGTATGTGTCTCAAGAGCAGTCTACTCCTGTCCACGAATATTTTCATTTCAATGAAAACATTTTTCAAGCGAGTCAAACCAGTTCCCCGCTCGCATCTCTCCATGTCTGTGATTTCGATTTGAAAAATGGATTTGATTGCAGTTTAAGATAATCCCAAGCATTACAATCTTACATTTAATATTGTTTTTGGTAATTGCATTATCATTTTATTTGCATATTTCAATTGAAAATAATTTATTCACATTTATTTATATATATTAAAATTTATTTTATTTGGGACATCTTTAATCTTTACATAAAATGTAAAAGACCGATTTTTAAAAGGCTTTCCATCGTAAAAGCCCGGTTTGGTCAGCTGTATAATTTAATATCAGCAACAGCTGTCAGCATCGCATGCTACGCTTGTGCTACATTGCGTATGCTTAATGCGCGGCCTGCGGAAACCTTGAAATGCACTTAAAATTCTTGCCGTTAGCATTTTGACACCGATTTTTAATTGTTGTTACCGACTTGTTTGGCTTGCTGTACGTGTGCGTATGTGTGTGAATTGTGAAAATGTGGAAAATGTGGAAATTGGCACATTTGCTGCATTTGCATTCTGTGGTTTTCTAAATAACTAAATAACTTGCCAGCCGCATTTGTTGGGTTTTCGAGAGACCACCTGGGCATTTATATGGCTGCCCGCCTTTACTCGCTCCTCTTATCACATGGCCCACTTTTTGGCTCTGAGCTCTGGGCAAGCTTTTCGTTTTGTTTTTCGCTTCTATTTGCCATATATCAACGCCGTCTGCATATTTTTGCAACTAGTTGAGTACTGCTCGGAGATTTTATTTTCGTCTAGTTTCAGGACGATCCTATACTGGTCTATATGAGGTCGACGATTTTGCTACTATTGAATTGTACTTATCTATATTTATGTCTATATATATTCATATACTAAATTTCTGGTATACATTTTTAAATTTGTGTCCTGACTGAGGATAAATCGGTTTTATTTGTTTTACAGTCGGACTCTGCATAAATATTTAAGTAATCTACCATACAAATAAATTTTCTTGTATATATTTGTAGTCTGCTGCCGTAAACTTACAATCCCTAGAGGTGCCGTTTTCCCCAATGGGCTTATGCACACAATGAATTGCCAGATCAAGACACACTCACATACATGTTTATTGTGTTTCGCACTTTTACTTCTCTTTGGAGACGTAAATACCGGATGAAAGACTTGTGAATGTATAATATAATATATAATATAAACAAACCGGCAAAAAGAAACTCACTCTAATACACACAAAACCAATACACCAAAGCACACACTGATTTGTGAATTTGGAGCTCAACGCAAACTCACTTAATTGCCCAAAATAAATTGGTAGAGAGTGTAACACCAAAAGGGAAATTTAGTTTAAATGCACTGGTATTAAGTATAATATGCTGGACATTATAAGTGCTTAATGTGTACAGGACAAAACAATGCTCATGAAAGCACGATCATTTTAGGCGATTAAACATTTATGATTTTATTCAGTATACGTATGAATACATATATGCATAGCCACAAAAATTTTAACAACGCTCCAATTTCTAGCTTGTCATAACGTATGGAAAAACTTATGGAAACTTCAAACGACAATAAGTTGAAACGAAAGCAAACTACGAGGCTAAAAGTGCGCATGGCAACATCGATTATACAAAACTAGAAAGGAGAGCACACGCACACATACATATATATATATATATAATTGTGTATGTTGCTCATTTGTTAGTGTACGCATTGCTGCATGTAGTTTTTAAGGTGGCTTTTTTACCCTGTACGCATTAAAAATGTGCCACAGGTACGCTCTTTTATAAATATATTCTTTTAGTCTTACTTAACTAACATACTAATAAGCGATATTTACCTTTATCAGATTAAGATAAAGATGAAATTACTGCAACGTATTTTACAGCTGTCATTTCAGAACTTTTATGCATCAATATATCTAATAGGGTATTTCATATTCGTTTTGTCTAAGAAACATTGTTAATCTTTCTTGCTATTTCTGTATTCGTTTTTATTTTGGCACTCAATTAAAGCGCAATACAAATTGAATTTAAATGTTGAACACCGACTAAAACAACAACAACAGCAGGTTCTCAGCAACCACAAAAAAAGGTGGCGCAAAATGAAATTTCTATGTTTTGTGCTGATGCTGCACTTAGTAATTATAATTTATGCAAGAGTCAACAATTGGGAAAAGGAGGCGCCACAGGAAGGTGCCTTAGTGCTGGCTCAAGTTGCAAGATGGGAGGCACACTAAACTTTAGCCAAATTTCATTTGCATAGAGGTACACATATGTTGTTTTTTGTTCTGTTCGAAATGTTAAGAGGGAGCAATTGGCATCAGCACATCTAATTACATGCACACAACATATTCAAATTGTGGGCCTTGTAATGACTCACATTGTCGTGCAAGCTGTTGAATATTATGGCACTGGGGAACGCATCGCATCTCAATTTATAGGGCCTCTGCTTTGGATAGTGCTTGAGAATTTATGTGCTTCAATAAATTGACAACAAATACAACGAGGAGGTGTAGTACACTGACCTGCCTGCCTGTTGCGATGTGACCACGCCCTCTGTGCTGTCAATTGGCAACCGCAAGCACAGGTGCACTACAGCTCTGCTCAAAGTCAATTGACACATGTTGCAGGCACGGACTGCTGATTTTGACGCCGGACATGTTCTGGTCATTGGATCGTAGGTTTGCGGTGTTCAGTGACTTTACCATTATTAACAAACCCTCCGCTTCCTGCCTCAATCACTGCTGCCTGTCTCTGGCACTTTGATCCCTCTGTCAGTTTACCAGTTTGCATTTTAATTAACTTACACAAGCTTAATGAACTTTCTCAACCAAGCGCCAAGTGTGTGTGTGTGTGTGTGTGTGTGTGTGTGTGTGTGTGTGTGTGTGTGTGTGTGTGTGTGTGTGTGTGTTACTTATACCCTTAAAGCGGGTATCAATGAATAAGAAAGTACATTGCAATATTGTAGATAGCACAAGGCCATTGGAAGCTTATCCAAAGGACGATAATATGTAAATATATATATATATATATGTATATATTTAAAAATAAATAAATCAATGAGAAACGTTTTAAGTTGCTGATTCGAGTTTGTATTAAAAAATAACAAATATGATGTTTAAATATTTAAATAATAAATTCGTTATTTTCAAAGTCAATATTATAATCACCAAACTACCATAAAATGTAGTATGAGTGCAGAGTAAACTGTTATTTAAGCCAAGCACCTCGACTAGCTGTGAAGTTTGTGGAATAACTGATAATTTAAATTTACCGTATGTATGCATAGTTGCCTGTCGCACCCATTGAAACATAAATTAAAATGTCATTAAGTTGTATGCTTGCCTCATTTTCTTGTTAGTTTCAGATTGGCAGCAACTCATTTTTATAACAGCCACACAGCAACAATAGCAGTCGGTAGCTCCAACTTTTAAGTAAATCTTGAATTTCTTCAAAACCCATTTATTTCGCCAGCAGGACAAAACATCAGAAAATTCATTTTTCACATTCACTTTATTTTGCTGAAAAAAAAAGAAAATGTAATTTATTTTAAACCAAATAAAATGGGACAAATTTTGTTAGCCAATACTTTATATAATTTTGTAATAATAATATTATTTATTTTTGAACTTTTTTACTTACATCCGTGCACTTTCCGCTAAAATACACCTCTTTTTTTGTTGGCTAAGCTGGCTTCTTTGATGCCAGAAGCTAGCTAGACTTGCCTCTCTTGCATGGAACTCATTAAAAATGTTAACGGCAAAAATGAGATGCAAACACACGCTGAGGAAGTCCTTTGAGCATGTCAAGGTGAGTGAGCCCGTGGGCAGACGGGCACGCTGTGACTGTTGGCAGCTAAAAGTAGGGATGCAGCTGCCAGTTGCAGTTGAAGCAACTAAAGATCCCTTTTGCCACGCAAATATATTCCGTGTTGCCCTTTGCAAAAGGAAGCAAAAATGCGAGACGGAGACGAAAACCAAGAAAAAGACCGAGTGCTGGGCCCCGAAAGCATTTCCTGTATTGCATTGTGTGCTCAACTCAATGTTCAGGGGCGGTGTGCCGGGGGCAGGAAGTGCTGGTGATGTTCTGTAATAAGTTGCAAGTATTGGTGACAATTTGAAATGTGGCCTGGTGTTACCAACCGAGAATTGCGTACCAATGGGCTACCAGTGCAAGGCTACGGAACTGCAGAGCTGCCTGTCCGTCGTATGGCAAATGGAAACACATAAAAAGCGATTTATGGACAAAGAGCACGGCATGCAAATGGATGAACTGGGCATGGCCACTGCCCACTGGCCACTGGCCACTGGACACAAAGGTTGAAATACTTCATAGACCCCGGCATGAACTTTTCCACACACGAGAAACACGCATTTCTCATACGCCATGTGCGACTAATTGGCAATACTTTGGTTTCCCTTCTTCATATTATATATATATATATATGTCGATCGAACTGATTGAGCTGTGTGATTTAAAGGGTCACACAAAAGTGCAATATAATTAGTCGATGCCTGATTAGCTATTTATATGCGTACATTCGTATTTGTTGTGCGGATAGCCATTAATCGTTAAATGGATTGGACACCTCATACCTCGCTTCCCCTTCGCCTTGATAGGGTTACAGTTGTTGCATAACTCAACTAATTAAACTTAACACTAGTTTTTCTTCGTTTGCCATTTTCATTGGAGTTGTACGCAACTTTTAGGACCAGATAAGTTGGCTTTGTTTCCTTCAAAGTTAACTTTGACCATTAAGTTTAATTTTCTCCCATTTAGTCGAATACGTTATTAGTACATGACTTTAAAGTCTACAGTTAAAGAGTTATTAATTGCAACACATACGCATAAAATGGTCCTTATCAGTTATACTCACTACGCAACCTCGCGCCCCAGGGATATATTTACTTTGTTGTGCCCCACTGGCAATTAAATGAGTTAAAGGGATGATTAAATCGAGGCTAACCAGGTCATTTGCAATCAAGCCGGCAAAATCAAAGTGCACTTCATGTTCGGCATTATTATTGTGCTTGCTGTTGTGTTTTGTGTTATGGTGGTCGCGGTTATTGTGGTTGTTCTGTGGTTGTGCTGTTCGTTGTTTTGTGGGAGACACTAAATTCACAACGCTGTCGAAGCGCCTAATCAGCATGTGACCACCCCCCTCCCACCCCCCCTCCCACCACCCCTCCCAGAGGTTATAAAGTGCGAACAACAATTAGACAATGAATGGCGACCACGCCTACGACCCAATATGGTGTGGGCACAGAAAGCTGACCTTTTTGGTCATCGGTTGATTTTGTGATTAGCCCAATAGTTAAGTGCTTTCCTCCTGGCTTTGAGCCCTTTCCTAACCCCAGATAAAATCGCTCCAGATGTTTCAGTTTTATTTATTTTTAAATTGTTAAAATCACGCAAATTACAAGTGAAATACTGAATGTTGTGAAGCGTCTAATACTGCAGATTATCCATTTTGAAATGCATATGCAAATTCTCCTCGATTTGCTGACGGTGCAGATATGCTATAAAAAATACACAAATTAATATACATTTAAGAATTTAAAGTGCCAATGACAATATCAATCAAAAAAGATTCATCTGCTGAGGAAACAACTTAAAGATTAAACTCCTTGAAGCAGTTTCAAATAATCATTCGGAAGCTTTTAGTAATTCAAAAATTTGTCTTCACTCATACATAACACACGACTGACTTCCAACTATACTAGTCATTTGGGTTTCAAGCTTACCACCAACCAGACAAGATACAATTATCAGCAATGTCATTAGAAAGCGTAACCATCCACAACGTCTCTTTTGCTTTGATGGCACTGTCATCTGCCTCAAATGATCCAAATAATTCCGGCTAATTGGCTGCGACTTCCGAAGCATACTTTGAACATCGGGTTGCAACATTGTGTCCAGCTCTGACTGGGATATGCGTATTGGTTCTGGCTGCAGCTCGACAGGGACGCGCACACTATGTATCTCGGAGCGATGCGTTTGCTTAAAGATGCACAGAACCGATTTGCTTTGAGTCACCTCCTCAGGCGGAGATCGAATGCATTGGACACAGAAGCGATGGCAATACTCCTGATCGTCGTGGAAATCAAAGTAGCTGAGACTAATGTCTACCTCACTGATGTCATAGGGCTCAATGCATCCACAGTTTGGACTAGTATTATATTTCCATGCCGCATTCGAACGAATCTTGAAGAGGAGCCTGTTTGCAGTCGGATTTAGTATGGTGATTATACGCTTCTGAGTGCGATCGTATGGCGCATAGAATATCAGCTTTTGCGGGCAAACACTGATGAGCTCCGAATTCAATTGGCGCGACATTTTAGCTAGATATTCTATTTTTTCTTTACCGAAATTATTGATTTCGTTTTCCGTTTGGCTTGTCCGCATACAAACTTTGCACTAGCGAATGCTGTAAATTGAAATTGTGTCTGAAATATGTCAGCTATCGGAATGCTTTTGGCAATATTTCCATATGCTGCCCCTTTGCACAGGATGACAGTTGAACATTTGCCGACTGCAAAGTCAAATTGAATTGCAATGTTTCGCATTTATGGCCATTGCAGCTGTGGTTCCAGTTAACCATGTCAAAATGCAAGTCGCTGAGCCGATGCTGAACGGGGGCCTGAACAAAGGCACGCAACATTATGCAATTGAATTTATTTGGAATCCATTGCATTTGACCAGCAGCCAGCTAGGATCGATCATAATGATGATGATAATGACGATAATGTCATAATCGTCAGGCTTTGACAATTTTCGGCGAATAAATGATGTACGGTGCAATTGAAATGCGCAACAGTCCCGATACAAAACACGACAACTGAATTATTATGACAATTAGGTCATCCATCCCACACTGATACAAAATAGCATTCTGTTATTGTGTTTGGGGTGACCACTTTCAATTGCTTTTTTCACATTTAACATTTATTAACTGGTTGATTTTCAGACCTCAGGATGACATGGACTTGCATATATATTGAAAATGTAAATATTATATTTTAAAACAATTTATTAGAGTATGATCCCAATATAAATGCAACTGGCAACAAAAAAATACATCTCCGACCCAATAAAGATAATGTATTCTTGATCAGCTTTGATAGTCTAGTTGATCTTGCCATGTCCATCTGTCTGTCTGTTTTATCACTCTTACTTGTTTTACTTGCTTTTCTTTTTTTCAGTGTTTATAAATGGAAACGGTGACAATGCAATATTTTGGCCACATGCAACGGCTGCCTCGTGGCATGCGTCAGCTGTGATATAAATTGAATGTGAGTTGCATTTATAATGTGGCTCTCAGAATGGATATTGAATTAAATGCTGACCGTTGTCTATAGTACATTGCTACAAGCTCTCTGACGGGACACAACAACCCGGCCAATACCCTACAAAATAAGCTTAGCCAAAGAAAGTATAGTCTATGTATGATAAATCGAATATCTATCTGATATAGATTGTCTTATAACAAACACCATGCATTCATTATGCTAAAAACTTTTGTTTTTTAGTTTTTATGTCATTCATTATACAATCTTTGGTTGATATTTCTGGTCTATTGCATTTGTGTAAATGAGTGAATACGGTACGTCTTATTAGTTATAAGTGATTGCATGCACAAACTCCACATAGTCCACCAAACCCTGATCATTCACTCGATTGACCAGTAGTTCGTCCATTTCCTTGTTGGTAAGACGCTCGCAACAGGTGGTCAGGATACTCCTGAGCTTGACCGCTGGTATATATCCCGTGTTCTGCTCATCAAAAAGGCGCAAACCGGATATGAACTGGTCGCTAACTGTCGCCCTGCCTGCTTCAGACTGGTGAGCCAAATCCCGTGACGTGATGCTCTCAAAGATTTGCATAACCTCGTCAAAGGAAACGCGTTCGATGCAGCATGAACGCAGCTGTCGGATGTGCTGACGTATGCTCGCCTCACTGGGATTGGCGCCCAGTACGCGAAGGCATTCGCCTAGTTGCGAGTGTCCAATTTTTCCATCGCCGCATTGATCGAGCTGTAGGAATACGCGTCGCATTTGTCGGAGCTGGTCTGGTGAGTGTTTTCTGGCCATGTTGTTGCTTGAGTATTGTTTGACTGATTGATGACGGAGCGATTGTCGGAGTTTATTGGATACGCATTTTCTGCCCAGTTGTTAGCAACTGCACAGAGAAACTGGAATCCAATTGTTATGTGATTGGGGAAAACCGATGTATAATTAATTTTGACATGTTGACAGTTGAAAGAATCGAGCGACAGTGTAAACTCAATTATTATTATTTTACCTGACTCAGATAAACTTTTATACAAAGGTTACTTCAAAAACATTTTTATACCCTTGCAGAAGGTGCTATAATTTTAGCCAGAAGTTTGCAACGCATAGAAGGAAATATGAGCGACCCCATAAAGTATATATATTCTTGATCAGGACGACAAAACGATTCGATATAGCTGTGTCCGTCTGGCTGTCTGTTTTTACGCAATTTTGAAGATGCTATGGAAACGATCGGTCGAAAATTTTTGTTTTTTGAGATAACTCGACCAAACTTGCCAAATATAAGTAGCATTATTTTAACATGCTCACAAAGTTTCATCAAAATCGGATCAATATATCTTATAGCTGCCATAGGAAAATCTGTTGAAAAATGAGTCGTTGTATGAACAACTTTTTTTTTCTCAAATTATATTAACCAAACTCAGTAATTGCAAGTTTAACTACATTTTATACAGATTAGTTAAATTTGATCAAAATCAGACTATTTCTTATAGCTGTCATAGGAACATCGTTCTGAAATATTGATTTAAATAAGAAAATTAATTGTCATTCTCTTTTTGTATATTATTTCTCATTTTCTCATCTGTTGCGTGGATGTTGGCTAAGACATTGAAAGTATTGCCCCGCTTTTAAGGAGCCCACCACATCCAGGTGCTTCCCAATTTTCCTAAATCTTACGTACGTGCGATCCTGATTTTGTTTAGTTCAGTTTTTCTAGTTCTGATCATGATTATCACCTGTGGATATTGTAGCTCTGTGATTAAATACGCACGAAGAGTATGTATATTTGTGTTTGAAAACTTTAAATAATTGCAATAAAATTTTAAAATTATTATTATTCAAACATGATTGACAGGCATATAATACAATTAGCTAAATATATTTTATTGTTACTGTAATTAGATAAGTAGTCCATGAAGTTCAGAAAATTTGTTTTGAAATTAGGCTCAATACAATTTAAACTAGAGGGAAAAAGTCAGTAATCATTTATATTTCAGACAGTCAAGTATACAAAATTTTTACAAAAAAAATTAACCAGTTCTAAGTAAAGACAAATATTTTTCTTTTCGGTATTATTAAAATTGAACATGTGTTTGTGTGAAGCTTGTCCATGTTTGGATACATGTTGTTGTTCGCTAAGAATGAAATCTATTTTTTTGGGTGCTTGGACTGTATTAACTGCACTTGTATTTATGGTAGGGCTCTTTACTATAATAGGTAAAGATGATGTTCGTAATTTTGCTGCATATTTCGGAATGGCACTTTGCTGCGTACATCTCATTGCCGGAATATTATTGCTCCTGGGCGTTTTTAAAGTAAGTGCTCAAGTTTCTGATATACATTTACGCATATCTAAGTAATATTATTTAAATGTTTTTATAGAAACTCGCAACACCATTTCTGGCTGGCATTATATTGAGCTCTTTTTTACCTTATTATTTATTCGGGACTGTGGTTCTGCCAATAGTTCAAATACTCTTTACTATAATGGCTTGTAGATATCATGGTTTGGAGCTCAAGTGAACAAATAAAATATACTTTAACAACATGATGAATAATGTACTTATGAATTACTTTGACCAATTTTCTCTATGAGATCACGAGATGGTTCCATGTAATTAGTTATACTTACTGCGCACAGCTGACTTTGTGAGGCCGGGGCATATGTGTATGTGTACTCATATGCATACGAATGTACTCATTTGTTTGTCAGTATATCCTTACTAAATGCATTTTGCGTGTTTAATATTTAATTAAATGAAAAATAGCTTTAAGAGAGAGATTTCTATGAATACCAGGACGAGGATACACAGTCACTTCTGCTGCTGAGCCACAAAAAGTTTATTTGTTTCGCAGCTGCCTCAGTCAGTCTTCATTTAAAATTAATAAGTTTGCCGGATCAGAGTATGGAACTGGAGCAGGAGCAAGAACAGTAACGGCCTGAATTCAAGTTATTTGAATTTCAATTCAGTTCTCATCTCAAATTATTTGCATTAATGGATTTCGAATTATGTGGAATGAATGCTTTCTTCCCATATTGATACATTTCGCTCTTTCTTTCGAGCTTGTAATGCTTTTAGTTGTAACTGAAACAAACTTTAAATAGAGGATTCATTATTCATTTTTTGACTTGATTAATAATGACTTTGACATGATTAATAGTATTTTTGTACTTGTGATACATAATGCATTTATACATGTACATTTGCACATATGTATTAAACATAGGTAATGTAAAAAAAACCTTCTGTCTTAACTGTTACAATCAGATTTATCTTTAATCGGATAATTTGGAGAACATTGAAATTCGGTTCAAAACAAATGGGTCAGCCCGTCTAATCGCAGGGATTCTGTATCACGACAATGAGAAAGTTATCTTGAGGCATAAGCATTATCTCGTAAAAGCTTGTGCGCATCCGCATCGATGTGAACTCGTTTGTGGCATCCAAATCTAAAATCACCTGACGTGCCTTCTCCGTAAGCGTTTGCATATGGGCAGCATAGTGAACTGATGCTTGGTTGTCCAACGTCGACTTGATGGCTATGCCATCATTATCCACAACAATGATGCCCACGACGTTCTTAACGGCCTGGAAGCGTTTCAGCATCTCCTCTACTTCAGCGGACATTTTCAAGCAGTGTCCTGGTAAATGTAATCGGCAAGGCTAGTTTATAAATATAATTCTCACACGTAACGTCTAGTGAGTATAGTCTACGACTGAAAAAATTTCAATGCCTCAAACAACTTGACATACGAGAAACTATAATTTCAAGGCGCTTGCTTTAATATTTATAAGCATGTCATAAAAGACGCGACTCAATAATACCCTATATTCGCATTCCTTTAGTTATTAAATATGCGAAATTTACATACATATGTATAAGATACATGGCAAATTAGACAAACAAAATGATGGGAAATGTGGTTGAAAATTAGTTCACAATGGAACTTTATCAACTCTGTTTGCTCATATCAATGCCTTTGCTTAACTGATAGACGCTTTTCTGTTTAGATGTCCGTAATTATTGTGAGTATAAACTTTATTACAAAAGCCGGATGAACATTTGGCCGCTTAGCTGATGAAAACTCAAAAGTTGCCTTTTGTGTGTGGCCAAATAGTAGGGAAAATTAATTGAATGGTGTTGACGCTTGGTACACAGCTGAAATAAGGTCCACAGACAACGCTTTGCTACTTTCCATTCGAATTGCAGATGAACTGGCTAACATCAAGTTTTGTGCGGAAATTATGGCAAACTTCCGGCCATCCAGCCAGTCAGCCGGCCAGCCAACAAACAGAGCGCCAACTCTTTGCAGCCTGGTGTAAAATTGTGCACTTTTGAAAATTAATTAAAAGTCATAAAACTCATAATGAAATTACCCACACAGACAGAGACAGTCAAGCAGAAAGCTGCCTCGCATGCAACACAAGCAGCGTCAAGGAGTCGCCTCGCCGCAATTCTTGGTGTCTGGCGGCCAGAATGGGAGGGGGGGGGGGGGTTGACTTTAGACACGGGGTCACCAAGGTAAAGACTTGTCGGAAAATTGCCATTAAGCTGAAAATTCGTTTTATAATTAAATCATCTTTCAGTTTAAAATCCTCAAATGCAATTTGTCATGCAATGCAAATGAGTCAATAATAGTTTAAAATTGCCGAGAAAATTTTTAAAAAATTATCAAACGGCTGTCTTTTATATTGCATATGGCTATGACGAAATTTGCATTGCATATTTCTTAAATAAATATTACACTCGCAACAATTTTGATACATGCTACGAAAGCAAAAGTGTCAGCCAAATGCAAAGGACACGCGTGACTCGCTAGTCATGAGTACTGACTAGTGTTTCGCATTCTGGGATGTACTTGACACGATGCGTTAAATATAAAGAAATGTGCTTGTTCTTGTTGCCACTTTATGCCATATGCAAACATTTGCTTTTATTCGTTAAAAGTATTGCCAACTTCAAATACAAATACAAACATTTGTTTCTTGTTTCCTAGATTTGCTATTAAAATTATATTTTAATTCACAGTTGCTGTGACCAAATGCAGGTATCCAAATCCGTATTTAACAGCAAGTAAGAGTGCTCTAGTCGCGAGCGCCCGATTAGGATATACCCTGATCTTACATTCATTCATAATTATTTAGCTGTATTCATAAAAAGAAAAGTTCCTTATACATGACCTTCCCAGACTTTAAACTGCCACAACTTTGTCAAATCTGAACCGATTGTCAATCCCATTTTGATCAATATTTGGCATCTAGTTTATTTCTACATCTACAAGAAAAAATTATAAGAAATGTTTTCATAACCAAAAGCTAAGCGAAAACGAGATGTGAGCCATAAAATGTTAATGATCATTTAAGTCTGATGCACAATTTGCAATTAGTAGCAAAGTATTGAGGTATGAGCCCTTTAACAATTACGAGTACCTTTGTTTTCTTCTCTGCTGCGTGCTTTTGTTAGGAGTTGAAATAGTGGTGTGGGTGCTTCGGTGGTGGGCGGAAATACTTGTAATTTAATTTGGGGTAAATTTAAATTATGAATGAGCGCGTGGAAGCAAAACGTGCGTGCACGATTTTAATTGAATTTTAATTAATTTGAGCATGTTGTGTGTGCTTGGGGCGCAGCGAAGCGAATCTCTATCCATAGACAGCATAATGCGACATACCCCAAATGTCATTAAAATATGTTCTAAAATCTCTGCAGTCTTGTGTTTTCGTCTGTTGACGTCTCAATGCAATCAGATTGGCTTAAGATACAGATACTTAAATATAAATACTTCTTGCTCCTTACACAAAAATCCATTGACTGTAAGTTGATATTGAGATTTTTCATTTGCCGCTCACTCGAGTCACTTCAATTTCAAAGTCATAAGCTAAATGCCCGAGGATGAAATTTTAAATTAAATATTATAGCGTTGGCTTTATGTAAGCACCCCCACAAAAGGCCTGATAAATGTCCTCAAAACACAGAGCACACACATAAGCATATCTCAGTATGTGTTTTTTGTGAGTCTGCACATGTCACATCTTGCTGTTTCTTCTCTTTTATTGTATTCTATATAAATTTCTACAAGCTAAAAACTTTTTTGGTTGAACAATATTTTTTTAAAATCCAAAACGAAAAGATATATAAATATTTTTTCATTTTGTGGAATTATTTTTGTTACAGTATTGTGTCGGTAAGCATTGTCGTTCATTATTTTTATTGATTTGCAAGCGTTTGCTGCACATCCAATTGGTTGACATATAAACGTAAATATAAATAAATACAGTCAATTTGAAGTTCTCCAAAATGCAGCATGTTTTGAACATGTAACTCAACAAGGTTACCTGAATGTTTAAATGTCAAGAAATAAATGCAACCCGCTTGTAATACAGTTGATCGACTCTGAGATACTCCGCTTCTACTGCAGAATGTGCAGATATTTTAATCTGAAAGCTCATTAATACTCAATAAAAAACAATTATTACATATATAAACAAAATTTTAGAAATGTGTTAGTGGATCAGCAGTTATAATGTGCATATACCCCAAGCATTCTATGTGCTGGGTATTGAAAACCTTGGCATCACCTTTTTCAATCAACTAAAGAGCAGCTACCCTCGACTGTCCTCCACTCAACCTCATCGCTGACTCAATAAGCTGGCATTTTATTTGCATTTTTTCGTCACTTGGTGTCTGCTTGGCTGGTTGCCCCACCTTCCACCACCAGTCCCCATTCTCCCTGTCTCTTTGCTCCAGCGACATTGGTGAATATTCTGGCCGAGTTTTTTTTTAGTAAACGCGACGTAGTCGGCAAATTCATCATCGTCTCAGCACTCGTCTGTCAAGCGCGCTAAGGATACAATAAATGTCTTTCGTGGTCGCGGCGAGTAGCGTGTCCTTGGCTGGGACTCGCTCGTCTGCCTGTCGGGTTTGCCTGCCTGGCTGCGGTAGAGACACCCGCTGAGTGAAATACTCTGTTGGATTAATATGCAACAACGTTTTGCAATTTTTTGTCGCCCTTTTTATACCCTGAACCCATTGTAAATGGGAAAAAGGGTATAATGGTTTTGAGCAAAAGTATGCAACAGGCAACAATAAATTTGGACCCTTTACAATTTTTTAGTAATTTTTAGTAACTATAAATCTTTATGTCCTCAAAATTGCATTACGATCGGCCAATAATCAAAGAAGTTATTTAAGATGCAATGTAATATAGTATGGGGCCAATGAAAGAAGAAGAAGCACAGCAATTGCATCAAGCGCGCAGCGTGTGTTTGTATAAATAATCATGAATGAACGTAAAGGCTGGGTTCAGGGTATCTCCTAGACGGGCACTGTCGACTAGAGCACTGTTACTTGTTTTGTTTCCTTTTGCTTTATTCATTTGCCTTCGGGCTTCCCATCTTGTTTTCCTACATCCTTTGGCTCAGCCCTGAGTCTCGAGCTCAGGCTCAGGTGCACTTTGCGGTAGCAAATTAAACAACTTTATGCAAGCAAAAAAAAAAAAAAAAAAAATGGGCAAAATAAATAAATGCGTTAGATTTTTGTTTGCCTCACAAATGGAGTGGCTGCTATAAATGAGTGAGGATGCAAACAGAATTAGTCAAAAGGCGACAAGATCAGATTAGAGATCTGGTACACACTTATCAGAAGACCATAATACTATGATGATTTCCCTCCCATCACTTACAAATACTATCACAAGCTGCAACTGAAATTATCTGAATGTGGGCTTGGCTTACATTTGTTTAACAAACTTGATTATCTGAAATTCAAAACACGGCATTTGCATTTCTAGAACTCGCGGATTCAATTTAGACTTTAAGCTGGATAAAAGAAAACTCTCCATCCGCTGATAAACTTGGCAATAATTTATTACAATCACTCAAGTCAATGGCGATGCTAACGAGGACAACAACGAAAACGTAATATATAAAATATAAATGGATCTTTGCCTTATTCAGCACTGCTGGCAGGACGATACGAGAAGTGTGTGCAATATTTTAAAATTGCATCCCAGAGGATAAAAGAAAAAAAAAACACTGCAATAAAATGTGCCACATCGACACACGTCGCAAACGAATGGGCAAAAAATTGAAATAAATAAGATATAAAATGGAAACAAATACACCAAATGCCCCAACAGAGCCTTCCTTATCACCCCCTCCCCAATCACACCCTCAGTCCAGAGTTCTTGAGCAGAATTTATGCATGCGAGATATTTGCGAATGCCTTGCGAATCGATAAGTGTATTTATTTGGGCTTGGCGCTGCAATACGAGTATTTACAGAAGAGCGACACCAATTGCCAAAACGAATACTTCTGGCCGGGAGTCTAACATACGCGGCGTATGTGCAATATGTGGAATATCGTTGGCTAGTTGCGTTTGCTCTAACGTTTGCTTCGCTTGTGATTGTGTGTGTGTGTGTGTGTGTGTATCAGAGTGTGGGGTGAGCACAATCTGCAATCCGCTGACTTGGCGACACGACCACGCCCCCTACTTGCAATTAAAGCAAACAACAGCGCAAACTAATCTCGAGGGCCTCGTAAATTCCGTGGGGCATTCCTGTGGGGCAAACCAGACCAGATGCCAGGATACCAGCCCAGCCAGCACAATAATAGTCACCGCCTGGGGCAGGCAATTGAAACTATGCACGAAATCTGCGAACGTTGGCGGAATCACTAAGCTGGATTTCTAATTTCTATCCTATCCATTCCTGCCTGCTACACACTCACTCCCCCCACATCCGCCATACGCTTCCTACATTCTGTGCACCATTCTGCGCACTTTGTTTATTCGTCGCTGCGATGCCAAAGTGTAAGAGGGTTAAACGAATGAGAAGATGGGTTAAATTTGGCTTATCGCATGTGGAATGCTTGGCGCAGCCAGTTGACTAGCCGAGCTTAATTTGCATATTAATTGAATGTCAAAAAAGGGCCAAGGAAGACAACTTGGGCTGACTTTTGAGTGTTTCATACGAGCATAGAAATTGGCTTCCAGCTGGTCACGGCTCCGAATAACTTGGCAAAGGTGAATATATTATCTTCAGTTTGAACTTACGGTGTGAGTGAGATAAACCAGTTGGCAGATGTGATTAAAAATAATTTGTTTAAGAGGGTAATGGATCAATTTTAGTATTAGTATTAGTATTTTTAGTGAAATAGTTTCAAGTATTTTTAGAAAGCGGAAAAAGATTTCAGCGATTTATGCGAAAACTGTTTCGAACTTACTTTGATTTATATGTATTCATTTATTTAGTCATAGTTTGATTGCCGAAACTTTACACTTCCAAGTGTTATGGAAAATTAACTTATTCGCATTGATTGACTTTTGAAATTGTTGTTAAGTGGCTGCCAAAGATATATGACTCTTGTGCATGTTATGATGTGCCCCATCATTGCAATAAATCACAATGATATCATTTCGGTTTTGTTGCTTGGCCTAGGGGCAAATATGGTAGGCAACATACTTGCAACGAAACTCATAAATCTTTAAGTGGCAGCTGCGCTCGTGTTGCTCCACTGCTCCGTTGCTTCTTTGAATCGGATGTTCTTTTCAAAGGTCGTGCAAAATAAAAATGCCGTAACCCGCTTATAACGCACTTCTAAGCCCTATCAACTTCTGCAGGAGCAGCAGCAGCAGCATCAGCAGCAACAGCAGCAACAGCAACAGCCAAGAGAAACATCATCAGGAAACGCTGTTTGGCACTGGCTGCCATGCCAACGAGCTGCTCTGACATGTTGCTTTCAATGGAAATCGAGTTTCACTAGTTTTTCCAGCTGCCTATGCTATGCTGTCTCATGTCTCGGTACCGACCTGCCAGCAACTAATTGGCAGCTGCACACAGCATGGACAATGGCACAATTGCCATCATCCAGGCACAGGAGCAGAAGCAGGAGCAGGTGCTGTAACGGGAGCTGAAGATACAGCAGGTATATAATCAAAAGGCATTTTATATGCAGTTGTTCTCATCTGCCACTTTTACGCTTTGTGGGCACCAGGTGAACACAGCTGTGGTTATAGCACGCTCAATTCTAAACGTCACTGAGAAAAACAATGGCAACATCCACATATCCACATATCCACCATGGTCGCAGACATCTATAAAATCAAATAGAGTTAAATTCCCATAGAACCCATTTATTTTATATTTTATAGTAGCCATAAGTTATATCTCATATCCGCAGATATTTTAATATTTTTCTCAGTGTAATCTCTAATTGTTGACCAACTTTTGCCGCTTGGCCGCTTGACTGGCCAACTGCAATTTACAATTTTGGGCTTGGCTACTTAGTCGAGAAGCAAATATCAGCCCCAAACAAACATTCATTCCAATTGAGTCTGGTCTCCGGTTCTGTACCAGGCTCTTTTGTGCGTTGTCAGTCATTAAAGTTGCTCATGTGTCCTGTGATGCTGCTCCGCTAGCCTAAGAGGAGCCTGTTCAGTTTTGTTATATCCTGTGCGTAAAAAAGGGTATATGCGTTTTGTGGCAACATCTTAAGTGAATCAGTTCTAAGAGTTAAAAACAGTTAAACGTTTGTAGGCACAGGGTATGCCACTGTTGAGTGGTTGCATATATAGTGATTCCACTTGTTAAATGTTATTTGCATACGCTGTTTGAGCAGCAGCCCTTCTCTGCTTCTCTCTTCCCCACACTCTGTCCCGTTGCCCATCTTTTAGGCTTGTCCAGACTTGCGTTGGATTCCATGTGGCTCTGTTTCTGGTTCTAGTTCTGCTGCTCGGTTTGACTTCAACAAAAACACAATCAAATTTTGCCTTGTGCCAACTTTTCTCATTTTGCCGCTGCAACTGCAACTGCATATGCTGAGTATTGCAATCAAAGCAAATTACATAAAACCTAAAGAGTTTCCCCGGCAAATTGAGATTTGTGCTCATTTAATGAATGCATAGAAAATTCTGGAAAATTATTAGCAAAACTGGGCTAATGCTCGCCTATCTGTATATGCATACATTCATACTAGAATCTGAGACATGTCAATTAGGTGTTAAATATTTGGGGATTAAGCCAATGTGTTGCCTGCCAATTTGGCGCAGCCACGTTTGGCTCCTTGGCTTTTGGCAACGTCTTCAGCAAAATGTTATAGTTGCAACCGCAGCAGCGGCAAACAAAGTGCCTGCAGAGTTAGATACAAATAGCTAGATTCGAACCGTAGCAGGCACACAGGCAGTCACAAGGATGTGGCAAGGATGAGGACAGCGCACGTCGCTCAGCCGGCAAAGACTCGTCAGAGACCTCAAAGTGGCTGCAGAGCTGCTATTCACTTGCCTTTGGCTGCATCAAAAGATATGCAAATCTCTGTCAGTCAGGCTACCTCCGTTTCTCTCTATCCCCCTATCTCCCCCTCTCTCTCTCTCTCTCTCTCTCTTTCTCTCTTTCTCTCTCTCTGGCTCTATATCCCTCTGGTAGTGGTGCATGTTGACGAAATGATTTGAAATGTTTGCATAGTTTGCCACAAGTTTTGTGCTTCAGGAAATTAGCACGCAAATTACAACAACCAACCCAAAACCCTCTCCATCCCGCAAACTAATTGTCTAGAAATGTGTGAAAATTGGCATTTTAGCCGAATTATGCAATTTTCAGGGCTTTTAAATGCAGCATAACTTTATTGTTTTTTCCACACATCAATGGGTAAAAGAAATTTAATTACAACTTTTCTGCATCGCATTCTATATTTTAGAACGTTCAACAAGAAAGCTAATATTTTCTTTGCTATTATGTTTTGGGAACTAAAAGTTATTAATTGCAGTCTTTGTTAATTGAAGATGAAAATCTGACGAAACTTTGAAAGAACATTAAAGCTCAGCTTACCACCTTGAATCTGTATAGATTTTGGCTCTATAATTGTATAAATTGAACAAAAATTAAACATGTCAACTCCAAATCGATTCTTTAACTTACGGAAAATGTTACAGTTGCATGCCCAAGTATTCGTACATATTCAAATACAGTTACGTGCGTATATGTATTTGTACCTTTGTATAAGTCAAAGCTTCAAGGGTATTTAACGCATGAAAACATTCGACCGTCCAGTTTCTGTTACAACATTTTCTGTTCGTTCGTTTCAAACGATTTTTTCAACGCGTTCGAGCGCAAATAAGTCAACGATTGTGACCTTTGAGTAAGCAGAAAATGTGTATTGAAAACATATTGAGGGATATATCCAACGATTCGTAAAATACAACCAAGTCGCACAAACTGGTTCTAAAGTATCTGCCAAGGCTGTGAATGCTTTTGCGAATACTCAATCAAAAATAAAAACCAGCACAGCCATCTGCCGAAAATTAAATACTCTTGCACATATGTATATAGTACACCTGTGATTATTTGCATGCCACGCAATGTTGATTTCATAGAGCTCAACAGCTCAATTTATGTCTGATTTCTGCCAGACAACTGTATTTTTAGAGTTTGTTCTGGGTATATTGGAAAAGAGCACAGTTACAATGCGTTACAAATTTCGCTAAAAAATTAAATTACCCTTTGTAAAAATACAAAATAAAAAAATATTTAAACCTTTCAGCAAATTGTGGCACGTTGCAAACCTTTTACAAATTATCTCAAATTTATTAAACGCGTGGATAGCCAAAATACCACAATAAAAAAAACCTTTAGCACACGCACAATTAGCAGTGTTCATTAAAACTAAACAAAACGTTTAGCAAATTTTTGAATTTGGTATTTGGTTTCGTCGAAATTGTGTCAACAAGAACTAACCGCACACATTAAATACCCAATGAATGTGTAAAACTCAAATGTGCGATTATCAACGCAAAGCCTAATAGGAATTGTGTGAAATTTCAATTAATTTTACACATTTTATATTTAATGAGATATGGGCTATGTTGGGTTACAATACTACGATTCAGATTGATAGATAACACTACATTGAGAACAGAGTATCTAATAGCCGGGAGCAATCTACTGCAACGTTTCAGCCGTGTGCCTTCCGTCTGCTGCAAAGTTTCCTTTTGGGTCAGGCTATTACTGAAATTGGCAAATCAATTTAGCATCTAGGCGCCATAAGTTTTTGGCTCATTCTGATGCCAATCGAAGGCACACGCTTCAAGCTTGGGACGGCAGTGTGGACAAATGATTGGCAGATACGATGTAACGGATATTGAGGCAGTATATTTTCATTTGAATATATCATTTTAAGAAAATTATTTTTAAATTAAATTGTTTTTCTTTAAATAAATATATAAAAAACTGTAGCTGGTAGTATATGCGCTTCTAAGTATGTAAATACTTACCAAATTTGGTGAATATGAACATATTTATTAAATTCTTCACACATATGCATATAATTTTGTCATGCTATTTTTAACCGGGTGTCAATATGTGTATACGTACATATATGTTGGTTTTCTGGCCCATTTAATTTAACATAAGAGCCAAGTTGGAAGTTTATACAAGTCAGCTGCCGAAAACTTACCAGTCCTTGCAAGTCTTAGCCATAAGCAAGGAGGTGGTAAGTGGGAGCTACTTTGTTTGCTCTGCCAGTAAGTGGGGAGCAACTTGATGAGCTGTAAATGAACTTTCTGTTTGAATTCGATTTAGTTTTATTGCTGCATTTTGCTTGAAATACAGATCTTATACACTTTCCCAGCTGCAGCGTATGCTGAAAGAAAGACCAAGTCCTGGCCAATTCAGGATATGCTGCTCTGTAGTTTTGTGACTGGAACTGAACAAGTGTTTTATCATGTAAGTGCAATATGTCTGCAAACTGTTTGAGTGTGCTTCAGCACATAAGCAAAATGTATTCGATATCCATTTGCCAACCATATAAACTGTGAAATAAAGCATCACGAAAATGCAAATGATGAAGCAGCCCCAACATAGTCCCAACATTGTTGCAGCAGAGAGTCTGCAGCGGTTAGCCACAGAGTTCAAATGAGATGAGTTGAGATACGTTGAGTTGATAGCTAAAGGAGCAAAAAGCTCAGCAGCAAAAAGCAATATTCTAATGTTAGACAATGAGTTGAAAAGTGAACAACCAGAGCGGGAGGGCAAAATGAAAATGAATTTCAAAGAGATTCAATAACAGCGATTTACAGTTTAATATGTTTAATATACACTTTTAGACAGATATTGCAATATTCACATAGTCAAGTTTCAGTTTAAATAAACTTCATGTGCGCCTAAAAGTATATTGCAATTATATAGAATACCACAAGTCTTTTTTCAGTGTTGATCAATTCTGGCACCTTTAAGTTGCAATGCGGAAAAAAACAATAAGTATTGAACAGCGGAAATTTTGTTGGCTTTTTGTTGATATTACAAAATTAAATATGCAATAACATTATCAAAAACGTAAATCTATGAAATTCTTGAGACAACTTTCTATATAAGTAAATCTAAACTTACAACCAATAATTTTAAAATATTTTTAGGCAAATGAAATATACCTGTAATATGTAAAATGTTTCAAAAATATAATATTTATTTTGTTTATCTTATTTTCCCCAACACATTTTATGAATAGCAAAAGTTTGCAGCATTAGCAACAAAATCAGTCAACAATACAGAATTGTGTGCAAAGCTGATTGGCATAAATTTACAAAATTCCAATTAACTACAACCGAAAGCACTGCGTATACGCAATACTCCTTGACTGCGAGTTTGAAATTATTAACTGTCGAATTGAATGCATGAGGGAATGTTTTAATACATACATTGCTGCCAGCGTCAATTATAATAATTAAATTACGCATATGCTATATAATCTGAATGTCCTTTTGTATCAATTATATTGCAATAGATTTCCTGTAGCTGACATGGCGGCTGATTAAAACAAATGAGCTCATAATTAAAATAGGTACAAATGTAGCGTGATATTAAGCCGTATACAATTTCACAGTAATTTAAGCTATATTTAAAAACATGTCATATAATTATACTAAAAGGACTGTCCAAAACTAAAGTTTTAAGTTTGACTGTAGCTTACGTTTACATTTCAATTTGGTCAACAAACTCTGCAACTGCAAACAAAAGCACAAGTGACAACAAAAAAAATGAGAAAAACGAGGGGGGGGGGGGAAGGTGAAACAAAGTCAACACGAATTTGCAATTTGGTTTAAGTTGCCAAGACGACCACTGCGCAAATTGCTAATTCGCTGCAAACTTCATGTTGACACAAGAAATTTGTGTGAATGCATTTTTTAAGCGCTTCCATCGAGAATCTTTAAAGCTGTAGCAAAGAGATGTGCTTCAAGTGGCGAACAGCAAACAGACAGAGAGAGAGAGATAGAGAGAGAGAGAGAGAAAGAGAGACAGCTCAGACGTCTAATACTTTCATTGCAATACTATTTTTAGGGATTAACTTAACTATACAAATTCTCCGACTATGCTTTAAACTTTTTAGTATACGAGTATACTCGAACATATGTAAATAATATATTTATTACACACAAACATGAATCGATTTTGGGGAAACGGGGAAAGTGATTTAGTATTAAAGCACCAAGCAATAGCAAGGGTATTAAGAACTCGACTTGTACAATTAACACTGAGTGTCTTAAGCTAAATGAAATCAATTGTTATCTGGTGGCTGTGGGTGAGGTTGCGAAATGTATTCAGCCTCTTGCGCCCAGAGGGTTTTAAATATTTACAATAACATGAGGAAACAAGTGGCGGAGTTGTTCGCAGACTTATCATTGTGCGAATCGTTTGCATATTTAATAATCTACAGGCTAAAGCATAAGTCTGTATAGCCTCGTAGGGTTCTAGGAATTGATCTCGCTGATACACTGTACAAAATCTCAAGCTGTTTATTTTGGGATAGTCATCCATTACTGTGCGCAATGCATTTATCCTTTTCAAAATGTCGGTAGACTGCTCAAAGGAGCCACGCCCACTTGAATGCATTGATAAATATGCAGCTACTAAATTAAAAGTGTCAACTGAACGTTGCCCCACTCCCGCCCCCCTTCTCCCACATTGGCCATAGACGACGACGATGACGACAAAGCGTTTGACATTAGCTGAGATTTTTCAATGCTTGCTCGACAGCGTTGAAAACGTGTCGAAAGGGGGCTGGGGGATGCATTGGGCAGCAGCCATACAAAGGCTTGGATATCCACCATATTATTGCCATTCAACGGACGCTGGTATTGGGGTCTGTTCGGTGAGGTATAAAGTTCGTACAAAATATAGCAGAGTGGGCCAACAAAAGAACGCACTAAGTGCCTCTCAAGGTCTGCGCCGATTTGCCGATTCTCTGATTTGCTGATTTCCATTCCGTCAGAGACTGCTGGAAATGCACATGTGCATTTTTAAGAACGTTTCTTTTTGGCTGTGTCTGCGACTATTTGTTGTCTCGCAGCTTATGCTAAACTGGTGCCATTTTAATTGAATAACAACAGTTTGCAACAGCTTTGAGTCCCGATAAATCCATTTTACCCGCCATGCGTTTGACTCATGCCTCCCGATAAGAGCTGAGGCATTGCAAATTGGTTGTCTACGTGCCCCATTTCAGTCGCACCCATTTCTACAGTTATGTATGGCAACTGTGGGTGTGCTCACGACCTTGAGCTGGCCACACAAAAGTGCTGTAAAATTATGGCAACACATTGTCCCACTTTTACGTTTGCTATTTGTGACTCAACCTGTCATCCGATTGCAAGCTAATTGTGTGACTATTTATATGTCCGGATATCTGTGTAATTGCAGTGTGCAAAAGAGTCAGTGATAGATATGTGATAGATAGACGATTGTGAATTGATAGCATCTGTAGTGTGTTTATCAAAAATAATATTATAAATACTTCATGTACTAAATTATATATAACTAAAAAAAAAGCAATGCTCCCTTACAAAACTGGACTTTAATTTATGTTTCAATTGATATTTTCGTTTGCCCTCATAAAATATCTTTGTTGTTAGTTGACTTATGAGTTTCATTGTGCACTCGTCGAATGCAGTTTATTAACTACTGCAGTTATCCATTTACAGCTCATTTCACTTCAACGATTATACTAAGCATCCTTAACAGTTCAATTCAATAACATCATCATCATTATACCCCAATGGGCAGAATAACAACAGCAGCAAACAGAAAACTTTGTTAGCTTAAAACTCATAAGCAAAACTTTGCGCGAGACGAGGCAGAAAACTTATTTACTTCTAGATTACGTGTCTTCAAAGTTGGCAACGACATTATACAATTTATATGCACGTATTGCGTGCTATCCAAGATGAAATGTCCCGACACCGACGTGGATCCAGGACAAACGCAGAGATGATGATGAGCGCGCTGCTCATCAAGGAGAATGTAATTACATTTTCGCCTGATTCATGACAGTTTTGCATAACGAAACCGCCTCGTGCCGTGGATATTGCGATTATTAATGAGGCAGCCACAAAAGGCTGAGGCCCAAGGATGACAACCCACAAAGCTTTCGGTTGACATATGCATCAGGACTGTGGGCTTGAATCTTGATAGACGATCCCAGTAACAATCAAATACGAAAGGTAGCCACTTTTTAAAGATATATATTACTATCGGGATTGTAAACAAAGCTTAGAAAATAGTTTTTTTATATATATTCCAGTTTTGACTTGATATTGAGTGCATTATATTTTTCTTTACATAAAAAAAGATATAGACTAATATGCAATAGGTAAACATTGATAATACCATTTATGTATACAGACATTCTCCATAATGTAAAACAATTAAAACAATAACAATTTGTAATCAGTGCACGTTTATCATTTGTTTTATAAAGAACCCAGCTGTCAGTCTACGTCACCAAAAACAGCTGAGGGTTTGTGTGAGGCATTGTGTGCGGATTTGCAACACCCGTTGGGAAGGAGATTAGTCAGCCCGCAAGCGAAGTTGCTCTAGTTCTCTCTCTCTGTTGGATGGTGCTTATCAGCAAAAAGCGACGCATAAAAAGCGGCTGTTTAAGGCATTAGGGTCTCAGTCTCATTTAAATATCGGCACATTGACAAGTCTGCGAACAGAAAGTGCAATAAGAATATTTTAATTAAAGCCTTTTATATTGTTTTTTAAATTACTATTTCAACAAATTTTAAGTGAAATGAGTGCAGTAAGCATATTAATATTAACTATCATATAGGGAAACATACTACAAATTGTGAAGTCATATCACATTATCTAAGTTATAAAAACTTTAAGAAAAATTAAATTACCTGTTGTTAAAATAGTGATTAAATCTAATTTCAAAACATGAATTCTACTTCTGAAATTCGTTTCATTGCAGTTCGAACAGGAAGTACTTGAGGCCCACAATTCCTTTAGATCCCGACACAATGCACCGCCACTGCAGCTAAATGGCGAACTATCCCAACTGGCCAGTGACTGGGCACAGGTACACTTCTATATTATTCACTGGAATCTATAATTTCTTGATTCCCCAATATACATTAATGCAGCATCTGCTGGCCAACAATCGAATGGAGCATCGTCAGAATAGTGGCTACGGTGAGAACATCTATATGGCCTCGGGTGGTAATCTCTCTGGTACGGATGCAGTTACGTCCTGGTATAATGAGATCAATCAGTACAATTGGCAAAATCCATCCTTTCAAATGAGCACGGGCCACTTTACGCAAGTAGTTTGGAAATCATCCACACAGCTGGGCGTGGGATTTGCTCGACGGTAAGAATAAGAATAACAACTAGTAGAGAGATAGGGAACAAAGATAACCTACTAAGAAGCATCCAAAGTTTTAAGTTAATCCTTTCTCCTTTAACTCTGTCCTGTAGTGAGAATACCATTTACGTAGTATGCAACTATGACCCAGCTGGCAACTTTATGAACAAATTCCGCGAGAACGTCAGTCCACCAAAATGATTATATATATCGCAATAATTTTACAACTAAATATCACTTGTATTATATTGTATTAATTACATAACATTCCATCGAATACAGTAAAATAAATTCAAATATTTATGTAAACACAAACAGTTATTTACAACTTGGTAAACATATTCTAAAGTATTTAGTTATTTATTTAAAAAATCACTGTTTAGAATCACAAAAAAATACAAAATTATTTATATAATGCCTAATTTGCCCATGCTTAGACAACAATTTTAAACAAATAAAACTGAAGTTAAACTAGCTCGAACTACAATATATAAGAAAGTTTGCGGCAACCTAATAATAAATATAATTTTATTAACTTTAGGAACAAGTATGTGGTAGTGATGCAATATTATAGATATAATTGATACACTCTTCGGTTGTCTGCATCGCATCGATAGCTTTGAATAGTGTTAAGGTCCAGTATTTTCCCTATACCCTACATTATTTAACGAAGGCAACATGCAATCAGTTAGTTCTAAGGCTCCAGATCACTCTTCGATGGTGCAAAGCGTTTGACGTGCAAGGGAACGTGCTCCAATAGCGCTGCTCGCAAATCCATTGGTATGCGCTTTTGAACTGGCCAATTTTGCATCTGGGCCATCACAGACGTCCGCTTTGAGGAGCCGCTGCTTGGACTGCTGACGATGCACATGGACGCCGGCCAGGCGCAGACGGCGATAGAGGGAGATGTATTTGCCAGCGGTGGTTGTTCTGGGCACAATGTACTTCTCACAAAAACTGGTCTTGGTGCGGGCCGCCTCGCTGAGTTGGGCATAGCCCAAAGCCTGCAGGAAGGCCAGCACAAAGGTGTAGCAATTGTGGCTGCTCTCCTCATAGCAGGCAATGGACCAGCGGGTTGACTGGGCACAAATCTATTGCAGAGAGAGGTAGAGAGGCAGCTAAGAGATTTGCATGCAATTCATATCTGGGTATGGACTGCGACTATGACTGCAACAAAACTCACCTGGTCCAGCACCTCATCCCAGTAGTCGTGCCAAGGCTCGGGCACATCGCCCACAAGCAGCGATTGCCACCAGTCGCGGGGATTATCCTCGCGCCGATGCCGCTGTAGTCCATCCCTATCGAATTCGACAATGTCGCCGGCGGATGTGGTCACCGCGATATGCAAATCTGTGGCGTTGCTGTAATCGCTGCGGAAACACACACACAAAAACGCATCAGACACATTTTGCATATTCCAGACGGAAAAAAAACTAACAAAAAAATTAAAAATTCCAGCCCAAAAAACAAAACAATATAGAAGGCTATTTTGGGCGCACCGAAGATTACATACCCTTGTAAGCCTCGCCCTTGTCCACCTGCTCACGTCGAAATATAATTTTTTATGTAAATATCACTCGTAACTGCTGAGCTTATATACTTATATACTTAATAGGGTCGGAGATGTTTCCTGCAATTCGTTACAAGCTTTACGACGAAACTATAATGCTCTCTACTAGGGTATAAAAACAAAAATTTCTGGGATTATGCGGAAGCTGCCTGGACACTGAGCTCTTCTAAAGCGAGGAGCAACAAATTTGTTTGTCGCTACAACGCAACAAACAAACAAAAAACCAAAAATATTTACATATATGCTACAGAAGTAGTAACGGTCTATTTATTTTTTAAATTCCCCACAAAAAGTATAATCTACATATTTCAACCAATCCAGCAGACCATTGTTTTTTTAAACTGACTACCAAAAGTATGTTACATGTAACACTAGCTTACAACATTTCCGATCCCTTGTAACTGATAGTTGTTTATTGCAACCGGTACAATTTGAAAATGTTTGGTTAAAATTTCTAAACAATAAATAAATGGAAAGTTTTCAGTAACTAAAAAATCATAAATTGAAAAATATATAGTTATCAGCCATGAGCTCAAAAGGCAGATCCGATACGTATACTATCTATTAGTATATAATAAACTTGATGACAATTCTATATGATACTTTGGAGAAGTAACCCCATTTACTCACTTGAGAAAGTCGCCTGTAGAGGGTCGCAGGACAATCGCACATGGATACTGCGTGGCCCGCACAAAGGGATAGGGCAACCGAAAGGGCAGCAGCCTTGATATGGTCATGGTGGTGGTGGTGCTGCTGCTGCTGCTGCTCCCATCTTCCGATGGGTGTAGAGCGGCATTTGGATTCGCATCTGCATCCGCATCCGCATCCAGTTGCGCATTGCAATGGGGGCAAGTGTAGGGCAAGGCGAAGCAGAAAACTTTTACGTTGCAGTGATGAAAACACAGAATGCCCGGATCTGAGGTAATTGTGGTTGTAGATGTTCTGCTTGTTGTTGTTGCTGTTGTTGTTGTCGCCAACATGACTGAATGTTGGTTAAGCTGGACCTTTTAGGTTGTTCGCCTTGCACCCGTATTATAATTGATACACTTTGTCCTCTCTATTGTATGTGGTTGCTGTTGTTGTTGTTCTTGTTGTTGTTGATACTCCTCTGGCAGACCCCACAACTTCTGTCGCTGCCTCTTTGGCTCTTGTGGTTACGCAGGCCTGCAATAAAACGAGCATTTCTTGTAAATAAGCCGGATTCTCGCCCGTATAACAGCTTTTGCGGTCTTGTTCCTCACACAGACAGGCCAAACCGTTATGTCATTATTATTGGCAAACATATCGCTTAAATACGAAAACCCTTTGTGCAGAGAGACTATATTTAGCTAAGTTCTGTGGGTTGTTCAATTGAAGGAGAAGTTTAAGGAATCTATTGTGTACATAAAAGAAAATATTTAAAATAAATTTAAAATTAAGAAGTACTATTGTAAGTTGCTAAAATCCTTTTCCGATATATATAGTTGCAGTATTTATTTGGTTATATTTTATTATTTTCGACAACAAATTTCAAATAGAACCTAACGAATCGACTTTCAAACCATGTAAAACCACATTTTTAAGCCATCTAAAGCATTTTAAGCTCTTAACAAAAACACCATGTGATAAACGCTGAAAAGCCGGCTAAGGTGAAATAGCTGAAAACGTAAACAAACCGGCAAAATAAAAACAAACCCCATAAGGTAATATAAATTCACCCCAGGCGCAAACTCACCATCACCAAAACAGCGGCAGCCAGAGAGAAAATGCGAAAAAGAGAGACATAGCGAGAGAGAGAGAGAGAGAGCAAATGCCAGAGCCTGAGAGAGAACAGCCCCAAGTTGCATTTGACATGGTGTGGTTAAAAACGTGCAGCTAACGTCAAATTTCCCAAAACGTTGTCGCTGCTGGTTGCGTGCAACGCGTCAGCCCGAACCTCGAGGCGGAACCAGTTGACGGCGAGCCGTGCGAGCAGACGGTCGTGTTGTTGTCGCCAGTGCCACCTAGCCTCAGTGCGGACTGTGAGATCTTATTAACAGCAAACAGCAACATTATTAGTGACATCAAGAAACATTATTATTATTGTCATTATTATCAACAAGCTTGAGTGCACGCGTGACAGCTACGCTAAAAGGATTCGATTGCAGTGGTTGTCCCGATTGCCCATTGAGTGACAGGCTGTTAGGATATGCCGCATTATCCTGACCAAACACAAACATAAACACAAGGCGCTGCTTGGACGCTCGTCGCCGTTCCCGTCGCCAAGTGACGTGCAACATTTTGTTGTCCTGTTTTCGTGTGTGTGTGTGTGTGTGTGTGTGTGTGTCTGTGTCTGTCACCACGTTGCGGTCGCTGCGAGTCCTGGCAAGGGTTTCCTAACCCTTGAGCGCCAGGTCCCCCCGCGCGCTCCCCTGTCCGGTTCTGTGTGTAGTTTATGCGGTTTTAGCCACCACCCGTCCGTGTTTTTTGTGTGTGTCGCTGCTGCTGGCAAGTGGCCGCCTTTGTTGCATGGCAACACTTGGCTAATCGATGAGGTGCCGAAAAAAGGGACATACATACAACAAGGATAACACAAGGATAATGACCTAAACCGATTCGGTAAGTAAGTGCACACAAATTTAACGCAAACATCGGTCCAGCTGATAAGCGCAAATGCATCTTTAATGTGCCCAAGTCGAACAAATTCAAAAGCGTTAACTGATTTGCTACCAACTTTTGGTGGCAGCTTTGCGGTTGCTGCTTACTGCTTGCTGTTGTTGTTGTCTGTTGTCATACGCTGCAGTTGTTGCTGTTGTTGTGGTGGTTGTCAACATTGTCACAAAAGTTAAATGTGACATTTTTGTTTTTATCGCCAAAAGATATCCAAAGTTGGCAGCCACAGCCACAAAAACAAAAAACCCACCAACAACAACAACAAGAGCAACAACAACAACAATCTCAAGTCACAGTTAAGTCAACAAGCCAAATGAATGAAAAAGTCTAAAAGATTTCTAAAACTAAAGATATTGTCAAAAAAATTACTTGAACAAGTTTATGGCTTTTGCTTTATCGCTGTGCCAATTAATATGCCAAAATGGGCGTGGCATATTATGCGTAAATTAAATTGTTTACTTGGCCAAACTCCAGATTCATAGTCGCCTCCAAAAAGCTGACAGCTTAAGTAAACAGTTTTTGATATGGGTGCACTCGACTTAAATACTTGTCGGAAAACTTGTTGGCTTATAAACAAAGCCCGAAAACAAATTTCTAGGCAATTTCTAGGTTATGAAGATGTATTTTAAGTGTAATACAATTGAGTATAATGCTAACGAACTTTATTTTCATATTTAAGATGTTACTGGTATTTTAAGATATTTATACTCAAATTTGTCCTTTCAAGAAGAATGAATAAAGAAGCAAATAAAACTTGAAACAACATTTTAAAACAAAATCTAATTCAAATAAATATTGGCCTTTAAAATTTATAATTTGGATTCAGCTGCTCCGAGCTTTTTTAAATTTTTTCTGAAAAGCTGAAAAATATAGCATACTTATAAGAGTGTCTCAAAATTAAATAAAAATAAACATATTTGATTACCTCTTTTAAAACAAAGTCGTAAAGTTTGATTGCTTACATGAAAAATGACATTCAGCAATAACTCCACAATTAAGCTACAAATTACTCAGAAATTTGAGCAAATTGTTGTGCAAATATAACAATAAAACCTGCAACTCATAACTAAACTCTTAAAAATTTTCACTTCGACTTTATTCCCAGTTGGAAAAGCAAACACAAATTGTGTCCCAAAAATTTGAATAAATTGGACACAATTTAATTAAGAAATATTTCCACAACTACTTCTCACAGGCAAAAAAAAAGTATACAAATGTATTTCATTTATATTAAAAGCAAATTTAAAACACAAAATATACACTTCGTTTATTTGTGAAAATTAATTTCAGTCATATTTTTGTTTGTTTTGTGAATTAAATTTGTTTTTATGCTGAATTTGAAGATTTCCAGCAGCTGCTTCATGACAAATGCAAAGTGAAAAGTTCAATTTGTTTTGGCTTTTGGCAAAAACCGAATGCCAGAAGCACTCGTTAAGGAGGTAAAAAGTAAAGCAAACAACAACGATAACAGCAACAACAAAAAGTATAACAGTAATGCTGAGAAAAATGTATTTGAGAAATTTCATTTAGGGCATCACTTGACTCCTTCCAAGCAGCCAAGGCACGTGAAAAAAAAATGAGAAAGCACGTCGCACCGAAAATTAAATATCCTTGCAGACGTTACTCACAGTTAAAATAACTTATTCCTCATTATTCTGTGGCAAATTAAATTTGTTGGCAAAGTAGTTAACAGTTTAGTGAATTAAATTAAAATTTACACATATCAAGGAATATTTAGAGAATATTCTATTTCATGAACTAAATAAATGAGCATACGAATCTAGCTCAACACTTTTTGTGTTTTTAAGACATATCTATATTATATTGCTTTCGGAAAGGGTATGAAAAAAGAGCGAACAAGCAAGCGGCAAAACAAATGCAATAAAGGATATGACAGGGACACACTGCATCCTTACTTCTCTTTTGAACCCCCTTTCCTGGTTTGTTGTTGTTGTTACAACGGTAGCAGCAGGAATAACAAACAACATTCTCAAGAGCGAGCTAAGAAATCCAAATAAACTTTATCTCAATGTTGTTTGCGACTTGCGAATCAAACACGCCTCCACATACGCACACACACACACACTCGGAAGTAGGTGCAGGAGACTTATAAAAGCAGTTGTCAGAAATGAAATTACAACTTGCATCCTTTGGCCAAGGACATCTCAAAACGAATTGTTTGCCCAGTGAAAACATGAAAGGGGCAGCAAGCTTAAAAAAAAGCAAACAAATTCACGCATTTTAGTGAATTTAATGAGATCTGTGCACACACACACACACACACACACAGAACTACAACAATTTAGACAAGTGAAACGAGAAGTGCGCTCAAAATTCTGAAATCAAATATTTATGCACAATGTCAAGCAGAACCTGATGAAACATTCTGCCAAAAAGCAGTCGAATATAAAAAATGCAAAGCATATAAAAGAAATAAAAAAAGAGCAACAGGAACTGCTAATCTGGCTGAAAACCCTTTGACACATGCTGCGACAAAGGGCGAGGTAGTTTCAGACAAGCGAAACGAATTGTTGTTGCCCTTAAGCAGCACAAAATTGTAGCTGAGAGAAGTACAAACATTAGAAACACTTGTCGTTTACAACTTGGATAAAAACCTGGTATAGACAAAAATAAACTCCCTGCCTTAGTATTTTTTTTAATAAAATTTATGTTTATCATTTCTTTTATTTATTTCATAAATTTCTGACTTGCTAACATTTTGTACGTTCTGCAAGTTTTACTATCAAGTTTAGCTACCCAGCTAACCGCACTAAACCGGAAATTTCCAAAGGGCAAGCTTAACAAGAGCAACTGCTGCCAGGACAACCTGCAGCGCCAAATGTGTAAGAGAGAGCAAGGACTTTAATGATATCAGGCAAGGCGTCGCGACGCCAGCAGCAACTGCCAGCTAAAAGTGCTCACAATTTTTATTGTCATCCGCATTTTTTCGCTCATGGCTTGGTTTTTTTTTTTTGTATTATTATTATTGCGCTGGCCTGCGCTGCAGGTGCGCTCAAATAAATTACAGCAACAACAACATGGCAAGTCTCAAATGAAATAAGCCAAATTAACAACAAAGTTGCCTTTGGACTGAAGTCCCCAAGCGAAGCCTCACAAGCAAATTAATTCAGAGACACAAAATGCGCTCAGGTGCGCTCCAATGTATGCTACATGTGCCCAACAGAACGACCAACATCCTCCACCTGTATCAGACAGCCACGCCTCTGAGCACGCCCACTCGCTGGGCAGCTTCATATATAGAGGCAAAGTGTGCGCGCTTTGAAGTTTTCGCTTCCGCACTGAACAACGCATTGTTGCCGCCTGTTGTTCTCGTTGTTGTTGTTGCTGCTGCGACGCACTCATTTCAAGTTGGTCGCACACTTGCACAACAGCAAACAGTCACACACATGCACAAGCATACACACACACACACAGGAAGTCGATTGCTCGCAGATTCTTCCCCTTCTTCATTGCTGCGCCATCGTTGTTGTTGCTGTTGTTGTTGTTGTCGCTACTGTTGCTTAAATCATGTAAAATTTCAAACTTAAAGCTCATGTTATGTTGTCACCCCCTATCCCCTGGTGCTTCTCCTGTTGCTCCCTCTTCATCCTGCCGAACACCTAATTTAGTTTAGTCTTTGTTGTCATTGAGTTAGCACTTGTGTGTATGTGAGTGTGTCTGTGTCTGTGTTTGGGGCTGGATCCTTTGGTTGAGCTACGAGTGGAATTTCATGTGCGTTGTCAAGTTTGTACTTAAAATATATAATGAACGGCAACGAATCAAATTAAAAGTAATTTCATTCGAATTGCCTCAATATAAAAACACTTTTCCTGTGTAACATTTTGTCCAGATTTCCTCTTAGTCATATTAAAATAAAACGGGTTTCTATGTCGATTGAACAGCAATATTACCGTTGAATTAATTTTAAATAATAGTACTCATTTGCATATAATGATAAATTTATTTAATTACTATTATAATCATTATTTAAATCATTAATGCGGGCTAAAAATAACCAATTATATCCACTGACGAAACTTGCTGTTATTTATTTACATCTAATATTTCCCCAAGCAATTTGATTAAGTTGCGCCAATCCTCTTGCTATTGCTGCTATTAATTTAGCTGAAAATGAAACGCTCTCAAGATTGCTGGCACCTGCCATTAAATCGTTGAGTTTGCTTCGACTATTTAGCACACATACAACAATCTTGGCACTTGGGTGCGCAGATTTGCTTGACGCCTCGTTTGACTTACGGCCCTGCAGCATTGGCCATTTCAGAATTTGCTACACCACACCGCCACCCTGGCACATCCGCCTCACCACCCATCCATACATTGCTGTGCAACCTGACTTTAGTGACAAGGGTAAAACGTAAACCCAACATGGCCAACAGCAGTGAGGGGCTTCTCAGCACACGCACACACACACACACGCACACACACATATACAGTGTGAAGCGTTTGTCTATGTCCCTCGTGTAACTTTTTTCATTTCGCTGGATTCTTAATTAAATTATGAATTATGCACAGTTAGTTAAATAGACGTTCGGTCGTTCGCTGGCTCGTTCCAGAGGTAATTTTCTTTTGTGAGATACGAGTAGTCCGCAGCATATTTCTCTGGCTTTTTACGGCTTACATTGGAGACGGATTTGCTAGGCGTGGAAAAAAAATTAAATAAAATGTAAACAAAGCTCGTTTTTTTTATGCATTTCTTTTTATGCTGCGTTTGGGGTCGTAAATGGC
This sequence comes from Drosophila maculinotata, assembly GCA_035045305.1. Classification (NCBI taxonomy): domain Eukaryota; kingdom Metazoa; phylum Arthropoda; class Insecta; order Diptera; family Drosophilidae; genus Drosophila; species Drosophila maculinotata. The sequence continues at coordinate 6,471,690 of JAWNPD010000038.1, read as the reverse complement.
ATTACTAACCCAAATACTTGTTATTGGCCAATGCACAACACACACACACACACACACACACACACATACACACAAGTGTGAGCATGTGTCCCACACTTACACCCTCACACACACATATAAGTCGCTTATTTATTGCAGCGACCTTAAATGGGCACAGAAGTGAAAGTGTATTAAGTTACCAGCTAACTTTGTTGCCCCTTCAAGATATATATTTGTATTTGTATTTGTATCTCGTATTTGCACATAAAATGACTGTAATAAAAACGCAACAACTTATCGTTATTTATGACCGCAGCGTGAGCCCCAACACTATATCAAGTAATCGTAAAAAATTCACTCTGTGATTGTGACAGTCATCTTGACAACCGAAGTACCCAGTTTCAGTTAACTTATAACTCGTTGTCGGTTTAATTTTGCTATAATTTATTGAAATCCACATATTTAATGTGCATTAATCATTTAAATAACCAGCAGATATTACTCGGTAGTGCCCTGGCGAAGTTTTTTAGTTGAAATTTGAATTTTCCATCCATTTGCTATTCCTGTTAATACTGTAATTAATTGTAAGGTTTAAGATATTGGGATTTCTCAGCTGCCTTAATCATTCTGTCACGTAGACAGTCTTAGGTACTGCTGTGTTTTTATACCCTGATCCCATTAAAAATGGGAAAAAGGGGTATTATGGTTTTGTGCAAAAGTATGTAACAGGCATAAGGAATCATCTCCGACCCCATTAAGTATATATATTCTTGATCACTATCAATAGCCGAGTCGATTAAGCCCTGTCCGTCTGTCCGTCCGTCTGTCCGTCTGTCCGTCTGACCGTCTGTCCGTCTGTATGAACGCACGTTTCTCAGAGACTAGAAAAGCTAGAGACTTCATATTTGAAATATAAGTTCTCGTAGTGCCGAGAAAAGACCGGTTTATCATTTTTTTTCGATATCTCGTCCCGTTCAAAAGTTATCGATAAATTTCGATTCCAGCCAAGTGTTTTTCGGGTATAACTTGAAAGTCATAGAAGCTAGAAACTTTATATTTGAGTTTAAGTTACTGTACTGCCGGCTTAATACAAACTTATCTTTTTTTTTTGATATCTCAATCCTTTCAAAAGTTATCGATAAATTAAGATTCCAGAACAGTGTTTTTAAGGTATAGCTTAAAAGTAATAGAGTGTAGAGTCACCAAATTTAGAACATATATTCTCCTATAGCATACAAAGGTAAAATACACTTCACTTTTTGGATACCCCTCTCCAAACTCACAAAAATCGAAAAATACGTAATTTTAAAGGTATGACCTTTGGATTTTACATAGTTGCACATTTATATGCCAGCTTTGTGTCCTACAAATTTCATTTTGATCAGACAATAAATAAAGAAGTTATTAACGAATCAATGTACCATAGTTTAAAGCCAAAGGAAGAAGAAGAATCAAAGCAAATGTATGACGCGCGTAGCCAGCAGCTTTTGTTTGTATATGTGTGTGTGTTTCTATGTATGAATGCAGATAAATAGCTGAAATGAATGTAAGACCTTCGATCAGGGTATATCCTAGTCGTGCACTCTCGACTAGAGCACTCTTACTTGTTCTTTTTAATTTAATTGCAATTGCTATTCCGGACTAGACAACTTATCAAGAAGGTGCCCCAAAGTATGCAATCGTTTGCAATCTAAAGGCATGCCTAATTGGCAGCTCACGGCAGCAACTCAGCCGGCAATTGACAACAGTGGGAGCAACAGTGGTGCCAACATCATCAAAGTCAAATGCAGCCACCGGCATTGGCAACAACAACAGAAACAACTGGCGCACACTTAAACCACAATTCTCGCCATGCAACAGCGGCAAAGGACATGCGGTTAGCGGTGCCTATGCGAGCATCGGTAGTAGCAGTAGCAGCAGCAGCAGCAGCAGCTCATCTCCCTTACTACTGCCACATTTGTCCTTTTACATGCACATATACACAGTCAACTACGTTTGCCTGGTCAGCTCTTCATTTGGTCAGCTGCTGACAGCAGCCACCAACAACAACCACCAACAGCAACATCAACAACAACAACACCACCGTTGGTGGTTTTATGTCGCCAGCACTGATGTTCGTCCTTTCTGCCGTCTTTGCTCTTGGCCAACTCTTAATTAACTTGCCTCATCGCGTTGCTCGCCAGCGAATTCCTTTGAGCGCATTTTATTTTTATGCTGCCAGCAGCAACAACAAATACAACAACAGCAACCCAAAGTTAAACGCTTGACTTTTCCAAAATGGTTTTTCATCAGCGTTCTGCGCACTTTGTAAGCTAATTTAATTGCAGCTACGTGATGTCGCTTAATCAGCCGAAAATATTGCAATTAGGGCGTGGCAGCGCCCAAATAACCCAGACCCTTTTGTGCCCAACTAGGCGACCGTAAATTAACATTAATTTGCAGCTTATTGGAAATAGTTAGTAATTAAAACTGTTTTTGCTGAGCTGCAGTCATTTAAAATATCATTAAATTATACTGCGAATCCAATCTGCCCCACCCTACCATTAATTAAAATCAAATCGCAGTTGAAACGATAAAAACATATATCGCGAAATGTTTTTAGAATTTCTCTGTATTTATCACGTTTAAGAGGGGCTTTTCTTTTATTGCGGCATACTTAATTAATTAGAGAATTATCTTAAGTAAATAAAACTCATCATCGTAAATTAATACAAATAACCGACTTTCTGTCTAGTGTCAATCTGTTATAAGTTTGGCTATAAATAAGTCAATTTATTAACAAATTAATCATTAAATTCTTGTAGTTTTTACATAAGCTAAAAAGTTAATCAAAAAAGCAATCAGATCATTTCTACCAAAAATGGAGGCGCTTTTGTTTTCAGCCACAATTGAAAAAAAATATAAAACAAATTCAAATTATGGAGCTGCATATGAATTAACTTAATTTACTTTGTCAATTACGTATACCAACAATATAAATGGCCACACCACAGTGTGTCGTATAAATATGCGCCCAGGCGTCAACTTAGGTTGCACACATTTTAATTACAAATGTTACCACACACAGCACAAAACACACATGTCTGTATATATTTATGCCACGCCCACCACACAGCAACAACAAAAAAGGGCAATCATAAACAGAGAGTCAGAAACAAGCAAAAGCAAAATTGCATTTAAAGCGATAAAAACTTTTATAGCCAGCACAAGAACTACAAGAACAGACAAAATTTGTGCAAATTTTTGCCCGCAAATGTAGTCCAAAGCGTTCCGCTGTATGCAACATTTTAACAGAGCTGCAACAAACGCACACACACCGACACAACATAAACACCCACACATTAATAGGAGTAGAGCAAAGTCTTTGGGCAATCGGCGCCCAATTTTTGTGCGGCTGCCTTGTATAATCGATGTATCCATGCCGTTACCATATCGCCTTGTGTGCCTATCCCAAATTGCCCAAGCCACCCCCTTTTCCCCTCGGGCGTAGCAGCTTGGCCCGTTTCTCAATGCTGTTTATGCTACATTTCGTGTGGCTGTGTTGGCATTTTATTGGGTTTGCGGCGTGATTTTGCGGTACTCCTGAAAGCAGTCTTCGTAAAAGGCAATTGGTGCTACGAAACAACAATTTATGTAGCATACATTTGGGCTGCTTGCCTTGGCATACAAGTATTTTGTGCACTTATTGATTTTTGATAAATAATCCCACACACATTGTGTTAAAGTTCTTTTGCCAAAACTCAGCAACAAAAGAAAGAAGAAACACGAGAAATGAGACCAGAAAATGTTATCAGAAACGCAGAGGAATACTAGCGAAACATAACAAAGAATTGGGTAATTCCAAGGGAATGTTCTTATGTAAGTAGTTGGTTTTTTTTTGCTCTACAAGATTAACGATTGTTTGGGCATTTGAACAATTTTAGAAACTTTATAAGGAATTTTATATAGAAATATCCTTTAACAAATTCTAGGCTCTTATACCAGGAAACCCCAAAACTAGCAGAACTATGTAAAATATTAACTCGATTTGTATTGTTATAAACAAATCAATTCAGGTGAGTTTTGCGTTGCTCACCTAAGCGGCAAATCAATTACAATATTACACATAATGCCAATGGAAAATAACTAACCAATATAAGAAGCTGCTACAGCCGCTTCTTATGGTCAAAAACAACAACAAAAAGCAACAGTGTAATTTGCAAGACAAATATTTTTATATAAATCTAGTAGAACAGATTGCTTTAATAAATATTGGCCAAGCGTAGGATATAAGCGTGTTTGCACAGCCAGGACGCGCAACAAAAGTGGGGAATAAAACACAAAAACCAAACAGAAACAACAAACAGAACAAAGAGCAGCAAGGAAAGCAAAGAAAATCAACGTATTTTTTGAAAAACACTTTTAAAACACATTTAGAAAACAGCTACGTAAAGCATGGAAGCAAAAAATAAGAAAAAGTAATGTAAGTGCCGAAAGGCAAACGTTGGGTCAACTATCAGGGCAGGTCCCATAAAGAGGGGGGCTGCAGGAGTTGCGGGTGCAGAAAGCTACTCGCCGTTATGGGCGCATTAGGTAAGCTAAGCAAAAGTTCACGACCAGACCAAAGGAGCCGCTTATGTGACGTGGCGTATACGCAATATTCTTGTATCATGTGACAGTGTGTATTAAGCCACAGAGTCGCAATGTCCTGTGTGTGGAGGAGCGCGCGTACAAGCACTAAATCTTTCAGCTGGCGCAGATGCATTGCAGGATATGTTGCTCATATATCTGCTGGCTTGACTAGGCCAGCTAAACTTAAAGAATCTCCTGGCGCCGAAAATGCTTGCCACCAAACGAGATAAAGCCGTGCGAAAAGTGGCGCGATACGTTACAAAACAAGTTTTTGTAACCAATTAAAAATTACCTAAAATTATTCATAGGTTAGCTCTCAAAACTAAAAATATATTTTTTCAAATTGCATTAACTTTACAAATGAAGTAGAAGACAAACCATGAACAAAATGGCCTCAAGCTTGACAATCGGTTCAGTTTTGACCAAGTTAAAGGAGTTTGAAGTCTAGGAAGGGCATTTGTATGGACCTAAAAAACCAATTAGGCCGTTTACAAGCCAATTTTTTTTGTCATTTTGGCATGATTTTTGACAGAAAAATGAAACACCTCAGAATCATTTTTCTTGTAGTTTTTTATACTAATTTTGACACCCACAATCGATAAAAAAAGAATTTCAAGAATTTTTTTTTTCAAAAATCAATTTTGGTAAGGGTCCCCCCTTATGCTTTTTTCGCAAAAATAATTGAAAAATTTTAACTTTCAATAATGCAAAAACTTGAAATGTAGAATTTATATATAGGACAAACCATGAACACAATGGCCACAAGCTTGACAATCGGTTCAGTTTTGACCAAGTTATGGGAGTTTGAAGTTTAGGAAGGGCATTTGTATGGACCTACAAGCCAATTAGGGCTTTTACAAGCCAATTTTTTTTGTCATTTTGGCATGATTTTTGACAGAAAAATGAAACACCTCAGAATCATTTTTCTTATAGTTTTTTATACTAATATTGACACCCACAATCGATTAAAAAAAAAATTTCAAGAATCTATTTTTTCAAAAATCAATTTTGGTAAGGGTCCCCCCTTATGCTTTTTTCGCAAAAATAATTGAAAAATTTTAACTTTCAATAATGCAAAAACTTGAAATGTAGAATTTATATATAGGACAAACCATGAACAAAATGGCCACAATCTTGACAATCGGTTCAGTTTTGACCAAGTTATGGGAGTTTGAAGTTTAGGAAGGGCATTTGTATGGACCTAGAAACCAATTAGGGCTTTTACAAGCCAATTTTTTTTGTCATTTTGGCATGATTTTTGACAGAAAAATGAAACACCTCAGAATCATTTTTCTTATAATTTTTTATACTAATTTTGACACCCACAATCGATTAAAAAAAGAATTTCAAGAATCTATTTTTTCAAAAATCAATTTTGGTAAGGGTCCCCTCTTATGCTTTTTTCGCAAAAATAATTGAAAAATTTTAACTTTCAATAATGCAAAAACTTGAAATGTAGAATTTATATATAGGACAAACCATGAACAAAATGGCCTCAAGCTTGACAATCGGTTCAGTTTTGACCAAGTTATGGGAGTTTGAAGTTTAGGAAGGGCATTTGTATGGACCTAGAAACCAATTAGGCCGTTTACAAGCCAATTTTTTTTGTCATTTTGGCATGATTTTTGACAGAAAAATGAAACACCTCAGAATCATTTTTCTTGTAGTTTTTTATACTAATTTTGACACCCACAATCGATTAAAAAAAGAATTTCAAGAATCTATTTTTTCAAAAATCAATTTTGGTAAGGGTCCCCCCTTATGCTTTTTTCGCAAAAATAATTGAAAAATTTTAACTTTCAATAATGCAAAACCTTGAAATGTAGAATTTATATATAGGACAAACCATGAACACAATGGCCACAAGCTTGACAATCGGTTCAGTTTTGACCAAGTTATGGGAGTTTGAAGTTTAGGAAGGGCATTTGTATGGACCTAGAAACCAATTAGGGCTTTTACAAGCCAATTTTTTTTGTCATTTTGGCATGATTTTTGACAGAAAAATGAAACACCTCAGAATCATTTTTCTTATAGTTTTTTATACTAATATTGACACCCACAATCGATTAAAAAAAAAATTTCAAGAATCTATTTTTTCAAAAATAAATTTTGGTAAGGGTCCCCCCTTATGCTTTTTTCGCAAAAATAATTGAAAAATTTTAACTTTCAATAATGCAAAAACTTGAAATGTAGAATTTATATATAGGACAAACCATGAACAAAATGGCCTCAAGCTTGACAATCGGTTCAGTTTTGACCAAGTTATGGGAGTTTGAAGTTTAGAAGGGCATTTGTATGGACCTAGAAACCAATTAGGGCGTTTACAAGCCAATTTTTTTTGTCATTTTGGCATGATTTTTGACAGAAAAATGAAACACCTCAGAATCATTTTTCTTATAATTTTTTATACTAATTTTGACACCCACAATCGATTAAAAAAAGAATTTCAAGAACCTATTTTTTGAAAAATCTATTTTGGTAAGGGTCCACCCTTATGCTTTTTTCGCAAAAATAATTGAAAAAATTTAACTTTCAATAATGCAAAAACTTCAAATGTAGAATTTATATATAGGACAAACCATGAACAAAATGGCCTCAAGCTTGACAATCGGTTCAGTTTTGACCAAGTTATGGGAGTTTGAAGTTTAGAAGGGCATTTGTATGGACCTAGAAACCAATTAGGGCGTTTACAAGCCAATTTTTTTTGTCATTTTGGCATGATTTTTGACAGAAAAATGAAACACCTCAGAATCATTTTTCTTATAGTTTTTTATACTAATTTTGACACCCACAATCGATTAAAAAAAGAATTTCAAGAATCTATTTTTTGAAAAATCAATCTTGGTAAGGGTCCCCCCTTATGCTTTTTTCGCAAAAATAATTGAAAAAATGTAACTTTCCATAATGCATAAACTTGAAATGTAGAATTGAAATATAGCACAAACCATGAACAAAATGGCCTCAAGCTTGACAATCGGTTCAGTTTTGACCAAGTTATGGAATTTTGAAGTCTAGGAAGGGCATTTATAGAGTCACTTAACAAAGCAACATTTCTTCAGCATTTTAACATTAATTATTTTTTCTTAAGTGATTAGGCGTACAAACTCATTTTCAACAAGTTGAGTAAATTCAATTTTCCGGAATTTATCCAGACTAGTCAGAGAGCATGGGGTAACTTTGGTCCAGCTGTCCAAAGCAAAGCATGAGTTATGAAAATTATTTGCGGCAACTGCGGTCGAGAAATTGCAAATAATACGTCAAAGTCAGAAATTGATTTAAGTCAATTAATTTAAACGAGCCACAACAATAACAGACCACACCCTTGCCCCCATCCACTGCCCTGCCCCTGCCCCACGATCTAGCCTTAAGAACGACACGCTTCTAAGAGCTGCCATTTTATTTAGTCTACTTTTTGGGTGGCTTGAACGTAATAAGCAATCGGAAGTGGTTGCCTGACACGTATTCCGTGTCTGGGGCGAATAGTGGTTACTTAGGGGTACAAGCCGAGCGCCGCTGTAATTGTATTTGTGCAGTGCAAACATGACGTAAGAGGAGTCACAGGAGAGAGTAGTCGTAGGTAACAGGAAGTGAAATGTATTTACCCATATGTCTTGCACAGACAAGTTAATTATTTTCTGGTGAGCGTGTTTATTTTTGGCAAATCGATTTTCACGCGCTCCTAATGTACACTCAATACAAACACACACACACACACACACGCATCGAACAATAAACATTAGGTCAGCCCCGTCCGTAGATTTGTTTGCCCTTACAGTTTTCTTAAATATTTGTACAATGTTTGTCTGAATTAATTAACAACATTTTACAGTGTCTGTGCATAGTATCGTGATGGTGAGTAGGTAGACCGAAAAAACTGGAATGCCGAGGAAGTGGCTCCAACTGATTTGCATTCCTTGGTCTCAGCATATTTCAAGTTGATGCTTTTTTTAGCTTCTTTGTTTGGCGGCCGACGCTTTGCATAAGTTCAAAGACACAAAATGCAAAACTGACTTCACAGCATATCTTTGTATATGTATATATATAAACATAAATACAGGAAAAAAAGGGTTACATTTTCGACGTACCGACGATTAATTGCTCTTGCAAACATAAGGCAGATGATTAAAATACGATTCTGATTCTGGTTTTTATTTAACTTAATATATAGTAGCTGTTAGTACAAAAGTTACATTTTTAATTGATCCTTACTATGGCAGTTATCTGATATTGTGGGACGATACGGGGCTGATGACTTGAGAGCTCGTCGCTCTTATTAAGGATATCGTATATGTCTCCTTCCCGTACAGCGCTATACACTGCGTGACTAAATTATCATATCCATAGCAAAGTTACAAAAAAGTAGCTTCGAATAATAAACAGTGACATTTTCATTAAATTTGTGTACACAAATTGCCTGCATAGTAAGAACAGCAACGGCGAAAGAATGCAGGAGTTAGTTAAAAAAGGATAAAAAGAAGACTAACATCTCTCTCAAAAACTTGTTGAAGTGTTTTTCCTGTTTGCTGACGAACAGTTTTTAGAATTGCATCTCTGTTGACGACATTTCAATAGTTTTTTAAATGGCTAATACTATGAAAGTTTTGGCAACGATTTAATGTATTTCATTCTACATGAAACCAAGGCAGAACAGCAGTGACTTTAGCCGCATTTACAAGTTCAACTTGTATGCCTCTTTACAAGTTTTATGTGCCGTAAATAAGTTTTACGTAAAGATTACATTTTGACTCAAGTGTATGCGGCTTTAATGGCATTCATGCCATCATGGCACAAAGGACCTCTCTCTGCAATATATCATAGCCATCAGCTATCCAGCCAGTTGCATCTTTCATCTTGCCCATTTCGCATTTCTTGCTGCTTCCAACTTCTGGAGCTCCACAGACCCGTCACTCAAACACACACACACACACACATACAGCAACAAACCTGCTTATAATTACCCTGTAGATTACACATTTTCCATAACAAGGCCCATTCATTAATGTCATCAAAAAGAGCAACAGCAGCAACGTCTGTAAATCTGCAACATTTTGTTGACACACCCACCGGACGGAACAAACGGACCCCGTTAATGACACACTCCTCTCTGCCCGCCATTCCCAACCCCCCCGGAGCACCCACAAAGTTGCATTTGTGCAAATGCCATAACGAAGAAAAGGCAACAAAAATAAACAGAAATGGAGACCAGCAGAAAGAAACAGCAGCTCTGTTGCCAGGACGTGCTCCTGTGCCCATGCTGGTGACGTGGCTTTTCAGCATGAGAACGCAGCGATTTAAATGACATTCACATCAACGCACACAAACACACACTCGCACACACACACACACACACACAGACACAGACACAGTCACACTTTTGCGCTAGTTAAAATTTCCGAATATTTGCCGCTGCAGGTGTAACCAATTTGATGCCATACCAGTCTGCGTCCAGGTAGCGGATTGAAGAGCTGAGAGGGGATTGAAGAGCTTGCTAGCAGCAGCACTCGACACCACTCACATATGCTGTGAGTCCACCCTACCTTTCCGAGCACAAGTCGAGAATGTCACACAAAAAGTTTGAACGACGTCAGCAGCTTGGGCCTGCTACCCGTCATTCTCCTGCCCCATTTTCCTTGCCTCATTCCACTAGAGCGGCTTGCTTAAAGAGCGAGCTGCATTGGCCGCAGTTGCTTGCAACATGTTGATACCGTATACCCAGAGTCCAGTGCGTCATGTGAGCCATTGTCACTGGGGACGGGGCAACAATGCAACTAACTGGAAAGTCAACCTTATCGTCATTTTGATGAACTATTGCAGCACGCCCCATCGTTGTGTTAACTTTATGATTGACTCTTGTCTCTCTCTCTCTCTCTGTATGTCTCTATGTCTCTCTGTGTGCCTCTCTGAGCTAATGCAATTGCACTCATTGCCATAATCCGTAAGCACTATTGCCCACTCGTTGTCCCAACTACCCAGTTGGCTTTCCAAATGCAACATTCTACACATTACACATACGTCCCGTTGGCAGCTAACTTTTATTGCCTGGTCGCACCGTTAAGTCGGATTTATGTTGATGCGAAACTGTCTCTTTCTCTACCACTGCCACTACCACTGCCACTGCCACTGTCTCTTGTCGCTGTCGCTTCCGGAAGCTTTTGCTTTGGTTTTTTGGCTTCTGTTGACTTTTTGGCCAGTTTATTGGCTGGGACACATACGGTTTTGGCTGCTAGCGCCTTAATTGACGTGCACAGTTCGTCGCTAGTTTCAATTTTGAACTTATCATTCGCCATCTCTCTATCTCTCTCTCTCTCTCCCTCTCTTTCTGTCTGTAAGTCGCGAGCGCGTCTTTTGCGTCGCACATAAAAAATATTTATTCTGTGCTCGCAGTCACAAACAAAAAGTTGTTAACTTTTTTTTGCTGCAGCTTATCCAGCACATGTGACTGGGATTTGCTGCTGTCCCCCCGCCCGCATTTATATTTATCTCGACTGTACTCCATACTGGTCTGTTCTGTTCTGAGCCATTTCGCTTTAATGGCCAAAACTAAGCACCTCGCACACATATGTGAAAATATGTGATATGTGAACAAGTTGGATATTTTATTTTGGCACTTGATATGACGGCTACGAAACTACCAAAACAAAATGAAATGCTATGAAATAGTGGCAGTGGATAAACTTTTAAGGATTGTGTGTATACTCGATCTAACTGATATATGGTGGACACAATGCTCTATTCAGCTTATTTCTCTCATGGCTCTTTGGTTTGTTGCCTCTCATTAAGAATACATTACTAAAGCGCTTATAAGTACAGGGTATCAACAGCAACAACAGTTAAGCATTTTTTGTCTACATAATTTGCTAGCATTGTAACCAATTTTTTCTCTCAATTTTTTACTTGCAGTTTACAAATTGAAATCATGCAAAACGGAATTGCTGAAATAGGAAACCGAAACGGAAATGGAAGCTTAATAAGACCAAATAATAATACATAATAATAATAATAACAATACGAAAGAACATTCCCCCAGTTGGCCCCACTTGGCCAGTGTAATGCAATGCAATGCGGCGTCGATGACTGCATCCACAATAATGTAGGGCAATAAAAAAAGAAGAAGAAGAAAAACTAGAAGCTGTCAAGTGGATGGGGAAGTAAACAATTGCGGAGCAAACAATGCGAAATAATAAAGCACTTAAGAGGATTCCTTTTGCAGACAGCAGGAACGGCAACAGTCAAACGCACCACGGGGCGTATGATTATTAGAAGATTAACAGTAAAGAATTTCCATTATTTATTCTGAGCGCCATGGAGCGTGAGAAATTGAAACGGGAAATGTGCCGAAGGCGTGATTTCGTAATTAATAAATGCATTAAATATGCTAACACGGCAACAACAGCAGCAACAGCAGCAATTGCCGCAACGACAACAGCAACTGCAGCAACAACAACGCCGCTTACGGCAAATGGAACAACAACCATTGGACCCCTACTGCAAGTGATGCTTAGCGGCTCAACCACGAAGCCATTAACGGACATGCAACGAAACCACCTGCTAAAGATGCCAACAACAACAACAGCCACAGCCACAGCAACAGCAACAACGACAGCAACAGCAACAAAAACAATAGAACAGCCAACAGCAGCAGATTGTGCAAACTCAGTAGCAAGAACACAAAGCGTTACCAGGACTTTAAGGACATTGGCACAAAGCTGGCCCCAGTCTGGACTGTTATTGACGCTCTGCCTCAGCCTGAGCCTGGTGTGCAGCAGCCAAGCGGGCTTCGCCTGCCTCAGCAATCCCTGTGTATTTGGCGTCTGCATTGACGGCCTGAACAGGTGAGTCCTTCACTTCCTCATATGCCCATCCTTGCATCCATCGCTTATTATCGCCAAACCAATAAACTCCGTTCAACACATTTCGAGTGGGCAATAAACTTGCACCACTTGAGTGACAGCGGCAGCAGCAGCCGCTCCTGTTGGGCATCGATAGCCACAGGAAATGCCTTGCCACTTCTCCCTCCCACACTCACACATACGGCAAACATGTTGATGCCGCCACTTTGCAGGCAAATGCACTTGCCACACAGTTAAACCACCCAATTCCACCCAGCTCTTTCTCTGTCTCTTTATCTACCCGCTATTTGCCTTTTTATGCATGCCCCTTTTTTAAATGAGGCCAAGTTGTGGCAGCATTGAGTGGTAGTTGAGTGGGTCGGCCATTGAGGAGTGGTTTCAATTGCATAAGCTGCGCATTATTAACTTAGAGAGTGTCTAATGCATAGCCTCTCAGCTACAGTAAATTTTGTCGGTAATGTAGCTTATCCTCTGAACTCTGTAGATGCTAAACGTAAGCCTTTGTGTAAACGCAGAGGCTTAAATTGTGTGCAGATAGGTAGATTACATTTGAATAATATATTAATATGAAAATCAGATCTTGTTTCACATGTAGAATTCGATTAACATATAATAATAATATTATAAATATATTATTAAATGCTAGATTCTATCTCTTCTGCACTCGTCTTCACTATTTAAAAGTATATTTTACAGTTTTCATTGGAATTTTCATAAACAACTCAATTCAACGCTATGCATGAGCTTCTCAGTGTAAGAACCAAATGCTTAAGGACACAGGCATATCCTTAGTGCACCTGCAGACATGTGCAAATAAAATGATGCCAATTGCACAAACAAGCCAAAGATAATGCCTGGCAACGTTCTCTCTCGGCACTCGCTTAGTTCTGGCCAACAGTTATACAACTAAGTAACTGACATTTTATTTTGCTTCTTGCCGCGATGTGTGATGCCAGAAGCGGAACCTGCCTCAACTCTAAGCCTTATCAGTGGCAACGGCACGGGACGGCACGGCATAAACAACTGAATCTCACAGTCCGTGAATTCGCTCTATAAAAAGCATTTAAGATATTTTTTACGATAGCTTCACGCAAAGCTGCAAGTCAAATGCGAGACGAGGCAGAAGCTTGAAATGTTTCCAAGCGCGCATTTCTTGACATAACCGCCAGTTAGCGGGAAAGCGGAAGAAGAATGGGTAAAGAAATGGGTGGTTGATTCGGGGTCAGAGGGGTTGGCACAACTGGCCGGATAGAAGTTTATGCGCTGGCAAGCAAAATTTATAGCTGCAATTAAATTTAACACGACTCCATGAGATTTAAACGGATTAACTGAATAGTTTTGCCCATCTTAAAATTCGCCAAAGGGTAAGGATAACGGAAATTCGGTTATGGCTACAAGCGACTGAGAGTTATCCGAGTACATTGATATTTTATTGGTTTGTCGTGGTTTATGTTCGACTTGTTTGCGGCAATATCAGTATTTATAACTCCTATCAGAGATGAGTAAGTTTTATAGCAGTCGTTAAACTGGCAATGTGGAATTGTTTGCCAAATTGTTCGCGAGAATTTGCAACCAAGTGATAAAAATATATATAAGGGAAAAGCATTTAGTTTAAATAAGTTGATGATGCGATTAAAGTTGCAACATTTAATATAAATACAATAACTGTAGAAAGCTGTTGTGTAAAACTTTAAACATCGCTTTTCTTTTTGAGTCTTATGTTGATAAACTTCGTTAGTAAAATAACAAATAACAATAAGAATTACTTAAAAAATACTTTAATTAAATACAGCTTACAGTTTATACAGATGCAAAAGGGGATAATATAAAATGCTTGAAAAGATAGATTTAAGCTCTCTTGTCTCTATTTTTGTGCTCCCAGCCACTTATTCATTTGTTGAAGGGCTTATCAGTAAAACCTTTTGAAGTGATTACAAATATAAGTATAAAAAGCTTTTTAAATATTTTACACTGCGATTCTCAGTAACTTAATTGATATCTGACAGAAATGTTTTAAGCCATTTTTCACTTACATATTCAGGCATTAACTCACTGGTTCCCTTTGGTATTGATGCTATCACTAAGAGTTTGCCGAGTTTGACATGTAGCAGCTAATGCGATGCCCCAATGCCATTTATCTACTCAGTGCAATTGTTTTTGGCATGCCAACAAATCAACAGGCCTCCAGAGTGAACAAGTCCATGTCAAAGGCAGCAACCAAAGTGGTTTTGTTTACCTATCCAATGGTCGCTCGTCTGCTTTAGAATATCCACTACCTGTGCTTATCTATAGATACACGATACACACTCACACATAAGTAAAACAGACCTCGACCAATGCATCCCAATGTAATCCATAATAAAAGAGTGCACACGCCAATCCTGCCGTCTTCCCAGCCATGCTATCTGACTACAAAACTTCCTTAATTAAGCTGTGTAGCTGCAAACTTATCCTTGTGAACGAGAGTTGGTGGAGGCGGAGGCCAAGCCAGGAAATGACTGCCATGTTGAGCCATGTCGGTGACAATCCCCTGACACTTTTGCAGTTCCGTAACCATTGCCGTAACTATTCCTGTTGCTGTTGCCGTTGCTGTTTCCGTTTCAATTTCAATTCACTCTTAGCAGGAGAAACCAATCCCAAATGGCTACCAAATATTTATTTCCACTACTCAAGCGTAATGTTTCGAGTACGTTGGCCAAGTTTATAGCACTCGCCAGGGCACTGAACAAATTCCATATACATTCTCCTATTAGATAAAGATACATTTGTATGTACATATGCATCTATTGCTGTGTGGCCCACTTCAATCCCTAACAAATGGTGTAAAAACTAAGCACCGTTACACAGAGCCAAAAAAATCACATGCTGCAGATGCAAATGAAATTGAATTGATTGATAGATTGAATATATTTAATGAATGCAATTAAGTACACTTAAAGTTTACAAACTCAACCAGCTCTCCACATTATATTTTTCCCGATTCTTCATTTGATTTTTATTGATATACTGATACAGTGTTTTGCTCGAAATTAAACTGGTTTTCTCTTAGTGTATTTGCTACTCTTTACATGCTACACCATCATATTGTGCTATTTGTAAAACTATTTTTATCTAAAATGTTTTCTTGTTGTTATTTTACTTTTTCTACCTTTTCATTTATGGGTTTGCCTACAAAACTTTTTTTGCTGAACGTTTGATGAATCATTGACACACCGTTGCGCCCACACCCACCAAATGCCTCCTCCCGCATGTGTCATGATAACAACAACCACAACAACAACAACAACAACTACAATGAGTACAGCTCGTATTCGTGTTACTGCATTGACGGCTACACAGGGATCCAGTGCCAAACGAATTGGGACGAATGCTGGTCGGGCCCCTGTCAAAACGGCGGCACATGTGTGGATGGTGTTGCCTACTACAATTGTACGTGTCCGGAAGGATTTTCTGGTAAGTGTGTGCGGTTTATTTTTGCGCTATGCCAACACAGATACATACGCAGATACTACAACAAATACGAGTAAGTACTAAAACTTGCACAGCCCACTGAGCAGCCGGCGTGTAGAGCGGGTTGTGGGTTTAAGGGGGACAGGGGGACAGGCGGAAAGGGCGTCACACACCACGTGCAAAATGTATTTTTATTAAGCCAACAAAAAAGCGAACCCTGGCCACCCACAGCGGGCACTCCAACACGGAATGGTGCACACATACATATACATATAGAGAGCAGAGCTCTCGGTCAGGCTCCGACGGACGCCAAACGTATTTGTAAAATTTGCGGCAAGACATAGTATACAAGAAAAAGGAATAAAAAATAAATAAATAAAGAAAATAATGTACAATACTTTTCTTTTACTTATTTCCGGCTTTCGCTCACATGTGTCTATTCTTCTTTTTAACGCCTGAGCAAGAAAGCAAAATAAGGAAACAGAAGCGAAAAATTAAAAAGAAAGCTAAACAATGCATCCGCAGCAAAGCCGAAACTTAGTTACCCTCACAGAGAGCAATAATCTAATAGAATAATAAATAAAACGTGTCAAAATGTTTGAATAACAAAACTTGGTCAAAACTAAACCGCATTTCGAAAGTAATTGTATTTACATTATAGTTTACTCGGATTCATACTTCATTTAAATTAATATTAAGAAAAGATGAGCCCTGTACCGTTGCAAAAACTCAAGTTTCCTAACCAAGTGTCTATACCCTCGCTGAGAAAATGAGAAACTGCAGCGCGCAAATGGTTTAGGAGGTGTCTCGCAGGATATTCAAGGAGTGTGATGCGGGCAAACCAACTTTAATGTTGTCTATTGTGGTAGTCAATGTTGGGTGCTTAACTTGCCACTTGCTACGTTTGGATCGTAGTGTGGGTTCCCAAGTGTGTGTGTGTGTGTGTGTGTGTGTGTGTGTGTGTGTGTGTGTGTGTGTGTGTGTGTGTGTGTGTGTGTGTGTGTGTGTGTGACCGGATGTCTCAGCATGAATGTATCTAATGTTCATCCTTTTGGCTTCGTGTACTTTGCGTCCGTTACATATAAGCACATTTACTTCTGCTACGTGTGTGAAGCACTTAGTAAGGTCTAGCCGTGCTTGTGTGTGTGTACGTACGTGGGGAGTATCTTACAGTTAACATTATAAAATTTTGTAAAATTTATAGCCATCGTGAAGGTGTTATATGTATTACCCATCAACGCCAACTAATACCAAATACAAATTGATACAAATTTGTGGTCTACGAAACTTGCTAGAGCCAAGGGCTGACGTGTTAGGGGTTAGTTAAGTAATTGACACATAGTTAGGATTAGCAGTAAAATGTATGCTATGAAAATTAATGTTAGCTTAACACCATAAAGATAAAACATGTTTTGGCTAAGCTAAAAATCAGTGAAATGATTTTGCCGCAAGGATGATAAAAGTTAGAGCTCACGTAGTTAAAGTTAAGCTATACATTTGTATATATAAACATATACATTACATTGGATTATACACTTAAGAGAGATTCTCAATTGAATTTTTCTACAATTAAGCATCAGAAAAAGCCCATTTTAATAATTATGCAGTAATTATATTTAATATTATGTACCCTAAAGTTTTATATTTATGCCGCCGCATTACTCATACGAACCGTTTGTCTGCGGTTTACATTTTTTATTTTTCATTTTTAATTTCGCGCGTTATACAACAATTGCATTAACTTAGCATAAATAATACAGAACCAAAGCAAAAAGAGTCCAGAGGCTGATTTGGAGATACCCTTTAATTTTTGGTCAGAGACAGTTCTTCGTGCTGCAGAGCAGGAGAGTTATTCAACAATTAAAGTATGCTTGATCTGAGAATACGTTCTGAATTCTTTCGGCATGTCCAGATCGTAAGAGTTTATCATCCAAATCGAGAATTTTCGTTGAAAATTAAATTGTTCAATTGTTATACCCTTGTTGCAATGTTTTCATGGCTATGCGGTGAAAAAAACACAAGCATTAAGCACTGCAAATTAAATCAGCACAAAGCATGAAACTTTGAATGCCCTTCCTAACTGATATAAAAAAAAAAAAACTTTGCGATTTAACTAAAATCAAAAGCTGAGCGTTATAATTTTTGAAATAAGATAGCATTGTAACGATTTTAATAAAATTTGGACAAACAATTGAGTAAGCAGGTCATACAGTCTATAAACTCAAATTTCCTCCTTCAATGGCATGCACATTTCGCAACAAAATTATAATACCCTTTTGTAAGAGCAAACATATAAAATTATGCAGAGCGTTGCTTTTGCCAGCGATTTTGAGTGGATCAAGTGGGAAAACATACAACAAAACCAGAAACTAAGCGACAGCTTCAAAAAGTGCATGGAAAAAATGGAAATATAAAAAATGCTAAATAAATTCTGCGAAATATACAAAAATATGCTTTCTGTAAACAAAGCCCACAACAAAAATAGATTTATATATGTACCCGTACCCGTATATACATATACAGAATAAATATAAGTACTTTGCCCAAAGCGCGAAATGCCAGGAAATGAAGCAATAAACTATGCAAAAATACTCGAAAAAAATGAAAACAAAAATTTCATTTATGTTATGAAATTAAAGGCTTTGAATGAATAGGCTTAAAAATAAGCAAATAAAAAATAAGTAACAGTGCTTTAGTCAAGACTATACTTTGACAAAAACACACTTACACACAAGCACACGCTGTAAGCTGCTTCCTTTTCCCTGAGCTCCAAACTATGGAAAATAGTTTACTAAATTACTTTTGGGTTTATGGTCTGATCCTTATTGCCAATTTGCTGGGCATAAAGATTGCATTCAAATATGTGCAAAAATCAAAACAATGCGTCTAAGCTTATGATTTTTTAAATTTTGACTGTTTCGTGTATAAATGTGCACTTTTTAAAGGGTGTAAAAATATTCAAGAATGAAAATAGTAGAAAGGGAAAAATAGTAAAGAGATAAAGAAAGAGAAAAAGTTTTACAGCGCCTGCGGCTTTCTACTTAACCGCTCATTGAGTTTTGGAACGCCAAAAGTAATGAAACAAACATTTTTACATATTTTTTTTACCATTAAAAATTTTTATCAAAGATGCCAAAAAGAAGATACCTTTTATTGAGTTTAAAAAGATTTCGAAAACTTGTGTGTTTATAAGCCCTAATTATTTGAATTAATTTGCGCGGAAGCAAATAAAATAACAAAAAAATATAAAACTAGGCGAAGATTTATTCAAATGTATATATATTTTTTATAGAGCCTGTTGCAAGAACTTGAAATTTTTAATGAGAACAGGGTATAATTAAAACGGCGCATCCTGGAAAAACTGCAAAGCCAGCTGAGCCAACATTCTAATTAATGTTATGACCGCCTCGTGTTGTTGGCTTTTACCTTTTTAAAATGCATTTGCCTTTCAGCTGCATTTCACCATTTCGCGTTAGTCGTTTGTGCCCTTTGAGGTGGTCATCAGTGGCATCTGTATATATCCCAAAATATAAGAACCCACCCAAAAAGTCGGCTATGTTTTTTGTTTGTGTCCCACTTACCGAATTTCCCGGTTTCTATCACAACGAAAAGTAGGTAGTTGGTAAAACCAAGTTAAAGCATTGTTTGCGCTACTTCGCTCTGATACGGTTTGGTTTGGGTTTATCTTTTTGTTAATGGTTCTTTTGCAGTCCTTGCTTGTTTAGTTGGTTTTCCCGGTAATTATGAGTGTTCCTTGATTACGTTTGGGATTTGAATAGCTGAAACATAATTAATATACAAGAAATTACTGCATTAGCAAATCATAAAGGTAACAAGGTAAGGCTCTCTTTTATGTTAATAAATCGATTCAATGTTAAAAAAATGTATCATTAAATCCAGCAGAATAAATTATAATATAAAAACTGTTACGACAAGTAAGAGTGCCCGACTAGGAGATACCCTGAACGCAGTTCTTATGAATGAACGTAAGGGCTGGGTTCAAGGTATCGGTCGACAAGAGCACTCTTCTTATATAGTATATCTGTGCAGAATATTATTCACGTCATGTTAGTTGAAATGTACCCAACAACAATACAATCTGCATCTCATTGCAGAACTCTAATGGCAAACAATTTAACAATGCTGCAATTCTCCGCGGCATAACCTTGCTCCCCTTGGCACACGCACACACACTCACACACACACACACAATCCAACACACAAACACAATGCCTTTTATCCCGAGCAAAGGCATCTCCTTGACTGCCTTTATGCAATCATTGCAGTCAAGCCTAGCATTTGAGAGCATTGCATAGACCAAAGGAAGCTTAAAACCTGAGGGGCATTCAGCGCGAAAACAATGCAAATTGCAGTTGGGAGCCATTGCCAGGCCTATTCACATTGAAATTCGCATTTTATGTTCATGCTAAAAAAAAGGGCTGCAAATCAACAATAAGCAATGCCTTTTATCGCAACTGCTCGACTAAGCGGTACTCATTACAAACTTCTAACTCAAATAGTCAGCATACATAGAAAACAATTGTATGTACTTTAAAATTTGTAAATAAAGAAAACTTAATAAACAAACTTATAGGTCTAATAACTTGTATGTCAAAACAATTAGTTTAGTACCAAAGTTGAGACACTCAAAGCCCATTGGCGGAATGGGTATTAAAATCAAAATGCACTCATAGCAGCAATGCAGTTTTGTTCACATTTTTTGCGTCTGCTTTATCTTTTGCTTAATTTTGTTTCATTTGTGTGTTTTTACCATCAATTTTCGTGCCACCTTTTCGAGTTTGCACTTTTATCATCAGGTGAATATGAATATGAATAAATGATTGGGAATGCGAGTGTGTGCGTGCTACTCCCCTCGCCCCCCCCCCCCCCCCCCCTTCCCTTCATCAGACAAAATTGCTGATACTCTTATGCATTTTCACGTATTCAATGCACATTCATTCAATCAAACATGCATTTGGCTCAGCTGCTCGTTCATTCATGCCTTCATTTCGCGTACCGACAGATTTTTGTCTTTCTGACAATTTTTGCACTTTTTGTGCCTTTTTGCCAATCGGCGTTGCCTTTGTGCAATTTTTGCCTTACAGGCAACAGCTTCAAGCGATTGCTCCATTTTTACTTTTCTTTTTCCCGGCGCATTTCCCCTTTATTCATAACCATGAGGGGAATCCTATTTGGGACATTTAAATCGCATCGTTTCCCATGCAACTTTTAAAGTTGCCAGTTGGTGATTTATCAAGGGATTCAACCAAAAAAAAAATAATAAAAAAACAAATCGAAATTCATTGAATTTTACGTGGCTCAACGATTTACATAAATATTTTATTTCATTTGCTCAATGGCCGTTAGAAAGGCAGAAAGTGTGAGGGAGAAAGAGAGAGATAGAGAGATTGAAAGTGTCGGCATGGGAACCAATATTAAAATACATTTGTGGCTATCCAATTGTCCCCATTTTGAAGCTAATCAATTGCCCTTTGGGGATTTAGTTTTGCTTCATTCGCTTTTCACAGCTGATGTTGTTGCTATTATTATTCCAAAATTTGTGTGTGTGGCATAAAATAAAATATTTAAAATATTGCATATTGATTTTATAGTGAAACCTTTTGAGTTTGTTGAACTTGCATGTGGCAGCTTTTGACACGCTTTATACTACCTGTGAGTTTTATCGGTATGTGTGTGTGTGTGTGTGGGCTATTATTAGTTTTGGGATTAGCCATCTAAACGAATTTTGTCAGATTTTAGTTGTCTGATGACATTATAAATGCACGGTATCATTATTATTTTTTTATTTTTTTGTTATATACTAATTTAGGTTAATTGTGATGTATAAATAATATCATAGAGTGCTAATTGCTTTTTGCATAGATGAATTTCCACTTAAAATACTTCTATTAATGGGTTTTGCAAGTGTTAAGCTTTGAATATTCATTTTAGTACTGTAAAGCAGCGAAAAATTATAATATGATTTCACTTTATAAAACCATCAATGCCCTCATTTTTTCCCATTTTATATCTAACTCTGCATAACTTATATTACACTGCGCTATTTATTTATTAAAAACAAAAATTAATTCCAACTGTAAATACCTAATAAATTTCCACACTATAATGCGCAGTTCAAAGCTAGAGAGACACTCGCAGATAAGCCAGAAGCTCTTTAATTAATTACTGCACATTCAATGCAACACCCTCGAGATACCTATCAAAAATGATGTGAGGGAAGTAACGCAGCCAGGGGGATGTATGGGAGGGTGAGGGGCACAGAGAACCATACATATCGATGAGCTCCTGGCTGCTGCAATGCGATTTTCTCACTCATAAATTTGCCCATTCAAGTTCTACACAATACTTTCTAATTTTACGCAACGTTGCAGGCAGGCGATAGAAAATTTTCCACATGCATTTCATTGAAAATGCTGGAAAAGCTGCGCCAATTCAATAGAAAATGGCAGGCAGAAATATAAACTACAAAAAACATGTAAGAACTCTGTGATCGGAAGTAACCGACTGCGCAAAGCTCTGTTCCTAGTGTAATAAAGCTGAGGGCTGAGGAGGTCAAAATAATCTTCTTGGTAAAGGAGCAAGTGAATCTGTCAATATTTGTAGGAGTTACTTAGTAATCTACGTTTCAAATTTGTTAATTCTAGCTCTAAAGCTCAATAGCTTGGGCATGATTTATCCATCGCATAAAACCAATATACTCATTTTCACTTTCGCAACAGAGTGTTGTAGAAGGGATACGATATCCGAACTAGAAAATATAGTACAAAATTCAATTAATTAAGAGCTGTTAAGCACAGTCACATACGTATATACCTACACACACACACACACACATACACAAATATGTAGCTTTGCAGCATCTGCTCCAACTGCCGTGAAAATGAGCTTGCCAGGACTCTTTGGCCTGGCTTGGCATTGTCCTGGCGCCGCTTGGGGACTTCCAGCTGATGCCTTTCGTTGGCGCAGCGAAAAAGTGCAATTGAAAGCGCAACAATGCGCACCAAAAGACATTCAAGTGGCTCTGTTGGGTGACCCACCAACCCACCCACCAACCCTCCAACCCATCCAAAGGATATGCGAATTCGAATTGCTTGCCTCCCAATGCTGACTGAGTGACATACTTGAATTGCTTTAGTAGGGGGGTTCAGCATGGCTTGATGTCGGGGTCGGGTTTGATTTTCCGTGATTAGTTTCCCACAGCGTTCACAGATGAGCTAAAGTGCATTCCATTGCTCACTGTCGCAGCGAGTATTTGCGACCAAATCCTTGCCACGAAAACAGATTGCCTTCGCCAGGATTAAGTGCGAATACAAATTACGTGGGATTTCGGGGAAAACCAGCTGCAATCCTTACAAAGCTACAATCATTATTAGACCCAAGGGAAGTGCAACATTTTATTAAAATTTTGATACCTTTTATATAGCCCGTAATTGAGTTCGTGTTTCACTTTCACATTCACTTTTTTTAACTTTTTCAACCACCTTTCGCCAAATTAATTAATTTTTGTTACTAAACGTATTTAATGTTTAGATATTCTCAAAATGCCATAACGGTTTAATAGTAAACACGTTCGATATTTATAGCTTTAAAATTTAGTGCTAGTTTATATTTGCTTTCCATTTAAAAACTATTTAGGTATTTAACATTTTAATTAACTTGAAAACTGTGTAGCCTAGCCACAGGACTTGGCAATTTAATACGAATATTGCCATTCATTGCATAGAATTTTCAGATTCTATAACAAATTGTTACTTGAGATTCTTAATTATTTCCAAATGTGAATTTCTCTTTCCTGCACTCGCATTCAAATTATGCAGAGCTGTGCATTCATTCATTTATTTTTACTCTTTTATGCATTTATTCGTTTGCTCTTTGAACAGCAACACATACACACATACGTACACACACATACACACACTCACTCTGGCATATCTTATAAACAAAGAGCGGAACGAAACTTTAAATTCAAACGTTTGGGAAATGTATTCAACTCATGTTATTTTTATTCCCTATACCAAATGAAAAATTGTAACAGGATATAATAAAGTTGTGCAAATATATGCAAGGCATCTTACCGTCCCCATAAAGTGTACATATTATCGATCAGGACCCAGTCAATCGAGACACTAAGCAATTCAGATTAATTTGCTTTATGGCTCCTTCAGCTTTCCCTGAAATATGTTTCAAAAATGTGTAATGAAATTCGAAGTTGCATATAGGGTATCTCGTAGACAAAAGGGCTGCCGACTGACTTGTTTTTATTTATTTTTTATTATGCGAGGTGCTGAATGCATATGTGAAGCACTCTCTCTTTATTGCCATCCAAAACATAAGTAACGATCAAATATGAAACACGAATCGTGAACCATATAAAATTCAAATTTCAATTTGTGCATCGACTACAAAAGCATCTGGACCAAAAGGGTGGGGGTGACAATAGTTTGCAGTTCATCCTAATTGTAACATAAACTGAACACAAATGTTTGTACCTTGCTGCACAAATAGTTGCAACTCGCTGGCAACAATCGAAAGGAAAAACGAGTGAACATCGGTGGATGGGGCGGGAAAGGGAGGGGGAGAAGTAAATCACCAGTAGCAACAGCTGCGTCTAGGGGCAGCACCGGATGCAAAGAGCAGCTGAAAAAGTATACATGAACCAAGCGGTAAACGAAGAAAAGTGCCATTAAAAAAGGGAAATAAAGAGGTTACGAAAGCTATAGATCATTAATGGGTAATTTATGAGTGTTCAAGAGAATGTGAGAAATTATTGCTGAGAAACTTTAAAGGCACTAGGTTTGGTACAGTGTATAAGTTTACCCTTAAGCAGCGGTTGTCCATAAAAATTTGATTTGTTACCATAAATACCGGACAAAATTTAAATATAAATGACAATATATTCCTTTTAACCGTATGATATCCCCACATTCCTATACTTCTTCCATTTCCGTGATCTTCAATCCACAGATTTTATTCGTCTCAATTGTTGTATCGCCTGTCACTTTGCAAATCCAACTCACATTTATCAATATTTTTACATGTCTGAAGCGTTTTGTCGTACCCAATTCAATATTGAAATGCTCTTTGGCTCTATTGTCAAAATAAAATTTTGATTAATGTTGCATTTCAAATATTTAGACATTCACCGACAAAAAAGATAAAATGGGAAACAAATGCCATAAGCAAAATCCGACTGAGAATTGTGTTGTAAATTGCGCATTCAAAACAAAAAGTGGGCCAAAAAAAAATACCCCAAAAAAAGCAGAAAAGGCCGACAGCAATCGGGCTATTGACAAAGGAGGGGTGTGGGAGGGACAACATGGCAACCAGTTCCGTCCATTAACCACCAAAAAAATGTGCGTCCAATTCGAAAAATTCATTCATAAAACATGCCGTCGATTGCGGCGCAACGAGAGTGCTGAGAGTGAAAATTTGGGCACCCAATCAACCCTCTCTGCAACATGAACTGACCATTTGATAGAACGAATAGCCAGCCCCTAGACTCTGGACACCACAGCCACAGCCCTAGCTCCTGTTCACGCACATGCAGCAATAAAGTGAAAATCGATTTTCACTTTAACGACTTCACACATACCAAAAAAAAAATGCACACACACACACAAACAAAATCGAAAAAACAGGGTAAAATTTTAAAAAGGCCTCGTGGCAGTCGCTGAAACCACAAAACGAAGCAAAAAACAATACGAGAAATGAAAAAAATAAACGATAGAAGAATGTAACGGCGCCGCATCGAGAAAGGTGACCATTAAGGGCTGTGAGGTTAAGGGTGGGGGTGTGAGCAGCACCCACTACTCTAGTAGCTACAGTTGGTCAAGTCAACCTCAATACCGCTTTGCACCCGCCCACCCACAACTAACCGCAAAGTGCGGCGTTCGCCAGCATCGAAACTGGGTTAAGAATTGTGGGCAAGCGAAAAACAGATGGAAAGACAGAAAGAGACGGAGAGATTGCTCCCTCTCAGTGCTTGACCACTTCCTGCATTTGTGCCTGAACTGGAGCGTAATGTGACATTTCATGTTGTGCCTCCGGCAACAAAGGTACATTTTCCATTTCCATGTTGCGCTACGTTTGCTTGCTGCGGCTTTCACTGGTCCCTTTTACCACGTGTCGTATGCTTAACGCAAAGTGAATTATTTTCTGAATGCTTGCTTCAAATAGTTGCCACGAGCCCGAGGCGAAATGCAAGGGGGAAAAAAGCAAAAACTATTTTTTATAAGAGGTGTATAATGACGCACAAAGTAAAATAAAGATGACATTAGTAGACATAGAATATTTGAAATAATATATTAGCTAAAATACAGTCAGAAAAGTGAAAGATTACAAGAATAAATAAACGTTTTATGGAAAGAAAAAAATATATATCCATCCACATCTCTAATACTCTATCTCTCTCTCCATATATCTTTTTCTCTTCACTTAACGCTGTGCATTGTGTTTATGCAGCCATAAAGTGCAGCACTTCGTGAGCTGTTAAATTTAACATCAAATGTAAATAAAAAATAAAAAAATAACAGATGCACGAGTATTTGAACAATTTCGAGAATTTCTTCATCAAATCATAAACGTACAGCACATAAACAAATTGAATTGCAATCGCCCAACCCAAGGGCCACTGCTGATTTAATGGATGAGCCAGTCACAGTCAAAGCTGCTGTTGCCTCAATGAAATACGAGAGTAGACTAGAGCCATTCATTACTCAGGAGCTGATAAATACGATTACATTTTTGCTGTGTACTCCATTAAAATCGCAATCGTCTCAATTTCGCCAAGAATTTATTTTGGGAGCCAACTCAAATTGACTCCGCTCAGACACCCAATGCGTGTAAGGCCTTAAACCAATGTTGATAAATGAAATACAACTCGAGGCGAAAAGTATTTCGAGAACATACAAAAGTGAAATGCTGAATCGATAGCCGTGAGGTATGCAACAGAAATGTAACACCCATATTTGGCTGCGTGCGTGGGCGTTGAAGAATGTGGCCTGATCGAAAATCATAAGAGCAGTGGTTTTATGTCTGTGGTCAAATATACACAAGCACATACAAATGTACATGCGAGTGTATGCATAAGAGCCACGTCATAAGGCAAACAAATGGCACCAGCTGGTAGCCGAGGAGAACTCATAATGTTGACTGGTTTGCACCCTGTAGTCAGCATATAATAAATGCATGTTAAATAAATGATTGCGAGAGAGTGAGGGTGGGAGGAAGAGTGAAAATGTGTGTATGTGAACCTGTTTAGTCGCAAAGTTCCAAAGTGTCTAACTTTAATTAAAACTTTAGCATTAGTTTATCTTGCCTGATGACTTCAACAACTAAGGAACAACTTAAGTTAAGTTTATCTTGCATTATGAGCTTTAAAACTTACGATTAAGAGCAGCTTGTGCCCAGTTAATCAAGCTTTCGAGCTTTCATGCATATGCTCAAAAGAAACTCCTTTGTACGTCTTAAGCTTTGAGCTTCCATTAAGTCTTTGTCTACTTAAAGTGTTAGAGTTCTTTGCTGCAACTTGTATACAAGTAATTAAGTGAATAATTGCTCATCAATTGAAGTGTCCAGCTGAAGCTCATTGATTAATCGTTCGACTTCAATTCAAAACATTTGGTATAGGTCATCTCACAGTCCATCAGGACAGTAGCTAGCATTTTTTCTTATTTTCTGCAGCTGCTTCTGGCTCAGTTTGTTCATTGTGTTGATTTAGTGCTTATGCAAATTTAATATTCGTTCGTCTGGTCGGGGGCCAACACCCACCCACCCATTTGCATAGACCAACATTACCGTTGCATTATAAACAAAGCACAAACACACATCGCATTTATCTTTTTGGGCTGGGCATTTATGAGTGTGCAGCTGCATAGTTACATTTTTATGTCCATCAGTTTATTTTGTGTTATTTATGAACACGAGTGATAAATCTTAGCTGCAACCCGTCCTCTCTTGTGCACCTGAGAAAGAGCGCTTGAACTTTTTTTTCGCTTGAAGACGATTTAAATTAAATTTTGGTGCATTAAATTAAAAGTTGCGCTCTATAATTTAGACAAAGTGCAAAAGAATATGCTAGCTGCAGCCCGTTGCAGGCTTTTTGACATTTTTGTTTCGACACTTTGAAGTGCTTTTGTACAAGTTTTT
The DNA here is from genome assembly GCA_035045305.1 of Drosophila maculinotata. Lineage (NCBI taxonomy): Eukaryota > Metazoa > Arthropoda > Insecta > Diptera > Drosophilidae > Drosophila > Drosophila maculinotata. The sequence goes on along the minus strand of JAWNPD010000038.1, from coordinate 6,443,632 downwards.
GGCCGCCAGATAGACACGCAGACAGACAGATGCACAGACACTTGAGAGATACGCTAGAGTAAGCAAAACTTTGACACAGCAAAAACTTTAAGCGCATTTTTTGTTAGCCAACTTGTTGCCAAAATGGATAAGAAAAGCCAAAACTATGTCTAAAAGCGCGTATATTCGAGGATAGACACGCAGGCAAATAAATTTCAAAAAGTTCAGACAAAACATTTCGCTGGCAATAAATTTCCAACACAAGCGCACACACAAGCTGAGAAAAAATCACTCATACGCACTGTTGCCAGTGCCACAAACAACTCAAGAACTATAGCATACACAAAAGGGCGCTTCTCAACACTACCACCAAAGACTGTTCCGTCTACTTTCCTGTGCTCTCTGTCTTGCTGTCTGTCTGTCTCTCTGTTTGCTTACCCGTCAGTTACTGCCGCTAGCAACCACCGACTGAGTTTCCGCCGGCTGCCTTCTCCTTCTCCACCTCATCATCGTCTTTGCAGTTGTTGAGCAGAAAATTGAAAACTTCTTTCAAGCATTGTTCTTGTTGTCGCTGCTCACGTTGTTTTTCTTTCTGTGCAACAAATAACTATCTCGAAGGGTATAACAACTGTGTCGTGTAGCGCCATTGAACCCATCAACTATATTTCTTATGTAAACATACTTTTATAAATATTTGATTAGGACCACGCGACGTATTCATTCAGACATCTGTCTCGAAACCTTGACTGGCGCGTCTATTTTCGGTTTGAAAATTTACCTCGAATTCGAAATGTGACGCGTGCTTAAACTATGCTCTTGAGTAAGGTTGGTTTCAAAACGAGGTCACACAGAGGCCTTTACGCGCATCAGATGCCCAAAGTTTTTTTATTACTGCCTCAATTTGAAGTTATATCAGACCGGCAAAAATATATTTGACCAGAAAAGAAACAATTGCAGCTCATTTTTTTTTCAAATGCGCAGCATCAACAGCTTTAGTTAATATTATCTTAATTTGCAAAATCTACAGATAAATATTGAAAGAACTAAGTCCATAGAGCATTTAAATTTCGACTTGGACGTACACAAACTTTAGCTCTTATTTCAGTGCTTGACAGTCATCTGTAAAAGAGTGTGTGTGTGTGTGTGTTTAAGTTGTGCATGTGTATACTTTTGAATTGTTTATATTGCATGCACCAAAATCAGCACTTGAAGGTTTGTTTTGATTGCCATTGATGTGCTTGTATCGAAAAAGTTGTTCGCTTTCCACTTGGCTGTGCGATGCCAGAGACAGACAGAGATGCAACAAAGAGATAGGATTCGAAGAGAGAGAGAGACAGAATGAGGGAAACAGATAGACAGAGAGATAGAGAGGGAAGTAAGGAGCTCTTTCATTGCTTAATATAATGAAAAGTCATTCAATTGCACTTCGATTGTGTACACTTGTTCGTTACATGCAGTTAAGTAAAAGATGCAAAAAGAGCTGCAGAAAGTCAGAAAGGTTATTGCATTTCCAATTTTTTTTCTAAGTAGTTGTAACTGATGGTAAATGAAATGCATTGAATGGAATACATTGATGATGAAATTGAAAAAAAAAAGATGTTCGGATTTAGGTTTTTGTTTATCTAGAAAGCAATTAGAGCTGCATCTTTGTCTGTAGTCAAAACTAACGGAAAAGAGAACTGTAATACTTTTTCGTATTGCAAGAAAAGAACAAAAATGTAGCTGCAAATTTATGTTGCGGATTGAAAAGGTTTTTAGATTGAAACCATTTCTGTCGGTCTAAAGTAAGCAAACAAAATATATATCAATATGAAATATGCATTGAAAATGCATAAGTCAAAGCGTACACAATGAAAACAATATTTACAAAGCTATATAAAATATTATTAACAACAAATATTTAGCTGGCCTTTTTAAACGCGAATAAAATTAACAAGTTTTATTTATGAGCCATTTGCACGAATTACTGGAAACGACAACTTTCCACACACTAACATTAATTTTTAATTAAAAGGACAGAACAGAAAAATGGCTCAAAAGTTGACATAACTGAACATGAATGAAACGAAACGAGACGAGACGAAACGAAATGGAATATTATGGAACAGAACAAAAGCTGAGCGTTACGGCGCCATCAATTAACGTCACTTTCTCATCTCATGCTGTGTCTCCCTCTTATCTCTGTCTCTATCTCTTTCTGGCTTGCCGTCTGTTTTTGGTCACGTCACGCTAATGTCAACGCGACGCCCGAGCAGGGTCAAATTGCGAGGAAAATGTGGACGAATGCATGTCAAATCCATGTCAAAATGGCGGACTGTGCCGTGACCGTAACAATGGCTACACCTGCACCTGCCAGCCGGGATATCTGGGGGATCATTGCGAGGTCGATGTCGCCGTCTGTGACACGGGTAAGTCGTGCTTCCGGCTCCCTTAGTAATGAAATTGTTTCGGGTTATTGCTTATCTTTTGATGTTTTGTCACAGGCACCGGTGCACGTTGCCAACATGGCGGCGAGTGCGTTGAGGGTCCCGGCTTGGAGTTCACCTGCGAGTGTCCAGCCGGCTGGCATGGCCGCATCTGTCAGGAGGAGATCAATGAGTGCGCCTCGTCGCCCTGCCAAAATGGCGGCGTCTGTGTGGACAAACTGGCGGCATACGCCTGCGCCTGCCCCATGGGCTATACGGGCGTCAATTGCGAAGAGGAGATACTCATCTGTGCGGACAATCCCTGCCAGAACAATGCGCTCTGCCTCATGGAGGAGAATATACCCACATGCTACTGTGTGCCGGACTATCACGGCGAAAAGTGCGAGTTCCAGTACGATGAATGCCAGCTGGGACCGCGTTGCATGAACGGTGGCGTCTGCATCGATGGCGTCGACACCTTCTCGTGCTCCTGCCCACCACTGCTCACGGGCATGCTCTGCGAGTGCCTGATGGTGGGTGAGGAGTCTCTCGACTGTAATTACACGGCACCAGCGACATCTGCACCACCAGTGGTGCCCATAACACCAGCAACGCCCTCTACAACACTGGCAACACCCACTGTACGGCCGGTTACACCACCAGAGACGACCTTAGCACCAGCTGCACCACCTGTGACCACCATACCACCAGTGGAACTGTCATCATCCTCCTCTTCGTCGGAGGAGCCAGCGGTAGAGGTAAGGGTAACAGCAGCGCCTCCGGACAGTGATAGCCACAGCATAGGCCAGGAGCCCACAACAATTCGACCACAACCACAGCCGCTGCCCACAGCAGAGCCACGGCCGGCACCTGTGCCCACCACATCACCAGCAGGCGGCTCCGCTTCCTCCTCCTCATCCTCGGAGGAAAGCCACAGCATCTACACCACTTTGCCGCCCGTGCCCGCACCAGGCGTCACCTCCTCCTCTTCTGCGGAAACTTCTTCAGAGGTGGTCACCTTCGAGGAATACACAACGGTGCGTCGCTTCGATGTTAGCGCCAGTGGCAGCAGCAGCTCCAGCGAGGAGGGCACCACCACAATGCGTCCCACTGCGCCACCACCACCCAGCATAACCATTGCCGTCGATTATGCCTCCTCGAGCAGCTCGGAATCGGTGGAGCAGCCCATAATTGTCACCACACCCGGCAGCATCTTTGTGCATCGCGTAACCACTTTTGAGACAAGCATCTCCGTGGACTATGGCCCAACACCGACGCCCTATTTTCCACCAATGCCGGAAACTACAATGCGTGCAACGAAGACGCCGCCGGTGGAGGAAACCACGCGTCATTTGTGGACCGAAGTGCCCACTACAGCGGCACCTTTCTTCACGGAATACCCTGCCGAGGTGCTCATTACCACACATCGCACTAGTGCCGGCAGATTCACCACAGTGCAACCACCATCACAAGAAGAAACAACCACAGCTCCTTTGGACTACGAGCCACCCATTATGGAGCTAACAACAGCACAAACTCCGCACATTGTGGTCACCATTCTGGAGGGTAATACAACACTACCGACAGCAAACATACCACCAATGACGACCCAGCGCCAGCAGCCACAGACAACATACGCAACCACAGGGCGGCCAATGGAAAGGGAGCCAGGCACCACACTAGTGCCACCGGCTATAACCGTGCCCATGCCTGTGGAGATAACAACGTCACAGCCCATGACAACAGAGGATTTGCTGGGTGGGCCGCCAGTGCCACCATTGATGACCATGCAGCCACCTAGGGAGACAACCATGCCGCCCCGACCAATGGTTACTCCAGCACCCACACCCATGCCCACAGAGCCACCGCCCAGTGTGCCCGCAGTCACTGTGCCACCAACACCACCCTCCACACAGTCCGCACAGACGCTGCCACCGCCAACGCCATCGCTGCATGTCTACAGCACGTTGGGGCAGCCAGAGTTGACAGCACAGACCAAGCCGCCGGTAACGGAGAGCAGCGAGGAAACGGAGGGTGCCAATACGGTAGCAACTGGTGGCGCTAGCGGTGCTGGCGGTGCAGAAGAAAAATCAGGTGATGTCGATTGCATTAAACTCGGCTGCTACAACGGCGGCACCTGTGTGACCACCTCGGAGGGCTCTCGGGTAAGTTATCCTCCTTACTCCTTACCCCTCTCTATTCTGCTCCATTTGAGCATTAGGTCAGAGCCATGGCTTAATCGAAGGGAGTGTCTAAACCGGTTTGTTTGCTCAATGTGTACCCTAAATAAAAGTTTAAAAAAAAAAACCAAAGTTAACTTCACAATTTTCAACCCCATTGAGCGGCTAATTGGCCATGGCTCAGACCGTGCGGGTCACCCCTCTTGCACCACCCCTCTCCTCCATGCAGTTCGCTGCTTGCTCATTGGCAACTCATTAAATGGACAAGACCGTTCAAATTACCTGGGCAATTGGCAAACAAGAATTACCAATAAATTATGTATAATTATAAACTACAGTCTGGAGCTCAACTTAGCTAATTAGACGCTTAGTGGACAGTCCAGTAATAGAAGATTAAAGTTTTCTTGATACATCTGGGTATTTATGCAGATTGTTATCATATTTTTAGTTACATACAACTTCAGGGTATAATTGGCACATGGCTAAATCGCTTTCATCATGCATACCAATTATGATTACGATAAGCACAAGGACAATTACTGTCCAAATGATATTATATGCATGAAAGTCTTGCTATGTTTCAAAATACACGAATTATACAGTTGTTGAATAAATACTCATTTGCGCTAAGGGGAGAAACTTTAATCAGAGAACTAAATAGGCAGCAAGGCGTTGGGCTGAGATAGAACCACACACAAATTGACAAGTCGAAATGGCAAACACGCATCTAAAGACCACCACACACACACACACACACATACACACACACAGACACAAAGAGTGAGGGAGATTCATATGCAGATTCCATGTGCCTAGGCCAATGCATAACTAATCATGTAGGCTGTCGAGCAGCTAGATGTGGCACAGTTGCAATGGGGCAACAACAGAGAACAACACACAGAGCCTGCAACATTTGTAAGCTGCTTACTTAGGTTGATTCAGGCCAACAGAGCCGGCTTCTGTCCGAAAACCCAGGCCAACAGCTGAGATGGTAAAGGGTTACATTAGGACAAGTCAAGTTCTAGCACTGGCAATCCAAATTACACTCAACAACAATAATAATAATACACAGACATACATTCATGCATATTGCCAAAGGATTTTCATTAAATTCTGAATGCAGTATGACACAATTCAGTTGAATATGTGCGAAAATTTAAATAGATAGAATGGTGTATTGTGAATTGTCAATGACTAGCAAGGAATTTAAGAAAGACTTGAGCAATAATTAAATAATTTCAGCTATTCATTTGGAATCTCAAATAAATGAAGCAAATGAAAACATTCATCAAATTGCAAAAGCAAAGGTGCAAAATATCTTTTTAAAATCCTACATCCTACATTTACATCTGTGTACTCACAGCGCAATCTACGAAATTTCACATTTTCTTTTACTTTACTGTAATTTCCTGCCTGAAACTTTTCAAAAGTGAATTTGAACTAGCTGTCTTTTTCATGTAGAAGCCCTCATTGCATCATTAAAAGCGAATTGCTCTTGCAACAGTATAGTTAAGAATCCTCTTGCCAGTTGTGTTCAAATTTCAGGTGAAATCAGACAAAATTAGTTTTACAACAGAAAGCCACAAAGTGTTCCCCCATAGGCTTCACCAAGAGGCAAGTGGGCAGGAGGGAAAAACAGATGGGTAGCTTGTTGGCTAGCTGTAAAGTATGCCTATTCAACTATTTATGAAAATACTTGTGGTAATTTTCCGACAAAATAAAGTTTTGTGGCCGAGATTTTGGCAACAAACAGAACAATAATTACACATTGCATTTTAAATTTGTGTCTGACAAAGTGGGAGGTACCATGAGTATCATCTATGGGTAAATTGGCATTGTGAAATGTTTGAGCATGAGTTACATAACACTGGAATACTATATATGTTTACATTTACTCATTATTTTATTTTTTTAATTTAATTTGTGTATCGCATCCTTATACTACTTTAAGATTTTAACAATGAAAATGCCATAAAATGTATTATTTTACAACACTAAACAGAACTGTACACTTATACGAGTTTTGCCATCTGCTAAGCATCTTTACTCAGTATTTTGTTTAACAGATTGAATACATAATAAATGTAACTGTGACCAGTGCACAGTTTGAAAACTGTCTACGGCGGTTTTAACTTATGATTTTTCTTCAAAATATTTTGACAAGCCAACTGATTTACATATAACTCTGTCAGCTAACAGCACGTAGAGATCTCCGAAGTGCACCCTTGACACTCTGCCTCTTATAAAACTACAAGCACACACGCACAAAAACACACACGCACGCACACAAAGACACCTGTTAACAAGACAAAAAATGTAATTTTCATAACAAATTTTACGCTCGAGTGAGTGACACTAGACCGCAGGATGACTGCTGAAGAAAGGCAGAGAAAACAGGGAGCAGAGTAGACGAAGAAGCCAAACCAAAATGACTGACAGGTGTTTGTGTAATGTGTGCCCGTGTGTGGGTGAGAGAATGTGGAAATGATTTCATAGAGCGTATGCCACTTTATTGTTGCCAAGTAATTTAACTAGCTCTACAAATAAACACAGTCTTTGCGTGCGTATTTTTTTTTTAAACTTTTTTTGTAAATTTTTATTTTTGCGTTGTAGGACAGACAGGCTTGCATGCATTCATATTTATGTGTAGAGATGGAGACACACACACACACACACACAAATATATGCATACACACACACACACACATACAGTCAAACAGTTAGACAGACACTTACATATGCCAGCTGTCATTTCGTTTGCCTCAGCTGATGCGGGGAGAGAATACTTATGAAAAAGCATATTTTTAACGTGTCTAGTCAAAAAGACAGACAGACAGACAGACAGACAGACAGACAGAGAGAGAGAGAGAGAGAGAGAGAGAGAGAGAGAGAGAGTGCATGCAAAGTGGCACTCGCACTCAGCGAAAGTCACTCGTAAAGTGGCATTAAGCACATTTCAAGTGTCAGCCGCTGAGTTTGGGGTTTTGCAAATGTTTGCCTAGCTTTTGCGCTTCCACAACTCCCATCCTCCCTTCACTCTCTCTCTCTCTATCTCTCTATCTGGCTGTCTCTGTCTTTATCTCTCATTCTCATGCCTGCTGTCGCGTTCAGAACCAAAAGCCACACTAATGAAAACTTTGTTCGAGCCCTTTTAAGCGCTAACCACACGCCTCTGCGTAGGTCCCTATGCCTGCAGTAGTTGCGCGCTACAAATGTATCTGTGAATGTTTCCCCAAGGTCTACGCCGTAATGCGCTCTGAGTGCCGCCTTTTGGCGTTGAGCATCTGTTCCCAAAAGTGTGTGCACTTCACTCATTTGCACAGCCTTTCATCATTTTTCCTGTGTTGACACTCAAAGGCGTGTTACAATTAGTTTGAGAGCCCGCATTGCCCGTTATGTATCTAAATAAATGCGCCAGCACACAGATCTGACATTTGAAACGGCAAGTTCAAGAGCGGCAAAAGAAGATTTGTCATTTACATATTTATTTAAATAACACCCGTGTTGGAAATAACAGGAGCATAGTACTAATGGCTTGTCAGTCTTTTTAGTCACTTCAATATCAATATTCGGGGGGAATTGTAAAAAGTTAGTAACTTTGTTCTGCAGTTTTGCATAAAAACCGTTGTGCAATAAAGTTAATAACTAAAATTATGCATTGAGTTAGATTCTTTTACAAACAACTTATGCAAAACTGAGCACTTTTCATCATTTTTACTTTGTATAAATTTTCTTTTATACGTTTTTGCACTCAACATGCATGCCTCAAGCACAAAATACATTAATTAAAATGTTTCCTCTTAAATGTGGCTAACGAATAAAGTGTGACATAAGTGAGAGCAGCGACAAGCTGCTTTTAAATCTCAAAGATCTACTTTAATCACGTTGCTAAGGTCATAAAAAACGTAGCTTCATTTAGCTAAGGCAAAAGAAAAAAAAAAAAGACGGGGAAAAAAATCTGCAACATACTCGTACACTTCAAATAATTGTTATGAGAGCGAACAGCAACTGCAAGTGTTAGGGGTACTTTTTATGCTGGCTGGCAGTCTGCAACTAGCGAGGCCGGGAAAAAGCTGATGTATGGAAAGTTTTCACATAACGGAATGCAAGCGAAAATGGCGCGCGCAAAAAAAAACAAGTACTGGTAGTGTATAGCTACACAATTTGTTGTCCCTTGGGGGCCTGTGGCATACAACCTGACCCTGCCCAAGACGCGCCTCTTTGCCAACGCCCCCATCCCCATCCCCTCACAGCTGCAACAGCAGGCGTTGATTTTTGTGTAATACTTTTCCTGAGCACGAAATACAAAATGAAAACAACGAGATTGGATGCTGAGGGGTGTTTTGTAGGGCAGCCCATAGCCTCATAGTACATATACCCAATCCTTTGACTGCCTGTTATGCAGGCATGTGCATGATTTACCCCACAGGCCATTATTATTCGAGGTACGTCTGGGCAGCGCAACAAGCGCGTTATTATATTTCTCTCTTATTATATATATTTCTATAGGCTGAGTGGTAGAATTAAAAATTGTGCGTAGTGCTCGTTGACTTATTTTTAGCTGAAGAGATTAAAACTCTGGCGTTCTGTGCATACTTAATTTTAATGTGTATGCTAAAAGCATTTAATAATAATAAATTTGGTTAGGCATTGGCATGCCAAGAATTTATAATACTTCTCATAGAATGCCAAGATTGGGCAGTTGATATAATACTCTGATCTTATAGTGAGCTGATGGAACGTGGCTAGATTCGACTCGTTCTGATCGAGAAAATGTATTGCTATGTAGTCCCGAATATCTGAGCATCAAATACTATACCTGAATAGCATTCATAAAGACAGTCTTTCAACTGAAACTACCTCATGAAATTTGCTGCTTTTGGTGTTATGTATAATAGTTTGAGGGCGAAACAATTACAGCAAACTGGCGTAAATATGCCAAAATGCATGTGCACTGAAGCCAAAGCAAATTGCAACAATTTTAATTTATTTTTGCGCACGCCAAACAAAGTTTTGCCAAAAGACTCCGGCAGTGAGTCTTACAAGGCGGACGCCAGCGAGTTCTTTCAATAAGCAGTAGTGGGGCCAACAACAATTACAACAACAACAATAGCAAAAATGCCAATAAATTGAAAGGCAATATGAATTAACTTTTTGGCTCGCTGCTTGGCTGCAGCATTGTCCTGCTGCGTCATTGTCCTGGGTTTAATAATTTATGCCCCACCAAGGGACACTTAAAGTGCAACGCCACTCCAGCAAGAAGCCAGCAACAGCACCCAAAACTTTCGTTGTAACTTTGGCTTTGGAAAACCCCGCAGCCCGAAGAGACCGAGAAAGAGAGCGACCCACAGACGACCCTATCAAATTGAACAAATGAAGTGCAAGGCAACTGGAGACCGCGGACTTGTGGAAGGCCAAACTATTAACTAGCGACAGTCTCGAGAGAGAGAGAAAGAGAGAGAGAGAGAGAGAGAGAGAGAGGGAGACAGACAGAGAGAGAGAGAGAGAGAGAGAGGCAACGCACATAATGAAAGTTTCTCATATGTTTCATAAAACATCATAAAAAAAACCTTTGCACTCTCAAGAAATCACTTATTTATTTGATCTCACTTTTATGATAATTTTTGCAAAGTTTCGCCTTGCCTCTGACTTAAAGCAGACTCAAGTTTGTAAGGTCGACAGTGCAGAATTATTTAAATGTTCTGGAATAAAATTGTTGGCAGAAATATTTGCCCTAATAATATTATCAAAATTGGACCACTATATAAGTATCTTCCCTCCCGCAAATATAGCTGCCTTTACGTTAAGATACAAAAAGGTATATATAAAATTAATTTATCTTTCTCCTTTTTCTTAGTGCGTTTGCCGCTTTGATCGCCAAGGTCCGCTTTGCGAGATGCCTATCATCATCCGGAATGCGGCATTCTCCGGCGATTCGTACGTGTCGCATCGCATCTACAAGGATATTGGACAGCATGAGATCCTGGATGCCGTGCTGCCCATGCACATACAACTAAAGGTGCGCACTCGCGCCACCAACGGACTGATCATGCTGGCCGCCGCCCAGGGCACCAAGGGTGGCCATTACATGGCGCTGTTCCTGCAGAAGGGACTGATGCAGTTCCAGTTCTCGTGCGGCCTGCAAACGATGCTGCTGAGCGAACTGGAAACGCCTGTGAATACTGGGCACGAAATTACGATTCGAGCTGAGTAAGTGATACGCCTGGCCACGGAATGCAATTATGTGGTTCACAGTGGGTTGGGTTCGGGGCACAAGGGTCATGCAGCCCAATCCACTTTGATAGTAGGGAGGTCGGCACGTTAATTAACTTTTTAAATTGCGCCTGACACGAGTGTCGAGTGTCCAGAGTTGAGTGCAGCTGCCGGGGCAACTAGTCCCTCAGCCTGGGGGGTCAGCATGTGGGTCATTGTCATGACAGAGAGGGTGGGCCGAATGCCTAGAATGATGGCCATTAAAGCTGCCCTATGTCGATTTCCATTTGGCCGTTTGGCACCCACAAATTATAATGCTTCAAGTGTAGAATAAATTTCGCCGTTTCCGCATTTTTTGTTTATTTTTTTTTGTTTTGCTGCTATTCAACATTACCGAAACCGCAACTTTTGCTGCTGCTGCCTCTGCTTAACAGCTGACTGCTCCTTGTGCGCCGCACATTGTGCGATCCTTGGCTTCACATTCATGCGTAATTAGTTGGCGTAGTTGGTTTTTGGCTGAAATTTAATTTGGCGCATTTTCTGCGCTCGCAGCGGAAGCGGAAGTTGAATGGCTGCGATGGCCCCCAGAGAGAGAGAGAGAGAGTGTGGTAGAGGGGCAGGGAAGGCGGAGAGTGTGGCAGAGGCCACAGCGAGAGTAATGCGGGGCTCGTGCGTAATTAATCGTTTAACTAACAGTTCCTGGAATTGCAGCACTTTCAAATAAGAAATGTAATGGCTTAAAAGACAAGAGCGATTTCAAAGACATAGAGCTATCCAAAAGCGGCGGTAGCTTCCTAAGCTTCTTAGATAATGTATGCTGCAGATAAGCTGGAAATAAGTTGCACAAATATGTAATGGAAGCTGGAGATGCACGAGAATTTATGAATAGGTAGATGACTGTCAATTGTTCTTGTCTGATAGTAAAGGTGTACGGTGTACAAAAACATATCATATTTACAGCAGGCATATATAATATTAAATATTAAAGCACTGTTCAACAGCAAAACCCCTTCTTATGAACGAATACATTCAATCATTTTAATCTCATTTTAATAAACTGAACCTCAAAGCCTCCCCGTTAAGCATGTATCTCTTATTGCTTAGCCACTTTCTCATTAGTCCTTGCAGTTGAATTTCTGCTCAAAGCAGCTTCTTATGCTGACCACATATGCAAACCAAAACCTATAAACATATACATACATATGTATGTACATATGTGGAAACAGAGACGCTCTTAACATCTGATCATTTTCATTTCTCAAGTTTACAATTCAGTTGAGTGCAATTACTTAGCACTGGGTTGACTATTTGTTTGATGGGGTCTGACATACGGAAAATTACCAAGTAATCATTTTATAAAATCAACAAGCAAATGAATTCCCTGAACGCAGCAGCGACGAGTGGCATAAACAGGACATTAAGGAATAAATATATCAGACAACTAGGTTGGCTGACCCCCCAACTAAAGCGAATGCTAGCAGACTGAGAGAGAGGCGAAAGGGGAGAGTGAGTAAAAACACCAGACTGGCCTATATAAATAATTTACTGCCGAAGCGAGATGGCAATAGCAATGGCCATTTGATATCTCTTTCTTGTTTTTATGACTATCGAATCGACCACAAATTTACTTTTTAGCACTTGGTCCCAGCTCGGGGCATGCTCATGTGGCACAAAACTGGGTCCACCAGTGGATTTACGAGAAACAAATTTATGTTTGTTGCCTATTTTTATTTGCCTTGCGTGCTTAATGGCCATGCCACCAACAACACTTCCCTTAACTCCACCACCCCCACATCCAACTTCAGTCAGTCGCCCAGAAGCGATTTAGCGTCTCCCAGTCGCGACAATGGCAATGAACACAGAGACCTTCAATGAACTAGTTCCTACCACACACACACACACACACACACTACCACACAATTATGATTGTCCTGCGGTGAAAGTCCTTTTCCAACTTTTGCTATTTTTGTCGCGCTGCTGCCTTTGAGCAGATTTTGCCTCTGCTTGGATCGTGCCTAATGAGCCTAATGCTCCGCACAATTGACATTTTACTTAAGGATTTGGCAGAAGTCCGTGTAATTAGAAAGCAATAACAATTACCGTTAGACGCGCTTTATTATGGAGCTTTTGCTTAAAGCGCCTTTTGCCCTTAATCCATTTCATTTCATGCTATTCCATTTCATTCCTTTCCATTTCGTGCTATGCAAATCAAATTAAGTGCAAAAATTATCGCAACTTTGCCGCCATCACATCATTCTCATTTTCTTAAAAAAAAAAAAATTATGTAAAAATATTCTCTTAGACTCGAAATTTAATTTAAATTTGTTTTGTTGTTTAATCAACCGCAGCTAATTGGACCAAAAATAACAGTTTGTTAGGCATCGAAAGCTTTGCAAACGTCTTTAAGTAGTTTGCTAATTATTCGCCAATTAAGAGTTGTTGGCTTTAACTGAGGCTAATAGCCACTTGTGATTGTTTTAAGCAGGCCAAGTACAATTTAAATAAAGTTCACATTGGTTTATACAATTAATTATATACCTAACCACGAAGGCATATTATTTATATTCTCACACCTCAAAAGCTGTTCAATACGCATCTCAATCATCGCAAAAACTGAATCCAATCAATTTTTGTAACTGGATGTATATCGTTATGTCTTTGGTTAAAAAACTTAACTGAAAAAAACTGTAACAGTAAAATTTGATGTCCTGTTGGTGTCTCGCTTTTCGCATTAAATGGCAGCATTGAAATGTAATGGACGAACTGAGATATGAATCCCTTAGTTTGAATATTGGACAGCATACACAAAAGCTGACAAACAAATAAAATCAGAAACACTTTGAACAAAAGGCATTCAAATAACGGCAGGTGACATTGGCGCTACAAAACAATACAAAATTCTAGACCCAAAAACAAAAATGGAACGAAAGGAAGCCCAGTGATAGGGTCGAAAAATATTCGAAACGGGTTTTGTGTTCCTGACAGGCGGAACAAAAATTTGACAGTCGATTGACATTCCAACCAATTGGTGGTGTGGGGCTGCACAGTGGGTCGATTATGATGAAAAATGCATAGACAATTAGCAATAGAAAGAATGAAATAACCTTGAAAGGCTATAATCTTTGTCGATCTAAATACACATGGATCTTTACTAAACAGAATCTTTTTTGGATTAAGTCTTTCATTGCAAGCAAGAGCAAAAAGTTGATAGATTGTATTTTTATTTTAAATAGATTTTTATTCACAATTGTGTTATGCCTGTTGTCCACAGTGCATGGCCACGGGCTTAAGTTGGGGTAGCATAAAAGGTCAGTTGGGAAAAAAAATCTGTCTGATGCGGGGGTTTATGAGGCATCTTTGTGCGGGCGTCATAAATATTTGCACGCTTCGGCATGTTGAAAATAACTTTTTCTTCTTTTATTTGTATATATTTATGTACTTTGTACCCAAAGGGTAAAAGAGAATATTTGCTTGCTAGGTGAAGTCACAAATATTGGAAAAAATATATTTCTTATATTATAGATTCAAAGTCATTGAATTTGTATCACAGTTTAGATTCCTAGCCACATAATCAAGAAGGCACTTATTCACCAGGGTTTTTCTGTTATCAGACTGGAAACAGAGTATTGCACAGTCGGGAGACTCCCGGTTTTACTGGCCTCTTTTTGTGTTGAACACTCCGAGCAGCAAAAGGCAGCGAAAAAGTTGCCCGCAGTGTGCGGCATATTAAATATTTTATATGTGCACTACCAAAATGGACAGGAGTCTTTTAGGGGGAGCACTGGTGGCACTTTTATCGTTGCTCATCCTCTCAATCGCTTGTGTGCTTTCAGATTGGACTTCAGCCGCAATTACACGCACTGCAATGCCTCGCTGCTCGTCAACGACACGTTGGCCATGTCTGGGGATCAGCCGACATGGCTGAAACTGTTGCCGCCGCGCCTGCACACTCCGGAGGTCATACTGAACACTTGGCTGCATTTGGGCGGAGCACCCCAGGCTCCAATTGGCCTCATTATCGAACTGCCGCCAGCGCAAAGCGGCACCGGCTTCACCGGCTGCCTTCATACGCTCCGCATCAATGGACAGTCGCGCGAAATATTCGGGTAAGTCTTCTCATGGTGGCTAGCTAGGGGCTATAGCCGTCGACCGTTGTCAGTTGGCGGACTAATGAACAGCACGCAAAGTTATGACGCTGCCTCTTAAATGTTTATGCCACATACGCATCTGCCTCGCGGCCCAAGGGTGGCAGGCGGCACAAAGTTGCAGGTGGAGCTGGATAAAAGCTCTGTGAAAATGCAGTAAAATCGCCTGTAGGATTAAATGGACAGTAAGCCCGATCCGGCGTGGGCAGCAAAACAGAAGCAAAAAGTTGGCACATCAAAATATGTAAGATGAAAAGAAAATACACTAACGAATTTCCGCTGACTGTTGAAGAAGAAGAATACATCAATTAATAGCGTAAATAATTAAAGAATATAACGAAATATTCAAGAATATTTAACGCTTGAATTACTATGAAAATTAGGACAAAATTAAGGGAAAAAAATAAATTTAATAAGGCAAAAGGTCGATAGTATAAATACATAATAATATTTTAAGTTCCCTAACTGTAAACTATATGTCCGATGGCATCGATAACAATTCAGTTAAATTTGTATTATCTTATCCAATATCGTTGATTGGCTTAACTCTTTGGACAATTTAAGTGAGCAAGCAGAAGGCAAACAGAATGTCAACATTAAAAGGACATTACGGATTTAACCAATTTCAGCAGATTGGAAACGATTGAGCTGAAGAAGCTGCGAGGGTTAAGTAAGAAGCAGAAGGGCGAGGCAAAGCGAGGCGAGGCGAGAATTGCGGAAGCCATTTGTCAGCGCATTAAAACGCGCTCACAAACAGCTGGTCAGAAGGGCAGCTGGACAAGCAGACAAACGGATAATGGGGCTGATGATTGTGATGGGGGATAGGGGTTGTGTTAGTGTTGGTGTTGGTGTTGGTGTTAGTGTTGGGGAAAATGACACGCTGACAGCTAAAGGGTGGCGCTTTGAGGCCTTTTCGAGCAATTGACATGCGAATTAGCCGGGTCATGAAATTAGAGATGGCACTAACCAGAATATCAACCATCTTTCCCTTCCCTCTACACCCCTTGTAACAACGTTAGCGACGCGCTGGATGGCTTTGGCATCACGGAATGCGGCTCGTTGGCCTGTCTGTCGAGTCCATGCCGCAATGGCGCCGCCTGCATCAAGATCGAATCGAATGAGCTGGACGAGAACGGTGACAAGGCAGAGAAATGGAAATGCAAATGCCCCACCGGCTATATGGGGCCCACATGCGAGATATCCGTTTGCGAGGACAATCCCTGTCAATATGGCGGCACCTGTGTCCAATTCCCAGGCAGCGGCTACCTCTGCCTCTGTCCGCTGGGCAAGCACGGTCACTACTGCGAGCACAGTAACTAATTACATTTACCATATATATTTTTAATCCAACTAACTGTTCGTTTTTCTTCCTGTGCAGATCTCGAGGTGGCACTGCCTTCCTTCTCGGGCAGCGTTAATGGACTCTCCTCGTTTGTGGCGTACACGGTGCCGGTTCCACTGGAGTATTCATTGGAGCTGAGCTTTAAGATATTGCCTCAAACCATGTCGCAAATCTCGTTGCTCGCCTTCCTGGGCCAATCCGGTTTTCATGATGAGAAGAGCGATCATCTGGCCGTTAGCTTCATACAGGGCTACATAATGCTGACCTGGAATCTGGGCGCCGGACCGCGTCGCATTTTCACACAGAAACCCATCGATTTTCGACTGGATGCACCGCGTGTACCCTACGAGATCAAGGTGGGTCGCATCGGTCGCCAGGCCTGGCTATCGGTCGATGGCAAGTTCAACATTACGGGCCGCTCACCCGGCAGCGTCAGTCGAATGGATGTACTCCCGATTCTGTATTTGGGGGGACATGAGATTGCCAACTTTAATACGCTGCCACACGATCTTCCACTTCACTCGGGCTTCCAGGGCTGCATCTACGATGTGCAGCTCAAGGCCGGTCAAGTGACGGTGCCGCTGCAGGAGACGCGTGGCGTTCGGGGCCGTGGTGTGGGGCAGTGCGGCACTCGTGAGTGCCACAGACATGCCTGCCAGCACGATGGAGCCTGTCTGCAGCATGGAGCCACCTTTACGTGAGTATAGCAAAAGAAACAATGTATGGCTGGATTCCTAAAAAAACAAGTAAGAGTTCTCTAGTCGAGAAGGCCCGACTAGGATATACCCTGAACCCAGTTCTTACATTCACAATTCTTAATTTGCATTTATACATAGAAACACAAACACACACAATAACAAACACGGGCTGCATAATTTTTTTCAAAATTTTGAGATTTTATATTTTTAAAAATGTAAATTGGTAAATCCCCCTTATGCTTTTTTAGTCAAAAAATCCGAAATTTATTTTTTTCAAAAATATATAAGCTTGAAATGTACAATTAAACTAGATGCCCAATAATGATTAAAACGACATTGGGATCGACAATCGGTTCAGTTTTGACAAAGTTGTGGCATTTTGAAGTCTGGGAAGGTTGTATATAAGGAACTTTTCGTTGTTTGGGCACTTTACAAGTCTTTTTTTTTGTCACTTTTGGCGTGATTTTTGACAGAAAAATGAAACACCACAAAAAAACTTTTCGTATAGTTTTTTATACTAATTAAGACACCCACAATCAATTAAACGTAAAATTTCAAGATTCTATTTTTTGAAAAATTGAAATTCGTAAGGGTCCCCCCTTATGCTTTTTTAGCCAAAAAAATCCGAAATTTATTTTTTTCAAAAATTCATAATCTTGAAATGTAGTATTAAACTAGATGCCAAATAATGATTAAAATGGCCTCGGGATCGAAAATCGGTTCAGTTTTGACAAAGTTGTGGCATTTTGAAGTCTGGGAAGGTTGTATATAAGGAACTTTTCGTTGTTTGGGCACTTTACAAGTCTTTTTTTTTGTCACTTTTGGCGTGATTTTTGACAGAAAAATGAAACACCACAAAAAAACTTTTCGTATAGTTTTTTATACTAATTAAGACACCCACAATCAATTAAACGTAAAATTTCAAGATTCTATTTTTTTGAAAAATTGAAATTGGTAAGGGTCCCCCCTTATGCTTTTTTAGCCAAGAATATCCGAAATTTATTTTTTTCAAAAATTCATAATCTTGAAATGTAGTATTAAACTAGATGCCAAATAATGATTAAAATGGCCTCGGGATCGAAAATCGGTTCAGTTTTGACAAAGTTGTGGCATTTTGAAGTCTGGGAAGGTTGTATATAAGGAACTTTTCGTTGTTTGGGCACTTTACAAGTCTTTTTTTTTGTCACTTTTGGCGTGATTTTTGACAGAAAAATGAAACACCACAAAAAAACTTTTCGTATAGTTTTTTATACTATTAAGACACCCACAATCAATTAAACGTAAAATTTCAAGATTCCATTTTTTGAAAAATTGAAATTCGTAAGGGTCCCCCCTTATGCTTTTTTAGCCAAAAAAATCCGAAATTTATTTTTTTCAAAAATTTATAATCTTGAAATGTAGTATTAAACTAGATGCCAAATAATGATTAAAATGGCCTCGGGATCGAAAATCGGTTCAGTTTTGACAAAGTAGTGGCATTTTGAAGTCTGGGAAGGTTGTATATAAGGAACTTTTCGTTGTTTGGGCACTTTACAAGTCTTTTTTTTTGTCACTTTTGGCGTGATTTTTGACAGAAAAATGAAACACCACAAAAAAACTTTTCGTATAGTTTTTTATACTAATTAAGACACCCACAATCAATTAAACGTAAAATTTCAAGATTCTATTTTTTGAAAAATTGAAATTGGTAAGGGTCCCCCCTTATGCTTTTTTAGACAAAAAAATCCGAAATTTATTTTTTTCAAAAATTCATAATCTTGAAATGTAGTATTAAACTAGATGCCAAATAATGATTAAAATGGCCTCGGGATCGAAAATCGGTTCAGTTTTGACAAAGTTGTGGCATTTTGAAGTCTGGGAAGGTTGTATATAAGGAACTTTTCGTTGTTTGGGCACTTTACAAGTCTTTTTTTTTGTCACTTTTGGCGTGATTTTTGACAGAAAAATGAAACACCACAAAAAAACTTTTCGTATAGTTTTTTATTCTAATTAAGACACCCACAATCAATTAAACGTAAAATTTCAAGATTCTATTTTTTGAAAAATTGAAATTCGTAAGGGTCCCCCCTTATGCTTTTTTAGCCAAAAAAATCCAAAATTTATTTTTTTCAAAAATTCATAATCTTGAAATGTAGTATTAAACTAGATGCCAAATATCGATTAAAATGGCCTCGGGATCGAAAATCGGTTCAGTTTTGACAAAGTAGTGGCATTTTGAAGTCTGGGAAGGTTGTATATAAGGAACTTTTTATTGTTTGGGCACTTTACAAGTCTTTTTTTTGTCACTTTTGGCGTGATTTTTGACAGAAAAATGAAACACCACAAAAAAACTTTTCGTATAGTTTTTTATACTAATTAAGACACCCACAATCAATTAAACGTAAAATTTCAAGATTCTATTTTTTGAAAAATTGAAATTCGTAAGGGTCCCCCCTTATGCTTTTTTAGCCAAAAAAATCCGATATTTATTTTTTTCAAAAATTCATAATCTTGAAATGTAGTATTAAACTAGATGCCAAATAATGATTAAAATGGCCTCGGGATCGAAAATCGGTTCAGTTTTGACAAAGTTGTGGCATTTTGAAGTCTGGGAAGGTTGTATATAAGGAACTTTTCGTTGTTTGGGCACTTTACAAGTCTTTTTTTTTGTCACTTTTGGCGTGATTTTTGACAGAAAAATGAAACACCACAAAAAAACTTTTCGTATAGTTTTTTATACTAATTAAGACACCCACAATCAATTAAACGTAAAATTTCAAGATTCTATTTTTTGAAAAATTGAAATTCGTAAGGGTCCCCCCTTATGCTTTTTTAGCCAAAAAAATCCGAAATTTATTTTTTTCAAAAATTCATAATCTTAAAATGAAGAGTTAAACTAGATGCCAAATAATGATCAAAATGAGCTCGGCATCGACAATCGGTTCAGTTTTGACAAAGCTATGGGTGTTTTAAGTCTTAGAAGAACTTTACAGTGTTTGGCCACTTTACAAGTCAATTATTTTATCATCATTTATCAGAATCACTTTTCCCATAGTTTTTTATACTCTTTGTGACACCCACAACCGAAAAGAAATATAATATCAAGAATCAATTTTTTTAAGAAATTTTTTTTAAAAAAATTATAATGTAGTAGTACACGATTTTGTTTGCAAAAAAAGTTTGAAAAAATATATTTTCTGAAGTACATAAGCCATGATAAGGAAATAAAATTGAGGACAAATAATCACCAAAATGGCCTCGCGATGGGAAATCTGTTCAGTTTTGACAAAGTTATGTCAGGTTGAAGTTTCAGGAAAGCTCATGTTTGGTTTTTGACAGAAATTGAACAACCGTAGAGGGAAATATTTTATATCTTGATTCATATCGGCTTAAACATTTTTACGCTCGCAGCTGCATCTGCCAGGAGGGCTGGTACGGTCCACTCTGTGCACAGGCGACAAATCCCTGCGACTCCTTCAATAACAAGTGTTATGAGGAGGCAACTTGTGTGCCGCTGGTCAATGGCTACGAATGCGACTGTCCGGTGGGACGCACCGGCAAGAATTGTGATGAAGGTAAGTTCAAAATAGCATCACTCTAAAAATAATACTGTAGCTGGAATGTAATATTTGGAAATTTACTCGCTATAGAAATACGTTCACTTAGCGATGTCTCACTGACTGGTCGGCGTTCGTATCTGGCTGTGCGGTGGCCCTATCTTTATGATGGTGGCGATAAGTTGGGCGCCAAGCGATCGCAAATGGTTAGCTATCGTAACTTTACCAAGAAGTTGATGCCACCGAAGCCCATCTCGACGCCCAGCACACATTTCGTGATGAAGCTGCTCAACGAGGTGGAGAAGCAGCGCAGCTTCTCGCCGGTGCCGCTGATGGGCTCCAAGAGCTTCGAGGAGCACCATCGTGTGCAATTCTTCTTCATTGAGTTTCAGCTGCGTCCACTCTCCGAGCGTGGACTGCTCCTCTATTTCGGCACGCTCAACAACAATCTGGACAAGAAGATCGGATTCGTTTCGCTGTCGCTGCAGGGTGGCGTCGTTGAGTTCCGCATATCGGGACCAACCACTCATGTGACTGTCGTCAGAAGCGTTCGCATGCTGGCCATTGGCGAGTGGCACAAGATCAAGATGGCACAACGTGGACGCTGGCTGACATTGTGGGTGGAGGGCAGCGCCTCCTCAGCACTGGCACCCTCAGCCGAGGTGCTTGTCGAGCCAGATTCGCTGCTCTACATTGGCGGCCTCAAGGATGTCTCCAAGCTGCCGCACAATGCCATCTCCGGCTTCCCAATACCCTTCCGTGGCTGTGTTCGCGGTCTCGTCGTCAGCGGCACTCGCATTGTCCTCAACGAAACAAATATCGTGGGTAAGTTACTTGTATACGAAATGTCCTTTTCGGCAAGGGAGCTCAAAATATAAATTCTCTAAGTAAACTAAACATATTTTCTTTTCTTCCTAGAATCTCGTAACATTCGCGATTGCGATGGCACCGCCTGCGGTGGAGATTCCTGTGAATCTGGTGGCCATTGCTGGCTGGATGAGAAGCTGCAGCCGCACTGCATCTGCCCGGATTATGCCAAGGGCGATCGCTGCGAATATTCGGAGACCTGCAAGCTGATTCCGTGCAAGAATAATGGACGCTGTTTGCGCAGTGGCCGCTGCTCCTGTCCCAATGGCTGGGGCGGCTTCTACTGTGAGATTGGTGAGTAGCTTGGCTGTGGTTCACTGACCTCCACGCAAGACTAATTGAAAGTTTTGGAAGAGCTATGGACAACTGTTTTTTATTTCATATAATTGCTACTTCGTGTGTCTGGCTGTCATTATCTGACTCCAAGGGATGGGTAGCGGGATGGGGGAGTGGGCATTCGTCATCGAATTAGTCAAGCGCCAGATGTTTAGTTAGTGCTTAATGTCCGTGACAGCAACAACCACAGCAACAACAACAACAACAGTAGCTGGGCAGCAATGAAAGGCATAAATCATTTCACTTGAAAATCTTCAAAACGGGTTTCATAAATCTCCAAGTGCCGACTTGAAGTTCAATGTGTCAACGAAGTAAAAGTTAGTTTTGTTTTTATACAGAAGCTACGCAAAGATCTTAAAATGTCAGATAACTGATTTTATTTTATATAGTAATCAGATCTTTTGCTGTTCATCGCCTAAACAAGTTTTCAATTTCGAATGCTAAAAGCAAACGACAAAAAAAAAACCAACACAGATCTAACACAACAATATTATTATAATAATTAGAGATCAACAGCGAGAGGGGTGTGGGGGGGAGAGATAAAAACAAAACCATTAACAGCACCATGAATCTTACGGTCTGGTGCGCAGCGGGGTCAGGAAGTTGAATACGCAAAAAACAACAAATTGCAGATCTAAAATTTTAAAAATAAAAAAATAATTTACATTGCTCAGAGTTGAATGTGCTACAATAATAGAAAAAGCATTGGAAATGCGACCTATTTGCATAGGCGAACACAAAAGAACTTGCACTGGTTCAGAAACTGAAAAAAAATCGCAGAACAATGGAAGCTATATTTAATGAGAAAAAACATTATATAAGCAGAAGCTATGGAAATTTGTGCAAATATTATGATTAAATAACACATATGTACATGCATGTATGTATTTTAAAATACATTCAAAATAAGAAGACATTTTTAAGAAATGTTCACGACTTAGAAATGAAACGTGCAAAGACAATAGGAAAAATATAAAAAATAAAATAATAAGTATGTATGAGATGATATTCAAGATCAACTCTAGATATCATCTGATTATACATATGTTTTGGCTATAAAAGAGTTTTATGATTATTCGTTTCGTATTCGTTGGCCCGGCTGGCTGGGTTATTCAATTGCCGGTTGGCACACAATCAGCTGGCTGAGAGCCTTTCACTTATTAGCAAAGTGAATTAACATGCCACTAATAACAATAAGCCATAAGCAAGCTGGTGAAAACACGAAACAACAAGTGCAATCAAGTTGAGTGGCAGCAAATTGAAGAAAACAAAACGCAAATTCATAACAAGAATAAAAGCCAAAAGTGGCAAAACAGCGAAACAAGATGTAGACAACAGATTTGTTAGACTGAAGCAGCCAAAGAAGCGGCAAACGAGATCAGGGACTTGCAGACGCTCTCCATAGCAAATGGTATAATGAGCTTGCCACAGCTGATGATGATAATCACTAGAGAGAACTGAGTATCTACGAGATACAAAAGTTTAAATACTCTTTGCAGACATATAACAAATATCTATATGTATTTTTGTAATAAAAGTTATAATCCTTACGGTTCCTGGTGAAAATAGAACCAACCACATAATGGGCTTAAAGTTACATAGGTATAGGTAGTTAGATATTTCAGGGGCAGCGAAAAGAGGTTTCCATCCAAGATAGATATAGATACTAAAATGATATAGCCTCTGATTTTTCAAAAGTAATCGATAAAGGAACAGTTTTAAATAGCTATATCGAATCAGATGCTGACCAAGAATAGATATTTACTTAATAAGATCTCCTTCACTGCGTTACACATTTCATGACATTATTATTATACCCTCTCAGCAATGGTATAATAATGATCATATCTATGTTTCTTAATAATGACGTTGATTGCGTTGCAGCAAAGTTGTTGTTGATGCTGTAATTTAATTATGCACTTGTATCACACACACACACACACACACACACACATTTACATGTTGCACATGCAATATGTTTAATGCATTTCCCCGCCCCTCGCTCTCATTGTCTCTCTCTCTCTCTCTTAACTCCATCTCGGTTGCAGCGCTAAGTAAGCCGACAACGCCAAGCTTCCGGGGCAACAGTTACCTGATCTTGCCGCCACCTCGCATCCCCATGAAAGACAAACGTCGCGGCCCTTCGCTCTATGTGCGACCCCGCGAAGCCATACAAATCTCGCTGAACTTCTCCACCATCGAGCCGGACGGTCTGCTGCTCTGGAGCGAGCACAATTCCCTCAAGTTTTTGGGCCTTGGCCTGGAGAATGGCCATCTGAAACTGGCCAGCAATCTGCTGGGCAGCAACAATGACACAGTTCAGGCTCCGGCCAGCGGTTTCATCGCCGATGGCGCCTGGCACGGCACCAGCGTCCTCTTGGATCGCACTCGCCTGGAGCTGCAGCTGGATGGCGAGGTGATATTCACTGAGCGGCTGCCGGAGCTCAGTCGTCGCATGACAACAACACCAACGACATCCTTGCAGCGGCAGCGTTCAGGCGGCAAGGAGCTAACAATTAGCTACGAGGACGTCTTCTATTTGGGTAAGTGCTGAAAAGTATTGCAACCTTCGACTTTCCCCCGTCAAATAAGATGTATTTAATATTATCTTTAATTCTATATGCTAGCTTTGTTTAGTCTATAAAACTGGCTGCTCTCTATTATCGAAATTAATTTATGTGAATTGCATATGCATGATTTTGATATAATTTAAATAGAATATATAAAATATTGACTAGACTAAGCAATTTTGGGCTAAAATAAAATAACAGGTTCAAAAGTTTACCAATCTAGGCAAAAAATATATTAAAATAGGTTAATATCAATTATATTTTTGCTAGAAAACGTATGAGCTTAGTTTATTAGGAGTTGGAAATTATTGCCTTAATTCAAATTAGCTTTATGACTGACAAGTTGACATCTCTGATGCTGGGCTACTACACTGTAATTAAACTTACGAAGAGAGTCAAAGGTAGTGCACAATTTCGGTTGCACCGTGACGTCACAAAATGTATCTTTACTTTTGAAGCTCACAAAGCTCAACCTGTGAATTTGATTCATACTTCGCGTGCGAGCATTTGCTTCATCAATTAAAATTAAAAATAAACAGTTGCAGACTTACCGTCTTGTAATTAATAAATACTGCTTATTGTTGCTCGTTTGTCTTTCAATTCGCTCACTGCACTTCACTAAAACTCGGCTTCATTGATTACTCAAATGTAGCTGTTAAGCGAATGTAACGCCGGGTGACGAAAGTACGTGTGTGTGTAACAGAGACATGAATATGAATATCTATAGGCAAGAGCAAGATAGTTGCGTACTTTCGTTATTGTATCTGAATTATTTATTAATTAGCGGGGGAGAACGTCCGAGCCACTTAAGTTACTTTATTTAAGCCAAATCTGTATACTAAAATACAAAATTGCATAAGCTTGTAAAGTGTTTAATCAAGTCACCGCCAATAACATTTTGTGATGCATTAAATAAACAACCGCAATGCAACCGCCGCGTCTAAAGGGTTTTAAACTATTACTAAGCCAGAGTTAATAGAGATGTGCAGCGACTCAAAACATTGTATCGATTAAAAATATCGCTGTTAAGCTCAAATGAGCTGTTAACTGTTGCTCCTACAGGTAGTATGGTGTTAACAATCAAAGCTAAATATCTATAAAACCTCTAAGCAGCAATCAAAACCAGTTTTATTTAATTATTAATTATTTTTCTTTATCAAATCTTATTATGCGTTCTGCTACCACTTTGTGCTGCTTTTATGTAAACATATGTTAGCTAACAGAGCACTGTTATATTTGTAAATAAATGTGAATGTTATTTGAATTCCCCGTTCAACAGGTGGTTTCCCCAATGAGGACTCTGTAAGCAAACGGACGCAAGGCCGCTACTTTGAACCGTTTAAGGGCTGCCTGCAGGACATACAATTCGGTGCAGAGTCCAATGCCGTTATAAGTGATTTCTCGACGTATCAAGGCGAGAATATTGGCTCTTGTGATTTGCACGGTGATGAACCGATTGTTATATAAATCGACAGACGAATAAAAAAAAAAGAAGAAAAACCAACAAAAAGAAATAGACGAAAAATAATTGTGTAGCCTAATATTCGTATAATCATGTGAATTGCAATTAAATAATTGCGAACGAAATTTCAAGTAAAACTTATAATATGAAATACCGAAAATTAGGACTAAGTTAAGTTTTAAGGCAATTTATATCAGCAGAGGCCCCTTCATAAATAATTGAAAGTATACAGATTGGGGGGCTAGCTATATGGAGCAAACGAAATGGAACGTAATTTTGTAAATTTTATAGAAATAACAGACAAAAAAAAAGGAGAAAAAAAAACCAAAAGTTTAGATTAAAAAAGAAAAAGTCATTTAACGGAAATGATAATATAAAATGTGGTTTATCAATAAATCGAACAAGAACTAAGAAACACTTGAACAAAATTGTAGTTTAGGCTCTAAATCTAGAAAAAATACCAGATAATTCTCTTACGTAAGTGATATTTAATGTGGAATACTGATAAATATGAAATGAAATGCATATGACAAAGAATGAAACACCCTCCTTAATTAACAAATTTTTAACTGATATTGTATATTTTTTTGTTGAGCCAATTTTTGTTATGCAAGTGTTAGCATTTGTGTTATATACATATGGATATACCATATGTATATCCATATAACTTATGTGTTCTGTACCAAATCTTCTATATACTGCCCCTATAACAATTTCTGCCATTTTAATTTGTTCAATTTTTGGATAAAACTCAAATTTGCTTAGGTTTAATATTGTTTTCCTGTTATTTGTCTACGTTACTTATAATAGCAAAATGCTACTCAAATTGAAGCCATTTAGTTGCCTTGTAGTAAGTTAGTGTATAACTCTCGATATGATTTATTGTTTTTCAAAAATCTACTCAAAAACTTTGACTCTTCATATAAATTATGAAAATTATACAATACAACAAATATTATTCTTATAAAATGAAATCAAGTAGCAAAAATAAATAAAAAAGTAAGATAAAAACAAATATATATATATATATATACATATATACAATACTTTATTATACAATTAAATGAAAGAGTAACAAAATAAAGAGAACAAAAATGTAACCGAAACTACATTAAGTATGTACTAATTATTTCGAGTTATAATTTCAAAATAAAACATAGAATGAGTTAATAAGAGCAATATGCTGCTGTCCTGTCTTTTTATGCGTTTGTTTAAACATTAAAGGTAAGTTCTTTCATTTTAATAACATTTGACTATTATGATTCCGATAGACATCAAAGAAGATTTTTAATAGAGTAAACATGTCAGTCAAGCTCAGCCTTTTTCGGTAATTTTGGAGCAGATCTTTGCGACTTATGGCAACAGCAAAAATGAGTACGGTTTCCTTCATTTTCGTCGTTATTTCCATTTGATTGTTTTCGATCGAGTTTACGCTGACTTCGCTGGTCAAATAAGGCTTGAGCTGAAAGTATTAAGAAAATTCGATCAATAATAATATTTGGTAATTTTTTGATTAACTCACCGATTTCCGTAAAACAATTATTCACATTCATGCAGCTCACCGATGATGTTTCCATGAATATCAGATTATTACATGCAGCATATTCCTCGGCTTCGTGCTTTGTTACTTTACGTTCTTTATCCATATCCGCTTTATTACCAGCTATCACTATCACCAGATCTGGCGAGACCTTTTAATATGTGGTTTTAGTAAGATTTACATAAAAAGAACACTCATTCCTTGCACATTTATAGATTCAGCCACTCACCCTTTCTCTAAGTTCGGTTACCCAATGCTGAGCCTCTTGAAAGCTCTCTCGATTCTGTATATCGTATACAATGAAAGCGCCATTACAATGATCATAATACGAGCGTAGTAACTCTCTATGGCTGTTCTCAAAATCACCTATGAAATTATGCGATATATTTCGAATTGTGAAACTCACCGTTCCTGACCAGAAGTATCCCAGATCTTCAGCCTAACGACTCCACTAGGCAGGCAGACTGTTCTAACCCAATATTCCACACCAACTGTGGCTGTCGGTTCCGATAATGTTGGTGCTCTATCCGACACGTAGCGCAGGAGCAGGGATGATTTACCCACAGCAGCATCACCCAACATCATAATTTGAAATTGGCATTTCGATCTGAAGCTTGAAAATCGCTTCATGCTGACAGGTCTGAACTCATTAAACTTAGGTAGCTAACTGAACCTCGGTATAATAAAAAGTATTTTGAGAGGTTTATGCAATGTTATTGTTGCAAATGATTCAACTCGACATCGTCATAATTCATGGGTAAGGAACGCCCCTTCTGGATTGACGATAAGCCGAACATAGCTATCAGGACTTACATTAACTTCTCGAATGCGTTGCTATGTGATTAAGTATTATACTAAGTCTTACCTCTAGTTAATTTTATTCTATAGTATACAAATCTGCATTATTTTATAGGATTTGACAACTGCAACAATAGCCTGGAGATAAATTCGGCTGCTTAGGAACTGTTCTCGCCTCTAGTTCCTCAGCTGAAACTCAAGAACGATTAGTATTTCTAGTTTTATGAAATCTATGCTTAGCATTATTACAGACCTATTGCAGCGAAAATTTCGGTAATATTTTGTCCAGTTTTGGCCGAGGTCTCCATGAATATATAGCTGTTCTGTTGAGCATACGATTGCAGCTTCTCAGAACTAACGCAAATGTCGTCCCACAAATCCACTTTATTGGCGGCAATAGCTATGACCAGATCCTCGGGCAGCTAAAGTACATCAAGCGACTATATATACTGTATGTTTCAGTTTGTTGTGTGAGCATACAAACCTTTCTACGCACCTCCTTGATCCACTCCTTGGCGCGCACAAAACTCTCCTGATCCTGCACATCATAGACTATAAGTGCAGCCTGCGCATCCTTATAATACATATGTGCCAGGCTATGCCAGCTATCCTTAAAGCATATATATATACATCCTCTTAAGCACAATGTCCAAATGGATACTAACCGTTCCTCACCAGCCACCTCCCAGGAATCAAATTTTAAAGACTGGTCCAGATATATGCTGGAAAATGAGGCAACCAGCGTATTTTCCTTAACGTTCAGATAGCTCCCTTTTGTATGGTGTAAAACCAGCGATGACTTGCCCACCGACGCTGCGCCCAAAATAACCAATTTGTAGCGCCTTATCAGCCTGGGCATGGTTTCCCTAAATTTAGCTACCGTATCGCCATTTTTGTGGCGCAATTGTATTGCCATTTGTAGAGCTCAGTTCTGGACTAACCAACTGCAACTAAACACCGCTGCGAACTACAGTAGGGAACTACGTAGGAGAGCATCCTCCTCAAAGCTCTTTGTTCTTAATATATCACAATGGAACTGCTGGATGACAAATCCTGAATCAGTAATGTTTCAACTCTCACTGGAATCAATACACAATAGCTGTTCGAATTAAGTAAGTTGTCTTTAGGGCACTAATAAATTTAAATCTTCTAATAAATGTTGTTTTTAAAGTATATAAATTATACAAATTAATTAAATAAAGATTATATAATTATTAACAAAGTTCCAAATCCCATAAAATTTTGATTCGACTTTAGTATATGTATATATATACGATTTTTTATTATAAATGTTAAATTTAAATACATACATACAACATAAAAATTATAAATTGGAAAAATACACACACATCTGTTAGGCGTCGATTCATTGTTGTTGTTTTTTAGTTATTGGTGTTTTGTTACTTTTGCTTGGTTGATCGCTGGTTCAATATATATATATATATTTATCTATATATTGTATATAGTAAGTAGATAAGAAATCAAATACGATTTGTGAATCGAGATAAACAAATGTGAATTTATGGTAAAGTATTTTTCAAGGTTTATTTTCTCTCTTGTTGTTGTTGTTGTTGTTGTTGTTGACGACTTCACCTTATCGGCTTAAGCTTCATCTTATTTAGAATAATGTGTTTTTACGATAATTGTTTTTAAGATAGGGGTAGCATTAAATCTTTGATTGCTGCTAAAATGTGAAATAAAAAAAGCTAAACATAAATGGAACCAAAAATTGTACAACTATGAATAATTTCTTTCGATTTTGTTTTGTATTTGTTTTTTGTATTTTCATTTTTCATATGTGTATATATATAATTTATATAAATTGCAACTATCACACGTGCCCATCGCAACTTGACAGCCGGATAGGCACACACATTGCCACAGATCGAGGACGAGCGAATCTTCAGCTGCTGATCTGATCTGAACTGAACTAAACTGAACTGATCTTCGGTTTTACTTTCTTTTTTTTTTGAGTTTTGTTTTTTTTTTTTTTTTGGAACGCTGCTGAGAACAACTGCAACTGGAATTTCTCTGGTTTCGACACCCATTTGGTTTCGCAAACTTACACGAACTGTAAGCTTTACAAACATTCTTAGCAAGTTTCTTAAGTTTTTGTTTAATTTTATACTCTCTTTTTTTATACAATTCAATTTTAAACATTTCTACGACACGACGTGAACTCTCGAAAACATTTCTCCGCTTTCATTAATTTTATTAGTATTATAATAATTTATAATGCGTTATTTGAAGGTTTCGCATCTGGTTGAGATGAAATTGAAGGAGGAGCTCTCTAAGTGGCGGTCATGAACTATGGGGCCAGAGATAGAAATATGTCTGGAGCGCTTTGTTCCATTTTGATAAATTGTTTGCTTGATTTTTAACGGGGCTATGTGTTTTTATTTATACTAACTTTTCGCTTTTACGTTTTCTTGGTTGGTTGGTTGGTTTTTTTTTTTTGTTTTGTTTTGTTTTTCCATTTAATTTAATTTATAATTAATATTATCTTTATGTTCTGTGTTTTGTTGTTGTGGTTTTTTATCATCATCATCATCATTAATCATGAAAATTAAATTGTTTGCCCTTATGAGCCGGCTTTAGTTTTAAATTTTAAATAATTTTTTATTTATAATTATCAGCATAAACTTTTCAAATCTCTCGTTGGAAATTTCATTTTCTGCAATGACAAAAAGCAACCAATTTAAAAATAAATTCACTATTATCCAATTAAATAAGCTGATGGGCGCACACACACCTACAAAGGGACATCACTTGCAGCAGTTGTTCGTCGTTTGAGTTGGTTCGTTTCCATTTGGCTTTATAACAGATCCTTGATTGTTGTCGTTCTTGGGTAGTTTCTTAGCTGCAATTAATAACATTAATTATACCATTCCATTGATTTCTTTATGAGTTTATAATTACCAATTGCCAAGAAGATATCATTGACATTCATGCCCGTCTTCGCAGACGTTTCCATGAACAACAAGCCATTCTCCTCTGCATATTGCTTCGCCTCGTCGAACTCTACGACGCGAATGTTCGACAAATCTGCCTTATTGCCAGCCAACGCAATGACAATGTTCGGTGAGGCCTGTAATCAATGAGAAATAATTAGTTGTAAGTTAACAGATAGAAAAATAATCACAGTCTATATACTATAATTAAATTAGTATTGTTCTATGTATATAATAATTTTAATTAAAAATAATAAATTTCATTATGAAAATCTATGTTTTATCTGCATTATTTTATTTTGTAAAGACCTTAGGTATTATTATTGCAAATTTATTAATAATTTATTAAAGCCTCACAAAACTTGGACTTTAGTCTTTTAAAAACACCTTCCACTGGCCATGATTTGTACTTGAATGCAATGAGGCGTGAACACTGCCGGAAACAATGAATGAGTTCAATGCACGAGACAATTCAATAAATATGAAACATGAACAAACAAAACAATGCGAATTACATTAATAGGAACATTCTGCACGATATACACTTGTGATTACATTGACCTTGAAGCCCAAGAGGGAGAGAGAGAGAGAGAGAGAGCCCCATTTGGTTTGTGAGTAAGATCGTTTACTCACTTGTTTATGCAGTTCCTTGACCCAGGTCTTTGCACGCTGAAAACTGTCCTGATTCTGTATGTCATATACGACGATTGCGGCCTGCGCACCTCTATAGTACATGGGAGCTAAGCTGTGATACCTGGAAAACAAATAAAGTTAATAAATATAGTTTATATACGCTATATATGATTGTTCACTTACCGCTCCTGGCCGGCTGTATCCCAGATCTCGAACTTTACCACCGTATCCTCTATGCAAATGGTTTGTGTTAGAAAGGCTGCACCTATCGTGCTCTCCTGGTATTCATGGAACTGGCCCTTGACAAAGCGCAGCACCAGCGACGATTTACCCACTGCTGATTCGCCAAGTAGCACCAACTTGAACTGGCAACTTTTATTCTGCGATGTGCCATTGGGGCGTTGTGCGGCTCCAGAGCCGGATCCCCCGCTGCGTGGTGTTGTTGCCATATTTTTGTAGTTTTTGTTTTGTTGCTGTTGTTGCTGTGGTTTTTGTTGTTGCTGCTGCTCTGCTAATTGCGCTTAAAACTTAGCAAAATTGTTGATGTGAAATATTCTCTGTTTGATGAGTTTGCGGACGGTCAAAAAATGCTCCTATTTTTCTCTATCTTCCACTGTCTGTCTCTTTTGTGTCAGCGCGTTCAATCTATAAAAGATAATTAATTTAATTTATGTATGTTTTGAGAGCACTCTGCACTCTACAAATATATAAAGGCGACTGAGAAAGGGAGAGAGAGAGTGAGAGAAGACTGATTTGAATAACGCCCATTTAAAAAAGCCGAAATACTGAAATTGAAACCATTGATATTATCACGAGTAAAATATACATGTAAATATATATATATATATATATATATATATATATATATATATATATATATATATAAATCTTTACAGTTGCCATTAAAAAAAAGTCCAAGCAAGGAAAACTAATTTGAATGGTTTCATTGTATTTTTTCAAGTTTAATACAAGGGCCTAGATTCTGTGAATATATATTTTATTATGAACTAAATGTTTGGCAAACCTAGCATGGTCGGAGGCCAAGCCAAAATGTTGATAGCATTAACTTATAAATAAACTCATATGCAAAACATATATACATATACCGTACTTAACAGCAGCTTAAAACTACTCAAATGCTAATTGAGCGACAAAGTTCAATGTCAAGAATGAGTGGAATAGAAATGTTTCGAGTGGCGAGCATCAAACATAGAAACAAACACAAACACACACAGCCAGACACACACACTCACACAAAGACACACAGTTAATTGCAAATTGCGCTAATCACAACAAAAGCAACAGCAACAATGTAAGCAAACAACAACAATTAGGGGAACAACTAAAAATACTTCAAACACGCGCAACAAAAAAAGGCGAAACCTTAGAAATGCTTAGGCGCAATTATTGTTTCTTATTGTTTGTATGTGTTAGTGTGTGTGTACGAGTATGTATGTGTGCTCTGTCAGCAAATGTAAAAAGGGGTTTTACAGCTTTGCTCATCTGGTTACATTTTTATTTCTGTACAAACACACACGCACACTAAGACAATTGCAAGCTGTTATCTTTTGAAGGTTTATCTTATCTGCATAGTAAGCGCTTTACTCACTCTATGTATATAAACCTCGCCCGCTTGGGCTACTACTAAAAATAATATAAAAAGCAGATAAATTATTTAACAACAGGCCCTAAAACACAGATATTATATATTAAAGTTTGGGCAAAGATTTACTTTTTCACTTATGCAAATATATATTTACTGTAATGTTAACAGATGTAAGATCAAAGCTAGACTTAATATGTTAACATTAACAGAACCCGTAGCGTTTCCAACTAAATGAAAGGGAAGAGAATACTGCTAACAGAGATAACGAGAGTAAATTCAGAGAAGCCTTTACAGCTGTTATCAATACATGTTATATGAATCATTTCTACTATCCATTTCGCATGTCTTGGACCGTATAATGTAGAACTTGGGAATGTCGAGTTTTAAATCGATATAATAAAAATCCTTACATATACTATATGTATATATTTGAGCCTACACATGTTAGCTCCCACGTACAGTACATTAACATTTTGCGCGTCAGTATCTTTACAATTAATTAACAGCATTATGCTAAACTGTACAGAGAAATCTTTTGACAGACAGCTTTGAAAGAAAAAGAGAGTCTGAAGCGCAGATCTCGCTGTTGAGAGCATGCGGATATGGAGGGGTGCGGGATGCGGGTGCAGGCACTGGAATGCGATAAAAATCAATGCAAAATGAATTATACAGTTGAAACAGGCAAGAGAGAGAGCGAGAGAGCAGGCAGGAAGCAGCACAGAGAAAGTGAAATGCACCGCATATTGTTATTGTTGCTTTATTCAATTAGCCGTCAAAGAAAACACTAACACAATAAATACGTTGTAGGAAAACTTGCTGCACTGACATTTTGCGTTTTCTATTGTTTGCCTCGTTTGAGACTCGTTTGAGGTTTTGGCGCTTTGGAGCAAAGTGCACACACACACATATACATATACAAATAAAGTTGTCAAGCGCGTCTTACACACACATACAGACAAAAATCAAATTCCCAAAAGAGTGTCGTTATGCCCTCTCTCTCTCCATATCGCCTCTCTCTGTATTATGACGTCGCGACGTTGCATTTTATCACAATTGTATTACAAACAAATTATTCGAGTCATTATATTCTTTTTTGTTGCTTCACATTATAACTAATCACAAGATCACATGATTTTAAAGGCAAATATTGTACATTTTTTGTACAATATTGCTAGTTTGTTAAGCAAATATTAATATAATTTAATTCACACATACATGGATACAAATTTTAACATTGCTGGATATCTAACTATAAAACGTTTAATTTCGATCGAAAAAAAAAACAAAATTAACAACCGCCAACAACAAAGCGATGGGCGACCCCTTCAAAGGAAAATTCAATAAAATATAAAACAACGGTATAGCGACCAGTCAGGAAATTACCGTAGGCAACACTTGAACAGCTGACTATGCGTCATTCACACAGAAAACGAAACAACTGAAACACACACACAAATAGCAAAGGGTACAGAGAGAGTGAGAGATAGGGAGCGCGCAACAATACACACACACACACAAATCCACTGACATAGAAACGATTATATTTAATACTTGAATTTTATGATCGCTTGTTTCTTTTAATTTACTTGTATGCTGTTATCAAATTCAAATTTTATGGTTTAATTTTTGTTCTCCTTAACTAACACAAAGTCTTAGGGTGCACCTATTTGTATAGCCAGCATAGTGCAAGCAAAAAGTCAACAAGTGTAATACAAAACTTGCATGCGTAATTATTTGAAATATGAGTAAAAATACGAAATCATAGCAAAAATGGACCCCCATAAAAGTCAACTCTAAGCTAAAAATCAGTTCCAAAAACACGTCGACAGCTTTGTTTTTGTTATTGGCGTCAGCGATAATTAAAGGCGGATACATAAAGAGAAAAATAAAATGTGCGAATTTGTTTACATTGAGTGATTTTTACTCCGAAGAACTGCGAGCAAATATCAGAATGGAATTTCAGAGGAGGGCGGCTCGAGGAGTCGTTCGTAGCTGGCACTGCGATAAGTGACGATTGCAGATAAATCCGTAGACACACACTCTCTCTCTCACAAGCACACACACACACAAATGCAGCCCGCATTTTTAAAGACGCAAAAAAGCTAAACAAAGCATTGGGTAGACAATCTTCGTGATCTTCCCTCCCCCACCTTATCTCACCTGCCGCACACCTGTAATTCTACTTGTATTATATTCACAGTTATATTGCCCTTTTGGTTATCAGGCGAAAAAAACAAAACGCACATTTATAGCGCGGTTTGTGGCCACTGTGCGCTGCTGCAGTTGAAACACCAACACTAATGTGGACAAACTAGTGCTGTCCTGCTTGCGCGCACGCTTTCGCATGCAACGCACCCAATTTCAGGGCCAGCTGTCGCGCTCGCTCACACACGCAGCAGTTGTGCCTGTGTGTGAGGCGAATTGATTGCTTTGCGCGCTCTCTCTCTCTCTGCTATCGATGACGATTATAATGGTGGACATGAAAAATTTTATACAACTTTCTTAATTAATGGAAAAACAAACAGAGCTATTTTTACAAGTTACGCACTTTCAACTGTAGTATTAGAACTTTTGCGCACTTTTCACACACAACACAAACTCTTTTGTTTGTGTTTTTGATTTGACGATTTCTTATTTGCAGTCACGAATAATTTAAGAAACAAACGCAGGCAGACAGAGATAGACAGCGACTGGAAACTGTTCCACCCCCCCAGAACTCTCCTCCCTCTATCAA
Organism: Drosophila maculinotata; assembly: GCA_035045305.1. NCBI lineage: Eukaryota > Metazoa > Arthropoda > Insecta > Diptera > Drosophilidae > Drosophila > Drosophila maculinotata. Next base: position 6,407,637 of record JAWNPD010000038.1, on the reverse strand, counting down.
CAGTTTCAGTTTCTTGTTTTTGTCAATTTCGAGGCGTTGCATGCAAATGTCGTCTGTGACTTGCACTTTTTTAGCAACCGTTGCGATTTTGGCTGCAGTTCGCGAAGTCTATAGCATTTACCACTGTGTTTTGTTGCAATTATTGCGTTGATTATTGCTGAACTTGAATCCACTTACAATTTTTATTAGTGATGTGTATAAACATCGGAACATCAATGTCGATGCCTGCTGCATCGATGTTTTTCGATAGCTACTCGATAGCTCTTGCTTGTGATTTTTGACTAAATATCGACAAGTGCTACATTTGGAATTTTAAAATTTAATTTTGCGAAGTTAAAGTTACGTCGTTAAGAGAAAAAGATTGAGCACAGTTGTTTTTTTGGATACACGTTTCAAAGTACTTGTTATAGCAAAACAAATCATATTTTCGACTTAATATTGATATCGACGACTCATCCATTCGATTTTTAATATCGATGCGTATTTTTAAAATTTAGTGATAGGTTATGGAAATATTACTAAATAACAAGAGTGTTCTAGTCAAGACTGCCCGACTAGGAGATACCCTGAACCCAGTTCTTACCTTCATTATTCTTTATCTACATTCATACATACAAATACAAACAAACAAACGCTGCTAGCTTTAAAATAAAGCTAGCATATATGTAAATGTGTGAGTATGCCAAATCCGAAGGTCATACCTCTAAAAATACGTATTTTTCGATTTCTAGGGATTCGGAGGAGGTATCAAAAAAATATACATAGTGAATTTGGTGCAAATAGCTCTTATGACTCTCAAGTTATACCCAAAAAACACTGGTCTGGAATCTATATTTATCGAGAACTTTTGAACGGGACGACATATCGAAACTACAACCTTTTGTAGTCTCTGAGAAACGCGCGTTCATACAGACGGACATGGCTAGATCGACTCGACTATTGATAGTGATCAATAATATATGTATGTACACATATGTATACTTTATGGAATCGTAGATGCTTCCTTATGCCTGTTACATACTTTTTCACAAAACCATGATACCCTTTTTGCTATTTTTAATGGGATCAGGGTATAAAAAGAGAAGTAATGAACGGTTTATTTCAAAATTAAGAGGCAATTTGTTTCTTCAGTCAACTATGACGTACTTTACTTAGTTTTACTCCAAATATCAACAAAATAGATCTACATTCAAATTGTAACGTGTGCTATTAATAACAGCAGCTTCCTCCCACTAAACGTGACGTCAAGTCAGTGCTTGTCCACTTTACGTCACTGTGCGCAGATTTTATGCTTAGCTTGGTATTTTCGGTATTTTCGCGTATTTGGTCACATCGATCCGGTCGTTTTGAGTATTTTGCTAATGGCAGTAAACGGTAATAACATTGCGAGACTAGAAGTGAAAACGTCAAACAAAAATTCATGAAAACGCAGGAGTTGATTAAATATGTAACGCTTAACAGCAACTGCTCGACTTAATAAAACGTGAAAACATAAAATCTGTGATTTTACACACATAATTATACATCACCGCGTACTGTTGCTACCCAACACAGTGATTGACATTTGTGATCTGTGCTGCGCCTCCTTTGCTCTCTCACACACACACACACACACGCAAATAGTTTTCACAGCTGCAACGCAAATTCAAAAAGGAGTTTTGCAAATTTTGCGCACAGTGGTAATAAATAAATACAAGGTAAGCAATTTATTGATTTCATTCAAGTTTTTTTTATACTAATTAACTATTTATATTTTGTTAGTTTTTAAATTTTTTTAATTTAATTTGCCACAAGCTGTTGCACTTATGTATGTATGTATATTTATATATATATATATATGTGTGTATGTGTAAAATATAATTTTCACTAATCCTGGACTTATTTTGCACGTGGCGGCGGCCTATTTCAAGGCGTGTCTTCTCCCTATATATATCTTAAAACTTGCATTTTAAATTAAAATTTTGTAATTTTGAAGAAAAAAATTGTAGTTTTTAATAATTTTATTTTTAGTTTTTGTAATATTCAATTCAATTTCCTCTCTAATCCACTATTAATAAAAATATATGTACATGTATGTATGTATTTATATTATATATGTATGTACATATGCACCTGCACCGGAATTTTCCAGGCACAACAACACACAACCATGGGCGTACCTAGGGTATTGGATTTTCAGATTTTAAGTAATAAATACAAATAACTAAATAATATACATTTACATTTAGGTATCTTATTTTTGTGCATTATTAAAGTTGTTCTAAATCTATCATATTAAGTATACGTAACTTTAAAATGTAACTTAACTTATTTTAATTATGTTAAATTTTAAATGTCTGTAGTTGGTCTAAAGAAGGCATAAAATTACGCATACGTTTAATACTATATTAATTAAATATCGAATATGATGAATAGAATGCAATGATTAGCATAAATACATGCTACATATTCATAATCCAGCTTTTAATTCGTTTTCTCCCCGTTTCTCACATTGCAGATGGACTTAAAGCTGCAGCCGCTTATGATTGGCCGGCTGAAGAATTGAGCTGCAGCTGCCTGTGCCTCTTGGGGCGGCCATGAGGAGCATGTTCCGTCCTATCAAGAAGATTTTCACGTACATACAGAAAAATGCCAGCAACGGGACAATGTTTGGCAGCACAAACAGCATCATAAACACGGAGAATGAAAATGCTGCCACAAGCAGCAGTAGTGGCACCAGACTGAAGCAGGTGGCGGAGCAGCCGCTGCCGCCGTCAGTAGAGCAGGAGGCGGAGCAACCGCTTAATGAGGATGATGATGATGATGACATCGAGCGTCAAATAAAAACATCGATTATTGATGCCACCAAGGTGCATGCAGCCAAGTCGAAAATCGTGCTGCCGCTGCAGCTGCAGCTGGACGATGAGCTTGCGGACTTTGCCCATGAGCCGGTGACACTAGCCGAGGATCAGGAGATCGATGACGTCGATGAGGATGAGCTGGATGAACAGTTTCTCGAGCTGGACAATTATCCCAACAATGAGATTATTGTGCTGAACGAACAAGATCTTAATTTATCGATTGCCTCGGACAACATATCCGAGGATCCCCTGGCCATCGATGAGGAGGAAGCGGACAGCAGCGGTGATTTATTGTGGCTCAAGCTAGACGAGCCAAATGCGCAGCTCAATAACAGTAGCGTCACTGTAGCCGTTCCAGCAGCGACTGGAGCAGCAGCAGGAGTAATCAAGACGCCCACCAAAACGAAAGAAGATGAGTTGCGCAGCGATGGTGGTTCCGATTCAGGATTGGGCAGTGAAAATGATAGACACAACACATCAACAACAAGCCTTCAAAAGCCGCTGCGCTCGAATCTGAAACGTCGTCTGGACGATGATGCCATGGATCTGGAGTTGCTGCCCATAACGGGCTGTTCCAGCACACAGAAACGGCCGAAGCGTTCCATAAATTTTGACACCGTTAAGATCTACTATTTTCCGCGGCAGCAGGGCTTCAGCTGTGTGCCTACCGCCGGCGGCTGTACACTGGGAATGAGCGCTCGACACATTGCCTTCAAGACCATGACTCTCGCGGAGCATGCCTCCGAGCTGCGGCGCGCCCATCGCAGTCAGAATCAGGAGCAGCAGCAACAGCAGTTGCAAGCTCGTGGCTCCAGCAGCGATGATAGCGAGGAATCCGAGGAAGATTATCTGAGCGAGGGCAGCGGCTCCGATGCCGATGATGGCTCCAATGGCTTCCTACAGCCGGTGACCCCCAAGCAGCGGCGTGTCCTGCTCAAAGCAGCCGGCGTGCGAAAGATCGATGCCAGCGAGAAGATCGACTGCCGCGACATACGCAATTCCCGTGAAACGTGCGGCTGCTCCTGTCGCGAATTCTGCGATCCGGAGACTTGCGCTTGCAGCCAAGCTGGCATCAAGTGTCAAGTGGATCGCGCCATGTTCCCGTGCGGCTGCTCGCGTGAAGCCTGCGGCAATACTGTGGGACGTGTGGAATTCAATCCAACTCGCGTGCGTACCCACTATATCCATACCGTAATGCGCCTGGACATGGAGCAGCGCCAGAGCCAAGGACAGCCGTCGGGCAGCACCAGCAGCAACACTTTGGTCTATGCCTCCGGCAACAGCAGCACCAGCAGCAGCACCACTAGCATCGTTTCACCCGTCGTCGCCGCCCCGCATTGTTTTTTCATGCAGCCACAGTCGAACTATAGCTCCGGCTATGCCTCGCCAGCTTATACGCCCGAGACGAGCGTCAGCTACTACCAGCAGCAACAGCAGCAGGCACAACAACCGCAGCTAGATAGCCTCGATTCGGGCTTATTTGCCAGCGGTAGCAATGCCACGCCTTCCTACGGTGAGCTACTAGCACCCACCTATCATCCGACCCTCAGCTATGGCAGCACCCAGGTAAGTGAATCGAAGTGATCCACTGTACACAGACCCTATTTAATTGCTTGATTTGCCTTTGCAGCTCAACTCCTTCAGCGCCTATCAGCAGACAGCGGCATCATCCGGCGGCATTGTGTCGCCCGTTGGTTATAGTTCGTGTGCGGTGCCTTCCGTGCCTCCGTTTGGCAATGCCACCACCACTGCCTCGAATGCGACACAATATCAGCACGCGAATGCGTTAGAGACCACCGCCGCCACAATGCTCAGCAGCAGCAGCATATCCATAACAGCCAGCAGCTGTGCCACGGTTTTGGCCCGTCTCGGTGGCAGTGGCCCTGTGGACTTCATTAACCTGAATGCGCCCATTGGCAGTTCGTCGCGCCTGTCGCAGATCAATGATCTGTTGCAGCACAATCGTAATACCACCGCCGCTTTAGTTGCCGTCTCCGAGGGCTATGCCGCTGTGCGCAGCAGCAGTAGCAACACCACGACCAACAGCACCACCACCATCGATTCAATTGACACGCCGCCCATTGTGGAGGAGGCGCAACGCAGCTGCATGACCTTTGAGGAGCTGCCACCGCCGCTTATCAATCCCACGCCAATTGTCGCCGTTGTCGAACATCAGCATCACAAACAGCTACTGACGGTGCCCACAGCACCGCAGCCGCGCCAGCCACTGGACGTCAGCGCCAGTCTAGCCGAGTCCTTGTCGAGCTGCAACCACTAAAGTTGACAACGGGTCATTTGGGATAGTTTTTATAGCAATTTTACACAGCAGAAGACTTAATTATGTTTAAGTGGCAGCGTCGGAATCAAAATGCGTGTCTAGAATTAAACATTTGTTTTGTGGGCGACCCAATCCTTCCTCCGCGCCTCTGGACGTACTTTTCGGTAGCGGCCGGCATTCGTGTGCATTATAAATGTGAATATATATATATATATCACACATAATGCCTGACCGCCCCTTGTATAAATCAGTTTTAATTGTTACAATTCTAATTACTTAGTCTTAAGTACAGAAAGTAATTTAGTCACTTCGTTGCTTAGGTTTGCATCTTGAATAATTCGTTTTTTTTTAACACAACAACAATCAGATATATATAGATATATAAAGTTTGTAGTTATGTATTCCACACAGAGGAATATAAACATCTTCCCCTTACGTCTAGCGTTGATTCAACGAATTTAATCCAGCTGAGCCTTGAACAATTCATGTATAAAAGCAAATCCTTTTTATCTATAAATCTAAACTAATTTCTAATTAGTACCTTTTATTTTTGTCTTTTTTTTTATTTATTTTTTGTCCAAACAATCTGAAGAAGTTTTCTTTATAAATTTATTCCTGCATTGGATTAGTTACAAAATCTTAAATGTATTTCTGTTAATTACAAAAAAAAAACAATCTTTTCTGTATAGCCGCCAGCGCTCTTAAGTATTCAATTAGTTGTTAAGTTCCCGATTTTGACCTTAGCAGATTAGTCCTTATGAACCAACGGCAGCAGCAAACAACAACAAATATACATTAGACATGAATTAGTAATACTTATGCAACCATTAAACAAAAGCAGAAAACAAAAAGCAAAACAAAACAAGAAAAAAGAAAGAAAAGAAAACATAAAATGAACTAAATAAAAGTAAAAAGTAATTGCAATTATTTAAATAAATATTGAATACAAAATATAAACAATTTATTTGTATTGAAGGGTCTCCGATAAAGGGTCTCTAGTTCAGAGACGGATCTCAGGAATTTGTTTGTCCTGGTCAAAAGGCTTACAGAAATCAAACAATAGTTGGAGCTTGTATATAATTTTGTATTTTGCTAGGTATTATCGAATTTGTCTATAACTATATATTGGGCATTAACCTATAGCCAAGATCTGTCTATAATTCCCTGCCGATCACGTCGTCGTAGCTGACGCCAATTTGACGGCGTATCTGATCCGTAATGGCAATCAGTTCCAGACTGGCGGCATGTGTGTACTTGGGACTCTCCAGCAGACGTTTCTCAATGCATTTGCGCACCTCCTCCGCCTCGTAGCGTAGACCACACGAGTTGGTATAGTGGAAATCGAACTTGGCGCTGGGCAGCGGCCAGAACTCCGGCGGATTGTTGGTAAGCGTCAGTTGAGTGCAGCACCAATAGTTGGAGAGCTGAAAAAATATAAACGAAACTCGCTGATAATTATCAGTTTCAAGGTGCGCTGAGGTCACAACTGTGCGAGATAGGCTCACCTTAATCTCGCCTTTGGTGCCCACAATTATCGCATCATTGCCCAGATTCTCCAGACCCGTGACGAGCGCCATCAGACAACGATTGTCGCCATAGTCCAGAATGAATTCAGTTTGCACATCGACGCGATCTGCATTCAGTTGAGTGCCACTTGGAATGATCTTTACCGGAGGGGTGTTAAAGACAAACTGACCCAGCTGCAATGCATAGATGCCAATGTCCAGGGTAATGGAGCCACCCAACGCACGGCTGGCAATGCGCTCCACATTGGCCAAACGGAAGCCATGCTGCAACTTGACCAGCTTCACCTCGCCAATGCTATCGCTGAGCAGCAGCTCCTTCAGACGATCGTAGCTGGGAAAGAAGCGACTCCATATGCCTGCAGAGGGTTAAACAAATCGGAGAGGAAGCACTTACGGCCTGTACTGTGCGTCAGTCAGTGCTCACTTACCCTCCATCAGGAACAGGCCACGTTGCTCGGCAAGCGCATAGAGCTCTCGCGCCTGTGGCAGGCCCAGGCACAGTGGAGTCTCGCAGAGCACATGCTTGCCCCGTGACAACATGAGACGCACCACGGTATAGTGGAAAGGATTCAGTGTGCCCACGTATACAACATCCACCTCGTGGTCGAGGGAGAGCGCCTCAAAGCCATCGTAGTGACGTGCGATCTGATTGCGCTGTGCAAACTCCTGGGCACGCGATCCATCAACATCCGCCACGGCCAGCACAGCATGATGCGAGCTCTCAATGGTGCCCAGAGCAGTGACAAAATCTTGGGTTATCCGTCCAGCTGCTGCAATGCCCCAATTTAGTGTTTGACTCTGCATCGTCTAAAGATTCCTGTGTTGTTCCGTGTTGTCGCCGTGAATTTGCTGGCATAAATGTCAAAGGCGGATCTGTCGCAAGGTGCGCCAAGTGGGCGGCCTTATCAGACCCCAGCATCTGCATTCACTGCAATTATTTTTCATTTCATTCTCTATTGATAACGCTACAACCCGGACTGCCTGGAGTCAAAGCTCTTATACTTTGTACTGTAGTGCCTATATAAACATTGTATATATCCCTAAGTTGCTTTCAGTATAATGCTTTTGAGCTTATTTGCTATTATTAAAGAAAAAAAAATTGTTCACAGGTATAACCAAATCATTAAACCCTTTTGTCACATTATTATTGTTTTTTTCAACTTTTTTTTAATCTAAATTTGTTAATGTTGAAAGCCACACAATCTCTAGTCTTAGTCACATGTGTTGCGAATACTTAAAAAAACTTATCAGTTTAAAGACGAGCCCCTTTACTGGAAGTGATTAAAAGTTGCAGATCTTAACAGCAATCACATAATATCGGTTGTCTAACCTGTAATCCATACTTGTCCTTAGTGCTACCAAATGTTAAGCACAACAAAAAAGTGTCAAAAGGCCAAATAATGATCAAAATGACAGTGCTTAGGCACTTTAAAAGCCAATTTTTTTGTCATTTTTGTCATGATTTTTGACAGAAAAATGAACCATCGCAGAATACCTTTTTTAATACTTTTTGATACTAAATTAAATACACCAATAATCGATTAAAAATAAAATTTCAAGAATTTTTTTTTTAAATAACATTTTTGGTTAGGGTTCCCTTATGCTTTTTCGGGAAAAAGTTGGAAATTTTTTTTTTTCAAATCTGCCTAAACTTGAAATGTGTAATTAAAGAAGATCCTAAATATAGACGAAAATGACCTCGGGATCGCAAATCGGTTCAGTTTTGACAAAGTTGTGGGTGTTTGAAGTCTTAGAAGGCCATTTCTAAGGGTTTACAAACCAAATTGGGTCTTTACAAGTCAATTTTTTTGTAACTTTTGGCGTGATTTTTGACAGAAAAATGAACCATCTCAAAATCATTTTTTCAATACTTTTTTATACTAAATTTGACACCCACAATCGATTAAAAATAAAATTTCAAGAATCTATTTTTTGAAATATCATTTTTTTTAAGGGTCCCCCCTTATGCTTTTTTCGGGAAAAAAGTTGGAATTTTTGATTTTTCAAAACTGGCTAAACTTGAAATGTGGAATTACAGTAGATCCTAAATATAGACGAAAATGACCTCGGGATCGCAAATCGGTTCAGTTTTGACAAAGTTATGGGTGTTTGAAGTCTTAGAAGGCCATTTCTAAGGGTTTACAAACCAAATTGGGTCTTTACAAGTCAATTTTTTTGTAACTTTTGGCGTGATTTTTGACAGAAAAATGAACCATCTCAAAATCATTTTTTCAATACTTTTTTATACTAAATTTGACACCCACAATCGATTAAAAATAAAATTTCAAGAATCTATTTTTTGAAATATCATTTTTTGTAAGGGTCCCCCCTTATGCTTTTTTCGGGAAAAAGTTGGAATTTTTTTTTTTTTAAAACTGCCTAAACTTGAAATGTGGAATCAAAGTAGATCCTAAATATAGACGAAAATGACCTCGGGATCGCAAATCGATTCAGTTTTGACAAAGTTGTGGGTGTTTGAGGTCTTGGAAAGGTGATTTGTAAGGCTCTTTACTGTGTTGGACACATTTGAGTTATCGCTTGGATTTAGATTATATGCCTAAGATTCACTGAATGAGTTGTTATAAATCTTCGAACTTCTGATGATAAGATAAGGCTTTTATAGAATTTAGATCTTAATCTAACCAATTATTTAAATATAACATGTAGTATACTGATATAAAAAATTTAATCATCTCTTTAGATTTAATACAATTATTATTATATGTATTTAAATGTATGTATGTATATATAATATGTGTTTTTTTTTACTGCTCATCATATTTGTTGAGCACACCGATCTGTTTTCTGATCGTATCCTCAATTTCGGCGAATAGCAAACTATCCGCATGGCTAACGGTCTTATTCTCGAAATCGCCAGCGATTATGGATTGACGCACTGCCTCCGCCTCGTAGCGCATGGCCTCCGAATTGGCATAGTTGGTCGCATGCTTGCCCTTGGGCGGCAGCCACTCCTTCTCCTTGCCATCGATGTCGATCAGTTTGTTTGGCGACCAGAAGTCAATCAACTGAAAAATTCAATTCATTTGTGAATTTATAGCTCGAAGATTGAGATAAAGGGGAGTAAACTGTTTAATCGTGTTCAAAATTCAAGACAACATTGCACGTCTCAAAACCGAAAACAAAGACAAAAAATGCAATGAAATAAAAAAGGGCGTCGCTCCCTTTTCTAGTGTATATAGATGCGAGATAAGTTCGGGGGCTCAAAATAACTTTTTGTGGCGTCACGAAAACACTCGAGCTTTGATCACCAGCCGGCAACGTGAACACTTATCAATCGATGAGCGAAATATGGTTACTATTCACTTACCGTCACTTGTCCTTTGGTGCCCTTGATGATAGCCTTGTTGTCCAGCTTCTCCCGGGAAGACAAACGCATGCGAGCAGTCCGTCCGCCGCTGTAGGTGAGCGTGGCGCTGACATCGTCATCGATGCCCTCGGCATTGGTTTGGCCAGTGGCTGTGATTTTCTCTGGCGGCTCCTGGAAGGCCCACTGCGATGCCTGAATGGTGTAAATGCCCAGATCGTAGACGACACCGCCGCCCAGTTCGCGTTTCCTGCAAGGATCAGTTGTTAATCTACAATTCACCCAATTGCTTGGCAGCTTTCACTTACTGCAGACGATCGACGGCTAGCAAGGGAAAACCAAAGCTGACTTCCACATCCTTGATCTGGCCGAGGGCGCCGGTCTTGATGAGCTGTTGCACATGCTGATAGGAGGGAAAGAAACGGGACCAGACGGCCTCCATGAAGAAGCGCTTATTGTCCCTGGCGGCTTTCAGGATGCCCTCCACCTGTTTCTTGTTCATCGCCAGCGGCTTCTCGCAGAGCACATGCTTGCCATTGTTCAGCATCAGCAGGGATACCTCATAGTGCTGCGGATTCAGCACGCCAATGTATACCACATCTGGGATGGCATATATTTGGGTTATTGGTGTCAAGCCCGTCTTGCCGAACCGGACACTTACCCACATCCTTGCTCTTGGCCAGCTCCTCGTAGCTGCCATAAGCATTGGGTATCTCGTGCTTCTTGGCAAACTCGGCGGCACGCTCCTGGGCTCGGGCTGCCACAGCCACCACCTTGTGATCGCTGGCCGGTAGCGTGCCCAGCGCAATCACAAAGTCCTCGCTAATCTTGCCAGCGGATGCGATGCCCCAACGAACCAGGTTTCCCGACGACATGTTGAACGTTTCTGTTTTAAACCGCGAATGAGTTCTTTATTAAATATGAAAAGGTTGGCAAGTTTCGATGGTCTGGCAGTGTTATCAGCAGTGGGAACCAGTGATAGTGACAGAGAAAGAGAGAGCGAGAGGAAGAGCTTTAAGATAAGGTTTAATAGCATACACTTCAATCAACGTTTATCTCGATGCCCTTTGCAGAGGGTATAAAATGATTGGCATTGGGGCAACTACCCTATACCTTTTTTTTATACATATTCCTTCTCACAGAAATATCTATACTTGAATGTCTTTTGAATTCGAAACCATTATTGCTGTTAATATTTCATAGGGTATTCTAGAAACGTATTCCAAAAAAAATGCCTTCTCATTGTGGTTAATTTAAATGGGTTTTTCAGAAGATTAGAATGTTAGAATTTCACAACGGTTATTATTGACCTTTTTAATGACAGCATTAACAGTAAATCAATGATAGCTGTGTGATATTTATTTACTTATCTAAAGAATTTACTAAACAATCCCATCCTTCAATCAGGGCGAGTGTTTCACGTACATATGTATATGTTTGTATATAGTTGTTATTCTGTTAGTATTCACAGAGAGCTTTACATATGTACATATACATATACACATATATGTACATGTAGAATAACATAACAGATTGTCAATTGATAAGCTTTTATTATTATTTACATACATACTTTTGTTGACGAATGCAACAGGTGCAAATGAAGCTATAATCAGATATAGGTAATTGAACAACATAGCAAATACATATAATATATGTACATATATATTCTAAATGCTGTTCGCATTTCCAAACCATAGGAATGACCTTGAGCCGCTAATAATAATTTTATAATTACAAACATATATTGTATTACTGTAATACAATTTCAGCTATTGTGAAAACTCCCTTCAAATAATCGCAGCGTAATTGTAAAAGCTTACCGTACACTTGAACTATAACTGTAGAACTATTTCTATAAATAAAAACTTTCCACTTTGTTGTCGCCTCAAAAGTTTCCACTGTGCTTTAACAGTGGCCTAACAGCAGTTACAGTAAACAGCAATAACATTAACATAGCGACAAACTACTATTAACAGCGAATTTAATTTCTGCCAATTATGGTGATCTTTGTTTCTAGCAGATATTCTTATTTGTATTATATTTGTTGTAATAATGCGAGTACCTTATTTGAATAATATAACTTAAAGTTTGCAGCAAATTGAATGAACCACTATTGAAAACTTTGCCATTCGCATGTGCACGTAGCGCCAAAGTTGACGAGCCTCTGCTGCAAGTGCTCCACACTTGACGATCTGTGCTGCAGCCCTGGTATTTGTTAAAACTAAAAGCAGAGCATAGCTAAAAACGCGTCTGTAAACATGTCTGAACGCTCCAAAGGTGACGTGTCGAATCGAATCGTTAAAAATCCGCTGCTGAGCGCCTCTGTGACGGGTTTAAGCTACGATGATTATCCCAATAAGCCGCTCCTGCTGCCAGCAGCGCCTCCCATCGTCCATGCACCGCCCCCTCCGCAGCCCACGAACGCTCTCATCGCTGGCATTCTCAATCGCGGTAAGTGTGTCAGAGAGAGAGGGGAAAGGAGAGAAATTAGAGTAACGAGTCAGTTGCCAATTTGTAACTTGTTGCTTCTTTTTGTTTTGCGCTGATAAGCGTTAACAGTAGTCTTTAACAGTAGCCACTCTGTTAGTTGAACACTTTAATTCCAGTGTTGAATACGGTCCCCGAAATTCAAATTTATTTTTAGAAAGCGAATTCTTTTTAAGCTTGATTTTGTTTTTTAACCTGTTGATTTTTACCCGACATATTTTTCATTTTTGAAAAATTCTAAAATTATTATTTTTCAATTCAATAAAATGATTGATTCCAATATACTTTTGAAATATAATAATTTCCTTTAATTACTGAAAGTTCAATTTGGCGAGAGACAACTGTATTTTTTATTGGGGCAATGCTTAAGTTCCAAACTAATAGTTGTTGTTTTTGGCACAATCTTTCAAATTGTTTATCAATTTGATTAACCTATTCCATGCTGCGTGTAGAATGGGAGCGATAGGTGGGCAGCTCTAGCGACACCTTGCGTCGCTTGCAACACCAGACAATGCTCCACACGAGCAACACCATCAGCAGCAGTAACAGAATGGCGCCCAGACAAATGGCAGCAATTGCCGCCTCCGTCAGCACCACATCCCGCACATCGATATTAATGCTGCGCTGATTGCCAGCCGCATCGTAGGCGGTGATGGCCACCTTGGGCTCACAGCAGGAGGCCATGTAGGTGGCCTTTAGTGGCTCTGTAGTGCCCGCCGTATAATAGTTGCGATAGAAGAGACCTTCTGGTGGGATTGTCTGCAGGCGCAGTATGCCCGACTGCCAGTCCTGGGCGGTAATGTCCAGTGTCCAGAAACGATCCCCGCAGCTCTGTCCATCGTTCGACACAAAGTCACAGCGGTTGCCAAACTCCCATGAGAGATTGGGTCCAGTGGAGTCCTTGAATAATTAAGAGATTGTAATAAGACAGCGGAAAGTGGGAACATTGGGAACGCACCTGTGCATCAATGCTGGAGACCACCTTCAGGCTAACTGCCAGTGTGGCCGTTTCGCGTCCATAGCTGGTAATGGTGATCCTATCGGTGGTTCCAGGCGCTGTGCCCACAGGCACCAAAACAGTCAGGCGCACAGTGCTTGTCTCGCGTGCACGCAAATAGAAGCTGAAAAACGCCAAGATTTGCATTTCAGGTTAAAAATTGCCAGCTTTATATATAGATATAGATACTCACCCCGTTGGGCTGAGCTGCACCAGGAAGCGCCGTTCGTCCGTCACCTGCACCGTCTGATAGACGCGCTCTGTTCGCATATTTGTCACCTCGAAGAGCAGCGTGGACATTTGGCCGGCAGTGGCCAGCAGCTGTGACTGTGTGCTGAGTTCGATTTTGGTGCCGCAGCGTTGCAGCAACATGGCATTCAAGTTGGCACGTTGCGGTTCACCGGTCGCAGCCGCAAATTGTGTCTGATTGAGGCTCGTTGCTGGCTGCACCAGCTCCGTTTCAGAGAACGTTTCCACTTCGCTTTTGGGCGAGTCCAATTCGTTCTCCTGCTTCTCCTGCGACTCGGGAAACTTCAGCTTGGCCAGGCGTGCCACAGGACGCTCATTGTGTCCATGTGAGTAGTAGCTATCGATGCGTTTTATGATCTCACCTGCAATTGTTAGCATGAACAGGAATTCAGTTAGCTTTTAGGGGTATACATTTCAGCGCTCAATTAACACTTTTAATAATTTTAAAGAATATGAATTATTTTTGCGACTTTAAAATAATTTATAATATAAACATTACTTTTTTAGAATGTACGTTTTTTTTGGTAAAATTATTATCTCGCTTCTCAAATTTCGTGTCACGCTTGAAAACACGACACGCTGCTACTAATTCAAGTGAACACGTGCTTGTTGTTGTTGCTGGCAGCAGCATTCTATTGATGGTTTCGCTCGATTGGCGTAAACAATCATTTCGTTGAGATGACGCTGAGTTTGCCGCCTTCAAGGTTGATACGGTTATCAGTCAGTCAGGCAGGCCGGCAGGCAGGCAAGCCACTTATCACCAGAGCACCAGTTAGCTAGTCTTGTTTTCCTTCTTTCTCTACTTTGTGTCATAATTATAATTTTGTCGCTGTTCAGTTCTATGCGTCGCGCGCGTTCGTCAAGTCGTTTTTTTCAATTTGTTTCGTTCAAAATACAAATCAGCTTTAACACTCACCCAAAAAGACATCAGCTTTGCGTTCGGCGCGTATAAATACATTGTAGGTGGTGCTGGGCAATTGGGGCGTCAGTTGCAGCTTGAGGATTGTCGCCTTGCGCAGCTTGTTGAGCGGTACGTAGGCGTCTAGTTCTCCGTTGCTTGCATTTCGTGTATCGTTGGTCAATTTGAATTTGACAAGTTTCTTTAAATTTATGTCTAAGCGAAATATAAAAGGCACACATAAACAAATTAACAGGTGCTTCTTTGCCATTCACTGCGCACGCGTGCACAGCTGTTTGCGTTCAGCGTTGCCAGACTGTTGGCGGCAAACTCTGTACATAAAATAATTAATTAAATATTGTTAACCACTCTAGTTAAGCGCTGTAGAATATTGCAGTTTGATATGCAGCCATTTGTGCAAGCTTATATCATTTACGGCAATTATAAAACAATATTATTAAGCTTCAGCTCGCGCGCTGGCAGCTCTGTCAGCGCTGTGTATGTTATGCAGCAGCTGCTCTCTTGTTGGCGTGATTGCTGTTGTTGTTTGTTGTGAAAGGGAAAACAGTGCTGCTAAATACTTAACATAAAAACGAATGTTTTGCATTGGGAAATGAAACAAGTTATTAAACAATTTATAATGACGTGTCGAAGCTTAGTTGCCATCTGAAATGGTCCGCGGCGTAATATAAAAAGAAATTCGTACACTTTTGAACTTGGCCATGACAGTGAACAAATTTATGTATGTATTTGTTTATAATATAATTGACTATGTCGCAATTTTGGCAATAATTAAAAATATATTTTGCCATGTGTGTGTTTTGTAGACGTCATATTTTGGCAATATTTTGTGAAATATGTATAATCTATATACGCTAATAGTTTGCGCAGTTTTTGCAATTTTTCAATGTTGCGGCAGTCAAAATAACGGCTGACAAACTTCAATTGATTTGTACAGCATCTTTGCTGGTGTGAGTGGGAGTGTGTGTATAAGTGAGAGTGAAAGAGAGGGAGTGGGAATGCGGGCTTTCATCTGCCTGCTCTCTCATCGAGCGTGAAATAGTAACTTCCGCAAGCTCTTCGATAACTGTGTTTATGGCAAAAGTTCACTGCGTACTTATTTATGATTAGCAAACAGTGCAAATATTTTATTAAGAAATTTAGGTGGGGTATATTCGCACAGTAAATAGCAATCACTTTCTAATAATATAAAATGATTACATGTTTTACAGTTCATAAGAAAATTATCTGAATTACTCATCAATTACAGACAAGATTTTTGTACGGTATAGAATATGACCGGGTACAAGGAAGATAAACTAAACTATATATTTTAATGTTTAAATAGGGTATTGTGAGCTTTAATAAGCTGAAGATAGCTTTTATTTTATTTCTTGATTTTCGAATAATAAGCTACTTTATAGGCCATTGCGATAAGCGGTCACATTCACATTGGAATCTGTGCTGAGATAGAAGGTTCGACAATTCTTGAGTCATAATTGCCTTTTTGTCTGGTTTTCATTGGTGTAATCTATTTATATATAGAAAGAGTGTGAACTTTGATCGCGAATAAATACGTGGACTAGACGTTGTTGTGTGATTAGTGCAAGAGTCCGGCTATTTAATTCGAGACCAATTTGATAGCAATTACTTATAAGTGTATGATGCACCATTTGGTTAGAAAACAGTAATAATTTGTGCTGGATAGTTGAAAGTCGTGTTAACAAAGTGAGAGAAATGTGCAATACATATATGACTAGTACTTACGTGTAGGACAAAACAAAAATAAAGGACAACAGGTGCAATATCGAGTTTAATTTGTGCGCTGAGGATTGTTTTGTGAACTAAAGTTAAAAGTACGCCGAGAAATATTATTATATTATTTTTGTGTGTCTTTTAAACGCTCTTTGTTGTTGTTTTTATTGTAGACCCTTAATTCTAAACATTTATTACTTTATTGTGTAAAACATAAACATATATGTATATATACATATATGTGTGTATCTGTATGTATATATTTGAAGAAATTCTTTTGTACTACAAGTTAATGTTACGTTTTTAGCATTAAGCTAGCGTTTTGGTTAAGGAAAGCGTTGGGGATGGTTATTATAGTGGTGTTTTTTTTTTTTTGGCTATATATGTACATAAAATAGATCAGTTGGGATAAGATAGGCGGTCTGGTTAGTTAATATAGAACTTACAGCTAAGCACATATAAATAAGTACAGTTGACTCTTGAGACATTTTACAACACTGGCTTTAGTTAGAGATAGAATTTGATCGTGAACGAGTTAAATTAACATATAGTAATAATATAGTTAGCTACAAAACGACTTAAATCGAAGCTAGCCTAAGCGTGACCATACAAAATAACGAGTATGTGCCACTAAATTGAAGATCCCTTATTGTTGAACCCGTGTACACGCTGAACAACATACAACACTACTAGTATGAAGTACAACCCTGCTTGTTTCTGTTTTTTTTTTGCTGCTGTTTGCTTCTTTAACTCCAACTACTTGGTTAGTACTAAAAGAGTGAAATAGTATATCTTGTGATTTGTGGGTTAAATAGTTGAAACTAACCACCATTGGGGGTTGACAGTGTTGCACGTCGCATATTGGCATCGATGCGGACATGCAAACTGGACAGTGTCGTATCCACGGGTAGGTCCAACTCCTGGGCACCCTGATACGCATCCGAAACGAGCGTTAGCTGCAATTGGAGTTAAGAGTAGAGTTTAGTTTAGCCAGTTAGTTGTTTGGAATGTCTAGTTTCCTTTCTATAAACAAATTTGCCCTTCACTTTTCTTTCCATAACCTAGTTTTGCACAAAGATGCAACATCATCAACAACACAACAGCTACACAACAACAACAGCAACAACAACAAGTCGCGTCGTGCTCTTGAGCACCTGCCCGAAAGGTAATCCAAGCTGCTATTTGCGTCTCACTTGGTTGCTTGGGCAACACTTGTTGCTGTTGCTGCTGTTGTTGTTGTTTTTGTTTTTGTTGTTGTTGTCGCCACTTTCAATTTCAACACTTTGCAGCAGGCTGGCAGCGTGGCTTTTGCGCCTGAGCTCCAAAACAGCCTTTTTTTTAATTACACTAATTACGTATACGTTCGTTGTGCTCTTTACCGTATTGCCAGCTATATGCTGTCCATGCTCAGTGCTCACAATGTGTATGATTTCGCCGCCGGAGCGTATGGCCACCTCACCCAGTATGCCACCCACAGCCTCTTCGGTTTCATTCTCGGTCGCTGAGCGCTCACCGTACCACAGCATAAACAACTGTCAAAAAGAGAAAGATACAAATTAATAAGAAATAAATACGAATCAAATTGCATTCCATTTATCTCAGTTTAGAGCTTTGTATTAAGTTCACTCTACGCTTTTTACACTTACGCGTATACGCTTCTTTAGCAGTGTTATGGCCGCATCCTGAACTATTTCGGTGTGTGGCGGTACCGCTGCCGTTGAGATGAATATGGCGCTATCGTAGGGCACCAGTTCGGCAGCCTGTAATACGCCCACAAACGCATTGCCGCCCTCGTGCTCTTTGGTGCTGTTCAGGCCAGCAATAAACTCGCGCGTGTTGTTGAAACTGAAGGCGGAAGGCACACCTGAAAGGTAGAAATATTCATTAGCGATTTCTTTTACTGATACCCTTAAAGCACTCGACTTGTCTACTGTAAAGTATATGCAACCCCATCGAAATATTATCTTATTACATACCCGACTCATTCAGCGTGACGAGAACAATTTTGATGTTGATATTCTTGTCCTGCAGCGCATCGATGTACAGGCGCTTGGCCTGGTCCAGTGATGCCGCTGAGGGATCCACAATCACCGCCAGGGGCATGCGTATATACACATCCTTGATGTAGTTGCGCAGCTGATCCGCGGGCAGCAATTCCGGCTTGGCCAGATGTATGTGCTTGGATTGCTTGCGTGGTGCAGGCGTCGTTGTTGTTGTGGTGGTGGTGGTGGTTGTTGTGGTTGTTGTTGGTGTTGTGGTGGCCACTGGTGGAGCGCTTGTGGGCACAGCACTGGGCGTTAGGGTGGGCCAACCGCCAAAGCCGGCAAAGCCACCGAATCGCGACTGCAGCACTGGAAGTGGTCCCTCTGTGGTTGTTGTTGTCGTGCCCTGTATTGTGGTCATGGTTCGATGCTCCGCGCTGTCCACCTGATCCTCATAGTAGTACTCCTCGGAGCTGGGCTTGAAGGGTTTGGCTCTGCTTGGCGTGGGAAGCTGTTGAATGTGCGCCTGTGGCTGGGCGGGCTCATCGTGATAGATGAAATCCTCTTGTTGCTCTGTGTTATCGGAATTGTTCATTCGCTGCGTTTGCTGCTCCACCAACATGTCCTCTTCAGCATAATCGCCGCTTTCCACGTGCGGAAATCTTTCCGCTTTCGCTTTGCGCACATACTCCGGCACTGTGGTGGTTGTGGCTTGCTCCTTGTGCTGCTCGTCATGCTGCTCCTCCTCCGGCATCTCATCATAGTATTCCTCCGTCTGCGAATGCTTGACAGGCTTCTCGACTTTCCTCTCCTCTTTCTGTGTCGGCGCATCCTCCATTACCTCAGCCGCTGTATTCTCATCGTACTCCGCGGTTGCAGCAGCACCAGCTGCAGCAGCTGTCGTTGGCACTGGCGCCTCTGTGGCAGCAACCGGCACTTTGTCAGTCGTCGACTGTTGCTCCATGGACTGCAGAGCATTGACTGTCTGTGCGGGCAGAGGACTGTCATCGGCATCGATGCTGTTGCGATGCTGTTGTGTTTCCTCCTCGGCATCGCGCGCCTGTTGCGCTGGATCGTAGATGTCATCACTGCTGCTGCCACCGCCAATGTCGCCGCCATCGCCGCCATCTCCGCCATAATCCTCATCCTTGCCATCAACCTGAGCCTGCGGCAGCGTCAGCAGCAGCAGCCCCAGCAGGCAGAGACTCGTCCGCAGTATCATTGAAATGGAATCTGTTTTGGGGTGTTTACTTTACTCGTCTGCTTAGCTTCTCCCGCGACTCTGTCAGCATCCAAATCAATCTGTAACATACCACAACAATAAATGTCATAAATCAAACATTTTTGAAAGCTACCAAATGAGAGTCTTGATTGATTGCTGCTCATTAAATTTACGCAATTATGCGTCATTATTATTTGTTTTTGGTAAATTATCGCTGTTTTTTAATAGTTTCGACACTTTCGCAACGCGAAAAAGTGAAATGTGTTTACCATTATCGTATTATTCTGCTATTAAACTCATTTTGAATAATTATCGAAGAAGTCAAAGCATTAATTTGGTTATTTTAGTTAATTTCCGACAGTTCTAATTACGTAGAAAGAGGGAGAGTGTGTCTAAATTTGTTTCAAATTAAAATTGGGAGAATTTTGTGCGAATGTGTGCTTTTTTTCAACAAGACCAAAAATAACAATAACCAATTAAACACTTTAGACGAAATCCATTATAGAAATTTAGGTAGTAAATCTGGATATTTTTATGCCATATCTAATTTCAACGAAGATATATCAAATATACATTTAACCATACCAAAGATAAGATATTTTGAGCTTGGAAATACTTTCTCGCCAAACTCCAATCAACTTTAAACATAATGCGTGGTATTTAATAGACTATCATTTCACTATATGATTGCTATTGAAAGCTAGTTTTGTGGGGGCAAAAAACATTCCGCTTACCACGCACTTTGCAGCTTGAAACTTGATAAACTCCAACCAAAATATTTTCCAAAAGTCATGTTCATGAACATGAGTCAATGTAAAACATTAAAGGCGAACGAGCATACAATACATTAACAATGCCTACAAATATAAACAGAAAATAAAAAGAAAACAAAAACTATAAATAAAATGCTGTGCAAACGCAATTTTTAAGCTAGAGAAAAGTTTTCTTTGCCAAAACGAAGAAAATTCCAAAATACAGCTGAATAAACCAAAAAACCCGTCAATAAATTGAGTAGCGTATTAGAAACATGTATAAATGGATTGTAGAAAAAAAACAACAAACAAATCAACGATAGATATGGTCAAGGTTTTTTACTGTTTTTTTTTAGTTTTTTATCGAAACCTGCTGCAGCTGAGGAAAACGAAGAGCAGTCAATGCTTGAGACGTTGACATTAGCAAATGATTAAAACGTGAGACGCACAAATGCAGCAACAGCAACAGCAACAACACCAGCAACACTAACAACATCACTGACAGCTACTTTATGAAGACATGTATTTATTAGGCCCCATAACTAAAAACTAATAACTAAATAAAATTATTGCCTGCGCTCGATTAAACCTGGCATTTTGATGGGTTTAAATACCCTGCTACAATTATAATTGTTGAAAACTGGTATTATATTGTAAAGAGACATCTTGTAATCCTAATCCTAATGCAAAATATTTTTGCTTGGAATCAACAGTATATCTAATTAGGCATGCTAGATCTCGCTGACCTCAGATTGATACACATAATTTGATATTAGCTTTCTTCTTTTCTTTTGTATTTTAAAAAGTTTTCGTTAACCGACCATTATTAAAAGCTTTTTAAAACTTTAATATTGATGTAAAGATCTGATTTTCACAATACTTATAATTCAGCATTGCAGACAATATTTTAAAATTATATTGCAAATGTAAATGTGCAGGGTATCTTCTTTACATCACTTAGAGAGTGATTCTTACATGTTGTGAATTTGCCTTCGCAATTTCCAATGCTGTTTCGGTCAATTTGATCAACTTTTAACATTCAATTAACTAAATGCAATTAGCACTTGGATTGCGAGTCATGCAAACAACAATTTGAAATATACATACATATGTATATATCTCTATACATTGTATTTATTTCTTTTAATTTACTTTTATTATTATTATTTTGATGAATGCATTTTGTGCTTATTGGTTTCGAGTTGAAGAGCGTCTTGTTTGAATAACAAATTAGCAACAAATCAATTTGAATGATTGATTTCTTGGCTCTTCAGTTTGTTGTGTGTCTCGTGATGTGTGCAACAACGTGGTCAACTCCTCCTAACAGTTGCCATTAATTAACGACATGCAAAAAAAAAAAAAAAAAATAGACAATAAAATAATAAAAAAAGAAGATATGTATAATATACAAAATTCAAAAAAACTGAAACGCTAAGCTGTTTTTTGTATATGCGTAAATAGCAACACTAAGGCAGTGAACATGTGGAAATAAATTAAGTTAAAATATTCTGCGTTCGTTTTTCGATATGGTTTGTTTTGTTTTTTTTCTTTTTTGGCAGCTGTGAACGAAGCGTTTATTCGAATTCGAAAATTGATTTGTACATTTTTGAGGCGTTGCAAGGTCAATGCGCATTTTGTGAAGCCGGTTCGATAGAAGAGAGGCCGCCACTTAGAGGCACAATTTGTCGCTGCTGTTACCATGACATCAAATCGCCTAATAGAGAACATTCCTATAAACGATTCCTAGATAAATGCAGTTCCGCTTTCAGTGGACGATAAATGCGTACATGCAACAATGACACGTTCGATTGTCAAGCTATCGATTTTATCGACTAGTCACTGCATTCATTCATAAATCCACAGCAACCTATCGAAACACTCTATACCTCTGTTAAGGCACGTAGTTCTTGATTGGTTTTGGGTTCAGAGCTCAAATCAAAGTTCATGAATAGTTCATGAATAATCAGTTGTCCGCATAAGGTGCTTAACTGACAACAGTGACTGTTATGCTTGTAGCACATTATTATATATGTATAATGTAAAAGTCGTTTTTAGTCAAGTCTTTCGGCGCTCTAAAGCGTGAAATCTGCTGCTCACATTGCTAATTGTCAGTCACGCAACTCATTTTGACACTTGTAATCAATGTTATGGGCATTGAAATTAATATTATTGCTTACAGCTCGATGAGCTACAACTTTATAAATCAAGTATTATGCGGCATTTCTGAGCATTTTAAATATGTTAAATAATACATATATGTAGATTAAAAGCTTTGGTAAAGATTAAAAATGTGAACGCTATCTAACTTAAGTAAACCACATAGCTGACAAATACAAAAATGTACGTGCCATCACTTAAAGTCCGCAAAGCCTTCAAATCTTTCCATCGTTCAAATGAGACGTGCTTATTTTAATTAACATCAACGGCAACATCAACAAGATCTTAACTCTGACATCAATCAGAGAGAACTTAATATTTCACTTTTCGATTGCAGCTGACGTGAGATTGTTAATTCGGCGAGTGAACGCAACAAACTGATCTGATCCGAACAGTACTAAAGTGTGAGATCAGACAGTAATTTGTTTGTTATTATTTATAGATAATTTGTTTTTTAATTAAAGAAAGAGAACAGCAAATTACAAAACTGGCTGCGTCAGTTCATCAATCAGCAGCGGCAGCTGTTATTTTTTAAATTCTATAACCAAATTAGCAATCCGCAATTATTCGAATTCCCTGTGGCTAGGTGGGTGCTTGTGGACGCGGGGCGGTGTGGTGCTGGGCGGTACGTAATGTAATTCACATAACGCGTAAGCATTTGAGATATGCGCTATGATTTTAATATCACTTGCCTGCCTTTTTTTATGGCCCGTCAAATGAATGAAAATAATTGCAAAAATTATAAATTCAAATTGCGTTTTTGCGCACATTTGTTTTTTTTGTTATACCCTAAACCCAGCGGCAGTATTGGGTGTTTACTTTGAAGTTAGGCAAAGAAATTGAACATTTTTGACTAAAGTATGTACAAATATGTAAATATAGGTTAAATTGTATTTATTTTAAATGCATAATGTTTGAGATTCTTACTGAACTCGATATAAAGTAGAAACCACTCTGTAATGGAATTACTAACAAACACAATTTCATATACGAATATTTAGAAATTCCTTCACTAAAAACTGTTCACAGGGTAAATTCGAGTTGATCACTTAACACAAAGAATTTCAGCTTGTTGCTTGCTTTCTACCAAGTTGCGTTTGTTTTTGAAAAGCAAACAACACAAATTGCAATGGCAATAATAAAATGCACTCAATTTGTGGCAGTTCTAGTATAGACGACGTTTTTGACCCTTTGGATAAACCCACGCGCCGCCGTCACAAACAGCCAGCAGCTGTTACTGACTTATTGTTGATTTTTCATGACATTGAAATCGCCGTTAATTTTGTAAATGATTTGTTTTCTTTG
The DNA here is from genome assembly GCA_035045305.1 of Drosophila maculinotata. Lineage (NCBI taxonomy): Eukaryota > Metazoa > Arthropoda > Insecta > Diptera > Drosophilidae > Drosophila > Drosophila maculinotata. Next base: position 6,383,861 of record JAWNPD010000038.1, on the reverse strand, counting down.
CTTTTCGTTGTATAATTTCTTTATATTATTTTTCTTCTGTGATTTATATACTTTTTGCTATTTAATTTGACATTTGGCATTTTAAGCACAAAGTTCTTTAACGATTTTTGTTGTTTGTTTTGCTTTGGTTTCTTGAATTTGTTGTACCCCACTTGCCTTTTATACGACTTCTTGTTGACGTGGCGAGCTGGACGCTTAAAATTGCATATATTAGCAATAAATTGCGAGTATTATAAATAATTAAGTTTTTGAAAGTATGGATAGTTGGAACTGGGGCCTGGCAAACAAATGACTTAGGCAACGAACTTGTTTAGCGGCCGGATTTTATATATCGAATTTATTGAATATGTAAAACGATTGCACTTTATTTATGCTTTTTGCGCACTTCTTTGCATTGTTCATGAATTAACTCGATTGTGCAAAGCGACAATAACAATAAAAAGCAGCCACTTGCACTTTGTGCAGTTTTGATTACAGAAAGACACAAAAAACAAATAAACAAACACACACACACACACACACACAGTGAAAAAACGCAATTTTCAACGTGCTGTTGCTTTTGTTGTACTCGTATATTGATTAACCCGTTTAAATGTTTTCTGTTTTTGTTGCTTGTATTATGTTCATTAAGTTGAGACACACACGTTGCGTTTCGTTGTTGTTGCTGTTGCTGTTGAGCTGTTTTCAACACTTGCGGCCGCGTCGACGTCTCAAATGAAACTGAAAGCAGACACAGAAACGGCGACCAGCGAACAAACCAAACCAACTCAGCACCACACAGCACCGCTCAGTGTTCAGTTTCAGCTCGATTCAACTTAACTCAACTTGGCTCGATCAGCGCTGTCGACGCTTACGCTAACAGTCGCCGTCGCAGCAGCAGCAGCAACAGCAGCAGCAGCACTCAGCTTCGTTCGCTCTATTTAGTTGGAATCTTAAGAGCGTGATGCTGATAAAGTGGCAACGTGCTGGCCCCCAAACTTGAATAGGCGCCATGTGGAGTATATGATTATGTATTGGTGGTTTGCAACTATAACAAATTAGAATCTAATAGAGACAGATTGAATGTCGGATACCCAGCAAATAGCTTTAGAATACCGCTAAATATAAAAGTGCTTTTACAACTTAATTAATTCGATTTTGGTTCCAAATAAATTCAGTGTATATTATACAATCAATTTGAAATTCAGAATATCTTTCCTGATTCGACACCTATTTACATATTTTTAAATAATGTTTTCAAGTTTGAGAGTTGCGAAATATCAAGTTATTATTATTTAGTTTTATGCATATCAAATTCGTTGTTGTTCGCAGTATATAAACCAAAACGATAAAAATAATACTCATCTGGAGTTATCAGAGTTCATGCCGAAAATAATAATAATGTGCAAGGCAAACTGAGGTCTGTCACTCTCTGTAGGAGGAAGTTTGACTACCCGAAAATGGAGCGTGTATCGAATTTGATATCGCTGATCTGCCTACCTCATAAAACTCATAAGCATGCTCGTTGTGATGCCGGCTGCGATCGATTTGCCTATCATTAAAAGCATACTAAAACTTAATGAACACATGCGGAACTGTTTGACGTAGGCAGCAAAAACAATCCCAAAGCTTGATGGCTACAACTATCGAAATCCGATGATTAATGATTTACAGAACTGGCATTTAACTTTCTTTGTGGTTACATTCTATTCAACATTTCTTTACTTTAAAACTACTTTGTGCTCATTGTGTTGGCGTCTCAAGGTTCTTTCAATGTTGCACTTAAAACTAAAGCGTTAGCAAAACGAAGAGAAACAACAAACGAAACATTTTATAAGCTAAATTGTTCTTTATTCTTTTGTATTTTACGGGATATTTTGTCATGCTGTTTCAAGCCAAAAAGGCAATACAACTAGGTTTTATTTTTCTTCTTTTATATGCATACTCTTGCAAAGGGTATCTAAATTTTGTCACAAAATGTGTAACGACTTTAAACTTATTCAAAAAATATAAATGTTAGAGTATTTATTTTTGGCATCCTAAATAAAGATTTAGTTTTTTGCTTTATTGTTGTTTTTGTTTAGCCTTTTTTTGTCGCGCGCTTTTTTGAATGGAGTTATCGTCGCTTAAATGACAACAACAAAAAATATGTCTCGTCGCATCTACTTTTTGGGTAAACTGTTAACCCGTTGTTGTTGTATAAATTGTGTTTTTTTCACATAAAATCGTGTGCGTTATGACCTACGTGCGTTGCTCGGAGCTTCCTCAATTGGGCTCATAAGATTGTTGCGGCTTTGGATTTGTGGTTCGTTGAATTTTTAATTGCAACATTTAGGTTTTTTTTTATGTATATGTATATGTATGTCATACATACATTTGAGAATGACTTCAACCAGGGCATGGCAAAGAACCCATTTAAGACTTATTTAAGTTGAAGGACTTATTAAGTCTTGCATAACTGTTTTTGTAGCAAATATGAACAGATTTGAAAAAGTTTACTTGATATTAAAACCCGATTTAAGTATTGCAAAGCAAAAATCTCTGAAGAATCCAAACTTTAACTGGAAGCTCTTACCCAATCCTGTTCACTGTTTTGAATTTATATAACGTATTTAATTTCAACTCAATTCACTTAAATTTCACGCTCTATTATTCATTTATTTTTTTACTTAATGCAAATTTTATATATACACATTTTGGCTTGTTTTTTTGCGCCCACTTTCAATAAATTTATTTATTGCACATTTTGCGTTGAGAATTTATGCGGCTCACGCAATTTTCATGCATTTCGCGCTTTCGTTATAATTTTGCAATTAATTTTGTTGTTATTGCTCAGTTGTATTTATATTTACACAGTGCTTCGTAATATGATTATTATTACATTTTGTTTTTTGGTCAAAAGAAAAACCCATTCAGTATATTGAAATTAAATATTTGGAAATCGATTCGTGAATTTCGCGAGCACTCTGTATGCTTGATTAACGCTAAGTGAGAAATGATGAATGTATTTGATTCAAAACACACTTATAAAGTCAAATTTCCGTTTGTGTTGTTTCTGTTGTCCAGACCAAAGTGCTAATCAATAATAAATTTACCAATTTGTTGCGTTTGCGGCTCAATAAACGATTCGCACTTTTCGAACTGGTGGGAGCCTGTGCAAGTCGCGATTATATAGTATTGTTAAATACTTATATCCGTCAATATCCTTGCGTGGGCGATAACACTTGATGCACGATACTTCTATACGGGCTAACGAGCGGCGCGTTACTAAAACAAAGTACACTAATTACACGCCCTTTTGTAGTCGCAGTTGATCAAGTCGAACTTTAGTTGTTGTTGTGTTTGTTTCTATGTGGCTCATAAATTGTTTAAATATTTAACAGTTGGTTGCAAACGGACATAGATACAATGCGTTTCCACGATGCAAACACGGCACACCCCTTATGACATATTATTGATAAGATTAAATAGCTCATGCATAAGAATCTACATTGGAATTACCAGGCGTCAAATGCGTCACAAGGCCGCAAAGTGAGACTTCAACTGGGAGTGGACTTGGCTTTGGGATGGGGAGGACTGTCTGCCCTTAGAAAATTAGCATTTGCTGGAATAACCCCGGTGACAGAGCATGCTATCGGCCATGAAGGAACCGAAAAGCATTTCACTTGAATTCGCTGCTACCTGAGTTCGTTGCCTGAGTCTTTTGTTTTGCGCCTGCGTCGCGTACAGTTCTATGGGCATAACTACTTGTTTCTAATGCTTGTGGGGCATATAATATCATATACGTGCTGTGGATAAAACCCACAAGAATTAAATAACTTTATGGTCATACTAAACATTACCTATAGATACAATAAATTTAACAGAACATTTTTGCCTTGTATGGTTTAATATGTCAAGAATGATTGCCAGCATAATCTGACTGATAAACCTTATTATTTCATTATAATTAATGTCATCGTAATGCAAATTGACTTTCAAAAATGTTCTAAAAAGCCTGCTTATATATTCGTTTGAATAACCCAAGTGTAGAAACGCTTCGACAACATCAACAAACAAGAATAAAAAAAAAATATAAAAACAACATTGCTCATTTTCTTGTTGGTTGTTTTACCTCTTGTAGTGGCTATAGAAAAATCGTGCATTTTATTTATATCATCTTTTTGCCGCTGGCAGACAAACCGTCTCGAGCATCGTCTCCAAGCAGCTCCAAGCACGCATTTTTATTGAGTTTTATTTTGATTTCATTTCGCTCTGGTTTTTTTTGGTCATTTCTTAGCCGCAGGGTTCAATGCCAAAAATGCCAAGCTGGTGTTTATTTTTTTTTTTTTTCTTTTTAGCTTTTTTTATAGTTTTTTCTTTTTCTTTTTTTGGGTCCCCTTATTTTTGGCATGCGACCTGCACGAGCCTTTTGCAAGCGCTTAAGCCGAAATTGTTGGCAATCTTTTCGGGGCATCTTTATTGGTTGTGCGTTGTATCCTGCAAATGATTTCATGGTCTCTTGACGTGCTTATGTGGGCCTTAATTGTTTTATTTGAGTGCCATTATGTGCAGGCACTTGGGACAGACGACAGAGGTGGATATTTTAGATGTTGTTGTTTTTTGTTGTTGTCTTAAGTGCTTATGCTGCCACAATTCGTTTATGATCGTTATGATGTCATGCCAAAGCGAATTCCTCTTCATTTCTGTGCGGTTTCTTCATTTTATTTTTTAGTTTTATGCTTTATGTGCGGCTCGGGCCATATTTGAAATGCGCTGTTCTACTTTTCTTATGTGCCTAGACTTTGTGGTTAGACAATCGTCTATTTGCTTTAACAATTTGTCAGAAATGCGTCATTGTCATTGCGGCCTTTTGTAAATATTTAACTACAAAAAATAACGACAAATAAAAAATATATACGTCTCAAGACGAAACTGGAAATGTTCGCTGTTATTTAATGAGCTGGAGCTGAGTACGTCCCCCTAACAAATCGTTTTTCAATACAGAGCGCGTCTACAGTATATAACTAAACTTTGTTTTAAGCTGTTTGCTGTTGTTGTACTCATTGTTATTTGTTGTATTTGTTTGCTTTGGTCGCTTTATGGAGTTACATTAGCCAAACAATTGCTGACACCTCGAAAAGTATCAGCGCATTGCGAGACGCCGACGCTGAAAAACAAACCCCAAAAACCGACAATGTCAAGTGCCTCACCAAATGGGTATATATATATGTATGCATAGGTATATGTGCATGGGGAATTTGGCAAAATACAAACACCTTACAGTTACCGCATCACAAAAAGTGCTAAAAAGAAAAGAGCAACAAATTTATTTCATTTTTTTATTATCTTTATGAAATATTGTTTTGTTTCTGTCTGTCAAAATGTGCAACGTTTTATTTATGGCCCATATATATGTAGAATAAATTATACTCTGGTTTTATATAGCTTAACAACAAGTTTTCAATCATATTTTGCTTAGCAAATTACATTAAGTAGTTATTTCTGTTCGATTAAACGTTGTAAGGTTTCATTTATCGTTGCTAATGGTTTTCAAATATTGAATAATTTCAAGCAATTTTATCAAATTAATATTATTCTTTTCAAGTATTTACCATATTTATATTAAGCTTTTTTAATTGTTTCCGCGTAATATGCAAATATCTGCTTACTAATTCTTCGTTATGTAAACTTGCTTTAATATTTCTCTTTCACGATTTACACTTACTTCAACTATAGTTACACTATAAAATCCAATGATGTTAAATATTTAAATTGTGTTTTGCTTAATTAATTTTCTATCAAGTTTTGAATTAAGATGTAATTAATAACGAAAGTTCAAAAGTTATCGATATCTTATCTGATTCTCACAATGATGATTCAAAGTAAGCGGATATGCAGAGATTCGTGACCATTTGGATTAACTGGGTCGTGGCGCCACACAGTGATATCAAGTACCTGCTCTATCGCTAGCTCTTGGCTTATCTGCTGAACAGCAAGAATCACACTTGACAATTTCTAAGAGCTCTATGAGCCAATCTAAGCACTAGCTGTGAGATATGAGCTGCATTGTTGATCTCACAGCTAGCACTTATCACATGTGCAGCTGGCGAGTGCTCGCAAATATGCCAAACGCGAGCATAAATATTTACGAGTACAAATTGCAATGCTTGGAATACTTCAAGTTGTACACTGGTTACAGCGACTTCAACAAGGTGTTGAAGCACCCCAAAGGCCGTCGCAGCCAGCCACACAGTTCACAGTCCGAATCACGTTTTAAGATCGAGGTGAATTCTTAGTAGCGCCGCTTACCCAGCCAAATGGCACGTTTGCTAAGCATAGCCCACCGACCCCCGACCGCCTCCCCCTGTCCCAAGCCCTCAGCCAACTCCAGCTTGCAATGACTTTCTTTCTGGCCTAACGAAGACGCCAAACACACAGAGACGTAGATGATAGCAAGCAGTAACATTGCAAAAACCAACAACTTCTTGGCGCATTCAAATGTCATGACATTTGAGCTAAGCTAATGCCAATTTTTGGCTTTTTATGAGACTCGGACCAGCCACAAGCACATAAATATTGTATTTGCTTTTCGTATCAATTTGTTTGTTGGCTCATTGGGCAATGAGTCTACCAATACCAACAATTGCGAAAGGGAAGTCTTAAAAATGTAGCGTATAGAGTATTAACTAAATATTAATTGCAAATTTATAAAAAGTTATCGGAATGGAAAGATAATTGGAACAGATACTTGAAGCCTTTATTGTTTACTATAAGTACTTTGATTTCTAAACTATACTTAAACAGCTGTCTGTAATCTAAATAATATTATTGACAGTTAATTATCAAATTGATTGCTGACTTTGAGTAGCTGTTCCGCTGATTGGACTAGGCCTGATCTACACATCAACTGGTTTGAGGTCGCTACGATTTTGATTAGCATATGCGAGTCGGAGTTTTTGTTTCAGCTATTGCCCATACTTCCGTAAACTGAAACTCTGAATTTGTTATCTTTTGTATAATTTGCAGAGCCCAAAACGCTGGTGACCGTTGGACAACCCTCAAGTATTGACGACAACGAATCGCTTGACGAGATTAACTTGAACGCGAGCAGCAGCGACGACTCGGCGGCAGCGAACGCATCCATTAATCCCTATCAGAGTGCAGCGGATGCCAGCGCGAATCCATTGCTAGACCCGCCGCCCGCTGCAGATTCGCTGCTAAGCCAGGCGGCGTCTTCGTTTGGAGCGTTGCCCTCAGTGGCATCCAACGTATTTTCCACCTTCTCGAAACGCATCTACGCGGGCACACGAGAGACGGACGATCTGCAGCCCCAATTGGATATACAGCCCACTTACATACAGCAGGCGGGTCAAACGGCACCAGTGCCCGCTCCCTTCTACGCCGCACCACCAACTGTTGTGGGCGAAGCGGCGCGAGAGCCACCGAAATTCTATGCGCCCGCTGAATTGCCGAACGTAGGAGCTGGCAACCTGCCCCTGCCACCCACATCGGCTGGACAGAACACTTATCGCCTCACCGCCAGAAAGAAGCTATACGCGCCCATACCAGGTCTCTCCGAACAGCAACAGCAGCTACAGCAACCAGTTTCAGCTGCTGCTGCGCCCTTCCAAGCACCACCATATCCCACACAACCAGCGGTTTCATTTGAACCGCCTGCACCACCCTTTCAAGAGGAACGCAAATCGGGCGGTGGCCTCTTCTCGCTTACCAGTCTGGTGCCCACTGGCGTGCTCCAAAATATTTCGGGTCTAGTGCAATCAGCCACAGGAAGAACCAACGAGCCCACACCTCCTGTCAACTACAACGCGCCCAATCCTGCCAATCCAGCTGGCTACTTTGACATCAGCACTGGCTCCGCTGCGGCTCCACAGCAGCCTACAAACTTCTATACACCAGCTCCAGGAGCTCCAACCTTTGCTCCTGGCTTTTATGCGCCCACTGAAGCACCAGCCCCAGTCGCCGGCTTCTTTAATCCATCCGTAGTTGCTGCAGTTCCAGAAGCACTTCCTCCGCCAGCAATTGGTGGATTTTACACGCCAACAACAGCTGTACCCCAGCCACTGACAGTTACTCAGCCAGCAACAGTTACCTATCCACCGGCAGCTGCTCAACAACCTACTGCTGCATATCCACCGGCAGTTCCTTATCCGCCAGCAGTTGCTCATCCACCGGTAGTTGCTCATCCGCCGGCAGTTTGTTATCCCCCGGTCGTTGCTCAGCCATTGACACTCGGTCAACCAGCGGCTTCTTTAGACAGCTTTCCTGCACTTGGACCACCCCCAGTTGCAGCGGCTCCACCACCAGCTGTTGGACTATCGCAAGCTTCGTATCGACTGCAGAAGGGCACGCGTCTCTACAAGAGTCCGCTGACACCGCAGGAGACCGCAGCTTCAACAACATCCTTTGGTCAACAGACGCACTTTGCGCCCACAACAGCTGCAACTGCAGCCATATTCAATCCCTTTGGTGGAGCACAAGCAGCAGAGGTTGCTTTATTTGCAGCTCCAACAGCAAGTGTGACAGAGGAAGTTCCACTTTTTCCGGCTAAAACAGCAACGACGCCAGCTACTTCTCTCTTTGCGCCGCAGACGACAGAAGTATCTGCGACTGCGCCTCCACCAAGCGCTTCCCTCTTTGCGCCAACATCAACTGTACAGGAAGTTCCTCTATTTGCCAGCTCAGCGGCTGAAGCATCGCAGGGACTTGCCTTATATCCAACAGCCACAGCCAGCACGCACTTTGAACCACAGACACAGATCACAGAGCCAAACAACTCCGCAGCTCCGCCAATCCAGGAAGTTCCCTTGTTTGCTGCGCCACCAATTGCTGCAGTTCCATCTGCGCAGATTCAGGAAGTTCCCTTATTCCCCACACCGCAGGATTTGCCGCTTTATCCACAAGGTCCAGCAAAAGCACTATTTACTCCTCAGCTGATTACAGAAGCAGAGTCTAAATCTGAATCAATTAATGAAGTTCCATTGTTTGCCGCACCACCAGCAACTGCAGTAGCGACAGGCGAAAGAGCTGAGGCATTACAAGGATTGTCGTTATATCCGTCAGGACCAACAACCTCTCTTTACACTCCACAATCTGTTACAGAGCTAGAGTCAGATCGGAAAAATATTACAAGCGAGGAAGTTCCCATTGAGGAAGTTCCCTTATTCCCAAGCGCAACAACTGAAGCTTCCCAAGAACTATCCTTGTATCCGCCCGGACCACCCAACTCACTCTTTGTGCCGGAAACTACACATGAACTAAGCACCACAGCACAAAAAGAAGAAGGAACTCAAGAAAATCCCCCGGATCCAGTAGCAACTTCTTCTGTCCAGGAAGTCTCGCAGGGATTCACATTGTATCCACCAGCACAAACTGATCTCAGCTTTGTGCCTACTGATCTTGATCAAGGAGTTCCTTTATTTGTGCCTGTTCCAACAGTTGCAGCAGCATCAAACGCTGAGGCGAATCAAGGACTTGTCCTCTATCCACCAACAGATACGGCGGATTTGGGCGCCAGTTTCAACAGTTTAACTAATCAGAAACAAGCAACAAGCTCACTAATAACAGCAGGCGCTTCACAAGCAATCTACACCAGCCTCTTTGCACCGCTTGCAACAGCTGAAACGCCACAGGAAGCTTTAGTGCCAGCAGCGATCCCAACGCCGGCTCCAGCTCTAAACACAAGCGATTTATTTTCGCAGCCACCACAGCTGCCCAGCGTTTCGCTAACCACCCAAACAACAACCACGTTTTTCAATCCCTTTGCACAGACGATAACAACGCCTCTGCCGCAGGATCTATTGCCACCGCCCATAGGATTTGTGGCACCCGCCAACGTTCTCTTCGAGACACAGACCATTGAGCCCGTGCTGGCCGAGACAGAGACAGAGACAACAACAGCGTCAGCACCACCGCTAGCACCACCACCAAGCAGCAAGCAAACGGACACCTCTGCTCAGCCGAATCCCTTCCGCAAAAGCAACGAAGCAGTAGCACCTTCGCCGTTGCAGAGTTTCTTTACGCCCGCGGCAAACAGCAGCGATTTTAACTTCTTTGGCGTACCACAGGAGGCAACGCAGCAAGTGACGAGTCAGTTTCCCGAGTTGCCGCCACAAGCTGACGTCGCACCACCGGCATTGTCACAGGAGCCACCCGTCGGCGAATCGTCCACGCCTCATTCCACGCACGCACTTGGTTTTGAACAACTGATAGGCGATTCGCAGCAGGCAACGCAGCAAATTCAAAATTCAACTCAAAATATCTATCAAAATTCTAGTGTAAACACATTCTCTGACTATTTCGGTGGCTCCGCAGAGGTTGCAGTGCCAGCCGCACAGCCACCACCACAGGCACCGCCACCGCAGCAACAACAGCAACCGCTGAGTGGCTGCAATTCGGCGAATTTCTTTGATCATTTTGCTGCTGGCGGACAGGGCCAGGAGGATCAACGCATTCAGAACTTTTTTAACAATCCACCGCTGCAGGATCAGCCGGCCGCACCCGGTGAACTCAAATACGATATTGTGCACAGCGGCCTGCCGAGTAAACAATTCGAGGAACGCTCCCAAACATCGGTCTCGAATCAGGTAGAGCCTCCATCGTCCGCCTGCTCGGAATTCTCCACAGCTGCGCCGGCCAACGCAAATCCCATTGTCGTTCAGCAGCCGGAGCGTCAGGCCGAATATCTACTCCAACTGCATCAGGGGGAGCTGCCCGAAGAGATCCTGCAACAGCTGAGAATGGCCAACGAAAAGGGTCAGGCCATAGCGCCGCAAGTCGAATCAATTGTAAGTCCATTAATCTACAAACTAAATCCTTTCATTATACATCCTTTTTATCAACTATTTTCAACTTGTTCAGGTGTATACGCCCGTGTTACCCCATTGGTTTTACAAACGCATCGTGGATGCAAAGTATGTGTGGACCCCATTCAGCCACTATGACTCAGCGTTGCTGGAGACCAGCCTGAACAGCGGTAGGTATCCCGAATTCACCACAATCCAAATCGTGTAGTTAAAGTATAGGCCAAATAATTACGAAAATGGCCTTGGGATTGACAATCCGTTCAGTATAGCCCAAGTAGTTATTGGCGTTTGAAGTCTTGGAAAGGTCATTTAAAGGTAATTCATAAGGCATAGTGTTTGTTTTACAGATCAATTTATTTTGTTACTTTTGAGGTGATTTTTGACAGAAAAATTAACCATCTCTGAATAATTTTTTCAATACAATACAAAATTTGACACCCACAATCGATTAAAAATAAAATTTCAAGAATCTATTTTTTGAAAAAACATTTTTTGTAAGGGTCTCCTCTTATGCTTTTTTCGGGAAAAAAGTTGGAATTTTTTTTTTTCAAAACTGGCTAAACTTGAATTGTGGAATCAAAGTAGATCCTAAATATAGACGAAAATGACCTCGGGATCGCAAATCGGTTCAGTTTTGACAAAGTTGTGGGTGTTTGAAGTCTTATAAGTCCATTTCTAAGGGTTAACAAACCAAATTGGGTCTTTACAAGTCAATTTTTTTGTAACTTTTGGCGTGATTTTTGACAGAAAAATAAACCATCTCAAAATTATTTTTTAAATACTTTTTTATACTAAATTTGACACCCACAATCGATTAAAAATAAAATTTCAAGAATCTATTTTTTGAAAAAACATTTTTTGTAAGGGTCCCCCCTTATGCTTTTTTCGGGAAAAAAGTTGGAATTTTTTTTTTTTTAAAACTGGCTAAACTTGAATTGTGGAATCAAAGTAGATCCTAAATATAGACGAAAATGACCTCGAGATCGCAAATCGGTTCAGTTTTGACAAAGTTGTGGGTGTTTGAAGTCTTATAAGTCCATTTCTAAGGGTTTACAAACCAAATTGGGTCTTTACAAGTCAATTTTTTTGTAACTTTTGGCGTGATTTTTGACAGAAAAATAAACCATCTCAAAATTATTTTTTAAATACTTTTTTATTCTAAATTTGACACCCACAATCGATTAAAAATAAAATTTCAAGAATCTATTTTTTGAAAAAACATTTTTTGTAAGGGTCCCCCCTTATGCTTTTTTCGGGAAAAAAGTTGGAATTTTTTTTTTTTCAAAACTGGCTAAACTTGAATTGTGTGAAAAAGTAGATCTTAAATATAGACGAAAATGACCTCGGGATCGAGAATCGGTTCAGTTTTGACAAAGTTGTGGGTGTTTGAAGTCTTATAAGTCCATTTCTAAGGGTTTACAAACCAAATTGGGTCTTTACAAGTCAATTTTTTTGTAACTTTTGGCGTGATTTTTGACAGAAAAATTAACCATCTCAAAATTATTTTTTAAATACTTTTTTATACTAAATTTGACACCCACAATCGATTAAAAATAAAATTTAAAGAATGTATTTTTTGAAAAAACATTTTTTGTAAGGGTCCCCCCTTATGCTTTTTTCGGGAAAAAAGTTGGAATTTTTTTTTTTTCAAAACTGGCTTAACTTGAATTGTGTGAAAAAGTAGATCCTAAATATAGACGAAAATGACCTCGGGATCGAGAATCGGTTCAGTTTTGACAAAGTTGTGGGTGTTTGAAGTCTTATAAGTCCATTTCTAAGGGTTTACAAACCAAATTGGGTCTTTACAAGTCAATTTTTTTGTAACTTTTGGCGTGATTTTTGACAGAAAAATTAACCATCTCAAAATTATTTTTTAAATACTTTTTTATACTAAATTTGACACCTACAATCGGTTAAAAATAAAATTTCAAGAATCTATTTTTTGAAAAAACATTTTTTGTAAGGGTCCCCTCTTATGCTTTTTTCGGGAAAAAAGTTGAAATTTTTTTTTTTTCAAAACTGGCTTAACTTGAAATGTTGAATTAAAGTAGATCCTAAATATAGACGAAAATGACCTCGGGATCGCAAATCGGTTCAGTTTTGACAAAGTTGTGGGTGTTTGAAGTCTTATAAGTCCATTTCTAAGGGCGTACAAACCAAATTGGGTCTTTACAAGTCAATTTTTTTGTAACTTTTGGCGTGATTTTTGACAGAAAAATAAACCATCTCAAAATTATTTTTTAAATACTTTTTTATACTAAATTTGACACCCACAATCGATTAAAAATAAAATTTCAAGAATCTATTTTTTGAAAAAACATTTTTTGTAAGGGTCCCCCCTTATGCTTTTTTCGGGAAAAAAGTTGGAAATTTTTTTTTTTCAAAACTGGCTAAACTTGAATTGTGGAATCAAAGTAGATCCTAAATATAGACGAAAATGACCTCGGGATCGAGAATCGGTTCAGTTTTGACAAAGTTGTGGGTGTTTGAAGTCTTATAAGTCCATTTCTAAGGGTTTACAAACCAAATTGGGTCTTTACAAGTCAATTTTTTTGTAACTTTTGGCGTGATTTTTGACAGAAAAATTAACCATCTCAAAATTATTTTTTAAATACTTTTTTATACTAAATTTGACACCTACAATCGATTAAAAATAAAATTTCAAGAATCTATTTTTTGAAAAAACATTTTTTGTAAGGGTCCCCCCTTATGCTTTTTTCGGGAAAAAAGTTGAAATTTTTTTTTTTTCAAAACTGGCTTAACTTGAAATGTTGAATTAAAGTAGATCCTAAATATAGACGAAAATGACCTCGGGATCGCAAATCGGTTCAGTTTTGACAAAGTTGTGGGTGTTTGAAGTCTTATAAGTCCATTTCTAAGGGCGTACAAACCAAATTGGGTCTTTACAAGTCAATTTTTTTGTAACTTTTGGCGTGATTTTTGACAGAAAAATAAACCATCTCAAAATTATTTTTTAAATACTTTTTTATACTAAATTTGACACCCACAATCGATTAAAAATAAAATTTCAAGAATCTATTTTTTGAAAAAACATTTTTTGTAAGGGTCCCCCCTTATGCTTTTTTCGGGAAAAAAGTTGGAAATTTTTTTTTTTCAAAACTGGCTAAACTTGAAATGTGGAATCAAAGTAGATCCTAAATATAGACGAAAATGACCTCGGGATCGAGAATCGGTTCAGTTTTGACAAAGTTGTGGGTGTTTCAAGTCTTATAAGTCCATTTCTAAGGGTTTACAAACCACATTGGGTCTTTACAAGTCAATTTTTTTGTAACTTTTGGCGTGATTTTTGACAGAAAAATAAACCATCTCAAAATTATTTTTTAAATACTTTTTTATACTCAATTTGACACCCACAATCGATTAAAAATAAAATTTCAAGAATCTATTTTTTGAAAAAACATTTTTTGTAAGGGTCCCCCCTTATGCTTTTTCGGGAAAAACTTTGAAATTTTTTTTTTTTCAAAACTGTCTAAACTTGAAATGTGGAATTGAAGTAGATCCTAAACATAGACGAAAATGACCTCGGGATCGCAAATCGGTTCAGTTTTGACAAAGTTGTGGGTGTTTGAAGTCTTATAAGTCCATTTCTAAGGGTTTACAAACCACATTGGGTCTTTACAAGTCAATTTTTTTGTAACTTTTGGCGTGATTTTAGACAGAAAAATAAACCATCTCAAAATTATTTTTTAAATACTTTTTTATACTCAATTTGACACCCACAATCGATTAAAAATAAAATTTCAAGAATCTATTTTTTGAAAAAACATTTTTTGTAAGGGTCCTCCCTTATGCTTTTTCGGGAAAAAAGTTGAAATTTTTTTTTTTTCAAAACTGTCTAAACTTGAAATGTGGAATTGAAGTAGATCCTAAACATAGACGAAAATGACCTCGGGATCGAGAATCGGTTCAGTTTTGACAAAGTTGTGGGTGTTTGAAGTCTTATAAGTCCATTTCTAAGGGTTTACAAACCAAATTGGGTCTATACAAGTCAATTTTTTTGTAACTTTTGGCGTGATTTTTGACAGAAAAATTAACCATCTCAAAATTATTTTTTAAATACTTTTTTATACTAAATTTGACACCCACAATCGATTAAAAATAAAATTTAAAGAATGTATTTTTTGAAAAAACATTTTTTGTAAGGGTCCCCCCTTATGCTTTTTTCGGGAAAAAAATTGGAATTTTTTTTTTTTTCAAAATTGGCTAAACTTGAAATGTGGAATCAAAGAAGATCCTAAATATAGACGAAAATAACCTCGGGATCGAGAATCGGTTCAGTTTTGACAAAGTTGTGGGTGTTTGAAGTCTTATAAGTCCATTTCTAAGGGTTTACAAACCACATTGGGTCTTTACAAGTCAATTTTTTTGTAACTTTTGGCGTGATTTTTGACAGAAAAATAAACCATCTCAAAATTATTTTTTAAATACTTTTTTATACTCAATTTGACACCCACAATCGATTAAAAATAAAATTTCAAGAATCTATTTTTTGAAAAAACATTTTTTGTAAGGGTCCCCCCTTATGCTTTTTCGGGAAAAAAGTTGAAATTTTTTTTTTTCAAAACTGTCTAAACTTGAAATGTGGAATTGAAGTAGATCCTAAACATAGACGAAAATGACCTCGGGATCGCAAATCGGTTCAGTTTTGACAAAGTTGTGGGTGTTTGAAGTCTTATAAGTCCATTTCTAAGGGTTTACAAACCAAATTGGGTCTTTACAAGTCAATTTTTTTGTAACTTTTGGCGTGATTTTTGACAGAAAAATAAACCATCTCAAAATTAATTTTTTAAATACTTTTTTATACTAAATTTGACACCCACAATCGATTAAAAATAAAATTTCAAGAATATTTTTTTTGAAAAAACATTTTTTGTAAGGGTCCCCCCTTATGCTTTTTTGGGGAAAAAAGTCGGAATTTTTTTTTTTTCAAAACTGGCTAAACTTGAAATGTGGAATCAAAGTAGATCCTAAATATAGACGAAAATAACCTCGGGATCGAGAATCGGTTCAGTTTTGACAAAGTTGTGGGTGTTTGAAGTCTTATAAGTCCATTTCTAAGGGTTTACAAACCACATTGGGTCTTTACAAGTCAATTTTTTTGTAACTTTTGGCGTGATTTTTGACAGAAAAATAAACCATCTCAAAATTATTTTTTAAATACTTTTTTATACTCAATTTGACACCCACAATCGATTAAAAATAAAATTTCAAGAATCTATTTTTTGAAAAAACATTTTTTGTAAGGGTCCCCCCTTATGCTTTTTCGGGAAAAACTTTGAAATTTTTTTTTTTTCAAAACTGTCTAAACTTGAAATGTGGAATTGAAGTAGATCCTAAACATAGACGAAAATGACCTCGGGATCGCAAATCGGTTCAGTTTTGACAAAGTTGTGGGTGTTTGAAGTCTTATAAGTCCATTTCTAAGGGTTTACAAACCACATTGGGTCTTTACAAGTCAATTTTTTTGTAACTTTTGGCGTGATTTTAGACAGAAAAATAAACCATCTCAAAATTATTTTTTAAATACTTTTTTATACTCAATTTGACACCCACAATCGATTAAAAATAAAATTTCAAGAATCTATTTTTTGAAAAAACATTTTTTGTAAGGGTCCCCCCTTATGCTTTTTTCGGGAAAAAAGTTGAAATTTTTTTTTTTTCAAAACTGGCTAAACTTGAAATGTGGAATTAAAGTAGATCCTAAATATAGACGAAAATGACCTCGGGATCGCAAATCGGTTCAGTTTTGACAAAGTTGTGGGTGTTTGAAGTCTTGGAAAAGTCATGTTTTATTGAGTAAAAAAACTATTTTTAATTAATCCTACTCGATCTCGAAAGAAAATACTAAAGCTTCTTTATGCTCTCTACAACCATAGATGACGCTGATTCGTCATGCATTGTGGCCGTGGAAGGCGGTCGCTATGACGTTAACATTAAAGAGCGCAGCAAGACTCCCGTCTTCTGGGAGGGCAAGGCGATGGAGGTGCGTCGCTGCTCCTGGTTCTATAAGGCCGTGGACGGAAAGTATGTGCCGTATGCTGAGGAAACCGCAGCGGCTCTGGAGATTGAATATAAACATGCCACCGAAATAAACGAGTGGCATAAGAAGATACCGCTCGCCAATGGGGAACAGGTCACCATGCATGGGCCCAGCGTCATTGTGCACTTTATGCCACCATCGAACGCGGATACGTGGGGCGGCAGCGTTCAGAGCTCAACGCGGCCGTTGGTCGTCAAGCGGGATTTGAATGACTTCAAAATACAGCAGGGCGAATCTCAGCGCGTCGATCATTTGCTGTTTATGGTGCATGGCATTGGCTCCGCCTGTGATCTGAAAATGCGCAATGTCGAGGAAGTCGGTAAGCGTGTGAAATTACTTGCCCAAATTCCTCATAAAAACTCTCAACATTTCCCATTAACTTGCAGTCGATGATTTTCGCAACATTGCACAGCAGCTAGTGCAATCACACTACAAGAACTCTACGGACATGGGTCTGGTGGGTCGTGTTGAAGTGCTGCCCATTGAATGGCACGGACATTTGCATTCCGAGGAGCTTGGCATCGATGAGAAACTCAAGTCCATTACCCTGGAGTCTATACCGCGGTTGCGCAACTTTACAAACGATACGCTGCTCGATGTGCTCTTCTATACCAGTCCCAAGTACTGCCAGAAGATAATGAACACGGTGGCTGATGCATTGAATGAGACCTATCTGAAATATCGCATGCGACATCCCGAATTCAATGGTGGCGTCTCCCTGGCTGGCCACAGTCTCGGCTCGCTAATACTTTTTGATCTCCTGTGCCACCAGGAGTCGCTCAAGGAGAGCGAAGAGGAAAATAAGGTGAGATGGTGCAAATTTTACTTAACGATAATTCATAAATTTTATAAAATTTAAGCCTTATTTTCGACAGGAGAATCCCGATCAATTGCCACAAATGCATGGCGCCGAAACGAGGCAAGTGCAACTACCCAACAACGATCAAATGCTGCCCAAGCAGGTCAGCTATGCAATGGGCTTGGGACCGGCAGGCACTGGACAGCCAGTCATTAACTACACTCAGCTGATTTTCAATCCCAAGAAATTCTTTGCCCTGGGCTCGCCTATTGGCATGTTTGTTACCATACGCGGCATTGATAAACTTGGTCTCGACTTTCGGCTACCCACGTGTCCCGGCTTTTACAATATATTCCATCCGTTCGATCCGGTTGCATATCGTATTGAAGCGCTCGTCAATCCGGATATGAAAGGCATCCGCCCTGTGCTGATACCACATCATAAGGGTCGCAAGCGTATGCATCTGGAGCTTAAGGAGACAATGACGCGCGTGGGTGCGGACATTAAGCAAAGATTCATGGACACATTCAAGACCACATTGGACAGCGTCAACTTCCTTGCCACCGTCACAAAGGTTAAGAAGGAGGCGGAGGAGTCTCTCGAAAAGGTGGTGAACTCAGTAAGTCAAAGCTATGCAGCATCACTGACTAAATTCGACACTAACCAATTCTATAGAGCTCTTCACATCTATTCCAAAAACAAATTGAAGACCAGGATCAATCATCGGTGGCGACTACTTCGACGCATACGCGGAATCGCACCGATTCCGAATCAACGACAACTTCAGACCCCGAATTCATTGAACTCGACTTCCCATTAGGTAAATTAAACGACTCTAAACGAGTGGACTATGTCTTGCAGGAGGCGCCCCTGGAGTTCATTAATGAGTATATCTTCGCACTAAGCAGCCACGTTTGCTACTGGTAAGTGGTTGATATTAGTTCGCTTGGAACTGTTTTCTAGTATTTACTTTTTGATTACAGGGGCTCCGAGGACACGATTCTATTTGTGATGAAAGAAATCTACGCTGGTTTGGGCATAAGCACCGATAGCCAAGTGCCGCAGCAGTCCATGACCATTGAAAGGCCAAGCTCGCGTAATAACAGTGTCAGTCATTCGCTGTTGCCGATGTGAGTTGACCACTGGGTACACTGTTTTAGCTCGTCTTCGTCTATTACATCCTACTATTACAAATATTTAGAGACAATTTATTTAACTATGTTATTCGTTAGCAAAATCATACAAAGAATTTTTAAAATGTTCAACTCTAACTTGGTTAATGGTTTTATGAAATTAAGAAGTCTTGCATTGTCAGAAAACTAATGAAATCAATCCGCAAATGATCGCTGTTTTTGGGAGCTTTACAAACAGTTGTTGACCATATACAAACAATTTACTGCATATCTACTATGTGCTGTTGTTCTTTTTGTAATATTGCGTTTATAATATGACTTTGTAATTTGTATAAATGTATGCTAAATAAAAGTGTATGTCTGTTAATATCAAATAATAAATTCGCAAATGCAGCACAAGGGAAAACGTAATTTTAAATTTGTTAACGACTTTTATCGATATGTTGGGCGCCAAATATGTATCGCAAGCATTGGAGGTGTGTGTAAAAGCCATCGGTTGCAGGTGTACTAGTGTTGTAAAAGTCATTCATAATTGTGTATATTTATCGCTATCGTCCGACCACAACTTATCGCTCGACTACCACCAACTCATTCATTACTTTCTATTTGTTGTAAATATTTATAAAAATGCAATAATCGAGCGTAAACCCAATCCAAAATAGTCCAAAATGAGGCATTAATGTGTAAGCAACGTGCCGTGTATGTTGCTTAACGCGAAAATAGCACAACTGCGTATTTTCCAACTACCAAGGACGGGCCCCGAAACAGTCGTCAACGTTGTTGTTTTTTTTTTTGCTGTAATTTCCCAGTGCCAAAAAAAAGATAGTAAGATAGTTAAAAAGAGCGCTCTTAATGAGAGCATTTGGTTCAAGAACCACTTAGCAATAAAATAAAAATACGATGACGAAGACGACTGTGAAAATTCATCAGGTGAGCAGCAAAATCAGTGAGCGAACAACAGCAACAACAATTTGCAGCGCTTCAGTGACTATCAAACGGCACTTGCTGAAATATGTGTCTGTGTGTGTGCCAGAGTGAGAGTATATGCAGCCATAATATAGCTATATCCATGCAGCTTGCCACTGTGGATTAAAATATTTTGTAAAAAACTAAATAAACATTTAGCTTATTTAATTTTTAATTTCCTGTTTTCTTCAAACTAAAAGAAACCTAAAATAATTAATATTTATAAATGATTATTAATATTAAACAGTGTACCATTTTAAAAATGTACCAGTTTTTAGTACAATTGTACCACTTGTGGCGATATCTCTGTTCTTGTTGTTGTTGTTTTAAAATAATGCAGTGTGCATAGCTTATCTGTTTCTGTATTTTTCATATATTGTATTGTATATTTATGTATGTATGTTGTAGTGACGGAAACTGGGAATAAACGATAATACTCACACAAAGCTCGGACAAAGCACAAATACAAATACAAAACAAAAATTCAACAAAATACATGCCAAACTTTTATGCTTATCGCAACTTGGCCGCCAAAGCTCACAGCCACAGCCTAAAGGAACATACTCACAATGAGTTGGCTACGTACGAGTCCATTGCGTCAGAGTCTCACACGCAACAGTGGCAGCAACTCGAACTCGCACAGTGGCAACAACTTGGGCGCTGCAACAGCGCTACGCCAACGGCCCATAGACGCTGCCACCGACTGTGATCCGCGCGCCTGCTATGATAGCTTCTGCAAGCACTGGCAGCAGGCGCATGAAATCATCCAGCATTCGGGTACGCCCACCCACGATGATGTGCTGGGCGTCGTTTCGCATCTGGATTATATGGTAACGCTCCTGCTGGTGGAGCTGCACCATTGCAACAAGGTATCGCTGCCGACGGTGGACGCAGCGCCGCCAGCAGCGCCCTGCCTGGAGTATCTGCTCAGCGAGAATCTGCTGGACAAGCTGTACGAGTGGGCCAGCACAACGGGTCGTTATGCGAACGCTGTGCGTCTGGAGCAGCTGAAGCTCTACGAGCTGCTCGTCAGTCACTCGCGTCATCAGCTGCTGTGTCACGAGCCGTTTCTGCGGCCGCTGCTCAAAATACTCGCCTCAAGCCAAGGGGAGATCTTTCCGCCCGATCTGGAGAAACGTCTTGTTATCCTGCTGAATCAGCTGTGTGTGGTGCTCATGCAAAATGTCCATCTGCTCGATCTGTTCTTCTTCTCGGCACAAACCCAGGTGCAGGTGCAAATCCAAAATGGTAGCATGTCCGCGCCTAAAAGTGGCACAACAACCAAGTAAGTAAAGGATATATTATTTCATGATATTTGCCTATAGACACACTTGAAGATAATTCAAGATACCTTCGCTTCCAGCAAATATCATCACAGCACAACTTTTACAATTATTAACATTTGGTTTTCTGCCTAGCTTCATCATCTTCTCGCTGCTTATACCGTACGTGCATCGTGAGGGCAGCTTGGGTCATCAGGCACGTGATGCTCTGCTGCTCTGCATGGCGCTATCGCAGAAGAACTCCAACATTGGCCACTATATTGCACAATACTCGTCCATTTGCCCACTGCTGGTCACCGGCCTCGGTGGCCTCTATTCGCGCCTGCCCAACAGCATCGAGATCAGCGCAATTGATTGGCATCGCATCACGCCCGACGATGTCACCGAAATACCGGAGCTAACGTTGTTTATGAATGCGCTGGAATTCTGCAATGCTGTGGTCCAGGTTGCGCACGAGATGATTAAGCAGCAGTTGCTCGACTTTATGTACCAGGGATTCATTGTGCCGGTACTGGGACCGGCCGTACTTCAGGTGAGTCTCATCCGGCTTTTTGCTCTCACGTAAAAACTTGTCTTCGATGCATTTCTGTGGTGTTGGTTGCAATGTTTGTCACTTGTCCCTGGTGCTCTTGTGGCAGTTTGTGTGTTTGCTTTTTACTTATTTCTATTACTACGTTTATACGCAGGTCGTTATATTTATTATTTTACATTAAGATAAACTATAAAAAATGTTGTACTCTTTTTAATTTTCCAAGAAAACATTTCTGTTTCAATTCAAAAAAAAAGATGGAATTGAATTTAAAATAATCTCACTTTTGATATATATGCGGCATGAACGTAGTATATAGTATGCGTGTGCTATCCTTTTTCATTTTGGGCCGACCCCAAGCTAACCAAAACACCTCGCCTCGAAATGTCGAAACAATTTTTTGCGCTCCAATTCGCAGACACTGAAGGGCAAACATTTTCAGACGAACATCGACTCACAAATCTCGGCCATGTCCTATCTCGATCTGATACTGCGCTCCATCACCGAGCCCGGCTTGATGCGTGCCTTTGTCAAGTTTCTGCTTGACACGGAGAAATTTGACGGTGAACGCATTCTCGATGCTCTGGTGGAGCGTCTGCATTCGCCAGATGCCAATCTGTGCATGGTGACAATGGCTCTGTTTGATACTCTGCTCGGTTTGCACTGTGAGGATCTGATGCTGGAGCTGTTACTCAAGTATATGTTGCCTGGGAAACATGTGCCCATATCGCATCGTCACAAGATCAACAAGATCGATCCATATCTAAACACCACAGAGTTCTTTCTGGAGCTCACACCGGACGTGATGAAGCGCGCTCGTGATCTGGCGCGCACCAAGAGTGTGCTGGAATTGGCAGAGCCGGGAGCGATTCTATCATCGGCCATGCTGCCCAGCCTGCCCTCGCCGGTAATGAGCAAAACCATTGGCGCCAACTGGAACTACTATGGCCACTATACGGGCGACAGTCTTTATGCCAACATCCAGGCGTATCTCTTTGAGGCTCACTCACGCATCGCTCAATGCCAGCGCGACTGCGGTAATTGGGCAAACAGCTATCGCTATCAGAAATGGCCGCGGCATGGCCAGACACGCGCTACTTCACACGTCCTCGAGCTGGCCAAGCAGTTTTTCAGCGAATTTGGCACAGCAACCCCAGTGGCAGTGCCAGTTGCCAGCGAGCTGGGCGAGAAGCAGCTGGATAGCCTGCAGTCCATTGGTGAATCCAGCGGCTACGAGTCGTTCAAGTGGCGACCCGCCGATGAGGATGCCGATGGCAACGATGTGACCACAACGACAGCTACAAGTGATCCAGATCTGGAGCACAACAACACCAGCAGCGGCAGCAATCACAATAGCAGCAGCATTAGCAGTGGACGACGAGATTCCTGGCGCATCTCGCACAGCTCACGCAATGAACTCTTGCTGACCGATTTAGATTTCTCGGAGGATTTGTTTGCGCAGGGCACCGTAAGCTTAGGTGAGTTACAGAAGGAATACTTTAAAGACATCATTATAGCGCTTTATATATTTAGGTCCCTTTCTCAACGCCATTTGGGGCAAACTGCAAACCTTTACGAGCAACTCGCTGTATGTTAATCTGCATTTAACTGGGCTAATTACACGACTCGCTTGGTATCCACTGCCGCTCATACATTCGCTGCTGCTGCGCTCGGACATTGCCATCACCTCGGACACGCCCTCGTTCCATCAGGTGTTGCGCATGCTGAAGCAGCAAATCGATGCCGAGCTGCCGGTGGCCGAGAACTCGTTAGAGATAATCGATGTGGCGCGTTCATCTCTAATTGACCGCGAGTTTCGTTTGGTCAATGCGCGCAAGATAACCGATAATTCACCGATGCATCAACCGCACCAGCAACACGCTACCAATTCCCAACAGCAGCAACAGACGCAGCAGCGTTCCACATACGCGACACTGTCGTCGGCGACTCCGGTGCACGCTTCACCCACCAGCGCCTATGATCCCTTTCGACGAAGCGACAATAAACGACGCAGCATTAGCAAGTCCATATCGAACATGTTCAGCCGAAGATCCACTTCGTCCACAACGTCGCCAAATGCGAATCCGGGTAGGTGTTGCCTTGCCAGTGTTCAAATCTAATCCAATTGCACATTTTTCTTTTTTTACGAAAAACCAAACAAATTCACAAGAAAACAAAACGCAGCAGCGGATGTTGGAACAAAGCCGGTTTTGGGATCTTAACCATAAAACTCACACACACACGCACACACACACACACACATATACATTTTTAAATACTTAATAATAGTTATAATTCCACTGGCCAAATTGTACGAAATGACTCAAAGCTTGTGTCATAATATTTGTATGTCCTTGCTCTGCTCGGCATTGTAACTGAATTGTGTCAGTGGAATCCAGCTATTATATACACATCTCACATACGTAGATTTTGTACAATGTCTGCAGACGTCGTTGCTTATAATGAATTTGTCTCTCTTTTTTTTATTGTTTATTTTTTATCGATACGAACAATTTTCTACTACGAAAATCTTAGCTTCATCTGGCTTATCACAAATTTACGCATTCTTCACCGGTAAATATTTCACGCTTAAGTAAAAGTTCTATATATAAAAATATAGATTATAACTAATAATACAACCTAACTAAAAATCCATACACATACATATGTAGTTGTTAGCTGTTGAAGTTGTTGAGTAGATTGCCGTCTCCTGTAGCTTTGTACATATATTGCTCTAACTGTGTCCACCTATTTAACATTTCTCGTTGTTGTTGTTGTTGCCGTTTAAGCCAAAAAATTGGTTTTCTATGTAAGACAAAACTAATGTAGACTGGAATTTTGCAGGCGCCGCTTCTTCGCTAGTGGGTGGCAATAACGGTGAGGTGAATGCACGAGGCGCTGCACAGGAGCAGTCTAGAGGTAACACCTGTGAGACGAGTCTGATCAGCACGCCAAGACAAGAGGCACAAACGGCAGCGGTCGGCAGCAACACCAGCTCCATTGGTGGCTCCACACAAACATTATCCGCGACGCACTCGTCCACCACGCTGCATGGCGTGGAGAGTGGTCTACAGACGGGTAGCTTTAACTCGGAGCCAGCGTCCCTGGACTCGGTGGCATCGATGGGTATCATAGCCAATACCAGCGGCACGGAGCGCTCGCGGGATTTGGCCTTGTGTGCCGTGTTGATGGACGAATGGCTCAAGGAGCTGGCGGCAATTGCGCTGGAGCAGAGCGTTGTGCTGGTCACGGACCAATTGCTTTGACAACGGACAGGCAGTTATGAGATACGCAATGGTTATCGGATTTGTTGACGTTTATTTATTTAACCAGTTCATTTATTTTTTAATGTAACCTATTACTTGCTGTTAAATTATCAATATTGTGTTAGTTTATATGTATTTTAACCTTTTCGTACGAACAAAGTCGCACTTTTGAACAGATTTGCCGTAAAAAACAAAACAACAAACACTCGTTAATCTATTTAGTCCCTAAGTTTAAAATTGTAAACAAAAATCGTTGCTAGCTGACAAACAGACAATTTTTAAGTGTTCAAATGTATAAAATTATTATAATTAAAAGCAATAGGCATATTACATATATATATACACACCTTTATAAAAAAGCATAAAAGCGTTATAGAAAGGAGGAGGATATTATACACCACAGCATACCATTTAAATATGTGTATATATACATATGTCTATTTTTGCAATATATATTTTATGCTTTTATGTATATACAACATGAAATTATAAACAGTTTTTAACTAACGTAAAAGTATTAAATTGGTCCAATTAATTAAAACTGCACACTCGAACTTTAAAGTGTTTTAATTATGATATATTTATAAGAACTACTTTAATACAATTTGAATGAACTGGTTTGGGCGCCTAGACAAATCGATTGTCTGGCAACACTGTGCGCGCCTGCATAACATCGATAGCCGCGCCAGTGTTGCAAACGACATACACATTGACTGCTTCTGATAAGATTGTGAAATAATACAAGTAAATAAATTGCAGTTAAACGATCAAAACAAACACACGTGCGATACAAATATGCATAAAATGTTGGGCCGTCTGCAGGCTCACGTAATAAGACCAAATGCCACATCCTTGGCTTATCTTATGCGAAAAGAATCAACAGCAGCAGCATCAAAATTAGCAGCAACATCAAAAGGTAAAAAAATAATGTTATATATCATTGATTGATTGATTGATCGATTTTCATTTAAGAATTTCGTGAGCGCCAGGTGCGTTTTAACATCAAGAATGAAAATACAAAAGGGCGACCTTTATATTTGGATGCACAGGCCACGACACCAATGGATCCCCGCGTCCTGGACTCAATGTTGCCTTTTCTGACCAACTACTATGGTAATCCGCATTCGCGCACACACGCCTACGGCTGGGAGACGGAGCATGCAATGGAGCTGGCAAGGGATCAGGTTGCTAGACTAATTGGCGCCGATCCCAAGGAGATCATATTCACATCCGGCGCCACGGAATCAAACAATATTGCCGTCAAGGGTGTGGCACGTTTCTACGGCACCAACAGGAAGCATGTGATTACCACACAGACGGAGCACAAGTGTGTGCTGGACTCCTGCCGTGCGCTGGAAAACGAAGGCTATCGGGCTACCTATTTGCCGGTAAAGGCCAATGGCATCATTGATCTGAAACAGCTGGAGGAGGCAATGACTCCGGACACATCTATCGTTTCCATCATGACGGTGAATAACGAGATTGGCGTGTATCAGCCGATCCATCAGATTGGCAAACTGTGCCGCTCGCGCAAAGTTTTCTTTCACACTGATGCGGCGCAGGCGGTGGGCAAAATACCCATGGATGTAAATGCCATGAATATTGATCTGATGTCCATATCGGGACATAAGATTTATGGCCCCAAGGGCGTCGGCGCTTTATATGTGCGACGCCGGCCGCGTGTCCGCCTCGAGCCCATCCAGAGTGGTGGTGGCCAGGAGCGTGGCCTGCGCAGCGGCACCGTGCCCGCTCCCTTAGTCGTGGGTCTGGGCAGAGCGGCCGAGCTGGCCCTGCAAGAGATGGACTACGACAAGAAGTGGGTAGATTTTCTATCGAAGCGTCTGATGGACAAAATGACGAGCGCTCTGCCGCATGTGATACGCAATGGAGATCCGGTGGAAACATATAATGGTTGCCTGAATCTGTCATTTGCCTACGTCGAGGGCGAGTCCCTGCTGATGGCCCTAAAGGATGTGGCGTTAAGCAGCGGCTCTGCCTGCACTTCGGCCTCGCTGGAGCCGTCGTATGTGCTGCGTGCCATTGGCACCGATGAAGATCTGGCACACAGCTCCATACGCTTTGGCATTGGACGGTTCACCACCGTCGAGGAGGTCGACTACACGGCCGACAAGTGCATCAAGCACGTGGAAAGACTCCGTGAAATGTCGCCGCTCTGGGAAATGGTACAGGAGGGCATTGACCTAAAGACCATACAATGGTCACAGCACTAGATGTAGCCCCATAACTGTTTATTGTTGCAATTAATTCAAATACACGCGCGACGCTATTAAAAACAACTTCGTATATATATATATATATTCTGACCAGTCCAGCTAAGTTAATATTTGCATGTCTGTCTGTAAATAGTCTTCGATGCTATAAGAACTAGAGACACCAAATGAATCATGTTTACATTGATTTAACTATTAAACTCTCTCTCTCTCTGGCCACTTCTCTCTTAATATCTTACGACTCCCACTATTATTCCCCTCTCTCTGTCCCTCGCTGCTTTTCCTGTCTTTCTCTCACTTACTAATCTCTCACTCTCATCCTGTTACTACCATATGCCGTGCTCTCTTCAACTACTCTCACTTTCTCTATCTCTCGGTTACTCTCTCTTTCTAGCTTGAAAACAGAGTATTGCCTCAGCCGTTAGATTAAGAATGCACCTTTGTGTATTTGTTGATTTAAGTTTATTTTGTACACAGAAACCGCTTAAAAATTAGCTTAGCTTGGTGTCAAGTAAAGGTTACAAATTGGCAATTCACTTCAAGCGCTCCAAAGTGCAAATGTAAAAAGCAAAATTCATTTGCATTGTTAAAAAGTTTTGTTGTTGCTGCTGCTTTCAACCCATGGGGGGTCAAAGTTCAGTTGGCTTTCTTTTTGCTGTCGCCACCTCCCAAGATCTTGCGACGAAGTGTGAACATGTGCAGGTAAAGCTGTGGAAAGATCGGAATGTAGCCGAGCATGACGATCCAGAGAAGCGCATAGTAGGAGAATGTTGCATTCCATTTGTTGGGCATCTCCAGACTCCAGACGCTGTGCTCCTTGGCATATCGCTGTGCCCACCAGAAGCACAGCAGTTCACCCGTAACTCCAATCGGATAGAGGGCAATGAAGGTTGTGTAACGCAGGAAGGTAACAAACTTGGGCACCACTTTGATAATGTTCAAGGCATAGAAACCATAGCGGATGATCTCGGTGATGGCCCAGGCGAATAGGGCAATGGGTAATCCAGGTGAGACTTTGCCGGTGGGCGTGGCCATCACAACGCCCACGACGACCATCATGCGGCTGAACACCTGGAACGTGGTGACCACCGGATTGGATTTGACCAACCCAAATACCGCATTCAGGATCTCCACAAAGGCGGCATTCTGGAAGATGATGACGGCAGTCCGTGTGTAATCCCACAGCGTAATCCCAGCCCGGAACTGCGAATCCTGCAGCACATAGTAGTTGACCAGCTGAAACAGTATGTAGCTCCAGCCGCCCACCTGCACCGCATTGTAGGCAATCAGATAAAGTTTAACCAGCGATGAGGGCTCCTTGGAGGAGGAGGAGGGAGCTTTGCTCGGTTTCGCTGCTGTCTTTGCGGACATTTTTGAAGAGTCTGTGAACTTTCACCCTGTTGCTGAGTTGTTACATATGCTTTTCAATAATCACTAATCGCTCTCTAAACCATTAACCAATCGCGCGTCCGGTACAACTGATAGCACCACTTTCACCTGTCGTCGAGTCGCTGAATGTTGTTTGTCGTATTTGTGTATCCAATACGGTCACATTGAACAAGGCACGGCTATCGATAAAAAGAAATCGATATGTGTGCACATTAGTTCTTTCAATTTAAATGTGTTTTCAAATTTTAACACGAATGAACGCTTATCTTACAAATTTAGTTATACTCATAGAAGTTTAACTGTTGACATCGAAATTTAATCATTAGTTTAAACCTAGTTTTTCCTTTTTACTAGTATTTGTATGGATTTCGGTGTTTGATTTCATTTACTGTAGTCGGACTCACTCAAATTGCTCACTTCTTCATCTTAAATGCCCGCGTTTTGTTTGCAATTGATAGAAAATAGGCTGTGCTGTTAAAGTTCTGCTATAGCTCTGTTAGATGTTATTGTTGACAGCTGTTAAATTAAATTTTGAGCGGCAGCTTTTACAGAAACAAATTAGCGCGGCGCTGTTAATAGATTTGCAGCACATGTTAAAGTAAAAGAGCACACAGCTGAGCTGGTCTGTGCGAGTAGTTTCTATGCGTTGCTGTTCGCCTGGTAAAAACCGAACCGAAAACCGAACGTGTCTGAAAAGTCTGGCACGGTCTGTGCACATGGGTTGGACACACACACCTGCCAGCCACATGTGGAGCAAATCTTTCCCCAACTTTGCTCAGTTTGCCGTCGTTGAATTTTTTCATGCAGCCTTCAAGCTTTTTTACTTCTCACTTTCTGACTGGTATGCTGATCACAGATATTGCAGGCTATTCACATTTTCCCATTAAGTTTTGACTGGGCAAAATAAAGTTTGTGCTTACTAGTTGGCTGATTTCAATGGGGGTTGTAAATCAATTTTAAATACTGGAAATGCAGTTTAGCTTTTACATAAAGTAAAATGCACATTTATGTACCATATACAATGTACATTGTACATATGCCGAGCATTATGCGCAATGGCAAATTTGTAATCAACACGTGCTGTGTGGGCGGAGGCCTAACAACCACGCCTACCGTACAAATTAATTTGCAAGAACAGTTCTCCATGCCCAGCGCTGTTATCATCAGATTGCCTGCTGCCTTGCCTTATCAACAACTGACATCGACTGGCAACTGGTCGACCGAGGAGGGTTGGTGACGTGGTGGACGGTCGAGATACAATTGGACTAGTTTAGACAGCGCCCACAAAAAGGCCGATTGGACAAAGCAGGAAAAACGAGACCCCGCCAAAAGTGAATTCCCTCTTTTTTACCAAGCGAACAGCAAAAACAGCTAAACGATATCTTCATACATTTAACACTGGTGGAGAAGGTGCGGCCAAGTTGTGTGCGCGAGCGAGATGGCAGCTGTTACAGTGGCAGGGGTTTGGTTCAATTGCCATATGACTGGTCGTCAGTGTGTGTGTGTGCAAGTGTGTGCGAGCGTGCGCGCTTCTCTGTATGAGTGTGTGTGTGTGTGTGAGTGTTTGTATGCTGTTTGCTCTTTGGCTGAGTGCTGCGATAAGTAACAGTCGCTTAAAACGATTATTACTGGCGGTTTGTCTAATTGTTTGTTATGTCAACTGAGTTGCAGCTTTGTTGACACTCTGCTGCTTTATGTTGCAAGCCAACTCAAACAGGTTGTCGCCCTTAAAACATGTATACAATGTACATTGTTTTTATGTACATTTGATTTTTTTTTTGTATGTAGACATGTTTGTAACTAATTGGGGGCTTGACTAGCGCGACACGGCAATATTATTTGCAAGTCGCGCTAACGCCCCACAGATGGCGCTCTGGCAAATTGCAATTTCCCTGGCCAAGCTCGGCAATTACATTCAACAAACAGGCTGAATACGCCCCCAAATGCGCCCGGACATGCCCCCAGCAACTTTGCCAAGCGTCACAAAAAAAAAAGAAACACAAAATAAAAAACAAAACTCTACAGCAGTAGCAAAGACTTGGTAGAAAAACCAGCAGCAGCAGCGACATGTTTGTTTGAATTTCTAACGCAAACAACAGAAAACTCTTTGCCCTCCTGCCCCCCTGCCCACCATGCCACTTGGGCAGACCGGCATACCCATGATGTTGCAGCAGTCGCACGAACATTTTGCGCAAATTTGAGTAGTCATTTTGTTTGCTCACATCACAGGCCAACAGAAAAGACGCCAACAATTGCGATTGCCACCGACCGACGACAACTACAACTATGAACCGACCGAACGAACGATAAGATGGCTGTGAATGTTGCTGCTGTTGCTGTGCCTGTTTAATGTATGACTGGGTGTTTGTGTGTCTGGGTGGGGGGGTCTGTCTGGGGGGCTAGCTAGAAATTGAAATTGATTGCAATGGCGCCTTTATAATCATGGCCCCCGGCAGCGGAAGCGACACTTTGGGGGCCCGGACATTTTGTTTTGTGCCCGTCATTTTGCTTATTGCACAAAACTTAGCTAGGCTCGCAGCAAACCTGAGCAGTGATCAGTGGCGACCGAAACCGCTGGCGGCAACCACAACTACAACTAGCGTTTAACTAGCAGTCGCACGACAGCTAACAACAAACAAACAAAGACGCAAAAAAAACATCTATTATTGTGGGCGTTCAACGTTTTCCCACATGCATACTAACAGGCAAACAGCAGCGCTCAGTTGCAGATCGCTGTCCCACAGCTGTTGCGTGCCCCAACAAAATATAAAAAAGATAAAAGCCAAACTACACACACAGATACACACACACGCACACATAAATAAGCTATGTATGTATTCATGTGCGTGATTGTGAAGAAGCTGCCAACGGCCAGCGGCGAGAACCAGTTTGTGTGCGTGCTGTGCTCTTGGAGCTGCTCCAACGCTCTTCTCTCTGTGTGTGTGTGTGTGGTCAGTGAGTGGTCAGCATTTGATGATTGCCTTGAATAATTTTTTCGCAAAGTTACCCTACTGCTTCAGTAGTATCACCTACCAGGCGCATAGCATATAAGCATTACATTTGTGTATCTGCCAATGACCAAGATTTCGATTTATTTTATCATATTATATATTAAAAAATTCTTAAAATCTAATTGTGTTCAAATTTAGGTTTTAACTAATGAAAATATTATAATTGTTAATTGATTTGGTTTACTTTAGTTTAATTAGACTTACTAGAAAGTAAACATAAATTCTCAGAGAAGAAATACGTAACTAAATAATTCCGATTACAAAATGGTGTACATAAGTAACACCTCTGTTAATGTTCTCCTTTCGTTATCATCATCAATAATCATCATGCGCAAGTCCCGTCCACATCCACGTCCACATCCAGAATACATGGCAGCTGTTCGTATTTACGATTTACGATTTACGCTGCTTCTGCTTCTGTTGCTGTTGCCGCTCCGTTTTTAGTGGCATTGGGGCCATCGGGCTACTTGTTGCTCATTTGTGTGCGCCTGTTCACCAAACTGGGTTTTGGGGCCTGACTGACCGCACAATTAAAACGGGACGGACATGCATGTATAATAATTTATACTTTACGTAGGTATTGTACATATGTATAGTGTGGATCCCGAGGCATTGACACTCACTCGTGATGTTTACTGTCTACGGTCGCAGCACCACCGAAATGGCAACAACCGCTATCGCACGTGTTGAGTGTGGTTAGTTACAGTTAGCGGGGCGGCAATTAGCGAGTAACCTTAACCTTAGCTTCCAAAAAAGCTCAAATCACAACCTGTGCTATGAGGCGCCCAAAAATCCGGAGCAAGTGTCTGCGGCTGCCAAAATGCGTTGGCTGTTGCCCCGAAAACACACAAAAAACATAAAAAAAAACCCCCAACAAGAGTTCATTTGACTTGGCTGCCACGCATCGAGTGAATCGTACGAGCTGTGACGACCCCGCCCGCTCCCCGCGCACCATCATCCGTACTCCAAACAGAAACGACAACTTGTTCCAAGTATCTCAATGCCACCCGAAAATGATATCAGATGCTTATGTCATCAACTTTGTACTCGAATGCCATAAGCATTCGCGAATTTTAGCTTTGACCCACTGACAACCGAAAATGTTTGCGAAATTTCGCAATTCGCAAAATCCTTGGGTTTCAAGGTGCGTCCTTCACTTGGCAATGGGAACGGCCTCAAATTACGGTCAAGGCGAAGTCAAGTAAGCCAACCGAGAACGAGAACGAGTCGTTAGCCTTGTGTTCTGAACAAATGCGGTACACAAATGAGGGTGAGGCATATATATATTTGACATGAATATATGACAGTTGAAATAATAAAATTAATATATGATAATGATTGCAAATGTTATGAAGTAACAACAAATTATAATTCAGGTATTTCGAATTGGAATCATAATTAAATTCTATAGAATGGCAATTCAATAGAACTTGCTATAGAATTAATGTAGGAGAGCAGTTCAACAATCTCTCAAGTACAAATAATTTGTGTATGTTTGTATGTACATGTGTATATCGCAATATCTCGTTGCTGGGTGGGTAGGGCGCACAAACTTCCACTCGGTTGCGGGATACACAAAACAACAACGCAACAAGGCAACAACAACAACAACAACACAACACATGACAATATAAGCAAACACAATGAAATAAACATGTACATATACATATTCTTATTCTCGGCTGTCATGTGTATTGTATTTTCTGGCCGCCTAATGAAAATGTTGCTGTTCTTGTTTTTTGTTGCTGCAATACGTTTGTTGTACAAACAACCAACACACCAAAATCCTGTCAGTCGTCAACACTTCGTCGTGAAGGTGGGTCATTGTGAAATGACAGCGCCGAACCAACCAGGCGCACAGCATTGCCAGCAGCGATGGCAGTCACATACAACGCGCAAGCGAGACGGCATGCTTGACTTGCTGTGCGAGTCAGTAGTGACATCTCGCTCTGGCGTAGCGGCCCTGCCCAACGTGCTGTGCGCCGGTGCGCATTTTTGCGTTTGAAAGAAACAGGTCGAAGCACGCAAAAGACCCGCGGAAATAAATGGAAATGCTGCTTGTTGGCTGTCGGCTGCGAGGCACGTGTGTCTCGACGCTGCTCGTCATCGCAGCAGACAGAGTTGGCCAACTGTTGATTGCTGTGCGCCTGTTACTTAGTGTCATATTTCGCACAAAAGTTCGTTCGTATTTTTCTGCTACAATTTACGATTTAGACGAGAGAGAGCGAGTGAGAGCGGATGAACGAACAAACCGCGTTGCCAGAGACGTTGGAAATTGAATGCGAGCAGACCGACAAACTGAATGTTGCGTCTGCCCTGTAAAATGTATGTACACATGTAATGTGAGCCGCACAAGAATGTCTTAAGGCGCGGATAAGCGCTTTTAATCCGTGCTAAGAATGCGTTCGAAGACACTGCGACAACTTTTAATCACCCTAATTAAATTCCGTGCCCTCACCCAAGGAGCACTATAAAAATGCCGTTGCTTAACATGTCAGGGGTCAGCCAAAAGGCAAGACGTCAATGGCGAGCATGTGCCTCCACTGAAAGAAGTCAAGCGAAACGTTCCACAATGCATCTCGGCGGCCAGGACGAATTGGCCGGGCCGCACTCCTATGCAAGCTATCTGAACGACAGCTTAAGCGACGCAGCTGGCGGTGTGCTGCCCCTGGGCAGTGATTATCCAGCGGAATATCAGCACCTGGTGCACGCCCATTGGCGTGGCTTTCGCACTCCTCCCATTTATTATCGTGCCGGGATTTATATTGCGTTCTGTGTGCTCATGTGCCTGAATCTCTTTGGCAATGGCTTGGTTATCTGGATATTCTCTACGTAAGTGTTCATTTGGCATTCTTCATTAAAATCTATAGATTTTTGAATCTTGTTAAATCATAAGTACCTGATTTTTTAAACCTAAAAGTAAAAATAACTATATCGGAACTATAGTTATTCTTTCTTTTTATATATCTTTTAACATATCCTTTTTTCTATCTCTTCAACAGCTCTAAATCGCTGCGTACGCCCTCAAATTTGTTAATCTTAAATCTGGCCATCTTTGATCTGTTCATGTGCACCAACATGCCACATTATCTGATCAACGCTGCTGTGGGTTATATTGTTGGTGGGGATCTGGGCTGCGATATCTATGCGCTAAATGGCGGCATCTCGGGCATGGGTGCTTCGATAACGAATGCATTTATTGCCTTCGATCGCTACAAGACCATATCGAATCCCATTGATGGGCGCTTGAGCTACGGACAGATTATTATGTGTATTATATTCACTTGGTTGTGGGCAACACCGTTTTCGGTGCTACCTATGTTTCGGATCTGGGGACACTTTCAGCCAGGTGAGCCTCAGGAATGCTATCGAGTCCTTTAAATAATATGCATATAATTTTTCAGAGGGATTCCTGACCACTTGCAGCTTTGATTATTTGACCAACACCGATGAGAATCGTTTATTTGTGCGCACCATATTCATCTGGGCGTATGCCATTCCAATGACCATGATTCTCATGTCCTACTATAAACTATTCACCCATGTGCGCACCCATGAGCGCATGCTGGCTGATCAGGCCAAGAAGATGAATGTGAAATCTCTCTCGGCGAATGCCAGCAACGATTCGATGAGTGTGGAACTGAGGATTGCAAAGGCCGCACTCATTATCTATATGCTATTTGTGCTGGCCTGGACACCGTACTCGGTGGTCGCATTGATTGGTTGCTTTGGGGAGCAGCAATTGATTACCCCGTTTATTTCCATGCTGCCCATGTTGGCTTGCAAATCGGTGTCGTGCCTGGATCCCTGGGTGTATGCGACAAGCCATCCAAAGTATCGCCTGGAACTGGAACGTCGTCTGCCTTGGCTGGGAGTACGGGAGAAACATTATAATTCAACGGCCGGACAGGACAGTGTGGCCAGTGTGAGTGGCGATACCCTGGCCATGAGCGTTCAGAACTAAAGGATTTGACTTGGAACATATTTATTTAGGAATTAAGATAATAATAATACGATCTAAAGATTATATCGTATACGCAATGAACTACAAAAAGTTCCAAAAATACAAAACCAAAAAAAGTTGGCATTCAAAAATCAGCAGTGCTTGTGTTTCAAGCAAAAAGGGATTGAGAGGAATAGCGAGAAACAAGATGCCATCCACTTGATTCATATTTATTTTTTAGGTTGAAAAGCGGAAGCTGTCCGTAGTATATTCAATGCATGTCCAATGAATGAACAGCGTTCCCAACCACCACTCGCTTCGAATCGAATGTCGTGTGTCGAAAAGGCCGTTCAAATATTTCTCATTTTTCATTCGACAAAAACATCGCGACTGCGCCAGTTGCAAACAGGCCAGGTTGTCTGGCCAGCTGGCAGCGATGAAGTTGAAAAAGTTGCGCTTCTTTGTTGCTTGCGCACATCCAACCAATCCGCGTGGCCAACAGCAGCGTTTCAATTCAGCGAATGTTCCACACGGTAACAGGCGAACAGAACGCTTAGCAGCCGTTTACAACATTTCTACACAAAATTGAAAGCGTGATTGGCTGAGAAAGCGCAGCGAGTGATTGGTGTGCGCCAGTATTTGTGCGTATCTGTGTGCGCACTGTTCGACTGTGGAATGAAATGGTGAGTGTGGGGTGGGATGGGGTAATGACGGGGGAAGCAGCACACTCACTCGTGCGCCCAGCAACATTCAGTTGCCAAATAGACGACAGAGCGACCAACCAACACTCGACTCGACTCGACTCGACTGGCAACTCGATTCGATTCGTTTCGATTCGACTCATCGTGCTGGGGCCGGGGCTTCTTCTTGCTCTTTGAGAAACAACAAACATTTTTACTAGGTCTGCATGAGATTTAGCAGCATGCTCTTCCACACAGCGCGATTAGATTTTCAATGAAAACTCAATAGAAATTATGTTAGAAACCTTGCAACAGGTGCGAGCGAGATAAATATACGTGTAGACCAAACGTGAATAGAAGCGATGTGTGTTTGTGTGTGTGAGCACATTGTGTGTGTGGGGATTAGAGAGATGTTGTAGCTGCCGTAGCTGATGCCTGGGCTGCTGCTGCTGCTGCATTCGTTTGATGTGCTCTGTGCTCCTCATTGTGGGATAATCCAATTTGTGCGCACTCAATTCCCCATTTCGTTTATATGTATACAAGCCAGTCATACTACGTATATACGTATACGTAATCAACACTCGTAAAATTCGAAGCCACTTTGCAATCGCTTCCCTTCTTTTGTATATTATTGTATCTGTGTGTGGAGAGACTGGCGACTTGTTGCATGTAATAATAATAATAACGAACGAAACGGTATCTCGTAGCTGTTTAGTGGATGATTAAACTGAATTTAATCGTTTGCGAACAGGCGCACAGCATTTGCCTGTACGCAGCAACGTATTTTTTTTCGAAATTAAAACGATTCCAAATTGCCTACCCAGCACAGCACAGCTCAGCTGTTGTCTCACTCGCACTGCTGCTCTGTTTTGAATTCGTGTTCTTGCCAGTTGCCAATTTGCACTGGTGGTTGTTCGTTGCGTTGATTGGATTGCTGCTAAGGGGAGGGAAGGAAACAGTGCATACACACCGTCATCGAATGGCTGTTTACTTTAGCAAACTTGCCGAAATTCATTATATCGTAGACGTTGTTCATTTGTTTGCGCATGCCTGTTTGCCACAGGGCATACATGTTTATTTACTTGCAGCTCTCTCGCTTGCACTTGCCACTTTCACAATCGACCGACTCACTTCCACCTGCTGCACTCGCTGTTTCTCTCTCTCTGAGTCTCTCTGTTATTGTTGCGCATTAATCGTCTTGCTATTATTTTGGCAATCCTAATATGTAATGCCAATTCATGGGGTGGGCGCCTGTTAAATAGCAGGCAACGAGCGCGCGAAAATTAACATGACGAAAATCGATAGGCAGTCATTGAATGCGCTGTCGCTACGCCCATTTCTGTGGCTCTGTTAGCATTTGAACGTTAAAAATTCGATTTTATAGAATGCAGCAACGCCCACAAAGGCCACACAACAAAGTCGACGGCAGTCGCCAGTCCCGCTTCGACTAATTGTACACAGAGAGAGAGAAAAAGAGAGAGCAAGTTGGGGTAAATATGGTAGGTAACAGCGGCGTCGAGTTCGACTGTCTATGTAGCTAACAGACCAGCAGCTACGCATTCTGCGCGCCTCTTAGTTATTATGTCAGATCTGCAATGCGCGACTATAAAATACGTAGTCGGCCTTTGAGAATTTATTGACTCGCCGCCCCCGGCAACGGGTGTGAGTTATAAAATTGATGGCATAAACTGTCATGAATTTATAAATATGAGCAGGCCACACTGGCCGCTCATACGTTTGCCATCTGCCAATTGCTGTGCGCCTGCTGTTATTTTTCGTTTGTATGTTGGTAACATTGTCATTTTGAGTACTGTCTCTCGCCGCAAGTGTTGCCGCAGCAGCAACTGCTACTCTGGCAACGCCGCTGTTTCCCATTCTGTCGCACCTGCAGTGCGCATGTTAAGTACAACTGCTTCGGTCCCAGCTATGTAAGAACAACATACATATGAATGTAGCTGTAGCTTGTTTGTGTGCACTCGAACATACTACATATTTGTTTGGAGGCAACCTCAACCTCAACATTCTTGCGGTCTCGTGGCAGTGTTGTCGGGCTGCCAGATTCGATCGCTGGACGCCACGCCACAGCATGTTTGGCCCTGGCGCGCGCTCTGGCAACCCTGCGCCGTTCGCCCCTCTCCCTTCCCCATGACACGCGAAGCGTCCAATGCCAAAGCATTCCAAGCATAACAATGCCGTCTGCTTTACGCTGCTAGCCTGTTCGGGCAAGTAAGTGAAATTTCATGCAAAACCATTCTTCGGAAATTTCAAATTCCCCACATACTTTTGTGTCGCGCTATGTATGTATTTTTGTTGTTGCAATATTTTTTTTTGGATTGCGTGATCATGACGTTTGAGTTTGATGTGCGCTGGTTGGAGCCGCTTGGTATTTGTTTTTGACATTGTCACTGGGGCGCTGCTCTTTGGTTGTTTCATTTTTAATATTTCAATGGCATTATCATTGTAATTATTTGTTTTTCAAATAAGTTAATGTTGTGAGTAATTCTTATACGTACATATGTATGTATGTATGTCTCAACATCTATTCCTTTTCTCTGTATTTATTATAGATCTTTTTGTATCCACGCTAAGTAAAGCACCTGTTTCTTTATTCATATATCCTAATTTTATAACTTCGTTTTTTCTCCATGTTATGTGCTTTCTCAAAGCCAGTGTGACCCCTTTTAAAATAACTTATACCAAATCGAACCACATTCAACATTAGCTTGCAGCATGCTGGCAGCCATCGCCTTGCAACATGCAACAAAAAAAGCATCACTCAAGGCCAACTTGTTTCCTTGGAACAGCTGACTTTGCCCTCGTATTTATTATATTTGCAAATGCACTTACGCACGGTTGCTCCTTAAATTCAAGGTGAAGCGTACAAGATGCGTCCAAATGTAGGTTTCTGCAACTGGCAACTACCAGTTGGAGGCAGGGCGTAATGCAAACCCGTAGATGCACTGAGACACACG
Organism: Drosophila maculinotata; assembly: GCA_035045305.1. Taxonomy (NCBI): domain Eukaryota; kingdom Metazoa; phylum Arthropoda; class Insecta; order Diptera; family Drosophilidae; genus Drosophila; species Drosophila maculinotata. Next base: position 6,344,814 of record JAWNPD010000038.1, on the reverse strand, counting down.
CGTTGGGGGCTGTTGGTGTTTGGGTGGAGCTGCTCCCATCTTATGAGTTAGACGCACTATTGTCCTCTGTAAATCCTCATTGTAACAAGCGCCCAGAATCATTGTCTTACGCATACGTCGCCCAGACTCTCCCGTAAACTGCATATAGCGACAACAATAAAATCAGCAAAAAAAAAAATAAAAACAAAAAAGTCCCAATGCAAAAAGTTGCCATAAAAAGAAGCCACGCGAAATGTCGTCGCATCGCTGAAAGTCGCTTTGCCGGGCGTCGCCCAAAAATAAATGCAATGCGGTCTCCATATACTTGGTATACATCCTACACACACATACGCTCAGGCAGCACACAACCACATGCACAGTAGTTGCCTTTGAGATCGCAACTCGTTGATTAACTCAGTGCCTTAAGTTCATTGCCCGAACTCAAGGCGTCGCAACGTGGAAGAGGAAATTGAAAAAAAAACTTTACAAATAAAACATCAAAAAGAAAAAATATAGCGCAGATTGAATGTTTCTTTAAAGTTCTGTGCTCCCATAACATGTTTCATTTTTGCTCTGGTTTTGATACAGCTTCAAGCGAGATTAACCTGTGGAATTCACAAGTAGTTTGTATCAATCATATGACAAAATTACCTACCTTATTTTTCAATAATGAAACCTAGAGTTCAACTAGATGCCAAATAATGACCAAAATAGCGTTGGGATTGATTTAGCTTTGACAAAGTTATGTGAATTTAAAGTCTGGAAAGGTAATTTCAAGGTATTTTGTAAGACCATTACAGTGTTTAGGCACTTTACAAGACAATCATTCAGACCACTTATAAAAGTCAAGACTATATTAAAAAAAAAAATTTTTTTAAAAAATATTTTTTTTTTTAAAAAAAAAAAATATGTAAAAAAAAATTACAAATAATTCCATAAATTGAGTATGTACTATTGAAGAAGAGGCCAAATCATGAAGAAAATGACTTTGAGCTTAAGAGTCGGCTCAGTTTTGGCAGAGCTATGGGGGTATGAAGTTTTGAAAGTCATTTATAGGGATTTGACTCTACAAGTCAATGTTTTTGTCGTGCTTTTTACCCAAAAATTAACCACCCATTTGTTATGGACATAGATTTTTGCATTTAAATAGTTTATTTATATGATACAAACAAATGTTTATAGTAGCTACCTCGACCGAATAATATAGAAACAATATTGCTTAAGTCTAACACTTGAAATAAACATTTTGGTGTGGAATTGAATTTGTGTGTAGACGCAACTACGTCTAGCACTTGTCCTACGTATATCTTAACTAAAACTTCGAATGTTCCGATTGAGTATACATTAAATAATTTCCTTAGTTGCATATAAAATAATATTTGGTGCCATTCAATTAGTACTCATACATTGCTCTATTGCTAAATATCAGACAGATATCCGATCTTTATAAACGTGTCTTAAGATGTGGTAATATTTTAGCTGCACTTGGCTAGCAGAGCAGTGCAATGTTGCCACTCTCGTTGCCTGCGAGGAAGGCGCGATTGAGGGGCAACACTGCAAGGGAGGTGAGAACGCCACGAAAAGTCTCGGAGCGCAGTTTGGTAACCGTGTCTAGGGCATGAGAGTTGGCGACATCTGCATAGACGCCAACACGATTCCCAGTGGTGGCATAGATCAAAGAGGAGCCAATGCTTTGCAGAAAGTGTGCGGGTTCCGGCGGCGGTCTGGAAAATGGTAAACAATAATAAGGTTTTCTAATCCCAACTTTTAAAATCCAACTTACTTGAGCTGATAGTGGAGAATGCCGTCGAGGGCATGCCATACCGCCAGGCTGTGATCCAGCGCTGAGCTTATGAGCAGCTGATCACTGGGCGCCGTCAGCTGCAGCAGATCACATTCCATGGGTCGCCACGAGTTAATCACGGTGCCGGTGCGCGTGTCCAGCTGCACAATGCCGCCGGAGGAGAGGCCAGCGGCAAGCCAATTGCCGGACGGTGCCACCGCCAAGCAGCGCACTGTGGCATTCGGCAAGGCGGCATGACAAACGCGCCACTCATTCACATACTGCATGGACCGAGCATCGATAATCCTTACCGTGGACTCGGCGGTGCCAGCGACGACAAGAGGGGAATGCGAGGGCAAACACTTGACAACGGTGACAGCACTGTGCCTGGGCGCATCCAGTATGCCCAGCGGTCGTCCTATGAATGGATCCCATAGGTGCACGCCCGAATCACAGGAGACGACATAGCGCAACGATTCAAGGAAGCTCAACGAGTGGATGGACTTCTTGTGGGCCGTATAAGTGAACTGGCAGGCGGTTGTCTTGCGTCCATCGCCCTCGCTGCGCAGCGACCACAGTTTGACTGTCTTATCCTTGGAGGCGGACACAAAGCTATTCTCGTTCTCCAGCGCATAAATCGCACGCACCGAGTTCGTGTGGCCCACAAAGGATTGCAGACGTATCTGCTTGAGATTCAGCGCCAGGTTATCCTTGTCACTGCGTGTCGTCTCGTGCCGCCAGTAAGCCAGCCAGTTGCCCTTCAGATGCCTCGTGCTGGGCATATGATCCAGCTTGTAGGCGACCATATCGAGCAGTTCCATGCTGCTGCTGGGCACCTGGAGGCGATTGCCGACGATTTGGGTGCCAAAGCTATTCGCTGCAACCTCACATATCGCCGCATCCGTCACATCCACGGGGCTTACTATTGCCAACGACTGCCTATGCTGTGCCTTATCCTGTCCAGCAACAGGCTGTTCATGCTCATGGCAAAGTGTGAGCACAAACTCCATATTGCTCAAGGTGCGCTTCATTATGGACTCGCCCAGGAAGCGTAGAAAGGCCAAATAGGCGGTATGCGCCAGTTCCGGTCCGAATACATCCCGCAGCTCCTCGAGAGCACGTTGCTGCTGTCCGGGACCGCCGCTCAACGACAGATTTGCCAGATGACAGCTGAAATCGTTTGGCAAACCAAATGCCTTGTTGAAGATCAGGAAGAACGGGGCAAGCAACGACTGGCACAGATGCTCCCGCGTCATGTCCGATCCCAGACGCACACTCAGCGCATAGCAGGCGTCCAGGAATTTGCGGGCCAACAGCGAACGTCCCAGATAGCCACTGGGCATCAGGATATTGGTGGAGCTGAGCAGCCGGAGTATCGGCAGCAGAATGGCATCCAGCAGTATGTGCTGCAGGTGCTCCATTATGCTGGCATCCATCAAACAGGGCAACATGTACTTGACCAACTGCAGCGAACTGATGATGGCCCCCTCAAGGCTGCCCGTCATGCGCTTCGAGCAGAGTCCAATCAGTTCACTTATGTGTGGAAAATACTGTAAGAGCAGAAAGTTCTCCCCATAGAGTGCTAAACAAGGAGACAAAGTTTACTTTTATTGTCATGTTGTTATTATCAAGTACAGTAAACTCACCGGCAATGGACATGAGGCACTCGAGAACTCTTGCGGCACTGCGATCGCCGCCAACGCGGGCATTTGCAATGCTAAAGTAATTGAGATTCGAGGAGGCATCCGCTGATGGCTCACCCGAGCTGGTTGCTTCAACCTCGGGTAGCAGATTCTCCTGGCCTACATAGCAGAGCGAGAGAAGCTTGAGCAGATTGCGTGTTATGTGGCGGGCAGTGAGCACTGGACCCAAGCGATGCGATAGCCAGACGAGACTCTCGGCGCTCATCTCGCTGATGCGATTGTTTTGCAGGGCTTTCGCCTCCGAGATTCGTGATATGACCGAGGCCTGCAGTGAGTCCGAGCCCTCGGTGTCCTCTTGCGTCGGAGCAGACTCCGTTGACTCATTGGCCGCAGCGCTGGCTACCTGGCTGATCAGCTCAAAGCTATCCACGCTCTTGCGGGAGCCGATATCGCAATCGATGGCGCTCAGCTGGAAGCTGCGTCGAATTCCGCTAGCAGGTATCTCAATGGTGGGTGAACGGGGTCCAATCAGTGGTGCTGGCAAAGCTGCCGGCGGTGTCTGTCCTTGACTCAGCAGAGAGAGCTTATCGGGGGATAATTTAGCTCCATACATAAGCTCATTAATGGCCAGTTTGTCGGGAGAACTGCCATCGGATTCACGGGCCTCCTCCGCAATGGCCGTGGACGAGGGACGCATGTCAAACGAATCGATCGATTTGTTCTCCTGATCCTCCTCGAACGTAAAGAGCTCCTCCACATCTGGCTTAGACTCCGGCAGCACTGACGACGGCTCCTCCACGGCATAGTTGAGATTCTTGCTGGTGCGTCGACTGCCACCGCTATGATAGTGATATCCATTGCCCTGTTCCGGCTCCTTGTAGCCCCCGACAGCCTCGATTAAAGGCGCAATGAAATGCTGCAGAAAGCAGCGCAATCCGAAGCGGACAATCAGGCGCAGCAGGAAGCTGTGATGATAGAGCTTGACGGATTTGCGTGACTTGAAGGAGCTGCTCGAGGAGAAGCGCAAGTGGCCAGCATTATTATTACTCCCGCTACTGCTACCGGTGGCATCATCCGTGAGAGCGCTGCTCTCCACGTCGTAAAGCTTAAGCAGCGGCTGGAGCAGATGCTGTTGGGTCTGGGCAATGCCAAGGGCCTGAGCGAGAGGATCAAACAGATTCCAGGCAGTCAGAATGGAGGTGCGCTCATCGTGCAGCAGATCAATAATATGCGGCAGCACCAGCTCCACCGGCGCAAACTGCTCATAGGCATAAGCTAGCGGCTCCAGCAGACGGCGCACATGGGCACAACAGGACATCACCTTGCACTCGGCAATCTTGCGCTCGAAGATCACACGCTGGCGATCCACTTCGGTATAGCGGGCACACTCGCTGCCGCCGTTGCAATTTAGATGCGTGTGCAGCTCGAGCAGCTCGAAGTTAAGCTGGAAGGCGTGCAGCGTCCGCACAAATGCATAGATTGCCATATAGTGACTTGGAAACGGCAGCAGGGCGTTGGTGAACATCGGTTCTAGCAGCTGGGCAGCACTGGTCGGCATGGGCAGACCCTGTGCCTGGCCGGGCACTGTTCCCTCCAGTAGCAGATGCACCACATGACGCACCGGCTTGGGCAACTCTTGGCCATGCAGCTGCGCCAGCGTGCGGCAGGCAGTCAGGCGGCACTCGAAGCTCGCTCCTTGCCCATTGCTCGTTAGGAGCGGCCGCAGCCGCTGCATGGCAAATAGCTCTACGTGCAGGCAGCCCAACACCTTCAGCTCCCGCTCCCGGCTCTCGCCCAGCAGCTGCTGCAAACTGTGTAGACGACGTGTCGGCGGCACCAGTAGATTCTGCGACTTGGTCTGTATGGCCGCATCGAATGCAAACAGTTGATTTGTAAATGAATGCTCCGCTGAGTTGTGCTCGAACAGCAAATCGCTGTTTATCATCTTCTCCTCGGGATTGGCCGAGGCACGCTGCTGTGGAAAGCTGCGGGCATAGAACGTTTCCACCGTCTCCAGTTGCTGCAGTAACACTGCGGGATTATAATGCTCGGGCAGCTCAATAAAGTTGGTAATGTGGTAAAAATTGGCGCCTGTTCCCGCTAGCTCATCAGTGGGACGCAATGACATCCGCGGCGAGCTGTTCTCCAAGCCGCTGTTGCTATTTCCAAGGCTGGATGCGTGCAGATTCTCGCTGCTCCTGGCCAGACGCCTGTTAAAGATGCTGTGGCTGCTGCTATTGCCATAGAGCTGGGCCAGCCTGGGTGCGCTTCGGTTGAACCAGGGCGAGGTGTAGCGACGCGGGGGATGGGCTTGGGTGAACAGCTGCACAATGCCGCGCTGACTTAGATTGCAATGCTGATCCACCAGGCTGAGACAGACATTTTTCGACTTGATGGCCGCCTTGCCGCTCAGCTTGTAGCTGGAAAGGATTACAAAAATAATAAATAATCAATAGTTTAATTACAATTTCAAAACGTACCCAAAATTGAGATCGATCCATTGATGCAGTCTTTCACTGACGTACTGCGACTCCAAGGCTTCGCGATGCTTGCAAATGAAGTCTTCGGGACAAGTGGCCCAGACGGGCAGCTCCAGATCGGGCAGGTCCTCGTGTATGCTCTTGAATATCATCGGATCCGAGTAGAACTCGGGTATGCATTCGTCGGGCGTCCATTCCTGTAGGCGCTGTATGGACACCGGATATTCGGCGGGCACCCAAATGGGTCGCACATGGGCGCACAATATGGACTGCGGTGTGCGCCTGGCCATATATACAAAATACGTAATCTCTGAGAGAAAGTCGGTCACATGATGCGGCACCTGCAGCTGTTCCACAGGAGTTACAGCTTCGGCAGCTGCATGCTGACTGGGGTGCGTGTACATGAGATCTAGATGGACATCGCCCTTGTTGAGGCGATATTTACTCTTGGTCAGATCGCGCCAGTTAAGGCCGTTGCGGGCGGCAAAGTCCGTCACCCACGGCATGATGTGGTGATGGGTGGCATTTGTTAAGCTCCTGCCGCAGGCATTGTTCAGAATGGTGAGATAGTCAAAATTGGACAACTGCCCGTTGCACCACATTTCGCAGTACTCGCGCAGATTGAATTGAGCCGGATCGTAGGCCAGCTTGAGATCAATGGTGCTGCTGGAGGGCAACTGTTCCGGTGAATCCGGCAGCTCTGGACAGCTCAACGGCGACATGTCTACCGTGGCGGACTGCTCACCGAGCAGCAGGTTGCACTGCAGGCGTGGCATCACCTGCAGCCAGAGATTCTCGCGCAGCATCACATGCTGAAGTCGCAGATCGCCCAGAAACAGACCCTCCGACTCCAAGTGCCGCGACAGCTGCAGCAGCTGATAGATGATGAACAGCGTCTTGTTGTAGCCCCGGCCCAGCAGTGTGGGACTGTAGGTGATACAGTCATATAGACTGCACTCCAGAGCCGGCGGATAGTGGAGTACGCAGTAGTGTGTGCTCGTCTCAATGGCCACCAGAGCGGGCAGCACATTTGGATGACAGTCGCCAGAGAAGTCCGTGTCGGCGGCACCATCGCCAGACTCATCCTGCTGACACTGCAGCACCGGGCAGTTGTAGATGCGTTGGATCAGCTCACGCAGCACCACATCGTGAGGTTGGAAGCCACCTCCTCCTCCGTTGTTGCTCTGTGGGAGTTGTTTGGATTGAGTGCCTCCTCCACTGGCACGGCACTGTTTGACATGGGCACCCGCATACTGCTTATAGGCTGCCTCCCACAGCTGCTTAAAGTTTATGTTGGCCACACTGGACACTGCCTGGGAATAGCTCAATGGAAACTGGGGATTTGGACTATCTCCAGCTGCGCAGCGGGCGGAGGGGAGAGGATAACATTTGCGCTGGGGCTGCTTGCGATAGGATTGCACCAGGATGCGTGTCCAGGGATGCTCCAGTTGCTGTCCCGTGGGATGTGCCCGTCTGTCGAGCTGCGGCCAGGAGGGAAAGGGGGAGAGTTTTCGCTGGCGTTCGAGGGATTGTAGCCAGGATTTGTCGCATATCAGCTTGTGGAGGCCCCCCTCGTCTGACTCAGTGACAACATGTTGCGGATTAATGCCGATTTCCAGCCATATCGCATCAGCGTCACTATCACCCATTTTTAAGCCTCCAACATCCGCCTCCCAACTACCGAATTGGTCACAGCAGAAAAACAAAACTGAATGTGCTAATGTAGTGATGCAAATGGGAAGCACTTTTAAGGCACGACTAGCAGCGCTCACGACCCAGCACCATATCTGCACATAAACATATCCCAACAAACAATTAAGCACAACAATTTACTTATCTATAGCATATTTTAATTATAATTGCAACAATACAATACATCAGATAGTAAAGCTAATTTAATTAAGTATATAATTAAAACTCTATCAAACTCCAGACTGCGTGCCTGATCGTGACATGACACGGTACCATCTCTGTCTAAAAAAAATCGATGTTTGTTTCGCAACACTATCAGCTGTGGGCCTTGCCTAAAAAATACCAAAATGCAAGTCGATTATTGGTTGTCTTGCGATAAATTACCAACCGATAAATCGCATAACGTCCATTTCGCCGATAACATTAAATTCGAAACTGCTAATATCACTTTGCACTTTTACAGCTAAATATCAGTAAACCGCTAATCTCGTTGTCAGGTCAACGCCCACGCAATGAGATATTTATGTGTGTCGAGTTCAAAAGGCTGGCGGCGGCATCAACAATGCTGTGAAAACACTTGACGCTGTCTCCTTGTCTGGTCGCAGTGCCAATGTCATGTTGTTGTTATTTTAAAGAACAGCGCAAAAGAAACCGCATTATTGTATAATATTAATTATAAAACAATAGCCTATGGGTAATCTGAGTTCACTTATTGTTCGGCTATGCGTTGCCATATTCATCGGGCGTATTTTCACTTTCATCGGTGTTATCAGCTCTTTTGTGATTTTGTTTATTAATGCAAAATATGTATGCAAACGACAATTAAAAGGAGAAAAAACATGTGAACAAGTCACTGGCCAGTGTTTTCATTACTTATTAGGCACAACAAAATATTTAAACAATCTAAAAGCCCCATTTTACGTCAGTTTTCGAGACTGATGGAATTGGAACCAGTTTCAATTCAATACGCGTGTAATAATCGCTCATTAATATGCGCATTTTTAAAATGAACTGAGTAGTGGTACATGAATTTGACAGATATAAATTTTCCACAACTTTGCAGAGATAACGTAATTTACAATGTCTGCAAATGCATACAACTTGTTGCTATAGCTTCTCTTATTGTGCCGCAATCTTTGTGTAAGCCTAATCTTATCAATGTGGTCTGGAGACTCGTACCTACCGGATTATATGCTACTATTTATTTGCTGTTCTGCCTTGTCGGCAACTAAAAGAGCGGTTCAAGAATCTAGCAAACAATTATTACACCTGCCATAAAGGTCAAGGTGTTCCATGGCGTTACTTTGCATGGGTCTGTGTGTGTGAGTTTTTTTCTCACACTTTTGTTGTTGTCACTGTCTGAGACAAGAAATGCTAGGCTATTGCGATTATGGCAAGTGTACGGAGAGAGTAGGTCATCTACCGAGCTACAACATTTAAAAGACAGACAAATACTCGTTTCACAGGCATATGCACCTGATAAATGCGCTACAGTTGATAAAGACAAAAAATAAAGCTGATGAAATAATATGTATCTTTGGGTGCTTGTGTAAGTGCCGTTTACTTCCGTTCTTATAAATTGCCAGCTAAAAATAAATATATTTTATAAAATGTTATGCATCACACATGTGTCTCAGCTTTGGCTTTATTTCAGGCCCGCCCCCAGGCTGTAAGCACTGGATCCGGCTGTGTTTATTAGGAAACACACTCGAGCAAATATTTAAAAATGCCACAATTAAATGTTTAATTCACTTGACAGGCGGACAGTTCGAGTACAAGTATTTGCGTGTTAAAGGTTCTTAAAGCTTTTCACACTTTTAATGAGTTTCGCATATAAAATGATTATATGGTTTTGAATATATACCTATATATATCTGTAAATATATATATAAGCAGGCCTCCCCCAGACCAGCTGGTTGTTTTTAATCATCACTGATCATATTTTATGTACTTATACGCATTGTAAATGATATTGTACTGAGTACATATAATTAGGGCATTTAAAAAAAGTAAAAAAATGCTTGGGAAATTTACTTTTTAAAAATAAAGCTTCATAAAGCGGCGCTCACGACTGCTATTGAACCATTAATGAGCTGCTCAAGCAATTAAGTTATTAAAATAATACAAAATTTCGATGACACACCTACAAAAACAATTATGGCCCCATGTGGATTGGATGCGCGCGACTCCAATAAATTGAGTCACAGGATTTACTATATGCGATCCCAAAGCATTCCTGGCATACAAAAAACAAATCTGAAATCTTATCTGCATTAGGGTTCGAGAGTCTTTTTTTTTAATAGGTAGTTCTTGCGCCTTTGGTACAAAAGTCATTGAAAATTTTGCAGCGATGATTATAAAGTATGTGGCGCTATAAAGATTAGAATGTATTATATTATTAGTACCGTTGTAAATGCTTTATTTAAGATAGCAAGTCGCTCCGTTTACGACTTGTACATTAGTTAGATAATGCCAACTGGGGAATATTACCTGCTAAAAACAAAAATGATAATAAAGAATTATAAAAAACGTTGAAATATAAAATAACCCAACATAAATGCAGGGTAAAGATCAAAACACATTGGCCGACTCCAACACAGACAGCACTATCCAACAAACACACACATCGAAGCCAACTAACTTGACAGCCTTCAATACGTTGGCGCCCCTGGAGATCACTCAACTTAACTCAACTCAACTCAGCTCTCAAGAGATTGAGCAGTAGCCAGCGCCACGCACTTGATATACTCCAGCCAAAGTAGTTCAAGTCTCGTGACGATATTTCTTGAGTACTTATACTACGAATAATAGATATATTATAATAACGACCTACCAACTAATACCAAGAACTTGCGGTTGCGGTTGGGTTTCCTGGCATGGCGACCCTCGTAGTGTCAAAAGCACGACTAACTTATAGCAACTATTTTAATTACTTAACTATCGACTAACTGGTTTTTGCCATTGCTTGTAGCAATTTATTGTAAAGACAAAGCGACAATTACTCTCTTGAATTACGATCGTTCTGAAAATTATGTAAAGCTCACATGGGAGTTACATAGGTATATTGTTTCTGTGCTACTTAAGTAAACCTAATAATTGCTTGTAAAACTTAATGTAAAAACCCATGTTAGGGAATTTTACTATTAACTAATATATACAAACTGAAATATACATATATTAATAATTTTTATATTGAAGTTGTTTGGAAACTACAACTTTGAACACCATTTGTAAACTATAAGTGCAGATATATCCATAAATCCATAAATAGTACATATGCATATTAAATATATGCATGATCTTTAACTGTTTGGGAATTATAAGGCATGCGTACATAAATAAAGAATAAAGAATAAGAATGTCCCCTCATAAATGTTGATCCTTTACTGGATTTTCAAGGTCAGGGTCTTTGTTTATCTTTGAACTCGATTTAAGCTGCGCGAGATTGGCCTTGTCAGAGTCTGGAGGCACACCATTCCTTAATTAAGATCATCATTACTTATGCAGCAAGTGACACATGGAACAAGATGTGCTCCAGCTGCTGGTCCCATCATCCACTCCCTGCCTGCATGACATGTGATTGTAAAATGTCTCTATCTCTCTGCATCTCTCTCTCTCTCTCTCTCTCTCTCTCTGACATTAGGGTGCAATGAGCCATAATTTCCCTTAAAAGCTAATCAAGTGCGCATTCTTATGACAGGGTCTGCAGCTCTTGCCACAGCCTGTCCTGCTGCATAGCAGCATGCATCACAAGTTGCCAACACAGAGGCGTCTCTTGCAGGGGTACGGAAAATGCTGTAGAAGGCCTCTGCGTTTGCTTTTAATTGACCCAAACGCACAGTGTGGCGCCTATTGGTGTCTCAGTTCAGTTCCAGTTCCATTAATTCAGAGGTCACAGTCCTCACTCTACTACTGATTGACTAAACTCTTGTCGAGTCGTCGCGCATACCATAAATAGACATCAATCCATAAAGGCATTTCATTTCGTACGCTTCAATTAATTTGTACGAATAAATAACGCAAAATACTCGAATGCAAGTTAGATATTGGACAGCACTCGTTGTTGACTTATATATATATATATATACCAAATATATATATACCAGCTCGAGCCGGAAATGTTTTCGGTCAGGGACACTTCGGAGTCAGTTTGAGCCGGATATTGGGGTTTACATGGAAATATACTCGATATTATGCGTTTTTTTCATACAGAGGGTATTTTCCTTTTCCGAAACTTATTAAATAGATAGACTTTAGTTATATATTATCTACCTACAAACTAGTTCATCAGCTTTTATAATATAGCTTGGTACAGACATGTTTACTATATAATAGATATGTCGTGGGATAGATCCGATATTTAATAAATAATATATGCTCCTAAAGATACAAATGTTTTTATATATTTTGTCTTTTATAATTATCAAACTTATTAAATGCTAATTTATATGTGCTTCCTTTATGAAGAGGACTATATATTTTTGAAATAAATTTACTTGAGTAGAGTATTTAATCTGCGGCATTCCATAGCTAACATTATTTCTTATTATTATTATTTGGCATAATTTTTCATTAATATGTTGTACAAACAATTCAATTTCAATTGCAGGCTTCCATGGTATGATATGATATGCTAGCTGGTTCGCTGACTTGTAGGCCAATTAAACTAAAAAAAAACAAAAAATGAAGATCATACACAGTTCCGAGCTGTCTGATTCGATCGGATTGTATCACATGCGTGGGCAATGTGATATAGTTGGGATGAGATCTGATGCGAATGGGGCGCACATTAATTTAAGCTGTCGACATTCATTAAATAAAACGCTGTCCTCGGGGGTTAGTTGGGAGCAGCAGAGGAGGTCTTTGAGTGGCATAAATAAAAGTGCTGATAGCATTAACAATTAATAAATTTGTTTAATTAATGGCCGTTATTATTAATGAGTATATTATTGCCAAAAATAAACGCATGTTCAGTTTATATTGCTTAGTACCTATGCTTCTTATATTATATTATTATATATTGTATACAAGTATATGTTATAAACTTCAGAGCTTGTTCAGTGTTTGCTCTTGATTATCAGGCTTCTTGAGTTCAATCGTACATTTTCTCTGCAGTCTGGACTAAGTGTGCCATTGATAATAGCAAGAAGCAACAAAAAAAATGAAAACAAAATAATAATAATAAAATTATTAACTGATAAACCTGGAATGCCCATGATACACGCATGTATATAGAATATATACTTAGAAAAAGTATTATACTTAACTATGCCCAAGTACTGGGCTTCTAGTGCATCTGGTTGTAACAAAATGACGTTTGTTTATCTTGATCCTATAATCTAAAGCCGATTGCAAACATTTGTGTATGTATGTATGTATATATTCATACATAGTTGTGGTAATAAATATATATGTATGTATGATCTGGGTACTTAAGGTGGAATAAGATAGACCTTTTCGAATTGTTACGTATACAGAACAGCTTGTATCTTTGTCTTTGGAATACGTATCACGTTTCCACTATAAAAATTAACATCTGGCAATGATCATTCATTAAGATCTGTCATTTAGTTTAGGCATTTGTATCAGCTGTAAGCTCAGGTTTCGTTCATCAACCAACTAGTAAGTACTACATTTTAATATATTATATATTGTTGGATATATATTTATAATAACTCAACCGCACTAAACCGCAATTGTTAAGTTGCTAAGCAAATGCAGAATATTACTATAGCAAAACTGTGAGCCGATTTCGTCTAGAATTTTCAATGTATAACATACATATTTACGAATATAGCGTGCTTAGACGACTAATCGGAAAACCATTCACTTTAGCACCCGCCTAAAACCAGCTCCACCTCCACCTCCATCTCCTCCACTAGAAGCCCACTTAATATTACCTAATTGCACTGTACAAAAGCAAAAAGCTGCAACTAGCAGTTAACGGCTTTTGGTTGAATTTAAAAAAAAAGAAAAAAAAAGTTCTATATTGAAAAGTGGTGGCACGTGTCGAATACTCTATTTACTGGAGTACTGGAGTGTGCTCAGAGGATCTGTTTTCTGTTGAACTTTGGAATTTCTATAGGTTTATCATTTGATTTTGTACTGTCACATTAATAAATACATTTCTAATTGGATTATATTAATCTTTCTTACTGGTTCCAAGAATTCCTGTTTTAATCTATTTATTAGGAATTTAAGTTAATTATTTTATGATTTATTGTTGCTTATAATCTTAAGCATATGTATATATGTATGTATGTACATATGTATAATGCAGTTTGATATACAGTGTTTTTCATTTCGTTTTCAACATACTTTGGTGTTTATAGTGTAATGTTAGGGAGTTTACAAAGACAATAACATTTGTTTCTAAGTTTAATGGTTGTTGGCAGCAGCTAGACTTATACATACATATACATAGAATATATATATAGTATATATATAGTTAGTTAATTTAGTAGTAACTGTTGCGCGTGTAAGATTATTTTATGATTCAGCGGCAAAAACCGTTCAATGCAGCGTCGAATCGAAAGTCATATAAACGAAATCGAAGTCAAATAACATAGTTCCTTGGATGGGAACGCTTCAGGCATGTGAAAGACGACGAGGACGGATAGTATTGGTCAGATAACGCATTTTATGAGTCTCTCTCTCTATAAACTATACACATAAATAATATATATGTATATACATATATGTATGTATGTACATATATATATAATATCAAGCTTGCGACTGACTCCTTGACGCAGCGCTTTGACGTTCGACGATCGACGCTGACAGCGGCGCCAGCAGCAACAACTCCAGCCACAGCAGCGGCAGCAGCAGCAGAGGCAGAGCAGCAGCAGCAGCAGCAGCAGCAGCGCTTATCTGTTCGCATATAAACTAAAGTCAGTGGAAATAATTTCTCATTTGAAATTTAACAGCCGACGTGCGCGGAAGGCAGAACAAAAGCGCGAAGATCGTGTGGTGTGAAAACCGCTAAAACGAGTAACGAAATACAAAAGAAAGAAGAAGAAGCAGTAGAAGACGACAATTCAAAAAGCCCACAAGAAGTGCGTGATTCCAGTGCGTTTTCATTGCATATTCGAGTCTCGTGCGCGGTGCGCAGTACAATTCAAGTTGCCGTTGCGTGCGGTTCTTCACCACAGTCTCTCCCTCTCTCTCTCTGTCTCTCACTCTTTCTGTCTCCCTTACACCACTGCCGCTGTTTCATTCGCATTGCTTTCGCTGTCTGTCCTGTTGCGCGTGCGCCAAAAAAAAAAGTGAAAAGTGTTTTTGACAAAAAAAAAAGTGTGACCATCAAGGATCAAGTGTAACCGCAGTTGTATATCACTACGCGAAAAGCTTTATCCGTAACCGTGGCGAAGGAATTGGCCAACTTGTTGACACTGCAAGAAAACAGGGCCGAGATGACACAACAACCACAATGGGGCATAAATATTTCAAAGTGTAAGTGCAACAAGAATCAAACCAAAATGGTGTGTATGGTGCGTATGCGTGATGTGTGTTGGATGTTGAGTCTTGAGTGTTGTGCTTTGAATTGTGAATTCAAATTCAAGTCGGATTTCGAATTCGTTGAACTCTGGGCTCAACATGCTTGAATTGTTTTAATTATTGTTTAACCGACATTGACCGACAACAGCAACTGCTAAAACAACAGCAAACAGCAAAGAGCAACAAAAATTAAATGCAAACTTGAGTATAAAGTGTACATAGCTTAAAAGTATGTATGTATGATATATGTATGTGTGATATATACATACATCGTATAATAAACAATGACAAAACGTTTTTTAGTTTTCTGCATTTGCACTTCCGATTTAGGATTTTTATTTTGCCTTTTAGTACATGCTTTGCTTACGGATACTAAATTGTTTGATCTTTTATTATCATTTGTTTTTTTATTTTGTACCTTTTGTTTAGTTCTATTATGCCAGACACGCTTCAACATAATCATCAATAATCATGCAGTCTATCGATCTTTAATTCGCCTATTTCTATGTACATACCTATGACGACGTCTCAGACAAGAAATAAATTTGCATGTGAATAAAGAAAGGCGCGACGATGACGAACGTCTCGGAACAAGTCGAAAACATAAAATAAAAAAATTATAAAGTTCGACTCAGAGAGTTCTTGTTGTTCCTACTGCTGTCTACGTATGTTTGTAGGGTGTACGCACCATTGCAAAATGGCCTATCGATTTGTACAGTCTTTTTGTGATCACATATTTGTTTTTTTCTCTTTTTTATTTTTGAAATTGTCTACATTAAACTCGTATATAATCCTACTTAAATATGCCGCGTAGCAAGTTTTTTTTTAAGGTAATTTATAGCTGAACTTAACTCACTGATGTCAAATAAAATAACGGAACGCGTTCATTTATTCTTGAATATTTTATATGACAATGAAATAAAACAGGCTACTCGTTGCTTAAGCACATGTATAAATAAAGACATATACATATGTCTAATATATATATATATTCATAAAACTTGAACTGCGTAAACGTGCAAAATGTTAAACAATGCCAGACATATCGTGGAGGAACGAGATATCATTTCAAATATCTATCAAAAATATTAAAAGTATTCAGGCAAAAATTTCCGATATTATATTGTATATATATTTATGTGTGAAACTGATTCGATGTTGCTGAAGCTTAGTACAAAAACTAATTTCTCGAATCTAATCCAATAAGCTCAGAATTGCTACAACGGTTTCTTAACAACAAAAAGATATCGTTGAACTTTTTGAAAACATTAAAAAGCCGGCAATAAAATAATCTTCCTCTTCGTTGCGGCTAGCGGTAGCTGACCTCCTTATAGAGCCAAAGCTCATTTCCTTTCCATTGTTTTTGGGCAAGGTCAATGTAATAAAATAATTCTTTTTTTCTCTTTTTGTCGCTACGTTTCATAATAAGTAGTATTTCATTCTTGGGCAAGCATTTCTTTTGTAAGAATAAGTATTCATACATATATAAATAAATATCTACGAAAAAAGAAAATGTTGTAACGCTCCGAGCCGGAATTTATATTTATGTTTATTTACTCGTGCGCTGTTATTTGTCAAATGCAAATGTATTTTGTTGTTATTTGCGCGATAAATAACAAGAAAAAAATACCGCTTGATAATAATATTTTTTAGTTTTGAAATTGTTTTTTGCGTTTTTTTTTTTGCTGTAAACGTGAGCTAGGTACTTAAACATTTGTGGAATTGAATGGGTCTCTTGACACTTATGACTGGCAATCCATCATGTGTCAGCAGCTTATGGATTTATCATTAGGCTAGTGTAGGACCGATTCTTGGATTCTGTTGAGCCGCTGCTTATATAAGTGCTTGAGCTACACTTTCACTCTGCCCCTAAGTATCAGGCATTAATATATACATGCTTGGACTCACTGAACTCTCAATGTAGAAAACTTTTCCATGCCTTATCCGAAGTCGAACTCAATGTGGATCGATGTACGCATATCTTACATATATATACTCGTACTTAGCCTCGTGCTTAATTTTCGCAAGAACGAATGCGAATAAGTATGAGCTTGCATTATCTGTCCTAAAGAAATTGTGTAAAAATTATGTCGTGCTATCGCATATAGCCCGATTAAAAGTCATGCATATTTACTCGGTTGTCAGTAGTGTTGAAAATGATGATGATGATAATAATAAGTACAAACCTGCCAACCGCTTATCGAGGATCTCAGTAATAACAATCATTAAACTTAACGTATAGCTCATAATAAAAAAAACAGTAGACTATCCACTTAAAATGCAGCAAGTAAAAAATACTCGTATATAACTACATATGTATATGAAGTTGTAGTAATGTTACGCAGATCATTTTGGTCACGTTGTATGTAGTTGTTGACCCTGACAAGTTCTTCCCGGAAATATATTATACATAAGTCTCATTAATCGCTTATTATAGCAATTATCAAGCTTATCGCCTATCATAATTCTTAATGGTTTCGGCATTAGCACATGCTTTACATTATGCTACCATATCTTGACTATCGCCCGATAATGTAAGTTGATTTAATACCTCTAATCGTGATTGGGCGGCATTAGAGCTGAGTAAATTATGACCACACTGGAGGCACACACTCGACGATATGATTAGCGCCACATTTACATATAGACTAGTGATAGGTGTGAGTATTCCATTTCCGATACGAGCTGCTGCCTTATCGATGACATTTGCCTTTGTAGTGGTACAATATATATACATATACTCGTATACTCTCATGTATTGAGTGTTTTTATTTGAAAATCGTGTTGCTTATAAATTTATGTCAACTGTCAACTGTCGGCTGTCGGTTGTCGGCTTTTGGTTAAAGTATTTGCTAAATAATATGGCAAATATTGGGACATCATTAAATTGTCAGCTTCGCTGCAACTACGTAAATATATTTATGAATGCTAATTTATAGATCAAATTGAATTGGCAGTCAGTGACGTCGTTGGATTTTATTGTAGGTGTACGCCATAATAAATCAAAAAATCATATTTTCACAAAAAAATTCACATGATTTGAACAGATGTCTCGTGTCTATAGGTATTGTGTAGATTGAAAGTGGAACCGGGTCTGGAATTTAGAGTTCGGGTTGGAATTGGGGCTGCTGATGAGTGAAGCGTAGATAATTATAGTTGTGACAATCAGAACATCAACAATGATAGTTTTTGCTCTAATAATGTTGTCATGAATACCAAAAAAAAAAAACAGATTGTTGGCTCTTCGGATGCTTTAGATTAAACGTGTAGGTCTATTATAATAATGTGTTAATAAACTTGTTGTTGCGATCAGCTTTTGATGGTTTAAATACGAAGAGTTGAGTAGATGTTAATCTTATTTTCATTTACCACACTTTTTGGCTGCTCTCTAGACGAAAATAAAACAACTTTGTTTACATTAATTTAACCTTCAGATGTTGACATTTCAATAGAGCAGAGAATTAAGGAATTTCAGTGGCCAACAATTTCTAAATTGAAAAATCAACAAAATTCTATAACAATTTGTTGGTATTTATTATGTTCTTGTTGTAGCGACGGTTTTAGGGTCCAAAAATAAAAAATAAAATAAACTTGAGTACAATTTTAATTGCCAGACAACTAGCGGTTTATGATCCCATCAGCAGTTGGCGTCTAAAGAACACTTGACATAAGTACGTCCAACGGATTTTAGCACGGAACCTTATCGCGAATCTATGGCAATTGAACTTATCAAGACATAATTTCATTTAACAAATTATGATATGTGCCATAAACAAAAAGTTGCCAAATACACCATAAACTAAAAGCCATAATTCTAACGAAATACAAAGTTAAACAATAAATTCATAAATATGTTGCAAGAGCAGAGAACAGATCAACAGTTTCTATATTGGAATTATATATTTCATTTTACGCACAATGGGGAATTACTAGCCAAAAGCTTACGTGCTAAGGGCGCATTACAGATCCGTTTCAGACTAATTGATATGACCGTAATAAATATATATAAATATAAATATATAAACATCAGCTGGCAATCAAATGCAATTTGTCGTTTATCAACGAAGATTTGTCTACTCTAATTGAGTAACTTTCAAATTGTTTATTCGCATGCTAAATATTTTTAATTCAATTAAAATTGTTTAAACTTTATGAGGGTATTTTACCCATAAACATTCGTTTGGCATTCACAAATTTACCGATTGACGTCAATATTTTTAGTACTTAAGTATTTTAGTATTCTGTTAATTGTTTGATTAACTTTTTAATTAACAATTACTTTCGCCTACTTTCCGGAACACAGATTTCATAATACCACAACGTGTGATATTGGCCATCATGGGCTTCCTGGCCATCCTGAATGCCTACACGATGCGAGTCTGCCTCTCGCAGGCCATCACCGTCCTTGTGATTAAGAAGAACAATACGGAAAGCGAGGATGGCGGACAAGCGATCTGTGAGCCGGACAGTTTGGATGAAAGCTCCACCTCCAGCAGTGGCCAATTCGAATGGTCCGAGGAGCTGCAGGGCCTGATTCTATCCTCCTTCTACATTGGTTACATTGTCACACACGTGCCCGGCGGTCTGCTTGCGGAGAAGTTTGGCGGCAAATGGACCCTCGGTCTGGGCATCCTCTCGACGGCTGTCTTCACCATGCTCACACCGCTGGCCATCGATTTGGGCGGCTCCGACTGGCTGATTGTTACCCGTGTGCTGATGGGTCTGGGCGAAGGTACCACATTCCCCGCCTTGAGTGTCCTGCTAGCCGCTTGGGTGCCGGCAAACGAACGTGGCAAATTGGGCGCATTGGTCCTCGGCGGTGGTCAAGTGGGCACCATTATGGGAAATTTGCTGTCGGGCGTGTTCATCGACGCCTACGATTGGCCATTTGTCTTCTACTTCTTTGGCGGTCTCGGAGTTATCTGGTTTGTCATCTTTGTAAGTATTCGTTTTGTTATTTACTTAAATCCTTAAATCTTCAATTAAATATTTATGAATACGATTTTAAATAAAGAGCTTCGAAAGCACATTGAAGTTTATTTTAAGGTACTATGTGTAATCTAACTGTTCTACCTCGTATTGTAGGCGTTCCTGTGCTTCAGTGACCCCAGCAGCCATCCCTTCATCAAGCCCAGCGAGCGGGAGTATCTTGTCAAGGAGATCGGCACCATTGGCCGCAATGAGAGTCTGCCACCGACGCCCTGGAAGGCCATCCTCACCAGTCTGCCCATGTTTGCGCTGATCTCAGCTCAAATAGGTCACGATTGGGGCTTCTATATCATGGTAACGGATCTGCCCAAGTACATGTCCGATGTGCTGCAGTTCTCCATCAAGGCCAACGGTCTCTACTCCTCGCTGCCCTACGTCATGATGTGGATTGTGTCCGTGGGCAGTGGCTTCGTGGCCGACTGGTTGATCCGTCGGGGCATTATGAGTACGACCAATACGCGCAAGATGATGACAGGATTAGCTGCCTTCGGACCGGCCATTTTCATGGTGGGCGCTTCATATGCCGGCTGTGATCGCACCCTGGTCGTGGTGCTCTTCACCATCTGCATGGGTTTGATGGGCGCCTACTATGCGGGCATGAAGCTCAGTCCGCTGGACATGAGTCCCAACTATGCCGGCACTCTGATGGCCATCACCAACGGCATCGGTGCGATTACGGGCGTAATTACGCCCTATCTGGTTGGCGTGATGACTCCAAATGCCTCGCTCCTCGAGTGGCGCATCGTCTTCTGGGTGGCCTTTGGTGTACTATGCGTAACGGCCGTTGTCTACTGCTTCTGGGCATCCGGCGAGGTGCAACCCTTCAACGATCCGCCCATCGAACCACGCAGCGTCGACTTTGAGGCCGAGGAGCGCAAACCGGATACCAAATTGAAGGCCTTGCAGCACAGCTCCTAGAGCTGTTGTCTGGTTCAATAACTGTGCCATAACTATTACCGTTGTGCTCTAGTTCGTATACATGCATATATACACTATATGTATGTATGTATGTATGTACCTTGTACGTAGTACTATATCATTTTTAATGTGTTTGCACCCGTTGAGAATTTTGAGAATTTGTTATGGAAGCTCAAGAAGACATTGTTAATGTAGAACATATGTATGTATGTATATTGTACATCTTGCGATCATCAATTGCAATTGCTAGTTTTATAGTATGCCAAATTGTCGGCCCCATCCCAGTGCGCTGTCTAACTAACTATATATATATATATATTAATCTATAAGCCTTTTAGCTGCAGTTCCTTAAACACCACCAACACCACACCACCACACCTCCTCCCACAATTCAGCGAATTTATTTACTTATGTATATTTTGTGTAATTACCTGTTATACGTAGGATAGCTCCGCCATCTCCCACACCACCACACCACCACTCCCCCCCATCCACCATACCCCTGAGCAGCAATTTACTCTCTTAATTATTATTTAGTATCTAATCGAAACGAAATTCAATTCTAGGCTAGTGAAAATTTAAAAACAAAAAGAACAAAAACAAAACAGCAGTAGAAGAAAGTATATACCTATTTGTATTGCGAAATTTGTAAAAAGGATCCAGTTTAAATATTATATGGCATTTTTTTAATTGTTGATCAATGTGTAATACATGTGTTTTTAACGCTATCGTTAAAACATAACTGTTTTTATAATGTTAGTCTAAATAAAGTGCATAAAGAACATAAATATCGACGGGTGTTTTTAATTATATGGAGTATTCCATTCCAGATGGAAAAGTGAGAAAATTTTAGAAATTGTTTTGGGAATATTTCTTGACCTTCTGGACATTTATGGACCTGGACGCTGGCACACTATCATCTTTAAGCCACAGTTCTCTTAACTTTGTCAAAACGGAACCGATATTAATCAAATAAAATATATAAATATGTTTTCAATAAATAAGGAAATCACTGTTTAGTTGTGAGAAAACTCAGTTGTTGTTTTTAAATATATTTTACATTTTTACAATGTTACGAATACAGCGAAAATTGCAAGAGCTCTTTAATTGTAAGTACCACAAGGAGTGGCTCAAATATTAATAAGCTAGCAACTAATCGGAACAGATCTGCAGGTGAGGCAGCGCTTAGTCCTTTGCTGGTTCAGCTTATTGGCCATCATCAATGCCTATACAATACGACTGTGTTTGGATCTCTCACTTAAGCGCATTGTGCGGGATTGCAATCGGTTGGCTGCAGTGAAACCGACCATAAGTCCTGTGGCAGATAAACTAAAACGGGGCAGCAGTCGAAAGCCGCTGAGGAATGTGCCTGCAGGATCGAGGCAAAGGGGAGGCAGAAGCCATAAGGAAGTACCGCAAGCCGTAATAAGTTTACCCCAAAATCCGATTATTACCACATCGAACTGCGCCGATGTGTGGTCAAAGGAGGTGCAAGTTCTGGTCACCATGTCCTTCTACGCCGGTTATATGATCACGCACATTCCAGGTGGTCGTTTGGCGGAACGCTATGGCGGCAAATGGATTCTGGGCGGCTCCATATTATTTTCCGCATTTCTCACGCTTTTGACGCCAACAATTGTGCGCAGTGGCGGCCCCAATGCACTGATGCTCCTCCGCCTGCTCATTGGCGTCTGCGAGGGACCCACTTTCCCGGCGGTCAGCGCTCTGTTGGCCCAATGGGTGCCCGAGCAGGAGCGTGGCCTGCTCTGCAGCTGTGTGTTGAGTGGTGGCGAAATTGGCATCACATTTATGCACCTCGTCAGTGGTTTCGTGCTCGAGGAGCAGGATTGGGCCCGGGCCTTCTATGTGGTTGGCAGTGGTGCCCTGCTGTGGTTTGTCGGCTTTGTAAGTATGCTAGTCTAGCAGATACGCTGTACTCGGTTTGTTCCCACCTCAATCTTAAAGCTGGACTTTCTTGCTGTGTCCTGCAGGTCTTGGTCTGCTATAGCAATCCGGATGCCTCGCCGTATATACAAAACGGCGAGCTGGACTATATCAGAAGCCAGACGAGCGCATCGCTGGAGACTGCAGATGCGAATTCCAATGAGAGCGTACCTTGGAGCCAGATGCTCATGAATGCTCCCATTTGGGCGCTGGTGGCGGCCAACATGCAGCACAACTGGAGTCAGCATGAGCTCGCAAAGGAGCTGGAGCACTTGCTGGAAGAGCTGGACACAAAAGGCGAATCCCTGTGGCAGGAACTGGAGGCTAGCCTGCAGTTGACGGCGCCACATCTGTGCAGCTGGCTGGCTTCGCTCACATCCGGAAAGCTGAGTGACTATCTTATTGCCAGGGGCATATTGAGTCGGACGCAGACGCGTCGCCTCATGTCCTGGCTGGTCTTTGTCAGCGTCTCCATGTACATGGTGCACGAAAAGGAGCAGGGGGCGCGTGCCTGGAGCATTATGGCATTCGGCGCCTACCAAGCGGGCATCAAGCTGCTGCCGCTGGACATGAGTCCCAATTTCGCTGGCACCCTGATGGGCATCTCGAATGGGTTGGGTGCACTGCCCGGTTTATTGATGCCGCTGTTGCAGCAACTGGAGTCGGAGTATGCCATTGTGGGCGGCATTCGTGCAGCGCTGTGGCTAATCTGTGCTGGATATATATCGGGCGAGGTGCAGTCCTATAATCAGTTGCCGAATCGCGTCTGAATTGCACTTAAATTGTTAAGTACAAATGTTTATATTGATTAAAACCTAGACTAACATTAACTATTTGTATAGTCTTGACTTAGGCAATACTATATAGTATATATACATACATATATATATAGGTTCATAATACACAAAAAGATGCTTAACAGACAGTCAAAAGTTTCATTGCTAAAACTAAAACAAGATTTTACAATATTTTTTTGTGTGTGTGTGTGTGTGTGCTGTTTGTTGTTGGTGTGTGTGTGTGTGTGTATAACAGGGTTGATGGGTATGTTGCTTGGGTTGGGTTTGGTTGTGGATTTGTTGTTGAACTTAGGTAGCACAATGCCTGCGGATCTGCCTAGATCACCTGCGAGAGGTAACCGGACTGGCCCAATGCCGAGATGGAATTCATGTCGATGCCCAGCTTGCGGGTGACATTGATTTGTGCCAGCGCCGCATTACGCAATGAGTAGACGTGCACCAACTCCGCCTGGCTCTTGGCATAGAGCAGAGCCTTCTCAAACAGATCAACGGCTCGCTGCAGCTGGGCACGTTGCACCTCCACCGTGCCCAGGGTCTCGTAGGCCAGTTCACTCTTGGGGTCCACTTCGATGGCGCGATTGAGCAGCGTAACAGCTGCATCAATGTCGCCGCGCCACTGCAGCATCATGATGGCCTGATGGACAAGCAGTGCCGGATTTGTGGGCGCGCGCTTCATGGCCATCTCATAGAATTGCTGTGCCTGCGGGAACTGCTGCTGATCGGCCAGCACCTGGGCCATCAAGCTGTAGCACTCTACACAGTCTGGGAACTTCTCAATTGCTTGCTCAAAGTCATGGATCACGCGCTCCAGTCGCTTCTGATCGCCGGACATGAGCGATAAGCGGTATTCAGCATAGCACTTCTGGACATGGGCAATCGCATGATTGGGCGCCAGACGCACCGCCTTGTCGAATTCAATCAGCGCCCCATCGATCTGTTCCAGCAGCAGCAGAATCTGTGCCCGCTGGTGATACAAATCCGGATTGTCGGGCGTCAGTCTCTCGGCTTCCGCAAAGTCAGCCAATCCCTGCTCACGCTCCTCCGTCTGAACAAAGAGTGCAGCACGTTTGATATACGCATAGGAGCGCAGCGTGGTATCCGCATCCTCTGTAAAGGATTCAAATCAATTGTTATTTTTATATATGATAATGACCACATTAATCGATTCTCCATACCATTAGCCACAATGGCGTCAAAGTCTAGTTTGCAGTCGACGAAGGAGCCGCAGAGTAAATGGAATGTGCCGCGCATTAGCAGAGCCTCCACCTTGTACTGTGATTCCGATTCGGATGATTCAATTTCCTCGGTGCATGCCGCAATTATCTCATCATATTTCTGCTCATCGAAGGCTCGACGGGCCCGCAGGAAGCCACGGAGCGGCGCATCCGTTTCCTCCGATGTCGGCACAATCATTGTTTGCAGCGGATCGACAATATAGGAACGCATATAGGTGTTGATGAAGCTGGCGGAGGGCAGGACAGGCTTACGATCCCGCAGACCCTTCTCGGCGTCCAGACGGCCCGTCTCCTTC
Source organism: Drosophila maculinotata (assembly GCA_035045305.1). NCBI lineage: Eukaryota > Metazoa > Arthropoda > Insecta > Diptera > Drosophilidae > Drosophila > Drosophila maculinotata. Next base: position 6,319,558 of record JAWNPD010000038.1, on the reverse strand, counting down.
AGCACACGATCGGCGAACATGATGGTGTTGTTGTTCTGGAACATTTCCAAAATGCAGGTAGCCGTCACATCATCGAGGCACTCGATCATATCCTTGGTGGCCTCGTGTGCTCGGGCACGTCTATAATAAGCCTTTGCATAGCGGGGATTGCACTCCAGTGAAAGGGTGCAGTCCTCCTTGACCTTCTGCCACTTTTTTAGCATCTCGTAGGAGGCGGCTCGATTCTGATAGAAGATGGCCATATCCATGCGATGCTCTTCCGGACACTTGTCAATTGCCTTATCATAGAAACTGATTGCCTCATCGTATTTGCCATTCCGATAGCAATTGTTTCCCTCCGTCTTGTAGTTGTTGGCCTCTTTCAGTGGCGACAGCTGCTCCCCCAGCTCCGCCGACTTCTTCTTACGCTCCAGCTCTGCTGAATCCGGTGCGGTGCCATCTATCGACAGCGTTTCCTTTTCCATTTTGCCCCTCTGCCGCTTGGACGATGTAATCTGCCCCTTCCCGGAATTTGCCTCATCCCGTGACCCGCTGCTCCGCTTGAACCAATACATGCCCAATCCAATGGCCAACGGTGTACCCAAGATTAAAGCCACCTGCCATTTGTTCAACTTTACGGAATTCACATTGAGAAACGTTGCTGCCATTTTGACGGATCCGGATTTTCTACAGTGGGGGGGGAGTGTCTTCTTGTGTGTGGCTGCAAATGGGAGTACATTCAAAATTGTGTAACATTTCTTATCACAGAGATTCGCTAAAATCCGCCGGGTTTATCACCTTCCCCCCTTCTCTTCTCTATCCCCATCCCCTTATTGATTTTTAACAACACAAAAATCTGTGGACGGGGGGGAAGGAGGTATCGTCATACTCACGTTTTGTCTTGTAATTTAACACTGCGATGAATTTTGCAAAAGTCAGCAGTCGCTTGAATGATTTTTAGTGAGAATTAAATAAAATTAATAATATGGAAATTACAGCTAGGCCTGCTAAGAGAAATAGAACACACCGTATGTAACAGCGGCGCAACCGTTGCGAGCTGCTGAACAACTGTTATGCACATGTGACAGCTGTCTAAAGTGTACGTACGGAAAGCTGACTGCTATAATACAAGTGCGCTTAAATTAACAGCGAATCTTATTAGAATCCAACTCAAGTTGCAAATTTATATCATGTATCTTAATGCCCAGAAGCTGTTGTATAATAACATTTAAATCAATATGTAGTTTGAGCTTTCTATACAGCTGATCTTTTCATATAAGGTCACATGATTACTTCCGCTTAGACTTTGCAATATATGTACATATGTACATACATATGTATATATTTATATATACAGACGCATTTTACATTGAAGTTTGTTGATTACAAAAACAAAGGAAAACATGTGGTTGACGATCGCAAGGCGTTGAGCTGAGTGCAAATGAGTTCAACTAAAAGGCTATAAATATGCACACAAACACATATAGCGGGGGAGGGACATGCAGTCGGACGTTACATGAATACGCGCATAAAGCTTTTGTGTGTGTGAGTGTTTATGTGTGTGAGCTGCACTTCCAATGCAAGTGGCTGCAAAATTGTTTGCATTAAAATGTCAAAAGGTTGCGGGTTGTTTGTTTTTTCTTTTTATTTGAGAAGTTATACCTATTGCAAACTTCATAATTTAAAATGCACTAAGATTAAAACTCTTAAATTATAAGTACGTAAGTTTAGGAAATTTTAGAAACTAAAATTAATTCAATAAGTAATTCCAGTGTTTATGTTTTTTGTGTTTTTTTTTCAGTGTCAGCCAACAGTTGCAGCTTCCAGCTTCTCCTTCTACTTCTTGCCTCCTCTTCCTTTGCGCTGCTTTGATTTTCAATTTTTACCTTAGCGCTTTTCGTTTCTCTTCTTCTTATGCACTCTTCAAATCTCTGCTCAAATCTTTCTATGTTTTTGTGTTTGTTTTTGTGTCTTTCTCTGCCTTCACTCGCATTGGACATCAGTTTTTCATAGTCTTTTTGTTGTTGTTGGTGTTCATGAGCTTGGTTAAAAGCTTGCGAGAGTGGCCAGAGGGGTCAAAGTGGTTGGTGTGCTCGCTGGCCTCCTTCTTGGAGCGCTGCTTGCCGCTGTGGCCCGAAAAAATATGTTTGCCATGGTCAAAGTTGTAGTGCTCGTATTCGTCAAAGTGTGCCTCAGACATGTTGCTTATTCTTGTATTTGAGATCTTGCTTATATATGTATGTATATAGAGAGAGTTGTAATTAAGGGCTTCTTGTTTGTAGTATATTCTTTTGGCTTGGAGTTTTCTTTTGTTTTTGTGTATGCGTCGCACTTCCGCTGGTCCTCGACGTCTTCGCAGCAAAAATCGAATGGAAATTGAACTTTTTATCGCTGTTGGACACCTGCTTTTATACCCGTCTAGAGCTTTTTCTTGCACCGTTTTCTTTATCTGAGAGAGTTAACCTGCTCTCTATTTCTCCTCTCTCACAAACGCAAACCCTGCGTGCAATTGAATGAATTTTCATTTCGTTTCAGCTAGAAGCTGATTACCTTTACTTTACTTTCTTATGTTTGTGCTTATTACTCATTTTACATTTTTAGATTCAATATTCGTGGCTAATGCGGAAACGATTTCCAACTCAAACTGATGTCTAAAGATTAAGAAGTGTTTCTCATCGTGTTTGCATTTACGTGAGTTGTTTAACATGTTGAGGAAGTCTGGAAGTTTCGATGCTATTTGCCATTGGGTCGTCAGTTGTTCTGCTCATTCTCTCTCTCTCATACGCAAAGTACGTGTGCGAAAAGTTCTTGAGAGAAAACGTTAAGCTTTTAACAATTTTTGCTGCGCAATTTAATTTTTGTTGTGTTTACAAAATTGCGCGGTAAACAAAAAACAAAAAAAGCCAATGACAACGTCAAACATTATTTTTTGCGTTGGCTATTTAAATTATTTCAAATGGCTTTCATAATACACACGTATTATGTATGCGTCTATATATGTATGTACATATGCAATTGCTCTTATATAAGGCCATGATACCAACCCTTGCAGCGGTAACTTTCCAGTTGCATCACAGTCAGGTGGTGAGAACACATGTTGCATTTCCAAGTCACTGGCCGGCGTCTCTTTGCCACAAAATTTTCCGTTACAAACATAATAGCCCCAAGCACGGGGTAGACGTGATTGGGCGCACATATGTAAACGTATATGTATGTATATTATATATGTATTGTATGTATACGTACATGGTATGTATTTATCTACATACATACATAAGAACGAAGGCCTGTCTATGCATCATTTGTACTCTCCTTGCCGTCGACCCAGTTCCCCCCAAGACTCGATTGGTATATGTTTAGGAAAAAGCTTTCAATTTGATTAGTTGCCCATTTGTTTATACTTACTGTAAAAATCCAATTGTTTACTTATCAGACTTGCCGGTGATAAGCTTCGTTCGTTGCTATCAGCTGCTCCATTGTGTTAGTCACACAACGGAGCGGGCTTTCTCGCAAAGTTCGATGTGCTTCACACAATTCGAGAAACAACGCAATAGAAGATTCAAGAAGCTTTTCCAAGATAAGCTGACGAAGTTGATTAACATGATCAGCGTACCCAACCTGAACGCAAAAAGTTCAGCAAATGCGGCGGGTTGTTGACCGCGCTACAGCTTTCAATGCATTTGCCTGTGTCTTGACTAACGCTGAATTTTAACGAGCCACGAAAATCAAATTTTGCAAGCTTTTCAAACAGTTTCCTTGGTTTGTGAATTGGAATAAATCCGGTAACAAAAAATCGTTCCGTTATTAGTTATTAAAATTTAAAAAAAAAACAATGAAAAACCGTAAAAACCCGTTTAAAAATCTTTTAAAAGTTCGTTTTTTGATAATATCGGGCAATTTTGTAAATATGTAATATTTTCTGAGTTTTTAGGTGTTTTATATTTTAAATTTGGTGAGTTCGTTTAAATTTTAGCTAGTAGTTATTCTGTTGCCAAAGCTTTTCCTTGTTTCCTTGTCAACATTTTCAGAATGTACTCAAATGTTTGCTATTTTATCGGTTAGGGCTCGATATGTTGTTTATTCTAGTTTCTCATGGGACTTTTAGCACTAAAAGCTCATTATAACAGCTTTACACTCTTGCAGTTCAGCAACTCTCATCACTATATTGCTTGCTTTTCTTGGAGTTCTGTGCCCTCACAGCCAGCGATAACCATTTCTTTTATTTGGTTAGTTAAGTTGGCCATCAAGCGACTCTCGTTGTGATTGAAGAGATCGCTCTCAGTGCGTCCGCCCAGGATGCACTTGCGCATTTCCTCCGCCTCATAGCACAAGCCAATGCGATTCTTGTAGTGAGTCGTCTGCTCCGAATTTGGCAATTTAAACTCGAATTTCGTATTTTTGAAATCCATTGACGTCGGACACCATAAGTTGTTCAGCTGTACATAGAAAAAATTATAGGGCTCAATAAATTTTGAACATTGAATAAAGTTTAAAACCATAAGAAACAAGTAAGAGTGCTCTAGTCGAGAGTGACCGACTAGGAAATACCCTGAACCCACTTCATGCATTCATAATTCTTAATCTGCATTTATACATACAAACACATACACACACACATACAAACACGGGCTGCTGCTGCTCACTTCATGCAATTGCTTTGCGTCTTCTTCTTCCATTGGTCTCAAACTATGTAACATTGTAAATAACTTCTTTGTTTATTGGCCGATCGTAATGAAAGTTGTAGGACATAAAGATGGCATATAAATGTGAGACTATGTCAAACCCGAAGGTCATTTTCTAATTTTTAATGGGATCAGGGTATCAAAAGTATAGAAACTTTGTCAAAACTGAACCGATTTGCAATCCCGAGGTCATTTTCGTCTATATTTATGATCTTCTTTAATTCCACATTTCAAGTTTAGCCAGTTTTGAAAAAAAAAAATTTCAACTTTTTTCCCGAAAAAAGCATAAGGGGGGACCCTTACAAAAAATGTTATTTCAAAAAATAGATTTTTAAAATTTTATTTTTAATCGATTGTGGGTGTCAAATTTAGTATAAAAAAGTATTGAAAAAATTATTTTGAGATGGTTCATTTTTCTGTCAAAAATCACGCCAAAAGTTACAAAAAAATTGACTTGTAAAGACCCAATTTGGCTTGTAATCCCTTAGAAATGGTTTTATAAGACTTCAAACACCCACAAATTTGTCAAAACTGAACCGATTTGCGATCCCGAGGCCATTTTCGTCATTATTTAGGATCTACTTTGATTCCACATTTCAAGTTTAGCCAGTTTTGAAAAAAAAAAAAATTCCAACTTTTTTCCCGAAAAAAGCATAAGGGGGGACCCTTACAAAAAATGTTTTTTCAAAAAATAGATTCTTGAAATTTTATTTTTAATCGATTGTGGGTGTCAAATTTAGTACAAAAAAGTTTAGAAAAATTTGTTCTGAGATGGTTCATTTTTCTGTCAAAAATCACGCCAAAAGTTACAAAAAAATTGACTTGTAAAGACCCAATTTGGCTTGTAATCCCTTAGAAATGGTTTTATAAGACTTCAAACACCCACAAATTTGTCAAAACTGAACCGATTTGCGATCCCGAGGTCATTTTCGTCTACATTTAGGATCTACTTTGATTCCACATTTCAAGTTTAGACAGTTTTGAAAAAAAAAAAATTCCAATTTTTTTCCCGAAAAAAGCATAAGGGGGGACCCTTACAAAAAATGTTTTTTCAAAAAATAGATTCTTGAAATTTTATTTTTAATCGATTGTGGGTGTCAAATTTAGTATAAAAAAGTTTAGAAAAATTTGTTTTGAGATGGTTCATTTTTCTGTCAAAAATCACGCCAAAAGTTACAAAAAAATTGACTTGTAAAGACCCAATTTGGTTTGTAATCCCTTAGAAATGGACTTATAAGACTTCAAACACCCACAACTTTGTCAAAACTGAACCGATTTGCGATCCCGAGGTCATTATCGTCATTATTTAGGATCTACTTTGATTCCACATTTCAAGTTTAGCCAGTTTTGAAAAAAAAAAATTCCAACTTTTTTCCCGAAAAAAGCATAAGGGGGGACCCTTACAAAAAATGTTTTTTCAAAAAATAGATTCTTGAAATTTTATTTTTAATCGATTGTGGGTGTCAAATTTAGTATAAAAAAGTTTAGAAAAATTTGTTCTGAGATGGTTCATTTTTCTGTCAAAAATCACGCCAAAAATGACAAAAAAATTGTCTTGTAAAGACCCAATTTGGTTTGTAATCCCTTAGAAATGGTCTTATAAGACTACAAACACCCACAACTTTGTCAAAACTGAATCGATTTGCGACCCCGAGGTCATTTTCGTCTATATTTAGGATCTAATTTGATTCCACATTTCAAGTTTAGCCAATTTTGAAAAAAAAAAATTCCAACTTTTTTCCCGAAAAAAGCATAAGGGGGGACCCTTACAAAAAATGTTTTTTCAAAAAATAGATTCTTGAAATTTTATTTTTAATCAATTGTGGGTGTCAAATTTAGTATAAAAAAGTATTGAAAAAATAATTTTGAGATGGTTCATTTTTCTGTCAAAAATTACGCCAAAAATGACAAAAAAATTGACTTGTAAAGACCCAATTTGGTTTGTAAATCCTTAGAAATGGCCTTCTAAAACTTCAAACACCCATAACTTTGTCAAAACTGAACCGATTTGCAATACCGAGGCCTTTTTGGTCATGATTTAAGATCTTCTTCAATACCAAATTTCAAGTTTAACCAGTTTTGAAAAAAATAAAATTCCACCTTTTTTTTCCGAAAAAGCATATTTCAAAAAATAGATTCTTATAATTTTATTTTCAATCTATTGTGGATCCAGAAAATGTTCAAGAAATAAAAATTTTGAAAACAATACAAACCTGTAGTACGGAAATAAAGTAGTTCTTAAATCATTATCAAAATGGCTCTAGGATTGACAACCGGCTCAGTTTTGACAAAGTTATGGGTGTTTGAAGGTAGGGGCTGGGATTTAAAATTGGCTTAATAGTTACATTTTAGACTTACTGTCACGCTGCCTCTGTTGCCGTGTATTGTGGCCGTATTACTCAGTTCCTTTTCGGCGCTGAGGAATATGCGAGCGCATCGATTGTCCTTAAGGATCAGCTCTATATTGGCTACCACATCGATGCCATCGCTATCGGCCTTGCCCGCTACTCTCAGTCGCTCCGGCACCTCTTGGTATACCCAGAGTGCCAGCTGTATGCCATAAGGACCCAAGTCCTTGGTCACTCCTGCATATCGCGTCGACGTGGCCAGTGAGGTGGGCATTTCCCATCCCAAGCAGCAGTCCACTTGGTGGATCTTGCCCAGCTTAATAATTTCGCGCCGCAGAAAATTATAGGCGGGTATGCAGCGTGGCCAGAAGCCCTCCATCAAAAACAGGCCGCGAGCATTCGCCTTGCTCACCAGATCCACCACCTGATGCTCAGCCATGCACATCGGCTGCTCGCACAGCACGTGCTTGTCATGGTTGAGCATCAGGTGGCAGAGCTCACAGTGCATTGGATTCAACGGTGATATGTAAACGGCGTCTGAAATTAAATTGTTGATTAAATAACTATAAACTGTTTGCATTAAATCGAATATCCAGCAGTTTGATCCTTCAAATTGTACTCACCCACATCAGGACAGCGTGCCAGATCCTCGAAGCTGGTAAACACATTGGGCACCCGATGCTTGTCGGCAAAGGCCAGGGCCTGCGATCGATAGGTGGCCATGCAGGATTTGATGCAGTGCAGCTCCGCCGGCAGGACACTCAAAGCGGTGGCAAAGTCCTCGGCCATGAGGCTGACAGGCGCAATGCCCCATCTTAGAGTCCTTACTGGCGTCTGCTGCTCATTGCCTGCACTGGCTGCAACTTGGCTTAAATCTGTGCTATGCAGCTGTGGTGGGCGTGGCTTTTTGTTGTGGCAATACCACTGTGCAGCTGCCACCAAAGCTGTGGGCGAGAAAGGGGCGGCAGATTAGCAGAGGACTTGCCAGCACCTTATACAGTGAAAACTACGATGCGTCGACGAAGCGGAGCGTCGCGTAAAATGCATTTCATTCATACAATTGCCAGAGTTGCAATTGCATGGTTTGTTTTATTTGTTTTTTTCTTTTTCCACGAATTGGCGAAATTGCGGGTGTTGGTGTTTGTGTGGTGTGTGTTGTTTGTTGTGTGTTGTGTTTATCCCCAACTGGTTACTGGTTACTTGGCCAGCCGACGGAGTCGCTGTCGGCCATGGAGTCGGACTGCCCATCTACGTCGAAACGAAGACGACGATCGCATTATGTGGCACTGTTTAGTGCGCGCCAGTCTCAGTTCCTCCATAATTAGTCATATTTGTTTAGCATCAAAACTTGTGAATGACTGTGCCTGCTGCTGTGGATCAGTGGCTCTTGGCTGCCAGAGATGAGCACGTGTCCATATAATATTTACAGCAAACTTGTTTACTGTAACTTGTTGTATTTAAAGTGAGTACTGTAAAGCTTTCATTAAATATTTCTAGGCAGTACAAGTAAAGCTTAGTGCGCGCCTCAGCCGCAAAGTTGCTTTTATTCAAGAGCTTTAAAACTAATGCAGTAAAATACCTTTTGATTAAAGCTTTTTAAAGTTTATACATTATTTGCTCTTCAATAAGTTGAACTGAGCTTTAAAACTATAAGTACCCTTAATGTTTGATGGAATTACATCAAATCTAGCTTTAAGCTTCTCAGCGCTTTAAGATAAACGGGTCGTGCGTGAGCTGGGTTCGTGTCACAGCTGCAAGCACGGCACGCGCCCAGCTCGATTGTCTGGCGTCTTAGCTGGCTGGTCCTGGCCAACTAAGGCGCTGCACGTTGACGGCCATTAGGCGGCGCACTTTACGCTTTACGCTTGCACTGCGTTCTGTCGGCGCTGGCTTTTCACTTTCTTTTAGAAACCGAACGGTACATACATACATATGTACGTACGTACGCAGTTGTTAGTTTGTTTATTTGTTGTTTGTTGTTGTTGTTGTTTTTTTTCACTTTTCAATAATTCGAATTTCGAGTGCGTGCAACAATGTAGGCAGAGAGGCGTAGGCAAGCAAATCACACATGAAACAAAAATGTGTTTATCTAATTAGCCATGCACCGGGGGCGACAACAACATTTCACCTGTGCTTTGTCGTGGATCGGTTTTCGCCAGGCAACTTAGCACGCTGAGCAGGTGCCAGCAAACAAATCGAAACTGTCCTAACCCAAATGCAAGTTAACTAAATGAAAGTGTTCTACGCGCACATGGCCCGGAAGTTGTGGGTGAAATTATTATTATACTACGCGCGAGCAGTGAAAGGTTGCCTAATTTCAGCTCGTTGGAGAGCTTGGCACGGGCAACCAAAGCACACAAAGCACCCAAAGCACCCAAAGCAGCAACAACAAATTGCATGTGGTGCGTGCGTCTGTGATGACTCTTTCCACGGCGACATGTTCATTAAAGCCGCAGTGCAGCGCCATAAAAGAAAAGAAAAACAAATTTGCATGCGGACAACATAAATCGTTTCGCAAAATATTTAACAAGTCAGCAGCAACAGTTGAAATCAATAAATTTATTGATACAATTTATATACTGTACGCAGCGAGGACGGCAAGCATGTAGCATGCAGCATGCGGCATGCAGCACGCAACACGGCGCTAATTAGAGAGGAGGCATGCGGTGTGTGGTGGGAGCATGGGTGGCAAGGGGTATGTGTAATAAAACTAACCAAGTTGCCAACTTGGCTGCAAACATTTATTTCACATACAAAGTAATGCCGACAAAGGAGTGCGGAGCAGGGGGGATGACTCCAGTTGCAGGGTATTGGGCAGTATGTGTGTGTGTGTGTGGGCGTGTCAGTTAGGCAATGTCATATTTACACCTTACAACTTGCATTCTTTTGTGAAAGTCATTGGCTCGTCAAGTTCGTGGCCTAAGTCTTTTGTTTTTTTATTTTTTATTTTGCTTTCTTTTTGCATTTTTTTGACATTTCTGCAACATTTTGCTTTAATTAACACATCAAGCTAATGAGCCGCCCCAAAATGGGGGAACTAACAACAATATTGAATGATTGTCTTTTTTATCTATGAGCTGTTGTTTTTTGTTGTTGTTGTTGCTGTTGCTGTTGTCACTGTAAGCGCTTTTAATGGCTTTACAAGCTTTATGCATGTCTCAAGTCTCGACGTCTACAAAACTCTTCGCAAATACGCACACGCCCAAGCAGCGACATCAACAACAACAACAACAACAACAGCAACAAGAAATCAACAATAGTCATGGGCCGGGCGACGGCATGATGACTGGACTGCCACAGTCTTGACCACTGTCGTTGTTGTTGTTTTTGTTGCTGTTGTTATTTGCCTTAAGCTATAAACACATTTTTCAGTTACAGCGCCAAAACAAAAAATGTTTATTCAGTCAAATGCCAAAGATTGGTTTTTATGCAACACACATACAGAAAACATGCCAATTGTTACTGTACTCCGTCCGTGCAACAAAAGCGAAAGTTAATCAGACGTTGACCGCCCATGTAGCAGAAGCAGCAGTCGTCATTTTGACATCAACAACAACAGAACCAACTTCTTGGTGGCTAAACAAAACAGCTAGCTGCAACCTGTTAACTGCAACTGTCTGGCAAAGTTGAAATCTTTTCAGACAAAACTGTAAATGAAAATTATAAATATAATTATTTTATTTTTTAATAATCCAAAACTAGTATATATCTCGAAAACAAGTACATATATGCAGTTGAAAATAATTTCGTTATCATCAAATATTTTATAGACTCTCGTGGGGATTAATATAGTACTAACATTTTCGTTGATATTATATTAAGCGTAAAATTGTCTTCGGCTCGTTGTATTTGATAATCCCCAAGTTGACAACTTCACGGTCAGTCTAGCCAGTCAGTCAGTTAGTCAGTTAGTCAGGCAGTTAGTCAGCAGCATGTTGCAGTGAAAAGTGAGTCTGTTAGCAGCAGGCGCAGAGAGGTTGCAAGGAGCGAAACAACTAGCCAAAAGCAATGCCACAGCCACAGCCAAAGCCAAAGCCAAAGCCACAGCTAAAGCTAAAGCCAAAGACAGCAGCAGCAGAAGCAACAAAAGCGAAAAGACGACAACTTTGGCGTGTGGTGACGACGACGTCAACGTTGCCGGCAAACAGCGACAGCGACGTCGACTGCGACTGCGACGCTTGTGTATTGATTCGCTTTGGTCAGCAAGCAGCAGCAGTGACAGCAACGTCGAAGCCAGCAGCGGCAGCAACAGCAACAAGTGCAGCTGCCAATTGCAAAGTAAACGCCGCTCGTTTTGTCGTCTGGGTTTTGCGGGAGGGGTCTTTTTGGGGGCTTGGGGCTCGGGGTCTGGTGTCTAGAGTCTCTGTCTGGCCAGTTGTCTGGTTCGTTGTACTGCGGCAGCGACGCTGGCAGCGCGGCGCGCGGCTGACGCTTCTTTGAGCCGTTTCGAATTTGAGTTTTGGCCAACACAACGCGAAATCAGTTAACAAACGGACGCGTTTTGAAACGGATGCGCCGCTGCAAACAACGCATCGAGCCTATGAGCTGCCAAGAAGCGAGTTTCCTGCTCCTCGGAGAAAAAAAATAACAAAAAAACAAAAACAACAACACAGTGTAAATGACTCTTCGGTCCCGGGGCCCAAAAAGTGTGACTCGTAGCACGTCGGGCGGCGTCGTTTAAAAGTGAAATTCACTGTATGAAATGAAATGTTTGCCATCGGAATTGGGAATGGGAATGGGTTAGCGTTAAAGCCAACAATTTGATTATTATTCACTTGTGACAATAGCAGCAGACGCCAAGGAAATGACTACAAATTAGTTAACTGTAAAGTGATTAATATATAAAAAGAAAAAAAAAGAAGGATTATACGACAGATCTTCAGACAGTGAATTGAGTTTCGTGTTCATCTCTCAGTGCCCGCGTTATATGGTAGGTATTAAATGTTGCATGATGTAAGATCAGCTAAAGATTACTTAGTCAAGAAGTCGTGATTGTTGCTTTGATGATATTGGGAATTGAGAAATTAAACACAGCTAATTATACATTTAGATTCCGTGCTTAGTCACTAAATATTACAATAAATATTAATAAGAAAGGTTGTCCTGACTATAGTAAAACATTTTTAGAAAATTAAAAAAAAAAACTGAAAGGATTGTCATAGTTTTTTGAAAACTGAACCCATTTTTTTTATTTTTAATTTTATATTTATGTAGTGCCTAAGATAATGTCTTAGGATCCTATAAATATTCTTTTGACATTAACGGCATAATAATAAATACTTTTGTTATTACTTTTAATAAAAACTCAAAAGAATTATTATAGAGGAAAACTTTAGATTGACCCTTTGAATTATTCGAATAGTCAAAAAGTATTCCATTTATGTTTATTTAATTTTCACGATAATTCGATCATAGTTCTATGGATTGTTAGCCCACTTTACTTAAGTTTATACAGCTGTAATTTCTGTTGTTTATGGGTTTTAAGTGAACTCTCAGTTTTCGCAGCGGATGTTGCACTCTCAGCGAAATCGAATGTGCAGCGCTATTTGCGCAAAGAATTAAGACGCTGCTCAGCAGCCAACAGCAGCTGCTGCTGTTGCACAAACAACAACAACAACAGCAACAAAATACACACATCACTCATACGCCGCGTTGACAGCGCCAAGCGCCAAATGTTCGCGTTGAAGTTGAAGGAAAAGGAGACAATGCCAAACACTTGCAACTGTCGATTTTTCCAGCTACACGTGTGTGTGTGTGTGTGTGTTTATTTGTATGTGTATTTATCTTTCACTTAAAGTGAAGATGACATTCTTTAAATGAAATTAACTGCCGGCAGCAAAAGCAACAACAATAAATAAAAAACTGCTGCAAGTTGCTGTTGCTGTGGCTGCTGCTGCTGTTGCTACTGCAAATGTTGCTGCTGCTTTGGCTGCAATTAGTATTTGTCTTTGCTAATACGCTGCCATGTTGGTATGCATCCCCAGTTTACTAGTTGTTGCTGTTGACCAGTTGCTCTTGTGGCTGTTGTTGTTGTTGTTGTGGTCGCTTTTTATGTCACGCATAAAAAGTGTCGCACACTTGAATGAATCTTTTGGCTTTGGCTTTGCTTGTCACTTAGTGTGCCAAGTTGTTGCTGTTGCTGTTGCTGTATATGTTTATTTATCGGTTTGTTTGTTTGGTTTTTATTCATGCATTTACAGCCGCCTCATTGGCTTAAGCGTTCACTTAACAGCAGCCGTCACTTTGCATGCATCCAGCGAATTCAATTGGTTTTTGGCTTTTAACATTTGGGTTGGGCCGCTGCACTTTTCAGCGTTAAAAGATGAAGTTGCAGATAGTTTGAAAATATGGAAAGTACATTCAATGCCCACACAAAACAGGCATCAAGTACCAGACACATCGTCATAATAAACTCTATCTTAATCTGGGAGTATATGCTCATAAGTGTACATTTATAGCCTGATTACACTTTTACAACATTTTACTGTAGGAAATTTACGTTACTTTAATATCTTTCTTACTCACAAATATTTGTAATTTATAAATAAAGGTCAGATAATCCGCAGACTGTAGATAATTCAGAATAAAAACTATAAATGTTTCCTAGTCCCAGTACAGTACAGTTGTTAAGCCTAATAAATTAGATCATCAACAACAACAACAACTACAGCAGCTCATGTTACAACTTAAAAAGCAACTTCCTCCATTGAATGCCGACTTGTAAAACAAACTCGTTTAACGGCCAACTCACATCACAACTCATTCATGTAAACATAATCAAATCGAATTAAATAACACAAAAGTTAAGCATAATTAAATGTATTATGCAAAATAAATTGTATGTACGATTAACACACATTAACATTAAATAACTAACGAGAGGAACGTGTGAAAATTGCTTACTTACAACGCTTTAATAGGCACAAAACTAGGCCTAATTTGGATATTACAAGCTAAACATTTGTACTTTCATATGCATATATAACTAGAGAGTAAATATGGGGAGCTCAAGCAATTGGGAGTAATTGACTAGCAGAGTACTCTGCTGCCAGTAGATTCTTTAAGAAATTATATTTGTAAATCCTTTTTATCTATTATAAGAAGTGCATGCAAAAAAACCATCCAAGAGAGCATCCATTATTCTCTAATCTTGAAAACTTAACTGATTACCCATTTTATTGGCTATACAAATAAAAGTAATTACGGCCAATTCTGTGCATGCCACGCCCCTAAAACAAATACTCATTTTCGGTGGCTTCTTTTCGCAGCCGTCGGTGAATTTTATTTGATTATAATTGCCGGCCATGCTGAGATGTTTGCCATTTAATGGCTTTATTTATGCGTGTAGTAATTACGTTAATTTTTACGATTGCTGCCAAGCGGCCGCCGTGCAACAGTCGCAGCAGACGCAACAGCAACAACAACAACAACAGCAGCGGCTGCAACAACAACCAGTGGAGCTGCAAAATAAATGCAAATTTTTGTTGATGTTCCAAAATCGAAACATTGTGCACAAGTTTCACTTTCGTTGGGAACGCGTCCGATGACAACGCACGGCGGAACGCAATCGCTGAGAGCCGCACGTAACCCTAAAGACAATGTCCCAAAATAAAGTCCCAGCGAGAGGGACCACCCAAAACGGACACAGACTCAAGTCTCATGCGATATGATTTTAATAAAGTTGTCAGTTATGAATGCTCACTGCCAGAGGACAGTCTCTGGCACATACAGTCAAAACATGACAGCAATTTTGATTAAAATACTTAAGTGAAGTTTTGATAAAATAATATTAGTTAAACTTCGAACTATAGATGAGAATACGTAAAGTTTGTTGCCTAAGTCTTTTGTTTGTAATACTCATAAATGAAAATAATATTATTTCACAAGTGACAAGTGACAAGAATCCCATAGATGATAAATGATATTGATCAACATACAGTTTGTTGTCCAAGTCTTTGGCATGTAATACAACGATTGAATCATCGGGAAAGCATAATAAACATAATTTCCATTTACATTTGCAGATAATCCGCACCGTTGCACGATGATTAGCGAACGCCACAAAACCCTCAATTTGGTAACAATATTTTGTTGCTGGCTCTGCCTGTATGCCGCATGCCCCGCCACCTGTGCGGCTGATGAGGTGTTTGAGGTCTTGCCACAAACAGCGACGACGCCAAAGAGTGGCAATCATCAGGATGAAGTGAATGTCTTGGCGTTTGTGACGCCCAACACGACAGCAGGTGAGACAGAGAGAGAGAGAGAGAGAGAGAGAGAGAGAGAGAGAGAGAGAGAGAGTGGCATTGCTAATGGGGAGCATTGGGGAGCAGTGATGGGAGCTGCCAATGAACCGCATGAAAATGCTGCAAATATGAAAGATTTGCACTTTGATTTTGTTTTAACCGCCAAATGCCGACATAATTGACACGACCACGAGATCGAGACCGAGATCGGGACGAGACGAGACGAGACGCAATCACCTGTCCACCACCTGTTTGCTCTGTTTCGCGTGAGAGGCGCACAGGTGGGCAGCTCGAGAGAGACAGCGAGTGCGAAAGGGGGGGGAGGGGGGGCAGTGGCAGTGGCTATTTTAATGGCCAGCATTAGGAGATGCAAACAATTTTAACGCAATCATGCGCGGTATTTTAATGTGGTGCAGCGCAAATGAAAGTGAAAACGACTTGGGAACGGGTAGCAACAAACTGCAGCTGCAATTATGCAAGGATAAATGGGATACAACAACTGAAATCCAATTGCAATGGTCAGCGTAGGTAGACAGCCAGCCCCGCAGGCATTTAATCTTTGGCAATTTATAAAAGCATCCACCCAAGCTCAACAAAAAACCAATTCAGCCAAACAAATCGAAAATTGCCAGATCAAAATATACTACACGAGTCTCACATTTCCGCCCAAGCAAGCAAAAGTCTCAAGTCTGCTAGTCTCCTAGTCTCAAGTCTCAAGTCCCAAGTGCATGTCCTCACGTTGATCTACGTCCCATTCAAATGGAAAGCGATTTGTCTGGCTTTAGCTAATAACTTATATGGCTACCTCCAAGACTTTGACTCCGACTCGGACTCGGACTCAGCTGCCAGTCAAAGTCATCGTCGTCGTCGTCGTCGTCGTCGTCGTCGTCGCCGCCCCGTTGATCAGTCAATCACAGCATGCCGAACGGGGCAAACTGTTTGTTGTGTTGATTGCCTCGCTGCTGGCCTCCAGTGATCTGGCAGTGATCTTCCAACTGATTGCCAAGCTGCTGCATTCAGTTGGGTGCTGCCAGGCATTCACAGACCTATCTTGTCTGACACCCTGCGGCTGCTAACTTGAACTGTGACTTCAGCATTATTGGGTTTGCGACTCCCACTCCAGCCAGGCATCACTCATGGCCCACACTTGGCTTATGCTTTTCCCCATGTACTCTGCTCCCATGAGCAGCGACTTTAGTTTCAATTATCTGCACAGACCAGAGACAAGTTCATCAAGAGTTCGACTCATTCCTCAGATGATTCTAGAGAATATTTCCTTATGAAATCAAGAGTTTGAGACGACCTCTTTCATTTTCCTGGGGCACAAAGAAGAGTTTCTTATTTAAAAAGAAAGTGGTTTACTTATCGCATTACCCTCGCACTGTGGAGTCTCTTGGCTGTCTGGTGGCGTTGCAAAAACATTTGTTAACACTTTAACGTGTTATGATTTGGCCAACGGCCATTTGATGATAGTGGGGCAATTAAAGGTGGACACACGTTAAAGTTAATTGATGCCGGGCTCTTTATTCATTTCAGCACTGCGACTGGATCCCAACAACAACAACGAGTGGCGTCCACTGGGCCATGGCGATCCGCTGCAAAAGGATCCCACCTATGACTATAGCCCACCAGCCCTAGATCGTGTGCGCTACTGGGCGGAGAACAATGCGAGCAGTACGGCGGAGGCCAGACAGAAGCTGCCGGCGGAAGTGTTGCGCAACAAGACAAAGAGCGAGATTCTGTTGCTGGGCGTGCCCGGCGACAGGGAGCGTTCCAGATCAAAGCAGCACCAGCAGCACCAGCAGCAACCGTTGTCGTATGCAGGATTGGGACAGACTCAGCAGCAGGTGAAATATGCGCCCATACGTAGAAGCTATTATGCACCACAGCAACAACAGCAACAGCAACTGCAACAGCAGCAGATGTTGCAGCACATGCCACACACACATCTGATGCCGCCGCCCATGATGATGAAGGGCATGGGCCACGTGGAGTATCGTTCACCCAGCAGCTCCTCCTACATGAGCATGCATATGGGCGGCAGCTCTTCCTCCCCATCCAGCAGCACTTTCAGCCACAGCAAGCCAGCAGTCAGTTCCACCCATTACTATAGCAGTCCCTCAACAGCCAGTGCTCCCTGGTTCACCCACTCACCCAGCATGTCCAGCATGTCGCTGCCACAACGGCTGAGCTATGCGGATGCACATCATCAGGAGTCCATGCAGCACTACAGCTTTACGCGACCCCAAACCTCGGTGAGCTATGCGCCCAACTCTATACATCCACACTCCATGGGACCGAAGCAGGCGCCGCGGAAGCCCTGGCTGCATGAGCTGCTCCAGAAGGAGCTGGTGAAGCCAACGATGAAGCAGCGCATGAAACCAACAATGCCGGCGACCAAGTATCTAATGGGCACCACCCGGCCACAGCAGCAGCAGATGCTGTTTAGCAGCACCACCTATGCACCACCCATGCACGCCTATGCACCGGTGACCTTTGTGCCCGGTCCGCCCACCATTGCCACGCCCACAACGAGCAGCACGCACCCAGACATTTATATCACGCCCACAACGTTGACACCCAGCGCCAGTAGCTCCCACTTTCGGCCCATGCTGATGTCCAGCACCAGCACCAGCTCCACTTCCACTACGACAACGACAACATCGCTGCCCATCTATCAGCGTCCCGAGACACCAACGACAACGACAACGACGATGAGCAGCAACCGGCTGCTGATACCGCAGACGAGCAACTTGAGGCAGCGACCCACAGTGGCTCCAGCGCCGGAACTAACCACAGATGCGCTTTTCTCGCACTATAAGCAGCCGCCGAAGCCGCTGCTGGGACCGATGTATCTGATTATCGAGGGTCACTCCAAGGTCAAGACTTATGGTCAGAACGAATTGGATCCGCATAGTCCCAAAATAGTGCCCGTTATTTCGAAGCGGGAGCCGGTGGTGCGAATTGCGGATCCCAGCGAGAGACGCGGCACCGTGGAGACCTTTCAGGTCAAGCATTTGCATACAAAGACAATGCCGTTAACGACAACGACAACAGCAGCAACAACAACGACAACAACAATGAAGACGCCAACTACGACATCAATTCCAACTTCGACATCAATTCCAACTCCAACGCCCAGCACAAAGCCGCCACCAAGCGGTGTTGATGATCTGCTCAGCTTGCTGGACAACATGTTTTCCGATGCACAAGATATTGTTGCGACAACAACCACAACAACCGCAGCAACAACCACGCCCACATTAAGCAGCGGGAGCACGAGACTAAAACCGGTGACAATGAAACTGCAGCCACAGCAACCGGAGCCGCGCATTGGCAGCCAGGCGGGTAGCATTGAGAGCCTGCTGGATACTAAAGATGAGGTCACAAAAGGTTCAGAGATTGCCACCAGCACGGAACCCGAACAACCGCCGCGTGCCACGCGACAGATCTTTGACTATGATCAATTGCCCGAGTCGCGTATTAAAACTGAGCCCACAGACGAACTTGAATACGACGAAGAAGATAACCATGATGATGATGATGATGATGATGATGATAGCGATGATGATGAGCTGTTGGAGGCTGGCGAACTGGAGAATCTGGCTGATGTGAGTGAAGATGCAACGTCAGATAGTGAACATAATTTACTCAAACGCATCGATAAATTTGTCGATGATGTTGATGATGGAGACGATGACTTGGATGATTTGATGGAGGAGGATCTATCGCCTGACAATGATGATGATGATGATGATGATCAGCATCGTCATTAATGTTAGTTATATTTTCTTAAAACTGCGCTCTATACCAAATCTATCAGACATTTTTTCATATGTAAATAACTAAGCTTTAAGGCGTTGATTTTTCGATCCAACGCTGTTAGTTTCATAAGTTTTTGAACCCAAAAAATACCAGTTGAGAGCCAATCGTCGGGGTTTGCTAGTATTGTTTTGTTCGTATTGTAATTTAAATTAAATTATTGAAAATTTCTTGTTTTTTAGTTGTTAAGTGTGCAATAATTGACAATAAAGTAATAATGTTATAATTAAATTAATTATTTTAAATATATCGATTTCAAAACAAAAACAAAAGTGACGTTGCCCAGAAAACTTGCTAAAAATTCAGTGCAGTTAGTCAGAAGAGATTTTTTTTTGGTTTGATAGTTTTAGCTAGTTAAAATTATTTAGTTCTAAAATGAAGACTATATTTTAACAGTTACTTGGCACAAGATTTAAATTATAATAGTGTCTAATGCAAAAAAATCATATCTCAGAAAATATTAAAAATTTACGAGCTTTTACAAAGCTTCTTTAATAACAAAATTAATTTTTTTTCAAAATTCAAAACGATTTTTCTGTTAACGGATTTTTTTCAATTCTCGAACCAGCAATTGTGCTTTTAGCACCGACACAAACCACACACAGATCACAAGCATTACTTACGCTCTTCTAAAGTACTCTTTACTCTCCACAACTGCTAATTTTCAACCCAACTGGATATTATTGAGTGCTCACTGCGCCAGCTCTCTTTCGCTCCCACACTGATTGGAACCTACATATGTATATGAATTACTTGCTCTGCAATTTCGCTTTGTTTATTTCTGTTTCGATTTTCCAAGCAACAGTTGAGAATTTGACGTCGAAGCGGACGGTAAAACAAATCGCTTCCAACGCTCTCTGGAAGCAGCTCCATGCGCGTCGTGGGTGACAAAATCACAACAACAAAATTGTACGACAAAGTGTTTTAACTAATCTGAGAGTATTAAATGGGTGCATCGATTTAAGCAATGAATTTGTGCATTTTCTAACTGTTTTCATTTACAAAACAAAACAGACCGCTAAAAGCTTTGCTAGTGTTTTATTTTGTTCTATGCTTCGCTTTTGTTTGTCTAGAAGAGAGCGACAAACAAGTAAGCAAAGTTGAAAGACCCAATCAATGAAGTGTAAAACTGCAGCTTTCTCTCTCTCTCTCGCTCTCTCTCATAACACTGCAACAACAAATGCATGAAACACGTGTGGCATTTTTCCGCATTTCTTTTTTAATGACTCAGTTGCGGTTTAATGATAAGTTAAAGAGAGATAAAAAACAACTCACCCGCACAATTGGACTTTGAAAGTGTGACTAAATGTTAGCCTAAAATGCTAATCAGACTCTCTATACGCATGTTAGTCTGTATTAATGTGTGTATGTGTGTTTGAATAACCTTGATTTGTCTGCTGCCGTGTCATTAAAAAATATTTTTGGTTTTTTTTTGGCGTCTGTCCTCAAACAACAACAAAAAACCTACCAAACAAACTTCTAAACCAAAAATCAGAAAACAGGTTCAGTGATCGTGCGTGCAAAAACACAAACAGAGAATAGACACAGAGGGAGAGAGGGAGAGAGAGAAGAGCGCGAAAGAGAGACTGCAGAAATGCAGTTGAGCTCTCTTTTTGCTAATCGGAAAAGGCGAAATTCCAATATGAATAGAAAAATCGAACTGCGTGTTTCGAGAGTTTATCAGCCAAATGTCAGACGCTGCTGATAACATTTCGGTAGCAAGTAGACAGCAGACGCTGCTTGATAAGCCGGCAAACTGTTAGCATCCGCTTACATTGTAAAAAGCGCTCATATCAGGAACTCCCACATATATACAAATGTCTGATTGGAAATTTACTTCAAATTTCTAGTTGGTATTTATATCATGTAACATGGAACTGATTAAATGCCAAAAAGCCGGCAAGCCAATCATTTTTTTTAAGTGAGCATTACTGACCTACTTTATCTGTCGACCGGCTACCGGTTTCTAGCTGTAATTAGCTGACCATGTGCTTTAATTAATATACAAAATTAAATAAAAACACGGCTCATTCCTTGCATTTCAATCAGTTGTTAATCAACAATTACATAATATGCACAAAAGTGATGCCCTTATTGGACTTGTTGATTGTAAGAATATAGACATATAAGATATGATAAATGTCAATGCCCCTTTTTTAAACGAACATGTACAGTGAAACAATTGCTTAAACCGCAGCAAGCACCTCAAGTATTCTTTCTTTCCTTTCGTATATGTATTCTATATATATAAATATATATATATATAAGTTGGAACCCCACATGTGCAGTTGCGTTTCTTCTTTTCCTTCTGATGAGCCATTAAAGCCACTTAGTCGCCTCACGATGACTCGACTTAAAGCACATGCATGACAAAAAGCATGAATAACGCATGAATATGCATTGTATGCGGTATATGTACATATAAAAAGATCAGTTCAATGTACGCTTTCCCAATGATATATATCTGTATTTGTCTTACTTAAGTAACACTTCTCGTGCTTATCAGCTGAAGAGTGGAAGAAGTAAATAAAGTATTTACAATTCGGCGATAAGCTGCGATATTAATCATAGTACGCCATCATTTTTCATACATCGTAAAATTTAATAATCACTAGTATATTTTTTAATTGAATTTCTTTCTTTTCCTTTTTGGGTCAACAAATGACGTAGAATATTTTTACTCAAGCATCCATAATATGTACATATGTGATAACCCACACGAACCGTGATTCAATGTTAAATTTCTTTAAAAATAAATAGGAATATTAATATATATGTACATACATATATGAATTCAGTAATTGTTTAAACAATTTTCTAATCAAATCTTGTTGTGAGAAGGCGTCATTAACAAACAACAAGTTACGTGAACGCAAACGCATTTCGTATTAGAAACTAGAATACGTTTTCAAATGCCATATAGAACACCTAATTGGTATACAAATTTAGGTTAGTTTCTTGTGTGTGTGTGTGTGTTTATAGAGTGCCCCGCCTTTAGTGAGTTCATTTAAAAGTTGTACAAGCAATGTGTCTGTATTGCAATAGCTTTAAGTGGCACAAATGCATTAGATTAATCCAAAAATACCAGCGCTAGCTAATTTGAAAGTTTGTTCAAACTTTTATCGCCTTTAAAATCCGCAACAATTTAAATAAATAAACTTTTAATCAAATGTTAAAGTCTGCTAAAAGCTCAAGGAACTACGGACTAAGTTTTAAATTAATTAAAATAAATTAAAATTGATAAAATGCACCACACAAAATTTCTATAGATTCATTCGAAATTAATTCTGATTCTGATTAAGCATTGAGCTTTAAAAGCTGCTAAAAGCTTGGCAATCTATTTATCTACTAGTTTACAAGATAAATCCCATATTTCAATGCCATGCCAAGCTATAAAACTACAATACATATAAACGTTGACATCAAAAGTCGATTACAGTATTCAAATTTGCAATTCAAATAGTGTTCACCTTGCGTGTCAAACCATGTACTGAACCTAATCTCACCTATCGCCTAATGTACGCTCAAGTTAAGTAACTGTTTATCACACGGCTTCAGGTTTGAAGCCAGTTAGTTAACAGCCTCCACTTACACATACATACGTGGTTGAGTGTAACTACTATATAATCAGAGAATATCGGCATTCACCTATGTAAATATCAGATTACCTGTACCCACATGAACTTTAACCGCAAATTGCTGCGAACCATATGCGACTGGTTTATTATTAAATTTATTAAAACTTGCGTTCAGCTCGAGTAAAACAACAGCAAGTTTAATTTTAGAAAACAATTTTTGATCGTTTAGCTCGTCTGGACTATATGTAGTTAGAGAACCTGTTGATAATGCGCTTGCTTATAGAATTTGCCCCCATGAAACCGATTTGAGTACGAATATTACTTCAAGGAAAGTTCAATGCGAATCGCCAGTGGTGTCTTATCAGTACATATATTGCAATGTTTAGTGTCCCAAAAAAGAATGTGCGCGATAAGATTTGAGAAATACCACTTAAATTCAAATCTTATCGAAATGTATTTGGTGTTTTCAGCCTTACTAAGCTAAACAGCCGGCAAATAGCTGACAATCCGAGCAACCATGACAACAACCAAAGATTCCAAGGAAAAGGGACCAACAACAAAAACCACAGCTCAACCAGCTCAGACAAATGGAGTAACTGGTGGTCTTATGAAGCGTCTGAGACGCTCCGCCTCGGCAACGGAACACAATTTGAGCAATCTGCGCAATCGCAAGTCTACGCAGAATCTGTTCGATCAGCATGGCAATCCCATTGATTTGCAGCAGTATCGCAAGGTCCTGGACAAGGATGAGAATGGCAATGGAACCAGCGAAAAGAAGCTACGCTATAGACGCACCCAAAGCGTCACTCGCGCCGAGGAGATCTCCAACAAGGAGGCCAAACAGCGCAAGGCGCAGCCAGACAGATCGTAAGTAAACATTTTACTGGCTAGAATACCTCAGAGTGTAGATGTATCTATCGTTTTCAGAATTCATCGTCCCCGCGACTCGCTGTTCTCTTGGAGCTCGGGCTTTACCAACTTTACGGGCCTGGTTAATTGGGGCTTCCTGCTGCTCTGCATTGGCGGCCTGCGTCTGGGCCTTGAGAATCTACTCAAGTGGGTCTTACCCGACAGTTAAGTAATATGGTCTCTATTAATAACCTGTATTTTTCAGATATGGCATACGCATCAATCCCATTGACTGGTATTTCTTTGTAAGCGGTCGAAACGAGGGCGAGGGTCACAATGCTCTGATCCTTATCATCTGTAAGTGCCTAGCTTTATGCAAGTCCTTTCTAGCTTTATTTATAACTAAAGATTTGCCTTACAGACTCTTTGGTTCACATATCGCTTTGTCTGGCTGTCGAGAAGGGCCTAGCCTTGGTAAGTAGCCCCCCACCCAAGGTTTCATATTTAAATTAAGCTCTACTCACTTTGAGACTTACGACTGTTCTGTTGGAACAATTGACTTCCTAATACTTGCGTTGTGTTCCACATATTGCTTCAACTGATTTTTTGTTTTTAAATTTTATTTGGTTTGCCTAAAATTTTAAAATCTATTTCGTCAAAAATTAAAAAACAAAGCCATTTAGACAACTGATTCAAAGTAGAGCGGATTAAAAAATATATCCTACATTCTTCTCTTGAGAATGGTTTCATTACCATTCCGCTCTTAAGCCAGCTGGGAAATATAATACATTGTTCCATTAATGTTTTGTCACGTTACGTATCCCTTGTATATAATTGTTCATATATAATCATACTCTTACTGCAAGGTACAAGATATTATGTTTTAAATCCTGAATATCAAAAAATTCTTCGTCGGTTTCAAACATAACTTTTTATTGATTACATTATTACAATCGTTACATTTATAAATAATTCTTGTATGACAATTTATAATTCGTGCCTTGTATGTGTATGTGTGGGTGTGTGTATGTGAGGTGTGCTATATTAATCACTGATTTATGCAAAGCGAACGCCCGCCTTATCGCAATATTTCTGTAGCATTTGTTTGTATTCAGCATCGAGCGGTGCCAGCAAAGTGGTCAATTCTCCTGGTCTGCTCTGCGACAAGTTGGACAACATGCTAATCAGATATTGGCGAGCATCCGCAATATCGGCGAGATAATCGATTTGCTTGGGCTGTGCAAATGAGAGCTGGGAGAAGGCCGCCTGGTAGCCCGGCTCGGCATCTACTACAACATCTGCCTCAGCACCAGCAGCATCGGCATCCAAGTGGGGTAACTTCTCTGGAGGCCGTTCGAACATATCGATGAGTGCTTGCAGCAAACGTGGCCAATAGGCTGCATATTGGCCCGACAACAGTTCGGGGCATTCGGTGAGCAATTTGCTAACGCCCACTGCGACCATTTTTCGCTCCAATTCCCTGCTGACCTTGACCATATCCGGGATGAAGACGCGCTCCAGCAGCATGCCAAACATGCCCGGCTGAATCTCCTCGATTATATGCACCATCCGACTGCTACCGATTTTAACAATATAGAAACTGAAGAACACAATGATCCCATTCAGATACTTGGCGGTCTTCGATAGCGACAAACGCTGAAAGAGCAAACCAAAAATTTGACGCATGCTCGGCTGCAGCTCAGCCACATTATAATAGAATAGCAAATTCTGCAGCAGATAGAAGCCTTCGTGATCATTTGCCTTAGAGGCGATCATCTTTTGGAATATGCCCAGAATGCCATTCTAAAAAGATAGGATTTTTAAATGCAATACTTTATATAGGTATTTTTAGCTATTTCTTACCAATTTGCCAAGTGCCTGAATTTGTGCGGAGCCTTGTCTGATGAATATCGACAGCAGGCGTATCAGTGGCGTCACATTGCCCCTGCGATCCCAGAGTGGTGGCGCCAGCAGGCAGGGAAACAGTGCCCAATAGGGTTCCGGTATGGGTCCACTGGTTTCGCGCACCTCCAGCAGCACCGACAGCATTTGAAATACATAGGGCATAAACTCTGTTATGTCCTGTTGCAAGATGCCCTGGAAAACGGGAAACAATGCCTCCTCAAATGAGCTGACCGCTGAGGCGTCTGCTTGGCAGACGATTCTAGCATAGGAAAAATAAAATTAAATTACTTTTGTAAATTTGTTAATAGCTTTCGACACTTACTTGATAGACAGCGCCAGAGTCTCAAAGAGATAATGATTAAAGAGCGGCCTTGAGGGATTTTTGGCGACAAACGTGAGAATTTCGGTAAGGCGCGGCAATGCCACTGCCATAAATGGCATAGAGGCCGCCTGCAGCACATGGAAGCTGCGCATGATTGCTAAACGAACAAAGTAAACAGTTGACTCAATGCATTGATAGCTTCATGGCTGACCTTCAACTCACCTTTCATGACATACTCGTTCTCTGCCGAACCCCTAATTGCAAGCGTTGCAAATAGCCCGCTGACCAGTTGATTTGAGTGTGGAGCGAGTATCTGTGGTCCGAACAAAAGACCATTGCTCGAGTCCCGCATGGTCAGTATCTTCTCCAGCGAACAAGCCGCATAGCTGTGCACCACAATGCTCTCTGCGGGCAAATGCCGTATGAGATGTGGCAAGCAGCCAGCAATCGTCTGTGGTCCCAACAGACTGCGAAAGACCATCACATACTTGATAGCAGCTGCCTTCAGCACTGGCAGCTCATTAACTGCGAAAATAAGATTTCGACAGAGTTAAAAGTGATTAAAATTTGCCTAAAATTTACAATTGAGCAATATATAAGTCTTGCTGAAGATAGATACTTACCATTGGGTCGCTCCAGTTCGGGCACAATGTGCTCGGCGCAAAACTGCGGCAACGGCACCAGCTCCGAGCTCTGTGTAATTCCGTGTTTCTGGGTGCCACCACGTGATGCCCAGGAGGTGACCAAATATATGGCAGTATCCTTGGAACGCCAATTGGCTACCGGATTCTGTTTATACTTGCCCAGCAAGATTTCTAGATACTGGCCGAATATGCCAAAGATCTTTTGCTCAAAGTTGATGGAGAGCGTCTTGACCAGATCACAAGCGGCACGTCGACGTGTATCAATGTCGGAGCCCTCAATATCACGGCGTATGTACTCATCCGGACTGTCCTCGAACAGCTCCTCGTCCGATGGTCTGATGTCCAAATTGGGTATGACAACCTTTTCGCATATGCGTGACAATATCTCCGGATTCTCAAAGATGCCGTGATAATGCTTGCGCTCAGCGACCACAGATAGGAATTGAAGAGCATTCGAGACAAGCTAAATAAAAATGAAACATATAAAGATTAGAAGCGATGGCTAGGCTATCTGAATAAATCACCTACCGAATCGTATTTAGTGTGGAGACTGGTCTTCACCAGCAACTCCCAGACAGCAGTAACAAACTGCTCCATATACGGCTTGAATTCCTCGTCGTATTTGCGTGCATAGAGACAAATATTCTCGCAGACCTGAGAGCGTAGATGCTCCATGACGCTGGCATCTTCATCGTCATCGGTACGCAGAATGGCGACATCAACTGCCAGCTGTTGGGTGAAGGCGCCCATCCAAATAGTCATGTTGTCCTCGAAGAATTCGGGCAGATCCTGTGAGTTGAGCGAGAAGAACACCTTGTTGACCAGCACCAAAGAGCTATAGATGACCTTCAGGGCATCCGCATTGCCCTCGTGCAAAGTGCTCAGCTGCATGGTGGCCTGCAGCAGTTCCGTCAATGGCTTCGCCATGCGATCCAGCACATATTTAATTTCCTCCCACAATGTTTGCGATTTGAACTCATAGCGATAACGCTTAAAAAGCGAATGAGCCGTTTGCAGAATGCCATTGATAACATTGAAATCACCGGAGGCGAATTTCTCAACCATTTCATCAATTAGTTGCGGCCATTTCTTAGGGAAATCATGTTTACCAATGATGCTCACCGCATCGCTCAGCTGCTTCTGCAGCGCCGTCGGCGAGTGCAGCATCAATGTGACAATCAGCGTTTTAATCGTATTTCGATCGCTCTCATGTATGCGATCTGGCTCATCGTTGTCCTCGTGGGCGGCCCAATTGCGTTTCACATAGTTCTTAAATGCAATCGCGCCCGCCACCCGTATGGTCATATCCATGGTGGCTTTATCAATCAGATTGAGCAACAGCACCGGATAATTCTGTTGCAGCTCCGTTGATTCCAGCAATTTTTCCGCTGCGGAAAAGAAAATGAAATGTTCAATTAGACATGAGTCGGCAGTCCTCGGTAGACGAGTTTAAAAGTCAACAAATTTAAATTAATAAATTAAATATGGCTCAATACACTCGAGAGTCAATGCTTATCAATAATATATGTACATATATACTTTGTCTGGTTGGAGATTCATCCTTCAGTTTGCTTGCACAACTTCATAATGCCCTTTTTAGTGGATTCAGGGTATAAATGAGAGTCAAAAGGGAAAGAGAGTTGATCTCACTCTCCCTTTTTTCCCCATTATTTTCGTGATCCGTTGAGGTAGCATCGCCGCCCGTTTTCCCGCGCGCGCACGCACACATCTACTCAAGTCTCTCGCTCTCTCTCTAGCACACATAAAAAGAGAGCATTCTCTATATCTCTCTTTCGTACTCACCGGGCCTTCGAACATTTGGATCAGCGCTTAGCGTCTGTTGCAAATAACCGGCAAGCAATTGCAAATTGGCGTCAGTGACTTCCATTTTGTTGAATTAAATAATATGTCTATATATATATATAACTTTAGCTTTTCGACTTTTATTTGGACTTGTTAAACAGTATTTTACAACATAAAACGAAATTGCGCACACAAAGAAAATACGACCAAGCGTTGTGCGAAATTGTGGAATGACAAATGTGCAGAGGCCGGTGATGGGCTCTTTTAACGACAAACGATAGCTGCGCCTATCGATATTACCATAAGCCATTTGCGTTAAATCGCGAACTTACACGCGATAGTACTGACTCTTTAAATGTCGATGAACTAATTATGATATTTTTTTGAATATTTGCTTGTTTGCAGGAAATTATTTCCGAGGGTCTTGGCATGGTTATTCAGATAACAAACATAGTTATATCGGTCTGTTTGCCGGTGGTGATTATACATCTGAAAGGTTCCGCCTTCAGCATTAGTAAGTAGAATCTTTGATATGTTTTAAGAGTAATTTACTAACAGTATAATCGCTTATAGTGGGTGCAACAACTGTATGTTTCTATTATTCCGTACTGTTCTTGAAACTGTGGAGCTACGTTCAGACTAATATGTGGTGTCGGAAAACCTACTATCAGCGACAGCCACGTGAGCGACGACCCAGTATCACTATAGCCGAGCTAAGTGAGTTATTTCCTCACCCAAAGTCATTTGAATTTTTTTAATATTTCTTATTGATTTTACTTTAGAAAAAAGTCACAAGAATGGCGAGGAGGATGAAGATGTTGCAAAGCTGGTACAATATCCAGAAAACTTGAGCTATAAAGATATTATGTACTTCTTATGTTCGCCCACTTTGTGCTACGAATTGAATTTTCCACGCACCTCGCGAGTTCGCAAGCATTTTTTGTTAAAACGTCTGCTGGAGGTTCTTATTGGTGTGAATGTGCTTATGGCTTTATTCCAACAGTGGATTATACCTTCGGTGCGTAATTCGTTGATACCCTTCTCCAATATGGATATTGGATTAGCCACGGAACGTTTGCTGAAGCTGGCGGTAAGTAAATATTTCTATATGTGATCTGAACTGATTTCACTATTTGTATGTTTAACTTACAGCTTCCCAATCACTTAGTCTGGCTCTGCTTTTTCTATCTGTTGTTCCACTCATTTCTGAATGCTATTGGTGAGGTGCTGAATTTTGCGGATCGCAATTTCTACTGCGACTGGTGGAATGCCAATAATATTGATACTTTTTGGCGTACTTGGAATATGCCGGTGCACAGATGGTGTGTGCGTCATTTGTATATACCCGTTGTACAGATGGGATATTCCCCGCGCCAAGCATCCACAATAGTGTTTCTCTTCAGCGCATTTTTCCATGAGTATTTGGTAAGATTCCCGTTAAAACCTTGCTATATTTCGAATTATCTATTTGCTATATTCTTTGTTTCTCTTGCAGGTTTCAGTGCCGCTGCAAACTTATAAAATTTGGGCTTTCCTTGGCATGATGAGTCAGATACCGCTTTCAGCCATATCTCGGTATATAGAGCGTCGATTGGGGCCACGCATGGGCAATATTATCGTTTGGGCATCCATTATTTTGGGTCAGCCACTGTGCATTATGTCATATTATCATGACTATGTTGTTACTCATTTTCAGACAGCGTTAAATGGCACTGAATATCAGAATAGCTAGACTTTGGGTAACATAATCTGGTCTGTACTTGTTTAATTTATAAGCCAAATGCAAGTTGAGGAAACTTGAATGCCACATACAAATCAATTTTGTAGTTTTCACATGCATAGTACTGAGTAACACAAATATATTGTTATTTAATGCATTTGTTAATGATTTTAAGCCTCATGTAAATAAAAAGAATGGATATTGAGTTTTTCTTATATTTTTTTTTAAATAATTGTTGAAGTAGTTCCGAGAGACTAAATAAAATAGGCGCTTCGACAACAGCAATTGCACGGCGATATGTCATCACTACCGTGCCACCTTATCGATGTTTGGCACGCACTATCGATGGCTGCCTGCTCTACTTAGTGCTAACAATTTTTCTCTCCACCGGAATCAAGCCAAAACATATTCAAGTTTTTTCATTCGAAAGCCAAGCAATTTAATTCAATTTTCAACGCGACAATTAGGCGTGTCAACTGCCATATATATGCTTACAAAATTGAGCCGCAGAATTGCTTAATTTTATTAAGGTGAGTGCGTTTACCAATTCCATATTTGTCAATAGCTCCTCGGCGGCGTTTTTCGCGACGCCCGGCACTCGCACACATACATACATACAAATACACAGTACATGCACACGTACTAGATATGGGAACAAGCCCATGTCTAACTAAAACTACAAAATATAGTGTATGATTCTATTAGATACGCTTTATTATTTAACATTTATTACGGATTTTTATCTAAAAGAAAATTGTATTTAATATGTTTTAAATTATTTAGTTATCTTAAAATGAGCATGAATATTACTTATTAACGTTGAATCTCAGTGCATTGTTATCTTTTCGCCCGAAACTTAATTTCGAGGCGACAAAGTAAAAGCCAGCGGGCCACGGAATAAAAGCTCGGCACGCGCTCATCTCTAGTGAACACACGTATAAGCAGTGTGCCGATTTGTATGTGTTTGTGTGTGTGTCTGTGTGGTACTCGTGCTTTGAAAAGAAAATTATTTATCGGCTTGCGAGAGGCGCAAGCCGTGTGAGTGATGAAATAACATTTTTGAATAAAAATGTTAATAATTTCTAGAAACCTTTGGCGTTGTAAGCAGCAGCAGCGACTGCAGCAGCGGTTGCTTCGACTCGGCAAACAAACAGCAATCTACGGCACTGCAAAAACAACAACGCAACAGCAGCAGCAAACAAACAACAAAAAAGAAGAGGCAGCAGCAGCAGTTTGTAGTCACGTAAGTTTAACGTCTCTTTTGCAGGGCTCCGCCAGCTAAGTTACAAATCTACCATTTTCTGTTTCCGACAACAGATCATGAGCGGTCGTTATCGCGGGGGTGGAGGAGGAGGAGGTGGTGGGCGCTATGGTGGAGGGGGCGGTGGTGGAGGCTACGGTGGCGGCTACAACGACTTTGATAATTATCGTGGTGGCGGCGGCGGCAACAACTGTGGTGGCGGCGGAGGCGGCGGCTACAATGACAATTTCGGTCCTGGTCCGAACCCCTTCAACAGTAAGTAATTCAAATATCAAATTCAATTCAATACTTTCAACAGCAATCAAATGCTGATATCAACATCGTCGTCAATAACGTTATCGAAGTTTAAACATCGATTACAAGATAATATCTGATATATATGAAAATATATTTAAGATTTACTAAAAAAATTGTAAGCTGAAAATGTATATGACAATAAGAGAAATTAGCAAAATAGGTAGGCATACATTATATGCATTATAGTCAGTTGATTCCGTCAAGGATCATAATTTTAAAATATTTTTCCAACTGTTACTGCATATTGTTTTAAATTTGTATACCTTGTCCGACCGCATTGAAAAGATTGATTTAAATTCAAATGAAAAATGTACCGTGCCTGTGATTATCTAGATTATCGAGAAGTTGTAACCTAATCAGATAAAACATCAGCTATATCTATTTGCATGCTTATAAATTTGAAATAAATTATTCTTTGCACAGTGGGTCCCCCTAATATATCTGGCAATGAACTGATGCAGCTAATGAGCGCCATGGCCAGCAATTTTAGCATGAACTCGCAGCCACCGCAACCGATGCGTCAGAGCTGTGGAGAGCTGCGTAATCATCACTGTGGCATGTTTGTGGAGTTGTCGGGGCGACTGATTAAAAAGCGCGTGAATCGCTTTGCCGAGCTACGCGATCGCAATGGAGGTGCCTGTCAGCTGGTCGTGCTGGATGACAAGCATCCTCGAGTGGCAAGACGCATGAACAACATGCCCGAGAACACAACTCTGACGATTGTGGGCCAAGTTATGCGAAGGCCGCACAATTCGTGCAACCAGACAATGCCCACCGGCGAAATCGAGGTAGAGGTACAGGACATTCTCAGCATACATTTCCCAGCCAGCGGCACAAAACGTGCCGGCGATAAGCGCACCTACAGCACCATGGTCCAGCAACAGAGCAGTCTAGGCATCACCAGCACCGAGTACAAAATTGCCAGTGAGTAGCGCTGAAAAGTAAATCCTACTACAAATACCTCTAATTATATTTTGACACTTGCAGAAAATGAGAATATCTTGAAGTACTTTGAGAATCGCGATGTCACCTGCAATGATTTGCGACGCGAAGATGTCGGCAAAACAGTCTCTCTGGTGGGCTGGATACCATCGACCAAAAACAACAAATTCTTGCAGCTGAAGGATGGCTATGGTCAGACTCAGCTTATGATCGAAGATCAAACTGTGAGTAAATATTAATATTGTAATATATATTAATGCATGGAACAAATTGGATTTAATACAATTTATCATATATTTAAATAGATTTTGATCATAATATGGACATATTTTTTATGTTGAATCTTACAGCTGATGGACACATTCCTGTCTACACCAGAGCAAACAGTTTTGCAAATCGTCGGCAAAGTGCTGAGCAGGCCGAAGGCAAACATAAATTTGGTAAGTGAATTGCAGGCAGTTGAGCATTTCAGAAGTTCTGATTTCTATATTATTTCTCTGCAGAAATACGACACTGGTGAAGTAGAAGTCAGTGTGTCCAATGTGAAGGTCTTAAATCCCGATGACCCATATGAGGGTCCCATCAAGATAAAGGAGAAACTGCAAAAGATGTCAATTGATGATCTCGAGGCCGATGAGGCCGCTACTGCTGTTCCAACTGCTACTGCTTCTACTGACAATGCTTCCAGCGAAAACAATGGCGAAGGCAATGTGGATAACAGCGAGGTGGCAGCAGCACCCAGCACAGTCCAGACAAATGCTGAACAGCAGCGTATCAAGGTTGCGGACACCAATAAATTTGCAGATCGCACCCATAACTGCGGCGAGCTGACTACGAATGAAATCAACGAAAAGGTCGTCATTTGCGGTTGGCTGGAGTTCCAGCGCATGAACAAGTTTTTCATACTGCGCGATGCGTACGGCCAAACGCAGGTGCTCATATTGCCCACCACAAAGGGCCTGGAGCAGTATGCCGATTCGGGTGTGCCTATTGAATCGATTGTGCGCGTTGAGGGCCTCGTTATCCCACGTCCGGCAGCCACCATAAACCCAAAAATGAACACAGGACACGTTGAAATCGAGGCCGACAAGGTGGAGATTCTGAATGCTGCCAAGAAGAATCTACCCTTTGAGATACGCAAATTCAATCGCGCCGGCCAACGCCTGCGCCTCAAGCATCGTTACTTGGACTTGCGCTTCAACGATATGCAGCATAATTTGCGTTTGCGGTCGGCGGTTATAATGCGCATGCGTGAGTATTTGATTAACTATTTGGGCTTTGTGGAGGTGGAGACGCCAACGCTGTTCCGTCGCACACCCGGCGGCGCCCAGGAGTTTGTGGTACCCACACGCAAGGCGGGCCACTTTTATTCGCTCGTACAGAGTCCGCAGCAGTTCAAGCAGATGCTGATGTCCGGCGGCATGGATCGCTACTTTCAGGTGGCGCGCTGTTATCGCGATGAGGCCACACGGCCAGATCGCCAGCCGGAATTTACACAACTAGACATTGAGTTATCGTTCACCAGTCGCGATGACATTTTGCAACTGATTGAGGAGACGCTGCGCTACTCGTGGCCCAAACATTTGCCCAAGCTACATACGCCATTCCGGCGCATTACATACGAGGAGGCAATGGAGAAATATGGCACCGATAAGCCAGACACACGCTTTGGCTTTCTGCTCAACAACGTCTCGGAGATCATCGAGAACAGTGAAAATTTCAAAGGCAAATATGAAAACTTTAGCGCGTATGCGATTGTAGTTCGCGCCACCGATGCCTTCTGGAATAGTGCCGCACGCAAGCATTACGAGAGCTTGGCCAAGGTTTTCCCGGGCACCCTGTTTGTGCGAAAATTCAATGTCGCCAAGGATGTGGAGGAGAGACTCACGAAACTACTGGGAACCAAAGTGGCCACCGAGATTATTGAGAAATTCGATCTCGAAGAGAACGATTTACTTTTCCTGTGCATTGGACCAAAAGTCGAGGCGGTTAGTAACAAACAATTAAGCTAGTATAATCTTTATAACTAAAGCCAATCTTTTTATTTTGCACAGCGTAATCTCCTGGGTCGCATTCGTCTGGACTATCACGAGTTTCTCGTGGAGAATGTTAAGACCAAGAAACTTAACGACTATCGCTTCCTCTGGGTTGTCGATTTTCCGCTGTTCGAGCGCAACCCCTTAACCAATAAGCTGGAGAGTGTGCATCATCCGTTTACGGCACCGCTTGTTGATGACTTAGACAAGTTTGCGACCAGTTGTGACAATATGGAGACCATACGCTCTGAGGCATATGATCTGGTCCTCAATGGCCAAGAAGTTGGTGGTGGCTCCATGCGCATACACGATCGCGATATGCAGCAGTTCATATTGGAGCAAGTGCTGAAGATACCCCACGATCATCTATCGCATTTACTGAGCGCCCTGGAATCTGGCTGCCCACCGCATGGTGGCATTGCTCTGGGTCTGGATCGCCTCATTGCCATATTATGTCGTGCACGCTCCATACGCGATGTGATTGCATTCCCCAAGTCACTGAACGGACGCGATCCGCTCTCAAATGCACCAGTGCCCATTTCAGAAGAGGAAATGAAACTGTATCACCTTGCCGTGCAGGAGGCTGAGCAGCCAGATGATGGCGCCATTAACTCAAATGATACAGTTCATGACCAGGAGGACGATGATCCGGATGGAGAGCGCGCACCACCATCGCCCGCGTCGGGCACTAGCGACACGGAGCACACCAGCATGGAAGTGGATATTAAGGCCGAGCCCCTCGAAGATGTGCAAGCAACAGAGTCGTCAGAGTTGTCAACACAACCCCGAAAACCTGATCTTGTCCAAACTGAACCAGCAACCCCAGCAGCAACCCCACCAGCAACTCCGGCAGCAACCCCAGCAGCAACTCCTCCAGCAACCCCAGCTACAACTTCGTCAGCGACGCCAGTGACTCGTCCTAAGCGCGTGATCAAGAAGAAAGTGTAGAGCGGACTATGTCGTGGAAGCAGCATCAAAACAGCGTTCAAGTTAAAGTTACGAATTAGCATTTTCTACATACGCTCAAAATAACACTACATCAGGAAGTTACCAACCAACAAATATGTCATTGCTCTAATGTCACGTGTAATGTCAGTCAACCAATGCGCGGCAGCACCGATGGGCGAATCCTTGCGTATTATATATTGTAAATGCCATTGACACAATCTTGTGCTCTTTGGTTTAGTTGCCTTTCTTCCCCTCACTCCAATGCTGACGCTCTCTGCGCGCACGCCCACCAACATTCGTAAGCCCATTTTTAATTAATTATATGGCAGCTTCTTACAATAATAATTTACAATATATAAACGAATTGCTATTGTATTGCGATTTGTTCAAAAAATACACTGAATACAAGGATAAGCAATATGCATATTTACTCATTATATCATTTTTGGGGTAGCCATCGTGTGAGATGCGGAACGTCATTGGACTGTTTAACTAAATAAAGTTCTTAAAACAGACAAACAAAATATTTTTCTTCTCAAAAATATGAGTTTTACATTCAAGTTGTCTAATGAGTGGAATTTAAAATCTCTGAGCAAACATCATAAATATTTGACAAATTAGTCTACCTAAAGAAAAGATAGATATTGACTATAGAGCTATAACTGGGCTAGTAATACATCTGCTTGCTCTAATGACAAAAGCTAAATTTAAAATGTTAACAGTCTTAATGAGCTCCACAGTGCATACATCAAAAGTCTGTTTTTGATTTATAAATCAGTACCGAAACGGGCTCTATACTCTAGTATACTTACATATCGTAATGTTTTAAATGGTTTAGGGGCAAGGGAGGGTAGCAAGTTTCCAGTGCCAGGATTAATACTAATTCACCTTTGGCGTGCTGAATATGTAATTGTCTATGTAACCATATGTGAGATTGCGTCGATAGTCCCACCAGTTGAGTGGCTTATTTAATTGACGATCATCCACGTCCACAAAATCCGCTTCCTGCTCCTCCACAGAGTCATCGCTCTCGCTGTCCTTGTTATGCGTCGGACTGTAGCTGGTCCAATGCTCATAGGGATCCTGTGCATAGGGTGCTGTTGGCAAATTATTAAAGTTGGTCGCCAGCTTGCCAAACTGATCGATGTGCTGCAGCAGCGGATCGACGCTCTGTCCAGGTATCCTTAGTGGCAGCTGTGGTGTGCGTGGATGTTTCACGCCAAGCGTCGGCAAATCCGTCCACTTACCCAGCGCATACGGCGATGTGTCATTTGTGTCTATCAGGAACATGCCACGGGTGCCAGGACGTACATTATCGCCAGCCTCAAGCAGATAGTTGGTGGGCGGACACATGCCCAGCAGGTAGGAGATGTAGCCACTACATGCCCAGCCCCAGAAACCTTTAGGCGAGCGTATGGATTCCATATAGTAGGCCGTCGCCCGCTGATGACTGCAGGCAAATGAATCTGCAAGGTATGGGAGAAATATCATTGTGATCTTCAGCTTAACTGTATCTGCACTTACTCGTCCACATTTGTCCATTGCAGCCGGGCTGTGAAATGCCGCCGTTCATGTAGAAATCCACATGACCGCAACGCTCCAGTTTGCCCTGGACCAGCGCATTGGTGTGGATGACATCGACAAAGGCTGCATCGCTGGGATCCAGCTTGTCGTTGAGGCCGGCGGTAATAAACAGTGGCATAGCCGGATCGAGGCCGGTGACGCGGGGCAACTGAAACGATTTCAAATTGCGCGCAATATAGTTGGGCACCTGGGCGCCCAGCGAGAAGCCAATGATGTGTATATCCGTGTTGCCCGTCTCCACCAGACGCTCCACCAGCTGCGAAGCACAGGCGCCCGCCTGCCGCGTATTATGTACGGCACTGATGTAGCAAGGACCCGGCGACAGGACGCTCCAGTCCACATAAATGATGTTGTAGTCCGACTTGGCCAGGTATTCTGCATTAGATGAAAGATCAGTTAATCGAGTCGGTCTTACTCCCATCTCCTAGGTCAGCTTTTGTTTTGATCTTAGAGGCTTATTGCTGATAAGGATTTGCTCACCATCTCGCATTTGCTGCAGCGGATTGAGAAACATGTCGGAGTTGTAGCCATGTATGAGTATCTTGGTGGGATGTCGTGGATTGAAGAAGGAATTTGTGAGATTCGATTTCTCCGCTGTCTCATCAATGTGCACACCTTGACGATCCATGCCATTGTGACGCGTGTAAATGTAATACTTGACATCTGGATCGGGACAGCGTCGTCCTATGGCCCATTTGCAGGGTCCAACAGTTATATCACGATTGGTGGAAGGCTGCGATATCGCTGGAGCTGCCGTTGTTGTCAGATTATCCGAGTGTGGTACGGATTGTGTCACGAAATCAAAGACGGAGGCGCCACGACAGCTGCTGACTGTGGGGAGAGTTGGATCAAGTATAGTATAAGTAATCAAGACTTGTCCCGTTACTTACCTAAGAGCATATATGGCAATAAGAGCACATTATATTTCATCTTGAACCAGTAATTTTTGTTGATCAATTTACAGCGGCTCGATCTGCATTGTCTGGAAATGTTGGAGAAACTGAAGGCCGGCATTCAAGCCGATAACCATTTTGGCCAAATTGTAATGAGCAACCGAGCAGCGAGTGTGTGTGCGTGTGTGTATGAGTGTCTGTGCTTGTGTGTGTGTGTGTGTGTGTGTGTAATTATAAAGTGAGAGTTGAGACAGAAAAGTGAAAACGCTGAGAATATCAACAGCGAATCGGAGGATTAGCTAACTGTGAAGTTAACTACTGAGAGACCAACACGGAGAGTTTACCCTAGAGTTTAACAGTACTCACACACACACACACACACACACACACACACACACCTGTGGGCTGCGTACGTGTTTGTTATTTCAATTTGTGCACGTTGAATGAAAACTTTGTTCACAGGCACGTCGCAAAGAGCGAACGATCGCTTAATGTGTCTTGTCTTTAGCTTTTATAGCGCGAAAACCCTTCAAATTTGGAGCTTCGGCTCTATTGACATAGGCCTTACGAGCTAAAAATCCACATACCAGATAGCTTTAATTGTATTCTTTCCCGACCCACGCCAACAACAGACCCTCCTCCTCGCAAAAAAAAAAAAAAAACAATACACATATAAATTTGGGTTTGTTTTTGTTTACCTCGTTGGCTCGTCATAATCACGCAGGCTAATTGGAACACTCTTTGGGGGGGATTTTTAAATATGTGTTTATCAAGTGCTCTGTGGCAACGTGGTGTACATGTGATTTATTGATTGGTCTTGGGCCTTATTTCTCTACATAGTTTAGTTTAGCTAATTTCCATAGTTTCTCAATTTATTATCGCTACGTGCGGCCACAAACGCCCACAATAGCTATTTTTATATAGCATATATAGATATATATACATCTAAACGTATTTCTATATAAGTGGCTGCTGTCTTTATTTTCAGGGGCACCAATAATCTTAAAGACATAGCCGCCATGGAATGTGAAACAAAGTGTGAGCTAATAAACAGACAATAGCCCCAAAAATGAGAGACATCTCTCCCACTCTCACTCTCTATCTGTCTGTATGCAAGGGGCAAGTGAAGTAGGGGATGCGTCTTTAGCTGACCATTCCACAGAATCCATTAATTTATTTATAACTTAGCTCAGCGATGTTGTCAAAGTCATAAAGAGATTGACACGCGCTGCAAGTTCATCAAATTATTTAATGAACTTGTGTGTAAATAATTGAAAACAATGTAAGCTTCAGATCAGCTAAATTATTATCTAGATTGTCTGCAGATGAGAGACATTTCAAGTTGTTGATCTCAGAATCGACCCCGCCTTAAGATCATATTTTATAATGATCAAAAGAATAGTATTTTTAGTCAAATCTTGCAGATACATATATCGTTGTAGACTCGTATAACACTACCTGATTATAGAAAATGATCATTAAACAAGTATATACCCTGAACCCAGTTCATACATTCATAATTCTTAATCTGCATTTATACATAGTAACACATACACACACACATTCAAACACGGGCTGCTGCTGCTCACTTCATGCAATTGCTTTGCGTCTTCTTCTTCCATTGGTCTCAAACTATGTAACATTGTAAATAACTTCTTTGTTTATTGGCCGATCGTAATGAAAGCTGTAGGACATAAAGATGGCATATAAATGTGAGAATATGTAAAACCCGAAGGTCATTTTCTAATTTTTAATGGGATCAGGGTATCAAAAGTATAGAAAAGGTTGACTTGTAAAGACCCAATTTGGTTTGAAAATGCTTAGAAATGGCCTTCTAAGACTTCAAACACCCATAACTTTGTCAAAACTGAACCGATTTGCTATGCCGAGGTCATTTTCTTCTATATTTAGGATCTACGTTAATTCCACATTTCAAGTTTAGCCAGTTTTGAAAAAAAAAAAATCCAATTTTTTTCCCGAAAAAAGCATAAGGGGGGACCCTTACAAAAAATGTTATTTCAAAAAATAGATTCTTGAAATTTGATTTTTAATCGATTGTGGTTGTCAAGTTTAGTATAAACAAGTAAGAGTGCTCTAGTCGAGAGTGCGCGACTAGGATATACCCTGATCCAAGGTCTTACATTCATCGAAGTTATTTATCTGCATTCATACATAGAAACACACACACATATACAAACAAAAGCTGCTGGCTACGCGCGTCATTCATTTGCTTTGCTTCTTCTTCTTCCTTTGGCCCCAAACTATGTTACATTGAATCGTTAATAACTTCTTTTTTTATTGTCCGATCGTAATGAAATTTGTCGGACACAAAGATGGCATATAAATGTGAGGCTATGTAAAATCCGAAGGTCATACCTCTTTAAATACGTATTTTTCGATTTCTAGGAGATCGGCGAGGGGTATCCAAAAAGTGAAATGCATTTAACCTCTGTATGCTATTGGAGAGTATATGTACCAAATTTATTGACTCTACGTCTTATAACTTTTAAGCTATACCTTAAAAACACTGTTTTGGAAACTTAATTTATCGATAACTTTTGAAAGGATTGAGATATTGAAAAAAAAATGATAAGTTTGTTTAGAGCCGGCAGTACAGTAACTTAAACTCAAATATAAAGTTTCTAGCTTTTATGACTTTCAAGTTATGCCCGAAAAACACTTGTCTGAAATCGATATTTATCGATAACTTTTGAACGGGATGAGATATCGAAAAAAAATGATAAACTTGTATTGACCCGGCACAACGAAAACTTATATTTCAAATATGAAGTCTCTAGCTTTTGTAGTCTCTGAGAAACAGGCGTTCATACAGACGGACGGACAGACGGACAGACGGACGGACGGACAGACGGACAGACAGACGGGCATGGCCATATCGACTCGGCTATTGATAGTGATCAAGAATATATATACTTTATGGGGTCGGAGATGTTTCCTTATGCCTGTTACATACTTTTGCACAAAACCATAATACCCCTTTTTCCCATTTTTAATGGGATCAGGGTATAAAAAGATTCTGAGGTGTTTCATTTTTCTGTCAAAAATCATGCCAAAATGACAAAAAAAATTGACTTGTAAACGCAAAAAGTCCATATAAATGCCCTTCCTAGACTTTGAACTCCCATAACTTGGTCAAAACTGAACCGATTGTCAAGCTTGAGGCCATTTTGTTCATGGTTTGTCCTATATATCAATTCTACATTTCAAATTTATTCACTATTGAAAGTTACATTTTTTCAAATATTTTTGCGAAAAAAGCATAAGGGGGGACCCTTACAAAAATTGATTTTTCAAAAAATAGATTCTTGAAATTCTTTTATTAATCGATTGTGGGTGTCAAATATAGTATAAAAAACTATAAGAAAAAAGATTCTGAGGTGTTTCATTTTTCTGTCAAAAATCATGCCAAAATGACAAAAAAAATTGACTTGTAAACGCAAAAAGTCCATATAAATGCCCTTCCTGGGCTTTGAACTCCCATAACTTGGTCGAAACTGAACCGATTGTCAAGCTTGAGGCCATTTTGTTCATGGTTTGTCCTATATATCAATTCTACATTTCAAATTTATTCATTATTGAAAGTTACATTTTTTCAAGTATTTTTGCGAAAAAAGCATAAGGGGGGACCCTTACAAAAATTGATTTTTCAAAAAATAGATTCTTGAAATTCTTTTATTAATCGATTGTGGGTGTCAAATATAGTATAAAAAACTATAAGAAAAAAGATTCTGAGGTGTTTCATTTTTCTGTCAAAAATCATGCCAAAATGACAAAAAAAATTGACTTGTAAACGCAAAAAGTCCATATAAATGCCCTTCCTGGGCTTTGAACTCCCATAACTTGGTCAAAGCTGAACCGATTGTCAAGCTTGAGGCCATTTTGTTCATGGTTTGTCCTATATATCAATTCTACATTTCAAATTTATTCATTATTGAAAGTTACATTTTTTCAAATATTTTTGCGAAAAAAGCATAAGGGGGGACCCTTACAAAAATTGATTTTTCAATAAATAGATTCTTGAAATTCTTTTATTAATCGATTGTGGGTGTCAAATATAGTATAAAAAACTATAAGAAAAAAGATTCTGAGGTGTTTCATTTTTCTGTCAAAAATCATGCCAAAATGACATAAAAAATTGACTTGTAAACGCAAAAAGTCCATATAAATGCCCTTCCTAGACTTTGAACTCCCATAACTTGGTTAAAACTGAACCGATTGTCAAGCTTGAGGCCATTTTGTTCATGGTTTGTCCTATATATCAATTCTACATTTCAAATTTATTCATTATTGAAAGTTACATTTTTTCAAATATTTTTGCGAAAAAAGCATAAGGGGGGACCCTTACAAAAATTGATTTTTCAAAAAATAGATTCTTGAAATTCCTTTATTAATCGATTGTGGGTGTCAAATATAGTATAAAAAACTATAAGAAAAAAGATTCTGAGGTGTTTCATTTTTCTGTCAAAAATCATGCCAAAATGACATAAAAAATTGACTTGTAAACGCAAAAAGTCCATATAAATGCCCTTCCTAGACTTTGAACTCCCATAACTTGGTCAAAACTGAACCGATTGTCAAGCTTGAGGTCATTTTGTTCATGGTTTGTCCTATATATCAATTCTACATTTCAAATTTATTCATTATTGAAAGTTACATTTTTTTAAATATTTTTGCGAAGAAAGCATAAGGGGGGACCCTTACAAAAATTGATTTTTCAAAAAATAGATTCTTGAAATTCTTTTATTAATCGATTGTGGGTGTCAAATATAGTATAAAAAACTATAAGAAAAAAGATTCTGAAGTGTTTCATTTTTCTGTCAAAAATCATGCCAAAATGACAAAAAAAATTGACTTGTAAACGCAAAAATTCCATATAAATGCCCTTCCTGGGCTTTGAACTCCCATAACTTGGTCAAAACTGAACCGATTGTCAAGCTTGAGGCCATTTTGTTCATGGTTTGTCCTATATATCAATTCTACATTTCAAATTTATTCATTATTGAAAGTTACATTTTTTCAAATATTTTTGCGAAAAAAGCATAAGGGGGGACCCTTACAAAAATTGATTTTTCAAAAAATAGATTCTTGAAATTCTTTTATTAATCGATTGTGGGTGTCAAATATAGTATAAAAAACTATAAGAAAAAAGATTCTGAGGTGTTTCATTTTTCTGTCAAAAATCATGCCAAAATGACATAAAAAATTGACTTGTAAACGCAAAAAGTCCATATAAATGCCCTTCCTAGACTTTGAACTCCCATAACTTGGTCAAAACTGAACCGATTGTCAAGCTTGAGGCCATTTTGTTCATGGTTTGTCCTATATATCAATTCTACATTTCAAATTTATTCATTATTGAAAGTTACATTTTTTCAAATATTTTTGCGAAAAAAGCATAAGGGGGGACCCTTACAAAAATTGATTTTTCAAAAAATAGATTCTTGAAATTCTTTTATTAATCGATTGTGGGTGTCAAATATAGTATAAAAAACTATAAGAAAAAAGATTCTGAGGTGTTTCATTTTTCTGTCAAAAATCATGCCAAAATGACATAAAAAATTGACTTGTAAACGCAAAAAGTCCATATAAATGCCCTTCCTAGACTTTGAACTCCCATAACTTGGTCAAAACTGAACCGATTGTCAAGCTTGAGGCCATTTTGT
This sequence comes from Drosophila maculinotata, assembly GCA_035045305.1. Taxonomy (NCBI): domain Eukaryota; kingdom Metazoa; phylum Arthropoda; class Insecta; order Diptera; family Drosophilidae; genus Drosophila; species Drosophila maculinotata. The sequence continues at coordinate 6,276,018 of JAWNPD010000038.1, read as the reverse complement.
TCATGGTTTGTCCTATATATCAATTCTACATTTCAAATTTATTCATTATTGAAAGTTACATTTTTTCAAATATTTTTGCGAAAAAAGCATAAGGGGGGACCCTTACAAAAATTGATTTTTCAAAAAATAGATTCTTGAAATTCTTTTATTAATCGATTGTGGGTGTCAAATATAGTATAAAAAACTATAAGAAAAAAGATTCTGAGGTGTTTCATTTTTCTGTCAAAAATCATGCCAAAATGACATAAAAAATTGACTTGTAAACGCAAAAAGTCCATATAAATGCCCTTCCTAGACTTTGAACTCCCATAACTTGGTCAAAACTGAACCGATTGTCAAGCTTGAGGCCATTTTGTTCATGGTTTGTCCTATATATCAATTCTACATTTCAAATTTATTCATTATTGAAAGTTACATTTTTTCAAATATTTTTGCGAAAAAAGCATAAGGGGGGACCCTTACAAAAATTGATTTTTCAAAAAATAGATTCTTGAAATTCTTTTATTAATCGATTGTGGGTGTCAAATATAGTATAAAAAACTATAAGAAAAAAGATTCTGAGGTCTTTCATTTTTCTGTCAAAAATCATGCCAAAATGACATAAAAAATTGACTTGTAAACTTAAAAGGTCCATATAAATGCCCTTCCTAGACTTTGAACTCCCATAACTTGGTCAAAACTGAACCGATTGTCAAGATTGAGGCCATTTTGTTCATGGTTTGTCCAATATATCAATTCTACATTTCAAATTTATTCATTATTGAAAGTTACATTTTTTCAAATATTTTTGCGAAAAAAGCATAAGGGGGGACCCTTACAAAAATTGATTTTTCAAAAAATAGATTCTTGAAATTCTTTTATTAATCGATTGTGGGTGTCAAATATAGTATAAAAAACTATAAGAAAAAAGATTCTGAGGTGTTTCATTTTTCTGTCAAAAATCATGCCAAAATGACATAAAAAATTGACTTGTAAACGCAAAAAGTCCATATAAATGCCCTTCCTAGACTTTGAACTCCCATTACTTGGTCAAAACTGAACCGATTGTCAAGCTTGAGGCCATTTTGTTCATGGTTTGTCCTATATATCAATTCTACATTTCAAATTTATTCATTATTGAAAGTTACATTTTTTTAAATATTTTTGCGAAAAAAGCATAAGGGGGAACTCTTACAAAAATTGATTTTTCGAAAAATAGATTCTTGAAATTCTTTTATTAATCGATTGTGGGTGTCAAATATAGTATCACGCCAAAAGTGACAAAAAAGTTGACTTGTAAAGACCCAATTCGGTTTGTAAACCCTTAGAAATTGCCTTCTAAGACTTCAAACCCCCATAACTTTGTCAAAACTGAACCGATTTGCTATGCCGAGGTCATTTTCGTCTATATTTAGGATCTACTTTAATTCCACATTTCAAGTTTAGCCAATTTCCCGAAAACTGCGTAAGCATACCAAAAATGTTATTTCAAAAAATAGATTCTTGAAATTTGATTTTTAATCGATTGTGGGTGTCAAATTTAGTATAAAAAAGTATATACTTTTAAACGGGTTAATATTTCGAAATAAAATTTATGAACTTGTATTGACCCGGCAATACAAGAACTTATATTTTAAATGTGAAGTCTCTGAGATCAGTATGAACAGACAGACGGATAGACAGACAGACGGATATGGCTAAATCGACTTGGCTACTGATAGTGATCAAGAATATATATACTTTATGGGGTCGAAGATGCTTTCTTGTGCCTGTTACATACTTTTGCACAAAACCGTTATACCCTTTGGGTTCAGGGTATAAAAATGTCATAGCTCAATGTGGACCACAATGCGAATGCGTAATAATCTGTTGGAAAGATTTGCGTTGATTTTGCCTGAGCGCAGATCTTTAAGGTCAGGGTGGAACATTGGAGCATGTGCTATCAATTGAGCAGTGATCGCCTCGATCTCGTGCAGCACTCAGTGCTCCACACAATCTCAAGCTTATCAGCTGCGAGCTACTTCCAGCTTAGATCTAGGAACGACTAAGCACAGTTCTCGTGAATCAAAACAGTCGAATTGATGAGCAAAATGCGCTGGCAATGGCAGCTGCCAGTGCTGGCTATAGTCATTCACCTGACACATGGAGAGACAACAGCAACAGAGGAGGACAGCCCGGACTCGGAGAAGGGTCAGTTCTTTACCCAATTGTATAAGCGGAATCTCAAACAAATGGTTGAGCTGAGAAGTGTTAGCGCCGAGCCCTGTGAGGATTTTTATGCACATGCGTGTGGCAATTTTGGGCATTTGGCGCAGGCTGCGGATCCAGATGATGCAGTGCCTCCATTTTTGTACAACATGCAGGATCGCATGGAATTCTTTCAGGCGCAGCACGGCAACTTTCAAACTGTGCCAGGAAAATTGCTATCACAGCTTTATACCGAGTGCAAGGCTCGCAAGGAGCAGCAATCGATGAACCTGCAGTCACCAGCCACTCACTGGGAGCGCTTGCTGCAGCAGCTGCCCTTTTTGGCTGATCACGAGCCGGTGCTCTCGTCCTGGCCCTTTCTGCGCCATCAATGGCAACGCCGTGAGCTGGATAAGCAGCTCAATTGGATTGAACTGGCGGCACAGCTGGCGGCTCACGGATTGCCCACCTTGCTGCATATATACTTTGCCGAGCAGGCCATCTATGTGGCACCCATGCAGGAGCTGCCCTGTCCCAGTCTTCACGGCTTTGAGGAGAGCATGACCGATGTACTTAAAGGACGTCATCCGCAGGTGGCACACATTGTGTCGCACGAGATGCGCGTCCTGTGTCGAGGAATGCGCGGTGAGTTGCCGCTGACCCACAGCTTGACGAAGTCTAGCCAGGAACAGCTGCAGTTGGATGACAACACCATGGACTACCTGCAGACCTTCTTCGGGCTGATGCACTTCACCGAGCAACAGCTGACAGAGGCGCGCAAGTTGCCACTGAATGTGGAACGCATAACACACGCGTGGCAGGCGTTGCGCAACACGGAGCCGCGCATTGTCTACAACTATGTGCTGTGGCAGGCGCACCATCAACTGGTCTACGAGGATTGCTACCAGCTGGCCACTGAGTTCGAGCGACTGCTGCACGCCGAGTACTGGCAGTGGCATGTCCTGACACCGCACCTAAGTCGCGATGTCGCCTTTGCCATGTACCAACTGCACACCACACGCTTTCAGCAGCGCCGTCGCACCACGCTGAGCCGCCGGGACTGGTATGGACATCTGATGCCGGCGTCCGTGGAGCGTCGCGAGCTGCAAGTGGCACGCCTGCTGATGGTACATGCTCAGCACTATCTCAACATTAGCGAAGTCACGCAGCAGTATAGCCAGGTGCAGTTCCGGGCGGGGAGCTTCTACGGCAATCTGCTGCAGTTGCGTCGTGCGCAACTGCGTCACAGCTTTGAGTCGCCCTATGTGGATGATGAGGATGTGCAGCAATCTGCTTACTTTCTGCGGCACTTTCTGCACTTTGTGCTGCTGTCGCTGCATCGACCCATGTATCATTATTACGCCACGCAGGGCATGCAGCTGTGGCATCAGTCGCACCTGCTGGAGGACACCGATGGCTACTATACCGCACTGGACTGCTTGGAGCGGCAATCACAGCAGCTTTACGATGCTGAACTGGCGCCCATCTATCGCCCGTTGAGCTCGCAAGAGGTGGCCAATGTCTTTCAATTCCATCGTTCGTTTCAGGCCGCTCTCCGGGACTATCGGTTTTGGCTGCAGGGTGAACGGTTCGCCTTTGCCGAGCAGTTTGTGCTGCAGTACTTCGGATTGGATGACCAACGTGTGCTCTTCTATGCGGTGGCCCAGCAGTTCTGCGATCGCCAGGACGAGATCTTTGCGGCAAGACTTAATCGCGGCTATATGAATCTGCCCGAGTTCCAGACCGCCTTTCAATGCGAACCTGACGCGCCCATGAATCCCCCCGCCAAATGCATGTTGAACAGAAGCGAACAGTAAAATTGGAAAAACATATGTTTATAACCAGCTAGGATAAATAATTTAATTAAATTGAAAATATATAAAGTGGAACATTTATTTTAACATCGTTTATACTCCGGTTCACAATTTTTTTTTTAACTTTTCCACGTTTCAAAAACTGAAATCACTTATTCATCCATATGTACATATGTATGTCTCTTCCAAATATTTGTTTTAATTTATTTTAAGTTAGCATCACTGCAAACGGTTCGTAAAACTGTTTAATTAATGTATAAGATGCAGGGAATTTTATAGTTCAACAATTGCCAACCACTGACTTTTTGTTCAATGTTGAAATTTTGGATTATCAGATTATCGTTGTATTCGACCAATTTTTCAAATTTATTGCATCTGTTTTTCATTCAATTGTCTGCATGTCAAGGTAGATATTTTCAATAATTTTGAACACAATTTCTTGAGCATTAACCCCAATATTTTCAAACATTTTTCAATAATTGTTTTAGTCATTACGCACAGTATTTATAGATGAATATTTTTGTCTGATTTTGTGTGCTGTTGTTTCTAGAGTTCATTTCCACCATATGCGCAGTGCATTTTCAAATTGAGTTAATGACAACTGTCAGGCACTTTCTTTTGGAATAGAACCATGGACCTCAAAAATGCGACAAGTTGTTTACGAAAGTGTGGGCGGTATCTATACCTTATACTATATAGTCCGTTTTGCGTATTTGTCATTATATTTTTTTCAGTTTTGAACATATTTGCAGATAAGGTTCAAAATTTATGCGTTAGCTCAATCACATTAATTTTTTATGGCAGTTGACAACGTCATCTTTTAGATACTGAATATATAGTCTAGTGTTAAGTATATAATATTTAAATATATAGATCTATTATATTAAGTTCGCTAGCACCTGAAAATAATGATTGTTCAAAGTTGGTTCATAGACTACTAAAATAAATAAAAAATTGTGAATGGCTTTTGCGCGCAATGATTTGTATGTGAATATGGAACATACATGTCTGGAAAATGTTTATATAATATATAGTAAATGAATTATTTTCAATGAAAGGCATTGTTATTGTGATTCCATTTTACTGGCGGCTGCGGCTGCTCGCAAACTGTCAAACCGCTGGCGTAAACTCATTTTATTTATTTTCGATGTGATTCTTTAAACTTTTAAGCATGTTCCAAGCAACTTTTACTAGTGTCATCTCATTTTAGCCCATGTGCTTTTTGGAGACCAAATTATAGACCACAATATATACATGCAGGCATATTTTTCCATTTTTCAGTTGACAGCGCAACGTTTTTCTCTTGAGTGTCGTTGTCTACGTGTGTGTGTATGTGTGTGTGTCGATCTTATAGATACTTTCACACTAATGCTTGGCGTCTCGAAGTATTTATTTTTGCTATATTTTGAGCAACCCAACAGCCAAGTGCTTGAATCGATTTTAGTTGGGCCAAAGCCTTGCCGCAGTTAATATCACAGTCCGCAACAAATTTCCAAGAGAAAACAAACTAAAACCAGGTAACCGATAGACGTTTGAGTTTAAATTCTAAAAAAATAATCCAATGTGAAGTGATATTTTTGCATAATCTCAATCGAATTAAAGTGTGCCGTGCTCATAAATTTATCTTGAAATATTTGGAACAGTTCCAATCTATAAAGCTGGAATTATTTTGCCACTAATTCTATGTATATGTACTTCTCAATGACTACATATATACCGACATTTTGATTGCTCTATTATCAGAACAAAACAAAAAAAAAGATACCAATGCAAAACATCAAACAAATAGTATATATTGTATACTCGTCTATATGGAGTCTGTCGCCAGTTTGAGACTTTTGATACGAAAATATTTTCAAATGGTTTTTCATAATTTTCTTGTGTGCGTTATTTAAAAAACCATGTTGTATAATTCGAAAACAAAATGATATGTGCTTTTGAAATTTATGGGCCCATTTTTAATGTTTATATCAAATAAAATTCTCACGCGCTAGATAAAAATTTTATTTCAAATTTTTTTATTGCCTGACCTTTGTGAGGCTCTTTGGAAGCTAATATACCTTATTAATTTATTAATTGCTTCTATGCTTTTGTATAATTTATTTTTAGCATTTAATCGAAAATGAGTGAGGCAACGAATTTGTTTACCACCTTCGGCATTTTGGCCATTCTGTTGTTCTTCCTGTGGATCATCTATGCAGTATTGTAAATCAACACAAAATGGGTAGAGGCATAGAGTTAAGGTGAGTTAAGTTACAATATATATATATGCAAGTGAGTTTAGTTGCCAAAATGGCCAACTAACTAGTTCAAATATTTGATTTAAAATATTCAAATGAAAATTATGATCTAAAGGATCTTAGCAACTATACGATGTAGAGATACCTGAGCTTATATGAATCCATGAAACTTGAAAAATATGAAAGTTTTTATTTTATAAATGGTATGAAGGCTCACTTTTTAATTATTACAGTACTGGAACTGGAACCCATGTGTATCTAAAGAAATATATATACATATTAGTATAAATATAAATATATACTGATAAATATTTTTCAAAAATGTTGTTTGTGACGCAGCCTCTGCTACGTGCCTTTATTTAATGAAGCAAATATTTTGGACATGTTTCGAAAAGCAAACAAACATATGGCATAGCAGCATTTAAAGATGTATTTAGCGGCCAAAGAAAATAAATATAAATAACGATTTAGACTACAGCTGCCTGGAGAATATTACGACTGCCCCCCACCCGTGGCCCGTGGCCAACCAACGAATCCACCATAGAAAAGCAAACAAATAAATACATTTATAAAACATTTTTCAATAACTGCACGAGTTCTATGGCAATTTGCCACCGACAAGAATGAATAATAGCCAAGTTAAAAAAAAAAAATGAACCAATTGGTAACAGGTACGCGAACGAGAGAGAATCTGGGAGAACTTGCGGCGCTTTGGAGAAGTTCCCAAGGAAGGCTGTCAAAATTTTGTACGTGCGGCTTGCGGCATAAATGACGCGCCTGCGCCGCCCACACGCATCTATGGAATCTAAACAGACTTATAAATATTGCGTATACGTATATGTTCTGGCCATATCCATACATCCATACATACATATAGAAACGATGTGTGCCGCGCCAAAAAATGCGCAACAACTGGACACCCATACCAGCAGCGAATTATATTTCTCTAGATATACACATATATATATATATTTATATAAATGAGTGTAGGTATGTGTATGATTATGTGTAGGGGATATATAGAAAAAACCATAATTCCAATGAGCTAGCTGCGGTCTGCTGTCTGATTTTGATTCTTGATAAAAATTGTGGGCCAGTTTGTGGAGAAGAAATTTTTGATGCGTTTCTCAGTTATTCCGTGCCATTTGCTACGAACGGTTTGGCGATACCCCAAAGCTCTTAGGTGTGTGGACACATATATAGTAGTTGCATTTAGTGATTAACTGTGTCATTAAAATTTAAATAGGTCATACTATAATTTCAGTTAAGACATATAGAACAAACCTGAGCCTAATTAAATATTTCAAATTCTTTTTCTATATTATCCCAGAAAGCAACAAGAAGAACAACAACAACTCATACAAAATGAATGAAGCCAGAAGTTTGTTTACCACCTTCCTAATCCTGGCATTTTTGCTCTTCTTGCTCTATGCCTTCTACGAAGCCGCTTTCTAAATCATGATTTGAATAGTTCAAGGATATACTTACATGTTGAATTTCAATTCCATCAACAATTTTCTTAAATATGTTTATTAAAATAACAATCAATAATTAATTATGACTAGGATTTGTAGAACGTTACGCGTTTAAGCCGCTAGCATTTAATGGATTTCTTTTAGTACCCTAAGTCAGGTGAGTCTACCACACATTTTCATATCTACATAGGTATCTTTCAAACGTATATTTAAATTATTGCCGGCCCCACTATCAATCAGTGTTTTTTTTTTTTAATATTTGAACAGACTTTCAGAAGATAATAAGCATTTCTATGACATTAATTAATTTAATTAGCAAGCGAAAATCTATGAAAAATATCTTGGTATAGTTAAAATATATATAGCCTATGCTCAATTTTTTTGGCAGCGCTGCCACAGCTTACGACATTAGAGAAATCATTTTCCAAAAAGTTTTTCACTTTTTAACGACGACATTTCGACATGGCCCACTAAAGATCTATCCCGCCATGAGATTTTAAATATTTATATGTATGAACATATAAAATCGCTTTTGAAACATTTTCGCAGCGTGTGAAATTTGTCAAATGAATTTTCCGTGATATTTTGAGCGTTAATAATTCGCTAAAATGTTTTTTTTTTATTGCGATTTGGTTTCTTAAGATTTTTTATGCTTGTTGAATGCATTAAAATATATATGAAATTAAAATGAATTATCAATTTGAATAGCAGACGCCTTTTTGTTGTATAATGTGGATACAGTCAGATAGCTAAAACATAAATTAAATACATTTTTAATATTAGCCCACAAATATATAGTTAGCCCAAAAACCTTATTTATAATCCAAGAATGAAATATATTTTAGCTATAAATAACTTAAAGCACTGAATGTTTTTAAACAAACCACTTTGTGTTTATTGTTTATGTGTTTTACCACTTGAAAAAAATTAGTAAAAATAAATGAAAACAAAAAACAAGCTGCGCACATACCCCCAATTGAATTTTAATATCGGCTGCCAAATTTGTTTCAAGTAGCTCAGTTCTATTCATTTTAACAAATGTGTATATAATCTTCAAATAAACATGTACAAAGGCCATATATAATTTTGGTATTGCGATTGTGGGTTATAATTGAAATCAATTTATAGATAATTTAACTGGCCCAGCAGCAAGCCTTATTATAGACAGCTAAAGTGCATATGGTATTTTCGGCATATGTCTAATCGATTTGTACTTCCTGTAGATGACGCCAAAGCCCCAGGCAGTAAGCAGCTGCTCGGTTCGGGGGCTTGACATCAATGGCCTGCAACGGAGCGAGTGTGTGTAGCGGTAAGTTCCATACATATCCGGTGCACAATTCTATATCTGATATATATACTACAATTTCTTCTTTTTTTTTTTTTACAGTGCTACGATTGACTTAGCCAACGCCACGGTCCATTGGGGTTGCATCCACATCTCGCCTTTTTTTTTTGCCTGCGGGCCTTGGCGTCATTTGCTCTAATCATAAATATTAACTGGCAATTTTTGTTTCGCAATGGAATTTATTCAATTTAAAATTTATAGACCATAATGTACAGTATAAGTGTGTGGAGCAACAACAGCAACAACAACAACAGCGCTAGGCACACATAGAAAAATTGTTTATTTCATTGTTTAACACTTTGCACACAAATTATGTAAGATCTTTATTTAATTCTATATGCATTTTTTCGTAAATAACAAGACCTAAAGCTAAACAAGCAACAAGAAACAAAATGCATTAACAATAACAACAAACAAGCAGGAATAAAACAACAAAAACAGCAAACACCAAAATGTTTTTTAGTATTTTGAAATGATTTATTATTTACTCAATCTATACAATTAATTACAAAGTGTCATAAGAATGACTTTAATATTCATATCAACTAATTTAAGTTTAAATATTTTATGCGTAGAACCAATTACGAGGATAAATAATGATCAAAATGGCTTGGGGATTAAAGTTCGTAAATCTAATATGCACAATTAAAGTAGATATATTTTTTTTAAATACTATACTATATAATCAAAAAGGCAATGAAATGAAAAACATCAGCTAAGATTTGTAAAAGTTTGAATTCAATCTCTTTAGCAGTGATACGTTTCCTGATTTGTATAATTGAATGTGTTCTAGTTGATGGTTAACGAACATCATATGAGTAACCTTGAGTAGATTTAGTGATGCTAAGGTTGTCATTAGCGTAACAAGCCCTATCAATAACTAAGTACTCAAAGCCAGTGAAAAATGCAAGTAAGCTGTACCATTAGAGTCAGCCATACTGACAAGGGCCCAAAATATGCATTGTAATGTCAGTTTGCATAATGGTGGGCAGCTGGCCCCGTGACCAGTGACGACAATAGATAGACCCTCACAGATTGTACTTGAAGTTCATTTGAATGCGCATGATTGCAGTTCAAAATTGAGTTTTTGTTGCCCAAAAACTGAACGCCTGAAGAACGTCATCGCGATGCAATGAAGCGACTTTGGTTTCTGGTTTTTTTTTGGGGTTGGCAGCTCTTCCGGCTCTCGGTCAACAATTTTGCGCGCATTGGCCAACCGGTTTCACGGCTTTGTTTATACCATAGCCAGCAAGCCGCCCCCGCTCCCCTCTATCTCTCCGCACACAATGTTGCAGCCAGAGAAGTTGTGCAATCGACTGGCAAAAAAGACTAGTCGGAAATTAATTTTGGCCAGCAAGTTTCTTTGTAAAAAATGTTAACCGTTTTTTTTTTGTATTAAGATTACAACTATGTGCCAATATATTTACAAGACTCTTAAGATGTAAGTTGTAAATGCAATACAATTTTTGGATGGCTAAGTCACCTTCTTCTGGCTAAGACCCTCGAGTCGCAGGCGACGCGTCAACTGGTGTCCAATGAGCATGCGCAGATGCAGCGGCGCCAACTTCATGAAAAAGTACTGCAAATGGTACAAATGGTAAATGTTATTTTATATGGTAACTAATAAAATTGTGCAACGTTTTTTCTCATGAATCTTATCCAAATGGTTACAGGGTATTCGTATGCAATGAGAATACTTCTTTGACTCACCTGAAGTCCGTGCGTCCAGAAACCCGTAGTCATGCTCGTCTTGCCCAGCGTGAAGACCGCGGAGCGTGCAAAGCTGCGTGCATTGGGTATTAGGAAACCGCCGCGCATCACCGAATTTGAATACTCATTCATTTTGGTGATTACAAACATGGGCATGACCAGCTGCACGGTCACATTGTGCTCGGCCAGCTCCTGTTCCAGAGCCTGTGTGAAATATGTGACGTATTTCTTTGTGGCCGAATAAACGACCATATTCGGCATTGGTTGCAGCTCCGAACCGGATCCGATGTTAACAATGGCACCCCTTCGGGCCAATTTCATTTGTGGCACTATCTTGCGTGTCAGCATGGTGACAGCGCCAATGTTGATGGTGAGTATATCCCAGATGGTATCTTCCGGCACCAGTTCCAGCGTCTCCGGATAGTCATACATTCTGCCCACATTGTTGACTGCAATGAAGAGCGACATTTTCCCAGTTAAGGCCATAGATGCTTATCGGCTTAAACCTTGCTCTAGCAAGGTTGCCTCTAACCGACGAAACAAAAAAGCCTACAAAAAACTGAAAACGCAACCGACAAAAATGTAAATAGCTGAAGCGCGTCAAAGCGTTTATGAGTTTGGCAAATAAAACTTCAAAATTCGACACAGAAATTATGTATATGTACTTGAAAATGTTTGAAAATCTGCCCCACAGTCCGTCCAATGGCCCTACCTGGCAAAGAGTCATTATAATTGCACGCAATTACGGGTACCTCAACTCGGTTTTTCAATGACACTGACAACAAAATAAGCAAAACATACTGAAACCAAGAGGTTTAATTACTGTTGTCAGTGACATATAGCGGCTACTGTTAGTTGACAATGAGTTGGCTATTATACAGCTGCAGGGGGCGGGTACTGTGACATGTTGTTGATGGACTCGTAGCACCCACTTTAAAAATTTTAAAAATTTTAACTGCAGCTTAAATGTTTTTTATATATTTAATATATATAATTATTGTGAACTATAATATAATATGTGAAGTATATAATAATAAGCTGATACAGCCTTAGATTTACTAACTTTGTATATTATAACTTATATTTCATTATCTTGTGTTAAGTTCTTCATTTTCATTACTTTCAGCAGTTCTTGTAAATATATTTACTTACCCAATATACCCACTTCAATGCCCGCCAGTTCCTTTTCGATTTGCTCATAAGCCTCGCGTCCCTTGGCAAAATCTACGGCTATCCATTTGGTCTTCACCTTGTGCTCGCTCTCTGTGAAAGTTGAGTGACAAGTCAGAGCTGTAGATGCATTTGTAAGGTTGTTTACATACCAATCTCATTGGTTACCGCAATGAGCTTCTCCTTGGTGCGTGAGATGAGCACCAAATTGAGACCTTGACGTGCCAATTCTCTGGCATATTCCTTGCCAATGCCATCAGTGGCACCAGTTATCACTAAAAAGTGAAAGGATTTAATTTTTAAGTTAAACAGAGAATATAAGGGCAGCTATAACGTAGAATAATTATTTGATCTCAGCTTAACCTTCTCTCTTGCATAACTGTTTCTTTCTTACGTATGTATTTCTATAGACTTATTATGTAGTATTCTTAAAAGCTAAAGACTTTCAATTTCAAGTACTGAGCAGTTTCAAGTAATATGTCTACTTAGCACACCCTTGCTAATTATTTGTTTGGTTCGTTTATTTAGTTGGGCCACTTTGGCATTTGGTTGTCGCTACTGCCGAACCCCAAAACAAATACAAAATCTGAATACCAAAAAAAAACTTGGTTTGTTTTTCTTGTTTATGTTGCGGCCGTTGGTGCTGCTGTTGCAATGAGTCAATGCAACTGTTGCCACTGCGGCTGCGCAACTGGCCAGCAGGCGGCAATTGCTGGCACCGTTAAAACATAACTTGTTGCTGTTGTTGACGTAGCTGGTTGCCAAATATTTGTGCAGCGGAAACATTGGCAACAAATGGCAGCTGCGCCAAGCTGAGTGTTGCCTGCTAATTACGAGAAATGTGCACGGATTTTTAAAGTTTGTAGCAATATTTTGTCAATAAATAATTTAATCGAACAAAATGTCACTTGATAAAAATTGTCATTGTGTACAAGGTCAAAAACACTTGAGAATAAATAAACAAATAAACAGAAAAAAGCTGCAGTTAAAATGTTAATACGAAACTGTGAAGCTGCTGTTGTTATTATTTAATTATATCTGGCTTTGTTTTCTTTTCAAAAGCGTGCCAAATGCGAGATAAAAGTTTTAACTAGGTGAATCCGGTTTTGATTTCGTTTTCGTTAGACGAGTTGAATGACTCGGTTTGCCCTACAAATAAAACATAAACAAATAGAGAACGCGATCTTTGGAACAGCTGTTCAATAAGAAGCTATTATCAAATAAATAAATAAATAAATATGTTTATTCAATTAACATTTTTAGCACATTGTACATTGTGATAAGTAGCTGTTGTTTGCTGACTTGGCTAGTCACAGAAACATACATTATTTTTATCATAAGAAAATAATTTAATTACTATGTAGCTTGCATAGATGGTCACGAAATTTCTTTGTAATACAATGTATGAAAATTAGGGGCCTTGAGCATGCAATTAACATAATTCAAGAATATATATTTACTATATAATTGAGTAGATACAATGTGTTTGAGTAAATTGCATCTTAATGTAATTTGCTAAATTATGAATTCTTGTAATTATATATTTTATAATTATTCGAAATATTTCTTATACTCATTTCCTGCACTCATCGATCATCGATTACTGTTCTAATAATTATTTAATTTAATAAGTGCTTAATAATTTCTAAATTTATAGTAATAACTAAAATAACTAAATGCCTGGAATCTGTTAAATAAATTGTTCGCTATTGGTTTTTTTACTTCCCTAGCTTGTTCAGTAACACTTTGATTTTGTTTGTTGCGCAAGCATATTGCAATATATATCGTTCCAAATGCTTACAGGTTAATAAAGTTCAATCACAACAAGGAAAAACAACAACGTAAATAATGCAAATGTTTTAGGCCTGTTTTTTGTGTGCTTTAATCGAGCGAAGGTAAAAATGTTGCGAATTATGTAAATAATGTATTACGAATGTGTGTAAATGGCGAGAGACAGCAGCAAAAAAAACAAGCAACTTACCTGCCCATTTGCCAAATTTATCCAGCAAGCTCTGTGGCAACTGCGGCTGAAAGTATGGCTCCAGCAATGCCTTTATAATACTGATCAAAGATCTAAAGTTATCGTAGAGATAGGCGGCAATGGCCAATGTGCCAACCAAGTAGATGGCCAAGGAAACGAGCTGCCAAATGAACGCCATGCGTAGCAGTGTATAAATGCTCAATTCCAGTGCCGGCTGCATTATGAAGATAATCTCTTTATATGGTATATTTCAATTACATATATGTACATATATAAATATAAAACGAATACACGAGTAAATTTGATAAGCGACAACAGATAGCTGCCAAAGTTTATGTAATTGAGCTCAAACTTATCAGCATGCTAAACATATGTACTATGGGAAATGAACGCGTCACTTGCACAATTGTCTGAATTTCAATGAATTTTAATAGTATTTAGTAGCAACAATTTAGTCCGACCGATGGTTGCGTTTCACTTCTTGAGCTGTTGGCACAAGCAGCGGCTCTGAGCGTCAATCACGCACTAAAAACCGAAACTGAAACTGAAGTCGAGTTACAGGCCCAGCAGAGCTCACGACCACAACAAATCGAGTCGCGTTTATATATTTTTTCGGGTTTTACAAGCTGCAATTGTCTCTGGAGTCATGAACATGAACAACACTGCAGATACAGATACAAGTGCACGTATCTTGTAAGTTCGTTTGCCGCTCAAACAGTTACTTATTTTTTCTTCTCTTACTTTTTAGCTTCATTACTTCATAAACATCAGCTTTATGTTTTGCTGTTAGTGTGAAGATTACAAAATCTACCGCCTGGCACCACGAATTATTAGATATTTAATCACCGTTGACAGACTGAGATTTTTGCCTCTCTTTTCGAAGCGAGTGAAATGTGTTCATGTCAAATAAGTTGACATTTTCTGTGCTGATAATGAGTGTTAAGTGCATAACTAGCCTACCCTTACTTGGACACAAGCTGACAATGGGACAGGGACTCTTAACTAATTGAAAACAATTAAGCGAAAGATGTAAAAATATTTAAAACACGCAACGATCCGAACTTGGGAACTTGGTTAATGATAACAAATTGACAATTATTTCCATGACATGAAAAACATTTTGAATGGATAATTATAGTTACAGTTAAGTTAGCCATTTCCTAGCAGTAATGATGGTACTTTCTTAAAGGAAATGTATACCATTGAAGTATAATGAATGTTTCCAAAGTTGATAAAGTTTACAAATATTTTAAGCTCACGACTTTTATTTTTAAAAATGCTGAGGAATATTGATTGAGTTTTCATGCTTGGCTGTAAGTGAGCTGAACCCTTGATAATATTTTAGACTCGTCTAGCAATTAGTAAACTTCGAGAGACGGGTTTCAATGACTTTCCATTCAGAACCAACAAGTAATGCACTCATCCAATGGTTAATGCTAGATAAACAAAATATTTCAAAGTATTCTGATTGCAGTTTGTCTGAGCACAAAAATGTAAATATGCTTTGTATATTGACTGTTAAATCTGTATGGATGACTATTCAAAATTGACTGCAAAAAAGTCAGGAAATAAATATGACAGGCAATGCGCATGTCCGCTGAGTTAACAAAAATGGTTTATTGTGGTGCCGGCAAAGCATTTAAAGTCGGAAACTAATTTAGGAACATTACAACCCTAAAATTCTATATATAACTTCTATATAGCATATAATAAATATTAACAGGCATACCTTCTAAATGCAGCAAGCCAAATGTGCACCAAACGTGTCAGTTCAGGTTAAGAGACTAAAAAGAACTGGCAAACATTGGAGTACATTCTGAATAATTATTGATTTTGACAAGTAAACTGTTTGAAAAGCTTAGCAAATTGTTCAAAGCACAAATTGAAAAGCTTTGGCAACAGGGTAAATTTAATTAAATCGAACGTATCAAATTTAAATTATAGTGTCTAATGCGAAAAATGTCTCACAAAATACACTTTACAATTTCACAAAATATTACACATACGAGTTTTTTTTTACAAAAAAAATCTTTTTTTTAAGAATTTTTTCAAAATTATAACGGAACCGAATTCTTGAACCAGCAGCATGTGGAGTGGGTTAAAAGCACCAATTGTAATAGCCAAGTCAGCAGTCGAAGCATCTATCAAAGACACAAACCACAAGCGTTATAGCCCGAAAGTATGGTACGTTTTTATTCCATTTTCTTGTCCACCATTCGAGTAAAAAATAACTGCACAAGATTCAAACGCAATCTCCAAGGAAAAGCGGAGATGGCCGCATTCTGTAAATGGTGCCAACTATAGCCAGGTGTTTCATCCACGCCATCCCTCAGCTGGGCAACTGCGCTGCGTGCATAGGCCTCAGCTGTGGGTATAAAGAGCCCTCCTTGCATAATGCGCTTGGAATAGTTGTTAATCTTGGTCACCACAAAGTTGGGCGACAACAGCTGCACATGGATGCCAAACGGAGCCGCCTCCCACTGCAGCGCCAGCGTTAAGCTGCGAGTGTAAGCCTTGGATGCCGCATACAGAGCAGCAAAAGGGACGGGCTGAAGTTCCGTGCCGGAACTAACATTTACAATGGCACCTTTGATCTTGGACTCGCGCAGACGCTTAAAGAAGTAGCGAGATAGCTGCGAGACGGCTATCACATTGGTATCGAGCAGCTGCTGGGTTTGCTCCTTGCTCGATTTGCTAAGACCGCCCGCCAAGCCCATGCCCACATTGTTGACTAGGAGAATCAATATTGGGTTATAATGTGTGTTGGAGTGTGAATTCCGAGTAGTACTTACCTAGTATAGATATGGGCAGATCGGCCAGCTCGCGTTCTATATGTTCATAGACCTGAGCACCTTGTGTGAAATCAGCCACAACAATTTTCGTCTGAACTTTGCACTCCAAAGCTAGTGATTTGGAAATATATTAGATATTGATAATACTAAACTGATAATGAACACACCGATTTCCTCGGCTACTGCCTGAAGTTTGGCCTCATTCCTGGCTATCAGCACCACATTGATGCCCTCTCGTGCCAGCTCCTTGGCGTAAGCCTTGCCAATGCCATCGCTGCTGCCAGTGATTGCTGCCCAGGATCCATAACGTTCCTTCAAACTTAACCTCTGCTTGGGATTGCCGGTCAGACGCAACTTAAGCAATCGGTAAGGTGTTCTTAGGTGCTCATAGAGATAACAAGCCAGCGCGTAGAAACCCACAAAAGTTACAAATTTTGATAAAGCGGCGAACATTATGTCAGACCTTTAATTGATAAGGGTGTTCTGTTGTGTTCGACGTATGGCAATGTACTGATTGGGAGCTATACGTCTCTCGGGGCTGTGAGACTATATTTAATCGAAGTGTAAAGGTTTTTGCACGGAATACTAATGCCTACATTAAAAAGTCCAAACAAACCCGAGGTGTGCGACGAGTCAATCGAAAATTTCTATACACTGACCAAGTCTGGAGTTACGAGCATTCCCATATATTTATATATTTTCACAGCTAACGGGCTTGCACTTAATAATAATAATATAATAGTTTATTTTTGATTGTTCAGCCTGCTTAGTTTTTAAATAGTCAAATTATAAATTATTGAACCCGACTCCGATTGAATTGATGGGTGCTAGTTATTAGTGTATTTTATTGTTGTTGACAAGGTCATGTCGCAATTGGAACATTTTTGATTAAACTTGGCTATAGCTATATAATATTATACTCTCTTAAAATGCGTTGTGTTGCTAACAAATTGATTAAATTATAGGCACGAGTGTGCAGCTAACTGAGATATAATGTTTTAAAAATTAAACAAATATATATTGTATGCAAAATTTCATTTATTTATTTCCAAATGTTAGGCTTAAATTTTAAGTAGAATCCACGCACTTTTCCAGAAATGACATCATGGCTTTTGGCTTTTGGTTTTAGGTTTTGGCTTTGGCTTTGTTCTTTCGTCTCTGCCAGCCAAATGCACTTACACATATCACAATTACTGGCATGAGTGCATACTTAGCGCATACATTCATAAATTAGACAGCCAAAATGATATTTTACAAAACGCTAAGTACACACACACACAGGCACACTATATGCCACCAGGCACTGGCCTAAGAAAATCAGGAAACGGAAATTTGCGAAGCGGCGCTGTGAACATGAAGTACTCGTACGTCGAGGACGAGGACAAGACATGGGATATATATCAATATGAGCAACGGTTACCGCCTGGGCAGCCCTGTCGACACACACACACACACACACATACACACACCCTGTCGATGGGCCATATTGGCAAACTAGGGAAAAATATATGGGCTGACATTTTTCGTTGTCGCCGCAAAAACCGCATTTATTCAAGTGTCAAATAAATTCATAGTTTTTCCACACCCGACTTGCCCCCCACAGCTGAGGGGGCGTCGACAGCGACGGCTGCGTTGGCCAACTAATTAAGTCAAATGGTTTGCTGTGTGTGCCAAAAAGATGCTAAAAAAACCGCTAAAGCCAAAAATACATTCAATGGCGCTGCCTCCGAGTATGCAATGGTTTTTGAAACGGCGCCTAAAAGCATGCAAAATATTTGGCAACTTATGCTAATCACATTTAATTGCTTTTTAAGCGCACTTCGCTGGCAGTTTCAGCTAATTAATGTGACTCATACGCAACGTGGTACAATGGCCGTTAATAACCTTAAAGTCAGCCGCTCCGCTGCAACTCGACTGCAGCTTAAATAAACAGCGACAAGAAGTGAAGCAAAAATATTGCAAAGGAATGGCGCCAGCCTTCATCCCTAATCACACACACACACACACACGCACAAACACATAGACATGCATATGCCAAGATAAAAGCACTTGGCAAGGATCAGTTGCAAGGGGGAACAAGAGAAACTGGCGCAGTCATTGTCAAAAAAAGTCAAACAATTTGAATTATGTTTTGCAATTTGTACATCCGTTTCTGCCTTGAAATCGCCCACACATACACACATACACACACACTACATATCCTCTGCTTCTGTTCTCATTCCTCACTTGGCCTTAGACGCTCTCTTATTTTTATATATGAAGGAAATTATTGTTTGCTTTGTTGGCGATGCCGCTGGCAGCCTTTATTATACGATATATACGCTATATGCATGAGCATTTCCAGGCAATGCTCATTTTTATAACATTTTATTGTGGTTATTATTGCATTTGCTGACAAAAAAAGCGCAAAATGAACTCATTTCAATGGTTTGCAAAACCTTTTCGCCCATATTTCCGTTTGTTTTCTAAAGCATATAACAGAAGGTTTAACCACGTCAGAATATCTTTTTATATAGATTTGTATACTATTTGTAACAAAGTTACAGTAGTTTGAAGTCTGAGTATTCTCAGTCTCATAAACTTCTCTTAAGAAAAAAGGTGTTTTATTTGTTAAAGGATCAGTAGTCTAGAACACATTTCTACATCAAACTACAGCCAAAATAAGACATTTTCTGTGTTTTCTCTCTCTACACATTTCTCTTCCACCCAAATGATGGTAATTAATTGCTTTGGCAGTTTTGGCGCTCTAATCTCTGACATATCGTTAAAGCGCATTTGGCATTGTTGACTGGGTTGCTTAAGGATGTTTATGTCAGGCATGAATTTTAAGTAGTCCAAAGGAGGCTGACAACGTGCCGCATTACAATAAAAAAAAAAGTAGAGAAAAAAAATTCAAATAAAATAAAAGAGTTGTCAAGTGAATTCGTGATGCGACAGTCAAACAGGAGAAAACAAGTAAGAATGATTTCGTGAAGTGTGCTCGACTAGGAGGTAATCTGTAACCCGGTTTCAAGTATCATAAATCAAATTCATAGTTACTTTCATATTTGCGATCGAATAAATCCTTGCTTGATGTTTAAATTTTATAGCTTTCTAGTGCTTAAAATATTTGATAATAGTCTTTTTACCCCGCTGTGTGAATACAGGGTATAACGACTTTGGAAGCTGGCAAGTGGGCGGCTTATCCTGGCAAGATTTCGCCCCTTAAATGGCGCATGAAAATTAGCAAGTTGTCTGTCTGCGGCTGCCATTATGCGGCACACTTTGAATGGCAGCTGCGAGTTGATTTTGCATTTACTTTTTTGCTGTGATTGTTGGCCTGGCTGTGACATTGGGTAAAGGCTTAAGCGGTTTATGGTAGAGTTAATTAGCAGTTTGTACGTTATCGCTGTCTATAAATGTCCAGCTATGAAGTGAGCCCCCCCAAAAACTTTGACCATAAAACTGCAATCAGTGGTAAGTTATGTGGCCAGAAATCACGGAAACAGGCACAACACATATGTAGAGGACGACACCTGTTAGACCTGCAGGCACAGCACACGACTGCGATACTCCGGGAGTGAAACTCATAAAAAATGACTAACAACGCGACAGGGCAGGAACAGCAGAACGATTAGGCCGACAGCAGGAGGAGATGGAGCAGACAGGATGGAACTGGAGAAGCATTCGACTCTGCATCGCAAGTGTCGTTTTGAAAAATTCAAATGTCGTTGCCAATAAAAGCCAATAAAACTCGTAAAATAACTCAAACAAAAAAGTGCTCGTCCGGTTTGTTGGCTACGGTCGGGATGGAAAAGTGCTGCTGCTCGTTCAAGTGTTTTTGTGTCGCAATGTTGCGGCTTGGCCATAACCCCGTCAAGGCATTGGTAATGGAGCTGTTGAAGAACGTTGACTCCTGATACGAATATGTACATTGTGTGTGTGTGTGTGTGTGTGCCTTTTAAGTTGTCATCTATTTAACTGCTGGCTGCAATTTGCTGCAATCGTTGTGCTCTCAACGGCAGCAGTCGCAACTCCTCCGAGTTGTTCTATTCTTTCTATTTATAGCCAAGTCAGCGTTTGCCTTCTATAAGTGATGTAGGTAATGAATATATCTGGCGTTCTACACCTGTTTGAAATATGTCCCCAGCAAATGTGGTACTGCCTGAACTGAAGACTCAGTGGGTAAGGCCACAGCTTTTGCTTTTGATGTGTGCGCAACATGAAAAAATGAGAGTACATGATTTTATTTGAGAACAACCAGGAAGTATTTAAGAAATAATTAATTATGGGAGCAAAACAAAAATAATTAAACTACAAGAACTCAAAATGTTGATTTTAATACTGTACTTTCTTAGCTGACTAGATTTAACTCAATAAATCTTTCATGCACTCTCAGTCACAGCAGTTTTAAACAGGATTTACATTAATCAAGTTATTTATGGGAGACTATTTACCAGCTAGTTAGTTGCTCAGTTAGCTAACAAATCAATGCATTGGCAACATTGTCAAAGTCGTTGAAATCCAACAGTTAAACTTTCACAATTTGCATGTGCAACAAAAGTTTGCCCTGATTTCACAGCTTGCTGATCAATCAACAACAACAATGATACTATGGACAACAATTGCTGGGGTGTTGCATTGCATACTGAATGCACAATGCAACAAAACAAAATCGCTGTTTAGTTTTTCGCCATAAGCAACGCATTCCGCATGCAGATAATGCCAAAGACTGGCCCGACCGACCAACCGACCAACCGACCGACCGTCCGACCCAGCAGACCCAATCGACGATCCCAGTTGAGGTCTGAGTCCCAGTCCAAGACCGAGTCCGAGACCGAGTCCAAGACGAAACGAATCAAATGAAATTAATATGCATGCTGCGTGCCTCTTCGCTTGGTTTCTGGTATCAGCGGGCATTCCTTGACGCATTGGCCGATATTTGAACTGCAGACGCTACCTCCTAAGTTTGCTGGCGCTATCGCGATGCCAACTGCCAACTACGCGGCGGCTGAGCAAACAACAAAAAAATCTGCTGCCCTTTTGACAGGGCCGTCCAAGATGGCGAAATATTCAGTAACAATATTCGTGTATCCTTCTTCGCAGGATGCCAACAACGCGACAAAAACAATTTCATGCATTCAAATGCCAGAGTGCACAGCATGACAGCATCTATGTATATAAGTATACCGTTCTCTCAGGCGTAACGAATTTGAAATACCCTGGAAACATTAAATATCTGTTTAAGAATCGAAGAGGTTAGACACATGAGGAAGAAGCTGTGAGAAGTTGGATCCTTCTGTAAGTCTCATCAGACAGTCTATAGCTAGATTATTAGTATATCAACTCAGATCGTTGTGCTGATCAAGTTTATATATTTTTTGGAATTAAAAGTTAATGTGTCAATGCGTTAGACATTTCGTAATAATATTCCACTAGTTTCGGCAAGGGTATCACAAGTGTATAAGCATTTATTTATGGCTGGCTGGCAGACGCATCCACCCAACCAACTCAAACTCCGTTCCAGTGGAGACCCTTTGGAAAAAATGTTGTACAAAATAAAATGTCTCTTTGTTTTGCACTTTGGCGAAGCGAATCCAACAAAACACATAAATCTAAGCATATGTGCATTAAATTGCTTTACCCTGTGCCCCTCCCCCTCTCTGAAAATATCTGGGAAATCTAGGAAATCTAGCATATATGAGTTTATTCAGAACGTGCTTTAATTGCCAAAACTACTGAAGACACTAGAATTTTCAATTGTTTTTCTATTGCCATTTTCCTGAGCTTAGGTTAATTTACACCTTCCCTTCGCTCCTCGTCTGACTTTTCCGTCTGTCTGCTCGCCTGGTTCCTGCCAAAAGCTGTCGACAAACTTAATGACCTGAAAACTGTTCGATAATGTGGGTGCCTGTGTGTGTGTGTGTGTATGTGTGTGGGTGCGTGTAGTTTTCACTGTGTATAAGTGTGTGCACGCCTGCGGAAATTATCAACTCGCCGCACTTCACAAAAACCCAAAACGAATTGAAGCTAATTTCCAGGAAGGCGATTAGAAAGCGACCAATTTAAGTGTGGCAGCAAAAACAAAAGGTTTGCGGTTGACAAAAAAGTGGACAGCGATAAGACCAGACACAAGGTATTTTAGGATAAGTCTAAAGCTGGGAGCGATTGCAGGGATTGCTTAAGGATAATTTATGAGAGCAATAATCGTATAGGGGCAAGCTAATGTTATGATCCTTAAGAGATGATTGCATTGCACCAGCTAAAATTATTATATATATCAAATTTTCCACTATTGTAACTTTGCTAAACTGAACGGATTCTCCAATTGATCATGGTATGGTCTCTAGATAAATACTACATAAAAATCTGAACACACATTTGGTATGGTATGGTCTCTAGATAAATACTACATATAAATCTGAACACACATTTTTTGGTCGAAATTAATGTACAAATTCGAATCTAAAAATTCACATTTAGAAATGAATATTTATCAAAGTATTGGATGAGCTTTTACATATATATATTTCCCTAAATTTATACAAATGCACTCAACATGATTTCACTGCTGTGGGTTGCCCCACAGCCGCCCGCTGCTGTCCAGCAATTTGGCCAACCAAGTAAAAGCCACGTGACTAACATAAGCAAATACAGTTATAGCCAAAGCGATGGCCACAGCAAGTGCTCGAGAAATGTTTTGTTTGGCAAAAATCAAGATGTGTGCAGCACCAGAAATAAAAAAGAAAAACCCTCAAAACCCGTTGATGTCCGCTGGTTTTTGCTGCTGCCGCCCAGAGAAGGTAGAGAGAGTGTTGGCAACAACATTCGTTGTGGCTCTTACTCAAGCCCCAATTTCGAATCGTATGTTTATCTTTGGCCTGGCCTTTGTCTAGCTGAAGTGGCGTTGGTATGCAGGGGAAGGAGGGCGGAGGAGGACGGAGCTGCGGGTGCGGGTGTTGTACATTTTTGGTCCTTTGGCGCTGTTTGGGCCATAAATAAACGTTTAGTTGGTGCGGAAACAGCAGTCTGTAATACAGGACGAGTAGAGAATGTGTCGGGCTTAAAGGGGGGGGTGAAGTGTGTAAGGGGGGTTGGGCACGCTTGTTTGTCTAGCGGCAGCACGTGCTGCTGCGGGCTGCGGTCAACGTGTGTGTGGCTCGCAGCATTGTTGTTACCAATTTTTGCACGCCTGTTAACTAACTGGCCCCAAAGCCCCACTAATAGCCACATAATCGGCGCTCAATTAACACAGTTAACCCCAGTCCCTCTGCCCCTCTGCCCCGCCATCTCTCCGTGACTACATTGTGGCTTTTATTTAACATGCATTTATTAGAAATTTATTAGCGTATTGCATATTTTTACAGTGCAATTTTATGCAATTGCATCAAATTTTTACTGTGGCGCCACTCGATTTCATAACTCACACAAAGTACACACAGCTGACTGGAGAGCTCACAGCGTTGCTGCAGGAGGGGAGGAGGGTATGGCAAGGGGGCAGGCTCTTCCACACTTACACTGATTGGCATCGAAAGCATCGGGAACCTGTTGACCATTTGCATTTCATTAAGTTTTGGACGCTCCTTTGTGAGTTTTTGTCTTAGCACTTTTTTTACTGCCTCATTTAAATTCTAATTTTATGACTGCGTTTATGTTTTTGTCGAAAGGCAAACAAACACACACACACACACACACGCACATACACTAGCTATCTATTTATATATCTGTGCGGATTTTCCGGCTATGCATATTCGAGTACATTCATAATTGTCAAAGACGAAAGACAACTTAAGATTGTCGTTGAGATAGAGCTCTTCGTCTTTTCGATTCGACTGTTTGCCAAATGTAAAAGTAATATCTTAAGTACCTCATCTAACGTAGGTAAAACTTTGGTATACTACATTTTTTGAATAGTTTTAGACATAAATAAATTGGTTTTTATTTTAAATCTTGAATAAGTCAATCAATTTTAATTATATTCAATATATATCTTAAAGTACAGAATATTTTGAATTTTTTATAGATTATCTGATAATTACATTGAATATTAATATTTTATTTTAATATTTATGTAATTGAGTTAAATTCCCTGTTTTTACTTACTTAACAAATATTTCAAATCAAAATATTGATATGTTGAGGTATACAATATTTGAATCGCAGATTAACTTTGGATCTTTTGCTCGGTTCTAGCATTACTTAAAGACCATACGCAGATCCAGCATTCGCTTGCATCAAAAATTGAATCCATTTCCCCTGTTCACCACATGCTGCCATAAATCTTCGATCCCCAGCTAAACGTTTTGCGCGGGTAAAAAGATTCGCCGCACATGTGAAAAACCAAATTCAGAATATTGTGTGATGTTTTTTTTTGCTTGAAGAGGAAAATGTGAAAAACAGAGAGCGAAGAGAGCAGTTGGCAGCATGAGAGCGGCCGAGCATGCAGCAGAGCACGACGTGGCAGAGACCGAAGCCAGACGACGACAACAACGATAGCTAAAACGAACGCTGCAATGCGGTAGTGGGGAGGTGCTGGGGGATCCGCTTGAAGCGCAGCCAGTTGGAATTGCACGCGACAAAGGAGCCCCATGCATGAAAGGGGAGGCAGCAATAGGCGGCAACGATGACGACACAAAAAAGGCAGAGGCAGCAGCAGCAGCAGCACCAGCAGCAGAAGCGACAACAACGACGACGACGACAACGACTGCGACGCAGGCAGCAGCTGTCTGCTGCTGGCTGAGGGCTTCTGTCTCTGCTGTTGGCTGACTGCGAGCAGTCGTCAGTCAGTTGGCCAAGAAACTGGTAGCGTCGGTGTTGTGAGCCAACAAAAGGCTGGCAACTGGCAAACTGGCAGCTGGCAGCTGGGCAGCTGGCACAGTCACCGGCTCCGGCTCTGGCACTGGCACTGGGCACCGTGTGTTTGTTTGGTGTGCCTGATGATGGCCACAGGGCACGGGGCAGCCCTTGGATTGGCTTTGGCTTTGACTTTTGAGCGACGCGTAGCCAGCCAAGAAAAGTGGCCAGCCAACCAGTCAGTCAGTCAGCCAGCCAAGCCAGCCAGCCAGCCAGCCAGCCAACAACAGCAATCGCTGGCCAAGAGGTGGTGATGGTGAAGGTCCAAGATGATGACGACGCAGCAACGGCGGCAAGCCGTGCCAAGCAGCGCAGGATGACAGTCAAGGAGGATTTTTTGGCCGCAGACGCAGTTTGATTAGCCAAGTCAAACAGTGGTTTGACCCTGGCCAAGATCGCCACAATGGAAGCCAATTGACAGCTCGTACACACTCGCACACACACACACACACACACAAACACATACATGCATTGGCACAGTGGTGCAGTGGTGCAGCAGCAACAACAACAGTGGCCGCCCCGCAGGATGCGTTCGTCTCGATTATACAGCTAACAACAACAACAAACAAAAACAATAAAACGTGTCGCGCCGCAGCAACAACAACAAAACGCGCTGTGCTCTATGAATGGATGTGTATGTGTGTGTGTGTGTATGTGTGTGTGTGCGTGTGACAACCTTTTGAACTGACCAACGTGCGCCGCCAACTTTTGCCCAGTGCCAAAAACGACGTGCGCCAATGGAGCAACTGGCGCAAAGCCCAGAAAAAAGAACAGCCATTGTTTCAACTGGCCGCTAATGATTTGTCAGCTATGTCAGCGACCAAATTGGCTCAAAGCACACGCGTGCGAAACCTCAAAGGATGCGCATCAGGCAGCACCAACAGCAGCGACTTTGAAAATAACACGCATACGCAGCGTGTAACACAAAAAAAAATTAAAATACATCAACTCTAACCTTACTTCGAGTAGTGACTAGTGCTTAACGTTATGAACCATATTTAAAATACCACACTTAATATTACAAAATAAAAAAGCAAAAAAAAATAGTAGCAAACGTAGCGTTAAATACTTCTATGCCAATTATATAACCGATTAAATGAAACTATAATATATAATCCAACAATAATTAAACAATTATATAAACATTAGTGCAATCTATAAACAATTTTGCAATATACATAAAGTTATAAACAGTTAATTGGTACTATTGGTAACTGACAGCACTCGTAGACAATTTTCGTATTATAAAACAAAACTTATGAAATAAAATTATCAGCGCGAGTTTTGTGCATCGTTTACGAACAAATATTCAGTCAAAGCGGCAGCCCGAGAAAATCTGTGAGAAGATGGAATGTGGAGCAGCAGCAGAAGGAAGACTTCTGAGCAGCTACTAGAGTGGATAAATGGTGAGTATGGGCTTAAATTATATATATGGTTTGACCTAAGCGATGAAAATATTTATAATTAATTATATTCATAACGATAAATGGTGGTAAATATTGTGTTGATACACCTACAATATTTGATATTCTTAATATTTGAAGTTCTCACGCTGTTAGAAAGGAGTTTCCCTATAGAGTTATTCAATCTAAAACTTTTTTTTACTACCAGCTGTCATCAAAAGCTGATCAGTCCATAAGCAAACCCTTTGGAGTCGCAACCACTCTACTCCTACTCCTACTCGTGCCAATCCAAGTCAAGTTGCCACAGCCAAAAACCAACAGGCTGGCGCCACATAAATAAGCAAAATGCAGCACAAAATGACAACATGTTAAATGCGTCAGGCGGGAGGAGGTGCTGGGAGATAGGCGTTACAGTTACAGCTAAGACATACAATTTATAGGCCCTGCTAGAGTGTTAACCCTCAAAGCACCCTCCTCCCCAACCACCGTCCCACCACCCACACCCTCGGCACAACGTCTATTTATGAGGAGTTCATAGAGCACATTCCACAGATTTCACCCTTGCCCAGTTTCACTTATCCAATGTGGTTCTGGTTCAATGCACAGACGCCATCGTCTGCCATTTGCCTAGACATAAAAATATAGTCCGAAACCCAAAAGGAGAATTAAACCTGAAGAAAAAATTATTAAACGTGAATATGATTATTTTATGGTCAATATTTAACAAAGGAAACAATTATTTTTAAAATACTCGAACATGCGCTTGTTTTATACATTTTTAATGTTTTAATTTATGAGCACATCTGCGAATCACGTTCAATTACAATCATACAGAACCAACTTGTACAAGTTGTATTACATACCCTGTAAGCATAAAATTGGTTCGTATGTCTGATGCCCCATCCAAAATGTTATCCATAGAAAATCAAACTTTCCCGAAACACATTTAGGATTATTTGGATGGGACTGACTGAGGCGTGTTATATGTTGGGTACATAGGATCCACTTATAGGGCATGTTCTAGTCGATCACTCTCTCTGTCTTGTGCCTAAAATTTCCGAGCCATTAAAGCAATTAACAACAAAGAACTACACAACGAATGACACTCAGTTAATTGGCTACAGGGACCAAAAGTTGCTCAAAACTAACACGAAATTTAATTGTGCGCACGGTATGCAAAAGGACAGTGACAGGACTCGCTGTGGGAAGGGGCCAGGGCATCTCGCTTCTCGCTCCTTAATGTTTGCGCATTAATTTTAGATTTTTTTCGCTCTTTTTGGCGATAGTTGAACATTTTTTGCAGTTGGCATTTGCTGAAAAGGAATTTGTTGACACCAACAATGTTTCGGACATCCTGGCAAATAATTCTTGGCTCCATCTGCCCGCCCCGTCCCAGCTCCGTTGGCCGGAAATTGGCAACTAAGCCAAGCAGCGAGCGCATTGTGTCCTTTCCTCTTGACTGCCTGCATATGGTAGCCGTGCTGTCTTCGGCAAACAAACAAAGGTCCTGGTCAGCCATCGTCCAAAGTTCGCACTTCCTTTTGCCAGTCCTTATCATTGACGCCAAACAAAAAACGAGATGCCGGCCAAAACGATAGCCCGTTTGCATTCGGGCACGTTTCAATGAACGGCCCAAAGATTTATGGCCCGCATTGATTTTATTGATGGCCCCCAGTCGCATTTTTAAATAAATCGAAGGCAACGCGACGACGACGACGAGCAATTAAAACTAATTGAATCGCCCCGAAAGTTTCTCTGTTACTCAAAGAACATGCAATGTGACAAATAGTTGTAAATAAACGATTTAGCTGTGAATAAGAATTCAAATACAACTAAAGTGCATAGCGCAGGGTTAAGAGTTTAAAATAATCCTTTTATTGCATTTGCCATCTGAGTTGAGTTCAATTGGATTAACATCAGAGAGTAGTAAAGATATTTGAACTTTGTGATTCCAACTATTAAGTGCATTTTAAATCACAATAAAGTATAATTTCTTATATTTTTAAGCAGTCCTATTAAATGACATTCAATTGTCATTGCCCCTCTTTCTTGCCACACGCCCCATCGGCAAGTGCCATTCGCATTGTCGGTTGAAATTATGTTTTGGGTGCAAAAGTCAGTCGCCATAATTTTCATGGCGTAGACATGGCAAATAAAACAAACAAACAAATAAATCGCCAAATTATTATTTGGTCCTGTGACTCCTGCCAACTGCCGCCAGGCTGCTGCTGCTGCAACAGAAGCTGCCCACCAAATTTTTATGCGGCGCTTCAACAAAACTTTGTCTGCGCCGTTGTCCAGTCATAATGATTTACTCGATTTGCATATTTTTGCACTTATAAAAATGCACAAACGATTTTTCATTTTCTTGAAAACTTATTAGTGCGGCGCAGCGATCCTTTGATGACCAAAGAGGAAGCCGACAATCCGTTGTTTTTTTTTCTATTATTATTTTTTCGCTGTAGTCCCATAATGATGCCTGGTTATTTATTTGTTATGCATGCTGCCATGGCGTATACGTAATTTGCGCAGGACTGCCGCTGAGTGTGGGGCACATTGCGTATACGCCCTGGTGTCGCATTCGTCTAGCGATTGTCTGCAATCTGTAGCGCCTACAAGTCTGCTGCAGCAATTTTCTTGGTACAGCTCCAAGACATTCGACTTCCTGCTCGCATTTGGCACACATTACCAACAACTGGAAGACAACAACAACGGCAACAACAAGAGAAGCAGCAACAAAACATAAACATAGACGCAGCTGCGTCGATGACTGCGTCTGTCTGCCAAGTTGGCAGCAGCGACGCATCCTGTGTGTGTTTGTGTGGAATGCGAGAGGCTCGTGGCGAGTTGGCTGCTGGCCACTGATGGGCGGGAGGCGCCACTTGGCACTCTCATTATGATTTTAATTGCCGACGCACACACACACACACACACACACACACTCTCACACAATTTGTGCTTTTTGACGAGTTGCCCAGTTTGACAACGTCATCAGTTGTTGCTGTTGTTTATTGGCCAACAGCACTTGGCTCTGGCAACAGGTTTCCGCTTCCAATTATCATTATTATGATTATAAGCATTTTCTATACACACATACATATTTATGTAATGACGCTTTGATTGGCTCGACCTTGACCAAGAGAATCGTTGGCCATCGTCACCGACTTGTAAAATTTATTGGCCAATATTCAGGCAATTTTTTTTTTTTCATCATGTTTTTTTTTTTTTCATTCTCGTTTTTGGCTTGCGAATGCTGCCAGCCGTTTTGGCAGCAGTTAATATTCAAGTTTTGTTTGCCAATTTCCTCAGATTTCTATTTGATTGTTGTTGTTGCTGTTCGCATTTGTTTATTTGTTTTGATTGACGTTCAGTTGCTCAGTTGTTGACGCGTCGTCGTCGGTGAAAGTTGCCACCTCGCTAAATTTCCCTTTGGTTAACTGGAGCTATCGGCTTTCCAGTCGATGTGCATTTGACGAGGTCCACTGTGGCACAGCTGCAACCATGGAACCTGACACAACAACAACAGCAACAATTTTAAGCGCTTTTGCCACAAACAAATATTAAATTTGGTTTTCCCAACAACACTATTTTGGGCTCCCTAATTGATTTTGGGTTCTGTGAAAAATGTTGCAAAAATAATTTGAAAACAAGATAATTTTTATGTTTTTTTTTTTGTGTGTTCATTAGAAACAATGCTGAACTGGTAGCTTAACTTGCAATTTGTTTTATTTATAAACAAGAGTGAACAAATATGTTCTTGCTGACGAAGATTAAATACCCTTGCAGACATTTTGCAGATATATATAATCTTCCCTTTCAATTCAATGCTAAAACAGTTTGAGAACTATAAACGCAAATGAAAAATTGCATCAAGATTTTAATTTGCCTTTATATAAATTCGTAGCTACCCTTCAAGTAAGCTGATAAATCGCACTTGGTTAATTGAAATTTGAATAGTTTAATAACAATTAATTTAGTTTTATCATATAAACGAATCTATACTGTACTCGTAGCTATTAAATGAACTACTCTTGTATCTTAGAGTGACAGCTTCTGTCTTACTGCATCGCAATGGCATCTTCAAGGTATACGTGCAAAATAAGAAAAATTCTAATTAAAACTAGAAAAACTAGCACTAATTACAATTTGTGCCGCCGCCCTATAGACAGAACAGACAAATCCCAAAGACAAAATACATTTTCGATGAAAAACCAAAAGAATAAGAAACAAAAACCAAACAGCTAACAAAATGATGAAGCACTGAAATAGATTAGGCGAAATATACAAACAGACGCAAGCAGTATCTATAGATATATATCTGTATCTGTATCTGTGTCTGTATCTGTGTCTCTTTTTCTATGTGCTCCACAAAAATAGACGCGACGGCGACGATAGTCGCGCGTTTTCAACGCGTCTTTGCCCGCGTCAATTGCGCGTCATCGCCTCGCCTCGGATCGTAGATCGGCGTATATCGGATGGTATATACTATATAGCATCAGGAGCAGTCGAAATACTATTTATATGTATAAGATGTATTGGGTATATGCGAGCATGTACTACTTATGTGGTATATAAGGGCCTTCTGGCGACAGTTCTGCGCAATTTTTGGTCTGTGCCTTTCGCTTGTCGATCTTCGGTGCCGTCAAGTGTGTCCGAAAATAGCAAGGTAAATGAAAAATCTACAAACGAGTAGATCGAAAAATGTAGAAAACAACAAAAAAAAAAAAATAAAAGAAAATTGGGAAAACAAAAAAAACCCGCTTTTAGCTGCCGAACAAAATAAATAAAAGCAAATTTTCCCGATCCACAAACAGCGACGAAAAAATAAGAAAAATATACAAAAACGTAATTTGTTTAAAACGTCAAAGGCTTTTTGCGTTGTCCGTGAAACGTTCTATATAGCACCGATATAGCCATATAAACATATATAACATATATGCGAAATGTTAAGAATTACTCATTAATTAATATTGTCTGGGTTTTATTATTAATATAAAAAGCTAAATATTTGGCGTAATAAACTTTTCGGATTTTTTATGATCACATTCTTGTGGTCTTAATTTATTAATGTTTAGTTAATGTTGATGTAGGGAAAATGTTGTCAAATTTGCTATGTCTATTAGTAAATATACTTTTAAACTTGAATCTACAATTATGAAACAAATCAATAACGAAATAACTTACGCTAGATTTTCGTAACAACTTACAAATTAAAATCAATGGGTCTTACTTTTAAATCTTTGCAAGGTAAAAAAACATACCAGAAGGTAAGGTACAATTAAACTATTTTGAAGCTGGGAGAGAGATTTTCCTGTTGCCACATCTTGCATAATGCCTGCCACAGGCAGTAAAGATCTTCTTGTCATATTTGACACGTTGCTATTTTTAGCCAAGCACTTTGTCGCACACACCACAGATGAATTATGAATAGGCGGCAAGCAGCCTTTCGGATTATACTTACCTACTATATTATACAATAATCTCTTAGTATCCTCATGAATCAAATGCTCAGCAGCTGTTCAATTGGCAATTAGTAGCAAATGTTGCCCTTTTCGAGAGTCCATAAATCACACATAATTAACACGTGTGGTCTGCCTAAAGATATTAGTTGTTGTGGGGGGTGGTTGAGGAACTGGCCTGGAACGGATAAAGAATCTTGTGGCCACAATTGGCAGCTGTTCAATAGCACAATTCCGGGCCCAGTGGCGTCATCAGCCCTGACCTCAGTTAACTAACTGAATATGAGCTCATTAAGTGTGTGTGTGTGTGTGTGTGTGTGTGTGAGAGGGACAAGATCGTCGGCCCAATATTTCAGTATTTAAGTATTTCAGTGCAGACAGTTTGTCTGCTCATCCAGAAACTTATTGGCAAAACTCCATGATCATAAATTATGCAGTCAAAATTTGTTTACGCGCCAAACGCGGCAGGTGGCGCTTTAATTACAGTGTACAGGCATTTAGTGTGTGCGAGTGTGTGTGTGTGTGTGTGTGTGTGCGCGCTTGGGGAAACCCCAGGACGGCTGCCAAGATTCCTCAGCACGCATCAGTATTACGCAACAACAGAACTTGAGAGCGAAAAAAAGTTCATTGCCATTGAGATTCTTTGGAAGCGAGCGTGAGAAAATCTCTCGAGAATTTGGCAACCTACCATCTTGGCAAGCGACCATTCCCATCCATTGCGTAGTGGCCCGAGAAGCCCATTCCACCCCGCACGCCTCACCAAACCAGATGAGCGCTGGGATGTCCAAAAGCCGTGACGTATTTAATGCAACAACATTTTTATGGGGCCAAGGTGTGTCTATCCAAGCATTAAAATCTTACAAATTTACATATTTCAATGAAATATAACCTCACATTTCTTAAATAAAATTACTAGAATTACTAGGCTTTTTATACAGATAGAGAGATAGAGATAGGAAAACTTTATGTTTTAATTATATTTTTGCCTTAACTTTGATATTGTTCAGAATCCTGAATAACAGACCTTATTATGTTTACTAAGCCTTATGCAATAAGGACTGGAATTTTCAGTAAAAGCACAAATTTGCGGAAGATTCCAAGTGTATCTGTAAAATTCATATTTTATTAGAATAAACTATAAGTATGCTATCATATACATTTTTAAAAGAACTAGCTAAATTTATGTACTAATTTATTTGTTTTTGTGAGAAAATGAAATTATTGCTTGCTTAAATATAACAAATGTTTGGCAACAAGCACATCCCTCTTTCTACTCACATTATTCAACTCACTCGCTCATATTCGTTCTCTCTCTCTCTTTATCGTTGCAGCGATGCGTTAAAGGAGCCTCGTTGGCCAATTGGCGGCCACGGCCGCTGCAGCTGGTCCTGGGTCTGACCAACCAATGGCAGCGCAGCGGCTGAAAGTTCAAGTCGGCAGAAACAGAAGCAGCAGCGTAATGCACTTGGCAAACGTACAAGGCACACAGCAAGTGGCACACACAGACACACACATTCACATGCACAAAGTAACACACATATACACACACACACACACATACATACAGACAAAAATTGCTACGCTCACACGCGCATGAGAAAAACGTGGATAAATAAATCACGCATACGCCTGTTGGCACAGCAAAAAACTATTCGTTTGTGTGTGTGTGTGTATATGTGTGTGTGTTTGTGTCTGTGTGTGCCAAGAGACTTGCACGGGCTGTTTGCCAACTGCAATGCGCTGCTCATCGTTTCAGCCCGGCTCGAACGAGTTGGCCGTAAGACAATTGCACGAACGATGCCTCCTTTGCAGGCAGCGCATTGGCCTCCCCACCCTATGCATAGGACGAATAGCGCCAGGACGACCAATCAGAGCGAGCCTTGTGCGCACCATCCTTGGCCAAACAGAAACGGGCGCCAACTAACTCAGCGATGCCAGGACCCAAACTGATAACATTTTGTATATATATGTACTACATTGAATTTTTGGTTATACTTAGTTTTCCGTTTTTAAGTCTTAACTATTTTAAGTCACATGCCCAAAGCCCACGCCCACACACAACAGCATAAGTGGGCGTGAAAAACATAATTTATAAATATGATATTATAATATATAATAAACACTTAAGAGTTTGAACCACGATGATTGCAAAATGCGTAAGAAAATGAATAAAAATTTGTAAAGCTTCCGAGCGGCACGCAAAAAAAAAAAACAAAAGACAATTTACTTTACTCATTATATCTATTATATTATGAAAATCTATTATATCACTGAGTGGCTATCAGTCATCAATTGGAAAGGGAAAATGTGGATGATGATATAGCGCATTTTTGACATTATCTCGACGCCACTTCAGATGTTTGCCAATTAGAAAGGCCTGCGTTAAAAATACGACAAAGTTGACGGCAAGCAGGCTATAGTTTTTAGGGATGATTACAACGGAATATCGGGACCAAATTAGACCGGTTAGTGCCAAAGCTCCCGACTGATTGAGGGATACATTTTGAGCCGGTCGTTTCAAAAGATCTCCAATACCAGCCAGCACCAGGGCCTAGAGATCGTATAAATATTTAAAACATTAATTCAAATATTGACAGGCAAACTCACCCATTTGCCCAAGGGTGCCCAGAAGAAAACAGTTTTTGGACCTAAAAGGTAAAAAAGATTTGTCAATAACAGATTTGCTTAATTGTAAGTAAAGACCAACCTGCCGGGGATTCCCAAACGGGTCGTGCGGCTTGGGGCACTACCTTTTCAACAGAATTAATTACAACGTTATATAATTTAGAAAGCGGTCCCGTTCCTTTCGACATGATGGTAATCCAGAATATTGTTTCCTTTTTTTTTGGAATTTGGAAAATGAGGTTCGAGCTGTTCTATAGTAATACAAATGTTGAATGAATTATGTTATGTCACATACATGCCTACTAACTGATGATTTTTTTAATCTTTTTAACAACCAACCAAGGGGCTTAAAAGGCGATTTATGATATACATATATCATCTGAGTGGTGATTTAAGACTTTGAACCAAGAATATTGAAAAAGCATAAGAAAAGTATTAAAAAATTAGTTTAATAATAAAAATGTATTTATTTTCGAGGTCTAAGATATGTCGAAATCATAAAATCAATAGCATTCAGTGCCTAATTAGTAGTCTTCAAGTGAAAAGGGAAATCTAAAGTGCGAATGTTGGTAAACGGTATTTTTGGCATTCTCGCTTCGCCACTTCAGATGTTTGCCAACCAGAAAGGCCTGTGTTAAGAATACGACGAAGTTGACGGCAAGCAGGCTATAGTTTTTGGGGATGATGACAACGGAATATCGGGACCAAATTAGACCGGTTAGTGCCAAAGCACCCGACTGATTGAGGGATACATTTTGCGGCGGTCGTCTCAGAAGGTCTCCAATACCAGCAAGCACTAGGGTCTAAATAGGTGATCGTTTTTATATTGAAAAGTATAAATATTGATAAACAAACTTACCCATTTACCCAGGGGTGCCCAGAAGAACACTGTTTTCGGACCGGCCGCAGACTCCCAGAGAGGTCGTGCAACTTTAGGCACCACATTATCAACGGAATATATTAAGCTATTGTATAGTTTGGAGAGAGGTCCTTTTCCTTTTGACATGATGCCTGCTATGTAATTTAGATTTAATTTATTGTTTTAGAATTTTAAAAATGAGGTCTGAACTATTGTACTATAGTGCCATACTGGCTACTAATATATGACTTTATAAATTTCTGACTTTAAATGCTTACTAGGATTGCTATTTTTCATATTTAAAAATGAAATTTGAACCGCAATTTTGAGCAGAGCTAAACCGCCAAATTGAGTGCGAGCGAACGAAATGAGCGAGCGGTGAACAAGCTCATTTGCTGTTTGGTCACATTGATTTTAGAACATATGCTTGTCGGTGCAACCTGTGACGACTGGTCACACGCTGTTGCAATTTGTAAATTGTGAGTAAACAAAGAAATGGAACAACACAAAATATTTGGAAATAATAAAAAGTTAATGCCAATACCAATCAATTTGCGTCGAAAAGCAATCAGAGAGGCACGCAACTTGAGAGGCATTCAAATGCGACAGCAGCACAAAAGAATTCGAAAACAAAAAGCAGCCCACATTAAAAACGATTTTGAAAGTGCAGAACATAATGCAATGTTGGCTGCAACTTCCCAGGAACTGCAACAAATATTGCAGGACTGCGAGGAGTTGGCCGATGTGCCCCACGATGCAACGCCGTCTGAACTGTTGGGTCAGGTAAGCAGCAAGTTCTTTTTGCAATCTACCATATTCTATAAGCGCTAACTGTTTGTGCCTCTTACCATGGTGCATAAACTTCAGTTGTGGAATTAAAGAAGAGGAGAGAGAAAAAATTACCAAAATGACTTCGGTCACGTCAATCGGTTCTGTTTTGACAAAGTTATGTGAGTTTAAAGTCGTGGAATGGTAATTTAAAGGTTATTTATAAGGCACTTTGCACTGTAGTAAAATGTACTCTCTCGAGCAGTCTGATAGAGATTAAAGAAAACAAGCACCCAACAAGGAGGGCACTCCAGAAATATACGCCACATTGCATATTTTCACCTTGGTCACAGTTTTGGCGCACTTCTCGCTCTCATCTATCGAAATTCATTGAACTCAATTAGCAGGCTTCGTTGCTTTCGTCACAATTGTTGGCTGACCTACTGCGGCCAGAAGCTGCTAATTGATGGCCAGAATAAGCAGAACTTTATGGCAGCTGATGGCTGATAAATATTACCGTTAACTGTCGATTGCTTCCTACTAACGTACATACATATATATTACATATTACAGATTGCCGTAGCAGAGGGACGCTCCACAATGATCCACGTGCAGCGCGACGGACTTGGCACCCTCAAAATTGTGGTGAGTCCAAAGCTACTAATTGAACCTACAGCTGTTTGCACTCGATCGCCATTGAATTGAATATGTATTTACCATTATATATGTACATATATGTATGTATTACAATCCATCAATTTGATTAATGTCCAATCCGACAAGGTTCCATGGTAGAATACAATTGATTATTTAAATAAGAATTTGAAAATATTTTCAATTGTATTGTAAAGCCGTGAGATTAATTGAGCGAGAAATGACTGCTTTTATTAAGGAAGTGGTGTAGCCCAAACCATATCCCATATATATATGGATATAGAACAGTTTTTCAGAAGTACAGATAGATAGGAAAAAATATGTATGCTCACATATCATCATAATCATATGGTGTTGCTTCAGCCGAACCGCATTAATTATATTTCATGGTCAAATGATCCTGCCCTATGTTTAAACTTTAAAGAATGTCTACTCTTAGTACTTTTGTTTCACATCATGCTAAACTCTAATATGCTCTCTATTTCACACTATTTGTACTCTCATCGAATTTCAGCTCCATCAACGCTCTCCGACGATTGCCCAACTGAAAAAAGCGATCGGCTCAATTTCGCGTGCTCAGCAGAAACGAAGGCAGTGCGAGCAACGTCGTGTGGCGCACGACGACGCCGCTGACCGGGCCGAAGATGGAGATGGAGAAGGAGAGGGCCGACAACAGGTTGTGGGCACTGCTGGAGCTGAAGCCATGCCGCGCTCCAGTGGCGAGTTAGTTTACTCGGCGGTGCGCAACGGGCATGAACATCGCGCGCTTGTTTCTTGGCGGTTTCTATGGCGCTGCTTTGCACTGTTCAATGTGGATACAAATCAGCCGATAAATGACAACGTTGCCAACGGACGAGCGACTCTAACGGCGCTGGGCATTGAGAACGGCACCCATCTCAAATTTGTGCATCGCGTTAAATACTTTGGTCGCCAGCGGCAGACCTAAAAAAACACCAATTCTTTCAATCGTCAAATGATTATCAGTGTGGATCTGGTCCAAAAACACAACTATATGCGATAATGGACCAAAATGTACAACTGTTTGGCATTTTGCTGCTCTACAGTTTCGTGGGTCTCTTGACAGCGGCCGCCTTTGAGGATGGCAACAATAACAATGTTAAGATAACCAAACACAGTCTGGAACTCACCCAGACGATCAACATACAGCGGCAGGAGCTTATGCAGCGACAATGTGAGCTGATGGGCGCCAATAGCGAAACTGTGGAGGATCTCACCGAGTTCCAAATGGATCACATGATTGTCGATAAGGAGCACAAGCTGCTCTACTGCTATGTGCCCAAGGTACCCCTTTCCTTTCCTTTCCTTTATTTCTCTTATTTTACTTGGTTCATGCAAACTTTGCATTTATTTTAATGTGTCAACTTTAAACACCAACATTTTCTGTATTTTATTTTGTTTTCTGCTGTTCTATTCTGACTGTCCGTTTCGCCATGTGTCGCTGAGCTCCCTTCCCGCCCGCCTGCGGCTGTCTGGCGTGTTTTGTGTGTTTAAACGACCCTTTGCCAAATGTCTCTCATCTCTATACATAAAAGAAAAACAACAAAACTTGTTTTATTTGTTGCTCCACGTTTTCTCTTTTACTGGCCTGCTGACATTTGATGCTCCACCCAGAGGCAACAACATGCATAGCAACAACATCAACTCAGACCGGCCCCTAACGTGGTTGGCCTGTTGTTTATTCTTGCCACATGTGGCATGATTTTTGTTCAATCAATTTCGTTTGATTAAGGCGCTTTCACCAGACGAGTTTGACTAGACAACTATACAACTAGTACAAGCTGATTGCTAATCTGAAGCCCCCACTACTGGGAGGCTTATCAATTGACTCTGGCAATCTTTGATTTGCTAGCAATTCAACTCCATGTCGTTCATAGGGGACAATAATTATACTAGCACTCGCATAGACAACTACGTAACCTTCTATAAACTTCTGTCTACACGACGCAATTATCATTTATATAGCCTTAATACAGAAAATAGCCTTTTGATACCCTGTAAAGTTAGATTTCGGTGTAAAGCTCAAGATATCGACAAGATTTAAGATTTCACACTTGCATTTTGTGAATTACTGCTCGTAGTTTGGATTATTCATATATCTAAAAATCATATAATTATGGTTTCATAAGTTTCATAGATTTAAAGGAACTTAAAATATTGATTTAATACAAAACCCATACTAGTCTTAGCTTAAAACTATTACAGGGAATTACCTAAGTCGAGTCCATTTTGTATTTCAGACGTATTTATTTGCAAACTGCGCTTTATTACAGCTTATAATATTTAAATGCTATTATTATCAGCCAGCTGTAATTTGTTGTTGAATTACCAAGCAATTTGCATGGGTTCAAAAACACTCGAGAATTGCCTCTCGGTGTGTCAGATTGGATGCCAAAGTGTCTGTCTTTCTGTCTGTCTGTCTGATTGATAAGTAACACACGAACTTAAGATCATCCAATTATGTTCGAGCTGATAGAAATAATTTTTAGGAATTTGTCTGCTTATCGATGCGACCCTCTGGGCAAATTGAATGACGTAGGTTTGGGAGATTATCAAAGTTGGTGTCTCTTAGCTGGGTTATTAATTAAATTTCAATTCAAATATGGCAGTCGATAAGAATCTTGATCATAACTTATTGGCTAATTCAAATGAAGGAAATTACCAAAACCTGCAACTGTCCAACTGTACGCCACTATCAAAGACCAACTTATTGAATATCATTAACCAACAATTTGATTAGATTAGCTATGAAACCGCTGCATTGTTCACCTGTTGAAAGTGCGGCGTATAAATAAATAGTGTTTCATGTGTCCGACGCACTTTGAACCCTCGAGCAACATAATGAGCTAACGAGTCACTTTAATTTCATTTTCTTTTGTGGCTCAGATTGCGCCCGGTTGAGTAATGCCATGACGTATGCCTCTTGGCAGTGGCGCCACTTACAAAACTGATACACACATTGTGTACTCTACAATTTGATGAGTCTCAAATGTATACAGCTTTGATTTTGTTTCATACTATTTTATTTAACATATTTATTTAGCTAGCAACTTTCAGTTTTGTTACGATTCTAACATTGAAAAGGGAGAAAACTTAAATTAGATTTCCAAATCGAAATATCCTATCATGCTCATTGTGTACAAAACACAATCAGATCACTTTTAAATTAGCTAATTGATGAATGCTTCGCTTTGAAGTTAGTTACCAAGGTGCTATATTTAAAAGACTACCCCATTCACCTGTCGCATTGATAATCGCAACTCAAATCGATTGTCAGAGTGGGCGTATCTTGTTGCACGTTTCGCTTATCAGCTGCTATCAGGGAACATTGCACAGAGGCGTAGCTCAGTTTTCAAGCTCAGCTTGTGACAAAAAAGGGGAGGGTCTTTTTTTGTTATTTTAAAACGTGAACGTTTCATTGTTTGCTTTTGGTTTGAAAAACTTAGAGCGGTTTTGCTTGGCCTTCTTCCATGAAGTCGTAAATGTGTGCTATTTACCCCACTGTCTACCCCTGGCCCCACACTGCCCTCGCAGCTAAGTTTTTATGCGACCATTGCGTGTTGTGCTTAACGCGACTTTTATGGCCGAAAGAAATGGTTAAAAATTGTACTTTATGATTGCTTACGTATTGCAAATAATGTTCAAGTATGCGTATTGCATGCAAAAAGCGCTGAACCTGAACCTTTGCCATGACTTGCTGTTACCTGTGAGGCCTGCACAGTGGAACACATTGGAACAAGGTCAATTGATAAATACTCAATACTTTACTGCAATGATGCAAAGTGGTTTCCCTATCAATCACTGTGATGTTTTTGAAAATTTCAGTTTCTTCTGACAACGCTCTAGGCATTGACTGATCGACGCAGACCTTGCACCACTGTTCAACCGCCACTTACCGCACATACATCGTTTTTCCCGAGTTTTGTATACGAAAAATTGTTTGTTTTTGTGATTTGAAATGCTTTTGTAGCGTTTAATTACACTCGACATTGTCGGTCGACCTGCCTGCCTAAGTAAAATGTTTATATGCTTAGTTGATTTGTTGCTGTTGTTATTATTATTGTGGATGTTTTTGTTGTACTTAGTAGAATTACTAAGTGGCCGCCTCCAAGCGCGATTAAGAAAATGTTCATTCAACAATTAAACAACATTTTTTCTAGCCATAAATCTTGGCTAAAATTACTGAAACAATTTATAATTATTGGCAATTAAGTGAAAAGTATTTTAGCTCTATAACTTATTTAAAAGGTCGCTTGTCTGCAGTGATAATTTTCACTTTCATAAGTATAACAATATCATATCACTACCCATTTGCAATTTCTCTCAGATTACTCTTTATTTGCTTTCTACACTTAGAGCTTAACTCATTTTGCCAGGTCGGCTCAAATTGCAATTAATAAAACTTTGTAATTATATCTACACATTATATCTTTTTGCCGGGTCATCGTACAACTTAACTTGTTGTTTATGAATAATTGTATGCATAAATGACTAAATGGATATGTATTAAAGAAAGAAAATAGAACCGGTTTCCGTTTCCAATTAAGTTGTTTTCTATTCGCAAATATTTAAAGATTTCCTTAAGTAATGTCTTAGGCTTCTAAAAATGAACTATTGCATATGTATTTGAAAACTACTAACAGAAATTATTATCAAACCTTGAAACTGTCATAACTATTA
Organism: Drosophila maculinotata; assembly: GCA_035045305.1. Taxonomy (NCBI): domain Eukaryota; kingdom Metazoa; phylum Arthropoda; class Insecta; order Diptera; family Drosophilidae; genus Drosophila; species Drosophila maculinotata. Next base: position 6,234,027 of record JAWNPD010000038.1, on the reverse strand, counting down.
CCTCACTCAAATATCGATTGTACAAATTCCTACCTAATGTTCAGAACAGGAATCACAGGAAGTACATGGCTTATCTCTAATTAGAATTCTTTTGAATTATGTACTATCAGATAGACACAAAACTGTGATTCACTGGCAGCCAAAATTTAATGCCTCTTCTTTGTGTTCAGTGGTAAACATATTTCATAAGAAAACCACAAAATACATGGTAGCCTCATTCAAATTGAAAATATTGTTTATTTAGTTAAAACTGAACTAAACAAATTATTTTATTTTCCCAAAAATATTCCCCACGTGTAGGTGGCCTGCACGAATTGGAAGCGGGTGCTGATGCTGTTAACGGGCAAGTGGCAAAATGGTACAGATCCGCTACTGATACCTGGATCTCTGGCGCATTCGGTGGGCATGTTCACCAAGTTCTACGATCTCAGTGAGGAGGAACGAGCTCAGGTGCTCAGCGAGGATTACACACGCTTCATTCTGGTGCGGCATCCCTTTGAACGACTGCTCTCCGCGTATCGCAACAAGCTTGAGGGTGGTTCACCCAGCGCACGTTACTTTCAGTCCCGTGTGGGCCGACAGATTGTGCGGGAACTGCGTCCCGGCGCCACCAATGAGTCGTTGGATCAGGGCAACGATGTACAGTTTGGCGAGTTTGTGCAGTATCTGCTTACGCCGGAGCTGAGCCGCAGCAACCAGACGGACTACAACGAGCACTGGGAGGTTATTGCCAAGCTATGTAATCCCTGTGTCATGAAGTATAACGTTGTGGGTAAGTCACCTATCTGAAATACATATTTTAAAAACAACACTAATATTTTATTACATTTCCTTTGCAGGCAAATACGATACTCTACTGGATGACTCCGCGTTGGCGCTGTATCTAGCGGGTGCCAAGAATTTGACATTCCCCACGGGTCACAAACCGTCCAGCACGCGAGCCAATCTCCGTAACTACTTTGATCCGCTGCCCATTGGCGCCATACGGCGTCTGTATGAGATCTATGAAGAGGACTTTCGCCTCTTTGACTACGGCATGGATGATGTTTTAGGCTTTGAGTTCGGCTGATTACGCATTGAATGTACAAATAATATGAGCATTTGGCTCTGATACTTCCATGTCAATTGCACTGTGAACATGACGCTTTCCACTGGAAAACTTTGTGATGTTAGCCTAAGTTAAATTTTAATATTGTCTAATTATTATTATAATTTAATTCAGCGGCATGCGAATATTAGCTTATACATAATATTATATTATTACATTTTAGTAGGTTTTATGATGGAGTATCTATGAAAGACTCAAATACCAACCATATTACTTTAAGACCTGTTTGTATTCTATTAAGAATATATATTATAAAATAATGCATCAGAATTGTTTGTTCGTTTTGCTTCACTTTAAGAATACTGTCTTCAAGTTGTCATCGATATTGTAAAACATAATTAAATGTTACAACTATTCCAAAAATATACGATAATATATATTACCCTTTTTAATAATTTAATAACTTTGTCAAAACTGAACCGATTTGCGATACCGAGGCCATTTTCTTCATTATTTGAGATCTACTTTAATTCCACATTTCAAGTTAAGCCAGAATCGAAAAAACAAAAATTCCAACTTTTTTCCCGGAAAGAGCATAAGGGTCCCCCCTTACAAAAATTGTTAAATCAAAAAATAGATTCTTGAAATTTTATTTTTAATCGATTGTGGGTGTCAAATTTAGTATAAAAAAGTATAGAAAAAGTTGTTCTGAGATGGTTCATTTTTCTGTCAAAAATCACGCCAAAATTGACAAAAAAATTGACTTGTAAAGACCCAATTTGGTTTGTAAGCCCATAGAAATGGCCTTCTAAAACTTCAAACACCCATAACTTTGTGAAAACTGAACCGATTTGCGATCCCGAGGTCATTTTCGTAATTATTTAAGATCTACTTAAATTCCACATTTCAAGTTAATCAAGTTTTGAAAAAAAAAAAATTCCAACTTTTTTCCCGGAAAAAGCATAAGGGTCCCCCCTTACCAAAATGGTTATTTCAAAAAATAGATTCTTGAAATTTTATTTTTAATCGATTGTGGGTGTAAAATTTAGTATAAAAAAGTATAGAAAAAGTTGTTCTGAGATGGTTAATTTTTCTGTCAAAATCACGCCAAAATTGACAAAAAAAATGACTTGTAAAGACCCATTTTGGTTTGTAAGCCCTTAGAAATTGCCTTCTAAGACTTCAAACACCCATAACTTTGTGAAAACTGAACCGATTTTCGATCCCGAGGTCATTTTCGTCATTATATAAGATCTACTTAAATTCCACATTGCAAGTTAATCAAGATTTGAAAAAAAAAAAAATTCCAACTTTTTTCCCGGAAAAAGCATAAGGGTCCCCCCTTACCAAAAGTGCAATTTCAAAAAAAAAGTTCTTGAAATTTTATTTTTAATCGATTGTGGGTGTAAAATTTAGTATAAAAAAGTATAGAAAAAGTTGTTCTGAGATGGTTCATTTTTCTGTCAAAAATCACGCCAAAATTGACAAAAAAATTGACTTGTAAAGACCCAATTTGGTTTGTAAGCCCATAGAAATGGCCTTCTAAAACTTCAAACACCCATAACTTTGTGAAAACTGAACCGATTTGCGATCCCGAGGTCATTTTCGTAATAATTTAAGATCTACTTAAATTCCACATTTCAAGTTAATCAAGTTTTGAAAAAAAAAAAATTCCAACTTTTTTCCCGGAAAAAGCATAAGGGTCCCCCCTTACAAAAATGGTTATTTCAAAAAATAGATTCTTGAAATTTTATTTTTAATCGATTGTGGGTGTAAAATTTAGTATAAAAAGTATAGAAAAAGTTGTTCTGAGATGGTTCATTTTTCTGTCAAAAATCACGCCAAAATTGACAAAAAAATTGACTTGTAAAGACCCATTTTGGTTTGTAAGCCCTTAGAAATTGCCTTCTAAGACTTCAAACACCTATAACTTTGTGAAAACTGAACCGATTTTCGATCCCGAGGTCATTTTCGTCATTATATAAGATCTACTTAAATTCCACATTGCAAGTTAATCAAGATTTGATAAAAAAAAAATTCCAACTATTTTCGCGCAAAAAGCATAAGAGTCCCCCCTTACCAAAAGTGCAATTTCAAAAAATAGATTCTTGAAATTATATTTTTAATCGATTGTGGGTGTCAAATTTAGTATAATAAAGTATAGAAAAAGTTGTTCTGAGATGTTTCATTTTTCTGTCAAAAATCACGCCAAAATTGACTTGTAAAGACCCATTTTGGTTTGTAAGCCCATAGAAATGGCCTTTTAAAACTTCAAACACCCATAACTTTGTGAAAACTGAACCGATTTTCGATCCCGAGGTCATTTTCGTCATTATATAAGATCTACTTAAATTCCACATTGCAAGTTAATCAAGATTTGAAAAAAAAAAAATTCCAACTATTTTCGCGGAAAAAGCATAAGGGTCCCCCCTTACCAAAAGTGCAATTTCAAAAAATAGATTCTTGAAATTTTATTTTTAATCGATTGTGGGTGTAAAATTTAGTATAAAAAAGTATAGAAAAAGTTGTTCTGAGATGGTTCATTTTTCTGTCAAAAATCACGCCAAAATTGACAAAAAAATTGACTTGTAAAGACCCAATTTGGTTTGTAAGCCCATAGAAATGGCCTTCTAAAACTTCAAACACCCATAACTTTGTGAAAACTGAACCGATTTGCGATCCCGAGGTCATTTTCGTAATTATTTAAGATCTACTTAAATTCCACATTTCAAGTTAATCAAGATTTGAAAAAAAAACAAATTCCAACTATTTTCGCGGAAAAAGCATAAGGGTCCCCCCTTACCAAAAGTGCAATTTCAAAAAATAGATTCTTGAAATTTTATTTTTAATCGATTGTGGGTGTAAAATTTAGTATAAAAAAGTATAGAAAAAGTTGTTATGAGATGGTTAATTTTTCTGTCAAAAATCACGCCAAAATTGACAAAAAAATTGACTTGTAAAGACCCAATTTGGTTTGTAAGCCCATAGAAATGGCCTTCTAAAACTTCAAACACCCATAACTTTGTGAAAACTGAACCGATTTGCGATCCCGAGGTCATTTTCGTAATTATTTAAGATCTACTTAAATTCCACATTGCAAGTTAATCAAGATTTGAAAAAAAAAAAATTCCAACTATTTTCGCGGAAAAAGCATAAGGGTCCCCCCTTACCAAAATGGTTATTTCAAAAAATAGATTCTTGAAATTTTATTTTTAATCCATTAATTCAATACTTTAATTCTGCATATAAGGCTTATGCACTTTTGAAAATCAGGTACCGCCTTAAATTATTGAATTTATAATTTATACAAGCTAATTTTTATGTCATATGTCACTCTCGACTAGAGCACTCGTACTTGTTTAATACTACATTTTAGACTGATTACATTTTTGTTGGTCAAGATGCAATAATCTCTCTTGCTTGGATGCACATGTAATAATGTATGCACCTCTGTTTATTTTTGGATGGCATCAATGAACCCACCGTATCAGCGGGGACTTACCGTATACGTAAATGACCAGATACAAGTTTTCATAAGTAACATTCCACGATCATTGACGAGCGTTAAGATTACATTGCTGCCAGCGCTTTCAATTTCACCAAAGCTTTAACATTTTGCCACACGAGCCAATCAGTTCCGATTCTGCTACACCGAAACTTTAATACACTTGCAGTCTTTGATAACACTTATAATTTTATAAAGTATGCATTTGCTTGTTTTCTATGCTTGCTACAAAAAGCTTGAAAAAGTTAGTGTACTCTCGACAAGTGTATATAAAAAGCTCAATTGGCTGGCAGCGGCGTCAGAATTGTTTATCACCAATACATAAACAGACGAGCAATGTTGAAATGAAATTTAAATACGCAATATTGTCAATAACAAAGTTCAGGCCCGCCGTCGCCAAACGCATTCTGGGTGACCATCAACCCGTGGCAATAATTTGCCAAGCGTATCCGACATACATATGTATTTTATCGGCTGTGATATCTTCAACAATAACAACATAAGCGAACGCCACCTGTGACAATTCAAGGTCATATAACAATAATTGAATGCTTTTTATGTATTTGTGTGTCTGTTTTTTTTGGCTTGGTTATCCAATGACTGTTGCTCTTTTATTCAACAATAACTTAAAGTTAAACATTGACAAGACATTCGAATTCAACAATTATTTGTGTGTTGTGTGTTATAGTGTGTGTATACATTTTGTTTATGTTTACCCTAAAGCAATAAAAACAAAATACAATTGCATGTATCATATTCTCATATTTCTCGTTCTGTTTCAGTCCATCATTTCCTCTTTTCGGCTCTAGTCGTTGTAACTGTAACGCTGCTTTACGCTTCGATACTTTTTGAGGGAATACAACGCCTCCACCTCTTTGGCGAGGTATCGTCCCTGGGCCACCAGAGCCACAATCTTTTTCGGATCGCGCTCATCTTTATTTTTTATGAATGCATCGTGGATCTGTTTGCGAAACTTTTGCGGCCCATTCAGGCCGGGATAGTCGCGTCCCAGATATTGTAACTGCAAATGGAATGGAACACATTTACGCAACTTTAGATCCACAATTTCCACATTACCCCCCACACCACCACCCTTTCGATAGGTGCATATGCACGTGGTTTAGAGTGCAGTTGGATAATTAATTACTTACGTTTTTATAGAGAGTGATAACTTTGGAGCGCAGCTCTGACATCACCAGCAATCAGGGGTATTTGTTTAACTGTGTTAAATGCAAAATATAAGCTAAATTTGTATATTATTGTTTTATACCAGTCGCTGTTCAGATGACCAATGCCGAATGATGGCCGTGTGACCGTTTATATTCGTCTAGAAAGCACCAAGCCCCTTTGTTATCGATAGCCTGTGCGATATTTAAACAGAGACACTGCCAGCAAGTTGGCAGCGCCGTGCACATATTAAGCGAAATTTCAGATTTTCTTAAAGTGGGTTATCTCTAATAGCACAAACTATGGAACAGTATTAGTTAAAATTTGTATGGCAAACTAATTTTTTAGCTATACAGTCAATATATAAAAAAGTAATTATAAATTTGAGTTTGGCGGCACGTTTTGTGAGATATTTTATTGTTGTTTTAGTGTGGTTTCGATAGCTTGCATTCGATAACTCTCGTTGAGTAATCGCTACTGCAGTCAGAGTTGGCAGCACCTTATTAAATGTTCGTGTCAGCCGGCCGAAATTTAGCAGGTCTTTTTCGGTAAGTGCGCATGCAATTTAGCAATTATATTAAAATATACTAACTATGCATTTTATAGTTATCGCAGCATATCGACTACCTGCGCCAGAATGGCAAGCGAAGTAGACAAGGCGCAAAGCGCAGCAGCATCCGAAGACACAATTTTTGGCAAAATTTTACGCAAGGAAATTCCATGCAAATTTATCTACGAAGACGAAAAAGTCGGTACAAAGTGCAGATGATAATCTATTCAGTTATCTAAATTTTGATTTGTTTTCTACAGTGTGTGGCATTTAATGATGTTGCCCCACAGGCCCCCACACACTTTCTGGTCATACCCCGCAAGCCAATTGCGCAGCTTTCGCTGGCGGAAGATGGCGAAGCTGAGCTTTTGGGTCATTTGATGCTGGTGGGTCGCAAGGTGGCCAAGGAGCTGGGACTGGAGAAGGGCTATCGCGTGGTCATCAACAACGGACAACATGGCGCCCAATCCGTTTACCATTTGCATTTGCATTTCCTGGGCGGTCGCCAGATGCAATGGCCCCCTGGATAAGATAAATCCCATTTTAAAAATGTTTATTAAATAACAATTTACAGAAATGAAAACAGCTTATTAAAGTTAAAAATATTAAAACAAATTGTATTAAATACACATATCTGAATTACAAGGTAGATTTAATAGTCACACTAGTAAATTTAATTCTATGCAAAATTATGATTGAAGTAAAATTTAAATTTAATTCTGTTTTGAACTAGAAATAGCTACTATGCTAAATAATGCTCGAATCAAATTTAAAGTAAAAACTAGAAAAGCAAATTGTACAAAATATACAGATTGTAAGAGTATATAGTTATAGTTGGCGTCTCAGGGGAAAGTTTATCTTGAAGTCGACGGCACTGTTTAGAAAATTTCGTAGTTTGCCTTCGTTGCGCGTTTGCTCGACCAAGCTGTCGGGATCCATGCAATTAAGCAGGATCTCATCCGCATCCAGCTGGTCGGCAATGCCGCCCGAGCGACGCAGTCGACGCGTTGTCAACCTATCCAATTTGGTGCCCACCACGAGGATGGGCACATGACGACGCTTTAAAATGGGTCGCACACGTTGGTGGCGATGGCGACAGATCTGCTGGAGTGGCTTATAGAGCAAATCGTGCAAACGATCCTGTGTGCTCATATCTAAAAGATCGTACACCAATATAATACCATCAATGTTGCGAAACAGGTGATCTCTATGACTGCGTCGGATTTGCAGCGAGTTCTTTAAATCGTAAAATTCCACAAAATATGGTATCATATCATACGCGCCCGGCTCCCTGCCCTGCCGGGGGAACAGCTCCGAGCTGTGCGATGAGCTGCGTGACGAGGACGATGTCCATTCTGGTGTGAGTGGCATCCCCTTTTTGCTAGGATACTCATGCAAACGCACCTGGACATTCCACCAGGCGTCGCTGACGCTTCGTGTGGAGGGCGTGGGCGTGTCTACGCTCTTGGCCAGCAGATCCGTAAGCCGCGACTTACCAACGCCTACAAAATTAACGTCAAAATTGAAAGGATTTATTTGGATATTGAGATTTTAGCAAGAACCCACCTGCATTGCCGAGCAATAATATGCGAACTGTGGAAACGTGGTTAATTGTTTCTTGCTCCATCGTTGTTGCTAATAAATTAAAGGTTTTTTGTTGTAAATATTATCTCACGTCTTCAAGCTGTCAAATATATGTATGCGAGAAAAGGCAACATTGTTTATGTTCCAAATTTAACTGACACAAGAATTATCGACATTCTCTATAAGTTATCGATCCCTGGCAGTTAACAGGTACAGACGACAGAGCGCGAATTTAAATTGCTACTTGCCTGATGGTGATATTCGCGAAATAAAACTAAATAAAAAGTTATTTTAATAGTTTCAAACATTTGTTTATTCTTTATAAACGTTTTTCATTTCATGTCGTTTCATTTATGTGTTCACATCAGTGTGTTTGTGGTTTAATTTATCTACAGACGCCGTTGTTCTGGGTTTGCGGCTGGAGATTCGCATACATCTGTTATCTTTTTTAAATTCTTTTGGTTTTTTTTTTGTTTTGAAATAAAATTATATACTTGTTTGTTGCAATACAGTTGCATCATATATATATAATGTAGTATGCAGTTTATTTAATAATATAATTCAATCATTTTTCGTTTTTGCAGTTATTCAGTTTGCAATTAAGTTTGGTAAGAGCTTTTAAAACATATACTCGTATGTATTATGTATACTGTTATATACGATTTTTTTTTGTTGTTGTTCTTTTTTTAGTTTCATATAGTAAATATAATTTATTTAAAATTCAAAAAACAGCTATAAACAGTTTATTATAAACAACAAAACTCCGAAAAGAGCTTAATGATGTGGTGAGTCTCGTTTGGAGAGTGTGGTGAGAATGTGTTGCCATATCGTTATATAAAATAACGATAAATAGTTAAAGTGTGTAAACTAAAGGAGATGCCCAATAAAGGAACACATTCAATGGGAGGATACCTTGACCAGCGATCTATGTATGTAGGTAAGAATGTATGTATTCATATATGTATTATTTATATGTATATCGTATGTATACTCTTCATACTATGCGGTGCTGTGGTGATTATGTATAAATCTTCGTTTAACTGTTATTCTGTTTGGTATATAAAATGATTTTGCAATTTGTTTGCCTGGTATGTATGCTTTTAATGTAAATATGTATGTATGTTATGTATATCCCTTATGTATTTGCATATAATGCTCACGCTATGTGGCCTTTAACTCATATTTCAACATCAAACATTGCCCTATATTTTGGTTTACCTATTTTTACTTATATATTTCTTCTTGTTGTATTTGTCATTATTACATTTTTGCCTAACACACACATACACGCATATACTATGTGCAATTCTCTCTGCCAGATCCAACTGCCCATCCAATACTCAGGTGCGCTCTATATAGTATCGTTAATAGTTTTGTTATTTATGGTTTTCGTATGGTGTTGCTAAATGCATTTATGCCTGATTTATCGAATATAAATTACATACATAAATATCTAAAAATAAAAATACATGGACATCTACAGTTGTTGGTATTTTCCTTTTGTATTTTTTATTTTTAATTCCCTTTGTTTAACTATTATTATTAATACTTGTTAAGTTTTTTTTCTTTTTTGTTTTGGTTTCTCTACTGTTTTGTGCTTTTTGTGATGGCTTCTGCGCTGCGCTTTAACGGCTGCTTGCATTGAAAACGTTTCAAAATAATACAAATACATACACTTTGTATGCCTAACGGTAATTATGTAGTACATCCATGTATATTTATAATACATACTGAAATGTACGACTTTTGCTTTGGTCAGTTCATGGGTGGCTCTGTGTGTGTGTGTGTGTGTGTGTGTTTGTTTGCTTATTATGTGTTTGTGTGTGCGTGTGTATGTGTGTGGGTGTGTGTGAGTATGTACATGTTAAGTTAAGTTAATAACACTGCCCTTTTCAATATTTTGGACAGCGTAAATCGTATCAAAATTAATATACCAAACTAAAGAAAAACGCAAATGAAATAATGTTTATTTTTTGTTAATTTTTATATATGTTAATGCATATATATATAATTTGCTTTTATTCATTCATCAGTTTAAATCAATAATCAACATCATTTTATATAATTCCATATAATTTGTTTAATATGCAAGTATTTTATATATATGTATATATATATATAGTTTGATCTTGTTGTGGTTGCTGTTGTTCTGTTTAGTTTTGTGTCTTTGTTTAGTTTTGATAATTTACAGTAATTATTTGGAAAAGCAAAGTATTTTTTTTTTGTGTTTTATTGAACAATACTTGTAATTTATTGTAGACTTTGTTTGCCTGTCGTTTATATATTTTTGTAGTTCTTTTTAGTTTTTGTAATTTAGATGAATTATATTACATAAATATTTGGTTGGTATATTCAGTTTGCATTTGTGTTTTTGTGTGTATGTGTTATCTTAGTATTTGCCTTGGTGAACATAACTACAAACTGTGTACGGGACTTTGTAGATCCCTAGCTACGCATTATCATTATTACATATAATTATTATAATTTTTTTATATACCGTTTTTAAATATTTTTTACAGGACAAAAACATCTAATTTAAATTGTTAATTTTACTTGCAATACCGAAATATTCAATAATAATTACGGCCTGCTCTCTTTGGAATGCTTTCAATTAAACTCGTAAGCTGAATTGCTTGTAGCATTTTAAAGATTGCAGTTTTTATTTGTTTGTTTATGTTTTTGTTCTTTTCTTTGCCAGTTCATTGAAAATACCAATTTAGTAGGTTTGTGCATAGGCCGCACCACGTCATAGAAGTATATATATATATATATAAATGTATAATGTTTAGATTTCATGTATATATATGTTTATATATACTTGAATATAATATAAATAGTAATAACTATTATTGTTCTTAATATTTCTTGTTTTAACATTGTTTTTTTTTTTCTTTTTGCATTTATATTTTAATTTTTGCCATAATCATAATCATTTAGTTAGTATGTATGTATATTTTCATTATGACCTAATATGCTTTTTCAAATCATGAAATATGATTACCAAATATAAAATAGTTGAGAGTAGTAGAAACCTTAAGAGTTCGACATAAAGCAGAAGTAACTCAAAGAAACTCAGTTAAATGAATAGAATTTGAGGAAGTAAAAAAGTAAACTTAAGTATATGATAAATCATAATCTATAATGTAAAGGCCTATAATGCGGAATGTTCGATATAGGTTAAGTATTTTAAGGTTTAAACTGATGATATATTCCATTGAAATCACGCTTTAAAGTTAAACTTTTGTTATTTGCTTTTATGTTTTTGATGTTGTTTGTGTTTGTTCTACTTATACGTCTGATTTTGTTAGCTTGTTTCGCCGATTGACCAAAGCTCAGCGTTGTGTATACATAACATTAGTCTATGCAAGGGTTATACATAATTTCTTTTTATTTGTATATATATATATTTATACTCGTAATATAATATATGTATTTTTTGGATTTGGTTTTTTTCATTATTTTTGGTTTTCCTTTCTTTCTATCATATGTCTGTCATGTACTCTCATATATGTTGATGTTTATATACTTACACAGTAACAGTAATACACAATGCTCAATAATTAAATATAATAAATAATTTTCATAACAATTAATGTTCTTCTTTTGTTTCTTTTTGGTATTAGTTTTCATTATGCCTAATATTTTCATTGATTTACTAATAAACTTGAAAATTTTTTTTTGTTTTTAAGAAAAATAAAAATTGGTAATAAAATTGTTTTGGTTTTGTTTGTCTAATTAAAAATGAATAAAACTTAACGTTTTAAAATGATGATTTAGTTTTTTATTTCACCGTTAAATAAATGTATGCATATATTGAGTATATAGACTTTTTGAATTAAATTTGTAACATACTCGTAGATTTTCATTTATCTTCAATTTATTTTAATTTTCCACTTTAATTTCATGACAACAATATAATTATATATTTGAAAACGAATAAATGTCTGCATTAACTTGAAATAAATTTGATTATTTCAAAAAATTTGAAAATTTTCCATTTAATTGGACAAAAAGTTGCTTTTCTTTATAAGTATTAAAATGGGATGGATCAACCAATTTAATAAATATAACATAAGCTTCTAGATCTCTTTTGAAAATTATGGTTTTACATATTATGGTTTGTTTCTGATAAACTACGCGGGATGAACAATTTGCAATAACTACGATATTTTTTATTGATTGTTGTTGTTGTTGTTTGTTGTGGGCTGTTAAGGTTGTTGAAGATCAATAGTAGCCGATGATGCATACGATTACAATGTTGACGGTTCGCTTGAGTTCTCTTTGGTTTCCTTCCTCCAGATACACGTGTACTCTATACGCTTGCTACTAAGTTAAACATTAATATGCAGATTTTGAGAATATTGAAGATTTTGAGTGGAAACCCACCTGCATTTTTCAGCCATGTAGCGTTTACTTCATATTCTTAAGTATTTCGTCAGTTTCCTCAGGATCCTTGAGAGTATGCCATTGGGCTATGGGTCGACGTGGCGAGGCCAACATATCGGACCAATGGCGCAGCTCAGTTCCAGTTCCCATGCAGCCAAGTATACAGCGCCCAATGGGTTCAGAAGTGCCAATACGATCGTAATCCACAACGGTAACAACAAGACAGATTTTCTAAGGATTTCCCAAATTGGTTGCAAATGCAAAAAATAATGCGTTATTTAGTGAATACTTGGTTATATAATTATCTAATCGGTCTTTTTCTTGGGGCTGCTATGCGTTGAGCATAGAACTTTTGAGTAGAAGAACTTTTCGTATATTTTTTTTTGGATATACACGTGTTCTGTTTGTGGGGTTTTGAGGGGGGAACAGTTACTGGTTACAGGCAGACACTACAAATTCTGTATTGGAAAGCATATTACATAGGCATAGTTGATACTAAATATTGAACTACTATTTAGATATATTTTTTATATATTTTGTTGTTTTGAGTGCTCTTTCAGAACATGGTGCAGCTTAGATTAGAAAAGCTTTGCTTTTGAAAGCGGTATGCCTGTGTAGCTTGAAAAGATTTGCTTGTATCCTGAAGTTCTGTCAGCAATATTCAGTTCATTTTAAGTGAAGAATTGGAAAGAATCCCATCAAAGTAAAATACAAGCTTAGGGGAGTTTATCTAAAGGTGGGCGACATATGATCAAGCATAACAAAAAGCGCCATTAAATACAATTCTAAAGTGGATGAGATTAAGATGTGTCTATGTTTTGGTTGTTTTTTTTTTTTTATTTTTTTAACAAGCATTGCATGCATTTGACTAAGCTTTAAAATTAAAAAATAAAATGTATGATACAAAAGTAAAAGTTGTTGTAAGCTTGCTGAAGTGAAAAGCGTATGAAGATCTCTTTGTGAGTGTTTCATTTTGTTTTTGCTGGTAGTATGCGGAATGAGTTTATATAGAAATGTACACATATAGATCTCTTCTGTTAACCTGGGGCTAATGAACAGATTACTTTCTTTTTTATATTTTGTATAAATATATATAATATATTTAGGTATATATAATGCTCTTTTGTCAACATTTAAGCTGAAGCAAAAAGAAAAATGTTCATTAAATACGTGTAAACGAAAATGTATAATATTCAATCCCATTTGTCGTTTCTTCTTTTTTTTTTTGGTCAGATGCTACTTGTTTTTTTGTGGGGGCAGGTCTCGGACTAGCACACGTAACCAGAGTTCTTTTATGTAATGGTATACATATTTTTGGATGTACTATATGTATGTTGTCATATGTATTCATGTTGATACGCTATACTTCTCTGTGGTGGCTTGGCTTGTGTTCTTATTGGTTTTTTTTTTATTATCTTTAAACTTGTACTGTATTTCTTGTATTGTAGTACTGTAATTTGGTGGTGGTGGTGCGATTGGTTTATTCGATATTCAAATCAGAAGACAGTGTCAAAATAATGTACCCATATTGTGGTGCATTATTGACGCCGCTGACGATAGTTTGCGATAGTTTGTATTATGGAAAGAGTAGTAGGTAGTTTATAAGTTTGTAGTTTTGTAGTTAAGAGTGAGTGTGTTTACATCAATCATTATCGAATTTCATCTTACTATATTCATGGACTCGTGCACTGCTTTGCGGGCTGCTCTATATATTATATATATCTTATATATTATAAGTAGTAACTACGAGTGGACTGTGTGTGTATATTTTTATTTTTTGTTGAGTGTCTCTCAATTTTGTTTGCTTTAAGGCGTCTGTAGTTGTTACTACGAATCGGAACAGACCTAACCTACAAGTTGTCATTGTCTGTGTCAAAATCAACATCAAACATACAAATATTTCAAAACCAAATCAGCTGAGCTAAGCACAAACATAAAAAATTGTATTGTTTTTAGTTTATCACAAAAGTTTCTCAATCAACTACACAAACTAAAAGCAAATCAAGGAAAGATATTTCTTTCGCAACAACGTACTGCGCTCAGCATATTTTTTTGTATTATTTACAGCCGGCATGTGGGCGTGGCAGTCGTTGAGCAAAGTATATTATATATAAAAACAAAACATAAAGCAACATTTTTTTTTTTTTTTAAGTTAGGTTAAAATACAACATTGAACATTGAATACGTTTCGGTTAAATTTTGTAGGAGCACACATATAATAACAATTAATTTGATTAATCGAGTAGTTAGAGGAGTTTTTTTAGAGGTTTTCGGGCAATACGAAAGTTTTTGGCTATCTGCTTGTTTGTTTTTAGAGTTTTGAGTAAAGTAATAGTGTTGTCTTTTTGTTATATTTTGAATAAGAATACGAGTATTCAACACATGTAATATACAATATGTGTATACATATATGTATGTATGTATGTATATATATAATTATATATATATAGATAGTTATATTAACAACAACAATTGCACGAAAAAGGCTAGAGTGTTTTTTGTAATTTTGGGAGGCGGGTTCGTTACTCAAACTTGCTTAGAACATGTTTTGGTTTGGTTGATAGATCAGAAGGGACAGATTTAGTTACAGTTTACAGTAGGTAAGTAGTAGTAGTAGTAGTAGTAGTAGTAGTAGTAGTTAGTATAGTAAGGTAGTAGTTGTAGAGTAGTAGTAGTAGTAGTAGTGGTTTTATAGGATAGTATAATACATTCTCGCATACTTGTATTTGTTCAAATGGTACTTCAAATGAGAACGACTCATTATAGTAAGGGTTGAGGGTGCATTTTTTGATACTTGTCTTCTTCTTTTTCAAACGTTTGCCATTTTGCATGATTGCAATTTTCACATATGGATCTATAAAATAGAAAAAATTGAAAGAAAGAAAAAGAAAACATTTTTTTTTTATAATAAGAAAGTAAAAACTTTGAACTTGATGAGCAGATTTTTGTTTAGTTTTTGGCTTGTTTTACACACACATAAAAAAAACGGTACATAAAACTTTGGTTAATTATATATAATATTGGTTATAAGATAGTTAACAAATTGTACTTTAATAAACGAAAACAACGATTAAAAGATCTGAACAAACGAAAGCTGAAACTTTAGTATAAAGCGACCAATCCCATATTTAAAGGATATAGCAAAATATATATTGTCTAAATAAAGTCTTATATGCTTATTTGAGTTAGCATTTAAGGATTCATTGCATAGAAACGTATCAACATATGGAAAATCGCAAGAGTTACAAAGAGCTCATCCAAATTAGATCGACGGGATCCGTTCGATTATCGATAAGTTATGTACAAGATCGTTTCCACTTTCGTTTGCTTAAAAAGAATTGTTAAAGATTGTTAAATTAAAGATATTTAGATATTTAGTTAACGAGTACTTTAGAACATAGAAACTCTTGAAACTCAAGGCACACAACGGATAAATCATAAGATACGAAAGAATAGTTCCAGTTGAAATAGTCTCATCATCATTAGAATTTCAGATCGAATATCATTAGAGCATGGTAGAATGTTAATTGCTTTTCCAAAACATACTTGAAAATGTTCTTTTGTTTGTAAAAGCCTAGAAGAACTTGATTACCCTTTGGGTTTCTTGGATATATTCAGCGGCAACGTTTTGAATTTGGCTCTCACTGGGAGGGCCGAAATGTTGAATGCGAGTGTTTGAATTATGTAATTAGTAGAATTAGATTACATGCAAAAGTGTAGCTAGAAGCAAGCGAATTTAAATGTACCGCTAATTTGAGCAAGAGTCGTTAGAATTTTGCTTTTAGTTTTGCCAGGCATAAGTTAAAAACTGTGCACAATTTCGTGATGGTAACGTTGCCAGACGAGAATATATCCATGTATTGGTATTAAATGATATCATTTGGTTTTTAGCTTACGCAATATTACTTAAGAGAGAATAGTATTATAAAATATGCAAGTCGAAAATTTGCGCTAAATTAGTTGAAAAATCGATAGTTGCGAATTGACAAAAGTAATTGGGAATAAAATTGAATAGTTTGCTCACTGCAAACGTTGCCTTGGCGTTTGCATTTCTCAGTTGATCTTAATATGAACATAAAATTACACAAATCATGAATCAAATCATAAGCAAAGCAATACGACAATCAAATACACTTGGTTCAACGAGTATGCACATAAAATAGACACGGAAGCGTTACCAAAACTGCAATAATGCTCGGATTAATGTAAGAAGTCATTGCTTGCATTTTGGTAACGCTTTGGTAGCACGCTATATTACCAGACAATCCGCCGACGTCCATTTTCTTCAAGTTCTTGGCCTCGAGTATGACAACCGTAAGTTTTCCAGCGGTCGGCACGTAGCGCAGCGAGAAGCAAATGTCACCAAGCTTTTCCTGTTGTTATTTGACAAAAAGTTAAGAGAACATTTTCGATGAATTAGTACAAAAGTTGCAATTTCATATGGTTTTACAACATTGAACACTTCACATAAAGTCTAAACAGGTACATTTAATAAGATTTATATACGAGTAATAATAGCTATTCAATCGGTTGAGATATAGAGAAGAGCATCATCCTTATCCACACATTGAATGGATTGCAATCTCATCAAAATCGCTGAGCCTGATTCAGATTCCCTTCAATCAATGAGAAAAACTATTGAATCAACAGAATCAAGCTTTAATTGCATAGAATATTCGAATTAATATTATGATTCAATTCTCTGTTAGGATTAAAAATTAAATTCAATAGTTTTTTTTTAATATTTTGGTATATTAAAGAATATAAAAGGCATATACAGCCGAAACTATTCGCAAAATGTGGTAAAATCTGGCGAATAAAAAAAATGTTAGACTGCATTTTAATTGAACTGATTGCTATATTAACCTAACTCAATTGAGTTACTTTATGATATATATAATACGATATAAGATAAAACAAACAAGGATACACAAGATAAGATATTTTCACTTAATAAAGGGAAACTCAAATAGATATATCATATATACGTTACATGTGGGGCTTACAGGGGGATAATTAAGTGGTACAGTATGATGTACGTAGTATACAGTTTTTGTATAGTTAAACAATGGTTACAGTTACTTTATTTATAGTTTAATATTGACACAAAACAAAAAAAAAACGCCACAAATAAGTACATGGAAACACATTTACTGCACGTCTTAGAGCTTCGATTTGATTAAGTGTTAATATATATATATATATATAGATATAAATATATATATATTTGATGTATATATATGTGAGTAGAACTGAAAATTGATTAAGAACCAAACCTAAACAAACAAAACAAACTTATTGACTTTTGTTTGCGTGTTGTTTGTTTGTTGTAGTTTCAAGGGTTTTATATAGAGGATTGTTGTTAGTTGTTGTTGTTGCTGTTCGAAGGGGTAAACTTACTGTTCATAATAGGTCATACAATTCTCAATGTTTTTGAATTCTTATATTATATCACCCAGCACAAAACCAACGGCACAAAAAGCAAAACGGATATATATATTTTTGTATCTTTCTTAATATAATCGAAATGAATATGTGAATTGAGAAAGAGAGAGAGTTTGAGATTAAAGACAGTTTTTGGCCGATTCATATTATATGTACAGTTGGGCTAAGTTCTTTGGATATCTATGTGGGCCGTAGCCTCAAAAATTACTTAGTAGTTAGGAAATCAAAAAAGTAGAGAGAGAGAAAGAGGAGAACGAGCGAAAGTATTGGATATTATTTATGTATATTTACATGAAATGCATAACAGAGTAATTAGATATATATTACAATAGAAAAAAGTTGCATGAATTTTCTAGAATTGTCTAATGATTATACTTTTATAATATGTATAAACCCTTGGTTGGTTGGAACCACTTGCATTTGTTTGGGTTCAAGTTTAAGTTTCAGTTTTTGATTTCGTTTTCTTTTGCGTTTTAGCCATCTTCTGTTTTACACTAATCAAATGCCAATTGCTTAATATACCTTCTCCAAAGCCAGCAATTTGTACAAACTAACCGGGGATTTTGTAGAATTGTTTTAAACTAAATATTTACTACATTAACCGTGTGTTCTTTGAGTAGTTATTAAAATAAAGTAGTTTATATAGAGAGCGAGCGAGCGAGCGAGCGTTATATAGAAACAGAGTGAGAGAGAGAGGAACAGAGAGAAAGAGAGTTTTTTGAGTAGTCACTTACCGCTACTTTGATTTGAGTCTGAATCTGAGTTATTGAATTGAAAGTTTTGGCTTTGCATGGGCTTTCAAAATGTCTCAAGACTTTTATGTCGAATGTTGGGTGAATCATGTTTATGCTGACCAGAATAGAAAATAAAATTCGAATAAATAATTAAAAAAAACACAAAAGTGAAAGAAATTAAAATTAAAGAAATTAAAGCAAAGTAATATTTGTTGATCATTTGTTTTATATTTGTTTCTGACTGTCATCGAAGCTCTGCTTAAACATTACAGCACACAAACAAGTTTGCAAATCATAAATATACATAGATATATAATTGCATTATACAAATATCGGGCGAGACAGCGGTAGAGTTAAAAACACAAGAATCAAATTATGAAAGAAGCATTGTTACAGTTTCCTTTACAAAAACAAAATTTATCGACGCTTTCACAATCATATGTTTTAAGTTAAATCTTTTTATTAATTTTTAAATATAATGTTTATTAATTTTTTTATTTTACTTGTAAACAGAACGAAACACAAACACAACGAAAATAACTTGAACACATTTATGAGGACAACAACCAAAGCAAATAACGATAATTATGAATTTTCTCCCAAGGAGAGTTTTGATACTTACATGTTTCCAGGCAATTCAGTATGGATCCAGATGTCGTTATCGATATGAGTCAAATTGGTTCGAGTAGAGTAGAGTTTTGATATTGGTTTTTTTTTTTTGAGTTTCAATTTGATTTTTTGTTTGGTTTCATTTTGGTGAATTTTGAGACGATTGTATAGATTTTTATTGATTGTTTTTGGTATTTGTTTTTTTTTTTTTAGCGATACGTTTAAAAGTAATTAAAGAGAAAAATAAAGAGCATATTAAAGATTTTTCAATTGCAGTTCCATTAGAATTTCAATAAGTTGGCAAATTTGAAAAAAGAAAATATTTTGCTTCAACGAATTTTATTGTGTACAAGTTGTTCGCGTGTCTGTGTGTCTGCAGTGTGTATGTGTGTGTGAGTGGATTGGTGTAGTCAAGTGTTAGTGTAGTGTACTAATAGTTAGTGGCATTAATGTCTTTATAGAGTATATAGTCGGAAGAGTATAGTTTGTAAGCAAAAACATGCAGTTGTTTTATTCTTGAAATGTCTTTATATATTTACGATTATATTTCAGTTGCTAAACTAATTGCTTATAATATTAGTAATTTGAAAAGTTTATAGTACATTTGGTTTTATTGTATACCATTGCAGTTAGGCTTATGTTCAAGCAACCTGCACATAATAAATGCATTTCCAAATAATCACCTGACCTTAAATCAGCATAAATCAAAGTTATGATAACATCGATTGAAAAAACTGTAATAATTGGATTTCCTGCAAAAGTATAACATATTCGGTACGCCGAAATAATATTTTTCTTTTGTTTTATTTCCTTTTTTACTATTTTGATTAAATCTTACTTTCGTTGGCGAAATTTATGATTTTCGTGTTGTAGATTGTTTATTGTATTTGTGCTTGTTGAGTTGTGTAAGTATTTGTGGATTTGTGGGTATGTGTCTGTGTTAGTGTATCTGTATTGTTTGCTTTAGAATTGCATTCATTAAATTATTTGGACCAATTTTAAATTTGTTATTTATAGTATGAGTTTTTGTTGGGTGCACAGTTTTATCTCTACTTTATTAATGAGAGGTAAATTAGTTGGTTTAGCTTAGTTTTTAAGGCTTTAAACAGTTCCAATCAAAGTGCAAAAACGAAAGGGAAAATTGTGAATTTAGCAGACGGTGGAAGTGTGCGGTGTTGAGTAGGAAATTTGTGTCTAAAGTTAAGGCATTTTTAATTTCGCTTATCAGCATGTCTATGTATATGACCTCTAGGAATTTTGGAAATTTTCTTTAGGACCCTTAAAAAGCTTGTGGGTCAAGCATATTATATACATACATATATAGATTAGACCATGCTGATTGGATTATTCTTATATATTATTATGCCACAAATTCTCTTAACAAAATAATATTGCAGTGTGATAATTTGCATTTCGAAATGCTACACATGTCATTAAGTTCTGTACAAGTATATAAACAATTTGATAGAGTAATACAAAAATTCAACTACAATATTAATGATGCCAGAAAAGATGCAGACATAACAAGAGAAAGTTTAAGAACAATGCTCAAATTTCTTAAATTCTTATTGGGTATGGAGTAAGATTGATTATCTGGTATATAGTACAATAGCTTGGGTTAGCAGGTAAACAGTGTGTGTGTAGTTCGATGCATAGAAATTGTTATTTTGTTATAATTATGTAAGTATATTGATATATTTAAATGTTGGTGTGTATACAAGAGCGACAGACCAAAGAGACAGAGCAAGTATATAGGAAAAAGAAAAAACTAAACAATTCAGGTATGCAAAAGTGTTTGTAATTGATTTTTTTTTAAATTGTATTGTCGTTTAAAACTTTAAGAATTTTGTTCATTGTATTTACCTTCTACAAAAGTTCAAGAAAACAAGAGTTTTTTTTTGTATTATATATATTTTGTATGTATTGAAAACAATTTGTTGAGGGGGAATTGGAGAAAGAGAAATTGAAGAGTTTATTTTTCAGTTGTAGTTTTTGTACTTTGTGTTTGGTTAAAGTTTAAAGAAAATCATAATGTTAAAAGTATTAGATAGAAGAATGTGCAAAGAAATCAAATTCAGTTTCTTGAAATCTTTCATCAACTTTCATTGCAGAAAGTTGATCAAAGATTGCCTGAGCTTGTTTCCATGTTGTCTTTGTAATTGTTGTTGGTTTTGTTATTGGGTTTTAATGGAACTTTGAAACTGTAATATACATATATATAGAATATATATTTTTTAAGTTTATTTCGTATTTATATTTGCATTTTGAAATGGGTGTGTAAAAGTTGAAGAAAAGTTTTGCACTTTGCTGTCTGTCAATTGTTTCTTTCTTGTTTATGATATTCTTGTTGTTCTTTGTTATGGTTATTTGTTGTTGTCTTTGTAATTTGTTTCTGTTGTTCTTATGGACAGCGTGAGTTGGGGTAAATACTTTACTGGAGCCGACACATTATTCAAATCACAATTGAATTACTTAAGAAAACAAACATCAAGTTAGTCTGTTTTATTGGTACATTTGGTCTTTGTGGCAACCGCGAATTACATACACACAATTTCGTATAAGGTTACAGGTGCTCAGATAATAATACTGAATACTTTGTGAGCACGTCTAGATTACATAAGTCAACAAATTCACACGCTTTGAGTTTTCTGTTTTCTGTTTTCTGTTGTCTGTAGTTTGTGGCTTGTTCTGTGGGACAACTCAAACAAACCCATATATCAAAATATAAGCAACAGTTGTTGTTGTTTGGTCATTTAGTATATACCAAGTAAGTAAAAATTCAAAACTTAAATTCAATCAAAATAAAAAAATAATTAACACTTAGAGGCACATTTAGTTTGTTAAGTACATATACATACAGAGTTGAAACACCATCGAGGAATAAACCGCCCTTACCCCCGGATAAAAACAGATATGTATATAATATTTATATACGGTGATTGTTGCCATGGGCCAATCTCTACATACCTGTCCGCCTTCACCCTCAACGCTGATCAGTTCACGCCATTCCTCAATAGTTTGCGCCAAGTCGATGGTACAGAGCGGCACTTTAACCTCGCCGATTTGGTCGTGTTTCGAGAAGCGATCAAAATCAAATATGGCAAATACGAGCGTCTTGTTCATGGCATCAGCATAGGGTAAGCTCTGTAGACGAACGAGTCGCGAATCAAACTCTAGCCCCAGTTGGGAATACTCCATTGGATTTCAAAAACATACCTTGAATGTGAATGTTTCATTGAAGACAGGACTCAACGTTTTGCGATGCACCTTTGTCTCGAACTTCTTCTTCTTGTCGGGCAGCAGATAGACTTTCACATAGGGATCTGAGGTGCCACCCATGTCCAAGGCGGGCAGCTCCTCGGCCTGTATAACGGTTACGGCCAAGCTGTTCGAATTGAAATCGTATTCAAGCTGCAATATACACATTATAGAAAAATATCCGCAAATGCGTCATTCGTTCCCATAAAGAAGAAAGAGATGAAATAAACGATATTAGTTAAAAGTTTACCCATGATTTCAGCAGCTGTAAATGTGCTAAGGGTTTTGTGTACTGCATTCTAATTTAGTGTGTGAAAACAATTGATTTTTCAAAATACTAAAATACTCTTTTGACATATTCCAATATGATTATTGAATTTAAAAAATAATTAAATTTATTTTTAGAAATATTTCAAATAGTTTCTAAACGAAATTTGTATGAATCTAATGTTTGTTTTGAGCAATACTATAAATGTTGTGAGCAAGTGATAAAGTTAAGTTAAGCAAAGATTAGGTGAGTATTTCTTGCACTCTCGACGCGACTTGACTTGACAGGTGTATCCTTTATTCAAAATACGTCAACAACAACGGCAGTGTATTGACATTAACAGTATCTGGTATTGGGTTAGTTGGGTTAGTTAAGAGCGTGTTGCAGGCCATTTGCAAGTTGAGTTCAGGGTCTTTTGGACTTAAAAGGTTCGGAGCTTACCTTAAAGTTGAGTCGCCCCAGCTTTTGTTCGCTATGCTTGTCGTCATCGTCGCCTTCTTCTGCATTTTCGGTGAGTTCCTCCATATCAGGCTGAACCTATGGCATACCAGAACCCAATAACTACTAAGATTTGATGGCATTGCAGATACTTACTTTCTCTTTGTATGCTGATCCCAATAACTGTACCGATTTCATATCGACACCCTTCTTACCCTTACCATCTTTGGTTCTTCGCTTCTTAAGGAATCTGCGCACACAGAAAAATATGATACCAAAGACGACGAGGAATACGAGTATTATAATCGCCACCACGCCCCATGTGGGCAGCCCGGTACGTTCGGCAATTGCCTCGGTGACCACTTCGCCGGCATGCTCAATCTTTTTGATCACCGGCACGGAGGTGGTAGCAGCTTCTACTTGTGCATAGAATAATATTGATTATTTCTATGGGGATTTTCCTGCTCTACATGCAACTTACCCTCAGCCTCTGTTGTTGTTTTTGGCGCTAATGTTGACTCCACTTGTGCAATTCTTTGACTCTCTGCCTGTTGCTCCTGCTGGTCCAGTTCCCGAAATTTGGAGTGATGTGTCGTTTGTTCCATCTTCTCATTGGCCGCGTCCAGTTCGGCTGCAGGCTCCGGCTCTGACACAGGCGTCGGCTCTGGCTCCGTTTCCGATTTTGAATTTGGCGGCATGTTGCACTGTGGTTATTACTGTTAAGGACACCAAAATGGAAATTGGATAAGAGTTGGATATTGCAGTCCTTCTAGTCTTATTTTTCATTAGCCATCATCATTTATAAATAGCTACAACAAAGTTCAGAAAAGAAATCCCACAAAAGTCGTTAGCAATTTAGATCTAGCTTGGCATATCCTTGGAAGCACTAGAAATGCGCCGAGGGTGTCGACAATTACTTGGCGCACCAAGTAAAAGTACTTGTGAATAGCATGTCAAGGGCACGCACACACACTTATGCGAACCCACCGCACAAATAACTACACCCACAATCAGCTCTCCCACACAGTCATAGAACACTTATTTTCTATTAAAATGGGTTACAGGATATAATGCGGCTGTGTAAAAGTATGTAACATACAGAAGAGCTCCAAAAAGTAAATAAGTTTTTGATGCGATATTCGAATACCGACTTTATGTTAATTGTCAGAATTTAAAAAAAAATAATTGGTTTTTTATAGAAGGGGTACTGACAGGAAGACGCGATAGCCTAAAGGGTATCTGCAAGTCGCGCACTTGTTTCTAATTAAATTCATTAATATTAAAACTCTTTTGAGCGCTGTTTATTGTTATCGGTTGCTTTTGTTTTCTATTCTATTCATTTCCAGCGCATTTTTTTAATTAAATACTTTTTATATACCACAACAACTAATTATGTTTACTTTAAACACAACTTGAGTCGCGTTTATTAGAAAAGCATTTGCTTTGAACGTCTCTTGATAATATATTATGCGCCACGATAGCCTTTGACCTTTGGGTCAGGGGCCTTGCACTGGCATTTTCTTTTGGCTTTCGCTCATATTTCGTTGACTGACAGTAAGCTGCGTGGCGAAGGCTGAGTAGAGGGTGTGTGGCATTTAACGAGTTGATATTTTTCATCAACATAATATTTTTTCTAAGTTCCGTTTAACATTATGGAGTAACTCTAGATCTATAGATATATAACTATACTTATTCAATAATGCATACTTTTTGCTATTGGCAACGTGCCGTATGCGTAATCTAGGAGTAAATTGACTACCATTTGCTTCTAACTGAGCTGCCATTGCGGTTGCCTGCACACCAAATGACGTCAAAGGTAACGGAAAGCTTACACAAACACGCACACAAATACACACACCCACACAAACACACAGACGCAGCCTCGAGCGGTTTTGTTCATAAATATGCGTGAAAATTAAATGCGACGGGGCAATTTAAATACAAATGTCTTGGTTGTGCTGTAAGGGCTATGGTCAGGGTAGTGGGGTGGCTAATGGGCGTGGCATTCGCTGTACTTAGCGCATATTTTGCAAAGCTTCAAAAGATATTCGGCACATGTTTCGGCCACGCCTTTAAGCAGCTGCGACAAGTGTGGCGTCACTGGGACCCTGGAGCACAACCATTGGCGACATTTTTCGCAAAATCAATATATTTGAATGTTAAGCCCAAAGTGAATTTTAGCCTCGGATACAAGCAACTGACCCAGCAGTCAAGTGCTCCCCAGTACGCAGCAAGAAAGTATCACTGTGAAAGGACCATTAAGTGCGCTTCCAATCGGAAATTGAGTTTGGCTGATGAGTCGACAGAGGGGCCCATTGACACTTGGTAATTAGATTATGTGCTATATTTTTCTTGAACTGAAAGAAGCATTTTCAGGCTAAAAATAAGTAACATAAGCACATATGCAGGCTGAGCAACAAGAGCCAATCAAGCATATACATAGCTTTCTCCATTCGCTTAGTCTGTATGCTAATTAAGTTGTCAAATTTTGTATATGGGTTCTTGATTGTCATATGTATATTAGTTTTAAAGTTTTACCTATATTTTCTCACAGAATAAGAGAAAATTCCAGGTCATCACTAAAAAAATGAAAGTAATTCTTTTTTTCCGAGCTGCCTAAGTGACTGAGTCATCATTGCAGGTGGAACACAGGGATACAGGTATACAGGGATAACGAGGCTAGGCCTTAGGGATTCTCTTTATATACATCTTATTTTTTTACTTTCCCACCTCAGTGAGCCCACATCAAATATTAATGCATCAGCACAGCAACAATAATAAAACCAGCAAAGAAACTGGCAAGAAATGAAGACCCACTTCGGATTTGGTACGTGATATTTTATTAATGCTGCAAATCACAAGCTACATAATGATTTCCATAAAACAGGCCAAGCGGCTGGGGCAACTTTATTTGCCAGTTGTGAAATAATGTATAGAATATGCGAGGAAAATGGAAAAAAACTGTCATAAAAGTAGCAACAAAAGAGGCAGCACAAGAATTTATAGTGGAAGTGGGCATTGCAGCTACCAGAAACTTCTTAACAGCGCCAGCCCACACATACACACACAGATACACACGCATGCATTTTATTGTAGCATACATTTCAGCGCAGCCACAACATTTTTTGTCATTTTGCCAACGCTGCTTTTGTGCTTTCAGCTGCTTTCTCTCTTTCATCACGCAGGTCAGCTAGGTGTTCTAGTGTGTGTGTGTTTCTGTGTTTTTGTGTGCCTGGTGCCCACTTGTCTGGGGCATTTGTGTAAAAAACTACGCAGTTTCAGCTGCGAATGGGAAACTTTCGCCTATCAGGTCGACCACACATGTCTAGATGTTATTTTTTATATGCCATAAAGTTATTGTTAGTTTTAATTGGGTTTTTGTGTTATTTTATTATGAAATTCTAAACAAAACTAAAATTAATTGGGAATTTTAGTATAAATGTTATTATAGTTCGACCTACACATTTTGGTAGCTTGTAAGTCGAGTTTTTATAATAAAAAACTCTGCCTAACCTTTATTATCGCATGCGTAAGCAATTTTACTGAGAATTATATATATAGCATTCGATACATATGTTGTTTTTGAAAAGCTTTCCACTCGAGCCAATTCATAGGAAATGCTTCTACTTATGTTTTTACCCATTGCATTATGACCTTTGCTAGCGTTGGCTGAGTCTCTGCATTAAATCACAATCTTAAAAAGCTCAGCTGCATTGCACCTGTGAGAAAGCAGCACTGCTAAATATAGCAACAATTGGTTGGCATTTAGATTAGGGGCAAATTCATTTAGCGATAAGATAAGTTGTGCTCATAAAACATGCAGCAGCGATAAGGGAACGAGGCAACCAAAGTTGTTGTTACCCAGTGACAGGCACTCAAATTGCAGGCCAACGTCAAGAACTGACAATCAGGCTGTCAAAATAAATAAAGCTCGGCCCCCGACACACAGCGCATTCAAATATTCCACCTGCAGAAGCAAGAATAACAACAACTAGAACAACAACACAAACATGTAATAGAAATAGAATCAAGTGTTTTTTGTGTGGTGGGCGGTCTGAAAAAAACAGGAAAACAGGAAGGCAACCCTCATTGAAGCTCAGCCATTAATTGTTAAGCTCCTTCATTCCCTGGCACTCGCTGAGCAGGAAACGGTTAAACTTTTAAAGAGCGCGCGCACACAACCGAAAGAGAGAGACATGTGTTTTGCTGCCTTCTCTCTCTCTCTCTCTCTCTCTCTGTCTCTTTCTCGCTGTCTCTCTCTGCGCTTGCTGCGCACATAACCCAGAGAAGACAACAAAATAAGTTAAAAGCTGTGGATAGAGTAGAGCAAAAAAAAAAAAGGAATGAAACGAATAAAACCAGACGAACGGCTAACCAAGTTAAGATTGCTCAGGCGACAGTTTCCCGAAGGCGATAATGATAAAGGCCGATGATGATTATGATGATACTTGTGTAAAGAAAACTAATTTTCCACATCATTATGCTTTTCGCTTTCAATGGACAATGTATTCGACAGTTATATCGCTGCAATCTATAAAAGCTGCAGTCGCACACTCACACGCACTCACACACACATATACGAGTCCCACGTATATTGTATCAACACTCGTTTAAGAAGATTTTTTTGGCATAAGTGTAAGGGGTCAAATGGTACTCACATACTCCAAAAAGGCAAGCCTGCCTGTGTGTGTGCGAGGAATTCCTCTGTATGTGTGTGTGTGTTTGCTTTGGCATCAGAGCCGACTTGATTATTGGCAATTATGTGCGGTTTTTATATGTTCTGCCTGGGACCCCTAAAACATAATTCGTGCTAATAAAATTAACGCTTATCGCTCACAACTTTTTCTTCTTTTTGCCTCCATTTTCTGCATTTCTCTTTTTTGTGTGCTAATTATACCTTGTACCCAGTCGAAATTGGTAAGAAGGGTATCATGAAGTATGTAACAGTTAGAAGCTGGTATGTCCGAGACCATTAAATATATAATTATTTTTGATCAGTACTATGCACACATCAAGGTTATATCAAATATTTCATACATGTGCTTTCGTTGATGTACTACGACATTTATATTTTACGGCATTTCAGAGCTGCTTACAGGGTGTATTTATGTCGGGCATTCTAGACTGCAGCACTCCTACAAGCCTTATGCTTATTTTTTGTCTGACAGCTTAGTTAATTAACACAAATCTTGCAAACATAGAGATGCTTAATTAGGTTCAGCTGGTTTTAATTAGGATCTCGAGGACAAAGTCTCCAAGACAGGTAAGTAGATTAGCACAAGACAAGAAGCATAGATTGAAAGTTTATCATATGGAATATATTAATTGTTTAAATTAAATAATAACATTACGTGTTATTAAGAGATATTAATTTATGCAGAAAATATGATGAATATATCAACAAATGTCTGGTAAATGACCTTAATAAATATTTGTGATGTTAAACTAAAACAAATTGATTTGCCCAAAAAAGTATGCTACATGTTTCGGTTAATCTCTTAGTTACCTCTTATTTACACAATGATGCCAATGTTTGTAGAAGCCGCAAAGCCAAATGGTTTATTGTTAATAGTAGTTAACGTAGTTTTCTGTTGTTTGTTGTTGTTATTGTTGCTAGTTGTTATGCTTTGAGCAACGTTAAACGAAGCGTAAACGTTGATAAGCTGATCCGGCAGGAGGGCGGAAGTCTCAAGACGGTCTCAGGCTCGGGCTGCTGGCAGACGAATCATGTGAATGATGTGAGGGGGCTGAATGAGTGTTGTGCTGCTTGGCTAGTGAGGCCTTTGCTTAGCGCTAGTCTCACATGTATTTTGAACACTTCTGTTATCGATTGGCGATTGACGATTGGCAATTTGCAATTGGCAGGACAACAGCAAATTCAATCAAATGTTTTGTTGTTTAACGCGTGGTTAAATGTATTTTTGTGTATATTATGCCAGACGGAAAGCGTAATGCAAACAGCGTGAGCGATAAACGAGAGAAAGAGAGCGGGCGAGAGACGCAGAGAGAGGAAGAGAGCAGAAAACAGAGCGTATACGTAATATTAAAAAAATACAATAGTATGCGTAAATATTGATAGAGCGAATCTCGCTGCCTGTCATGTGTCTGTATGTGTGTGCTTGTGAGAGTATATGTCTCTGTGTGTGAGTGTGTGTGTGTGTGTAGATGGTTAAGGGGAAGGGCAAATTCGCTTCTGCTGCTTCTTCTGCTGCTGGGCACGAAGACGTTGTTGAAAGCAAATTCAGGATAGAGATTTTCTTAGAGCCGTTTTTTTTGAGCTTTTCTCTTGTCACTCACTATTCCACACACACAGACACATACTTACACAAACTACTATATTCAGATTGAGCAATTTTGTTAAATTGTTACAAATATTTTACACAATTTTTGGTAAAATTTGTAACTGCAGAAATTGTATTAATCTTAATATCAGCAGCAGAATTTTCTCAGTGGGTCACGACGCGTAAAATCATGTGGAAAAATCAATATTTAAGCCATGCACATCAGAAGCGTTTTCACTTTCAATTTAATTTTCGTTTTAGGCCACCGTTCACAATTTTCTTACAGCGTTTTTTCGATTCTTAATTTGTTATTGTACATTTTTCAGCTTGCGCAAATGTATTTGCTTAGGCAACGTCAAAATTCTGATACACAAAAAATGTTCTGCTTTTTTAGCTCAGCGCGTGCCATCACACATACACACACATGCATAGGACACACATACACCTACACACACACGCACACGCACAACACTTTTGGGGCTATTCGTTTGGATTTCGCTTTATGTAATAACTCAATTGGCTGCTAGCTCAAATACTTTAATGATTCCAATTATTTTTTTGTAACACTTTATTAATTATGTTGTGTGAATTATGATGATTTAATTGGGGTTTGACACTGCAACTTTTTATTCTTGTTGAATTTTTTTCTATTCATTCACCTTCAGTGCAGCGTATTGTACTTGCAGTCAACTTCCACGGTCGATGTTCATTCGCGTTTTGGCCTATACAGCCAAGGAGCTGCGAGGAAAAAGCCCTCAGACATTGTTCAGTTGTCAGCAAGAGAGCGAAACGGGTCAGGCATCGATTTTGCGTTGGTGGCCAGCGGGTGGGCGGTGCGGCTGTGAAGACCAAAGCAGAGCTTTTGAAGAGAGTGTAGACTTTTACAATCATTGGGCGAGATAAATGCTAGAAATCCGCCACTGTTTTTATATTTCATAGTTGTTTTATATTGGGCAAACAGCTCGAAAGCTGTCGAACATAAATTAAAGCTCATGTCTAACCAAGCATTTGCCACTTAATTATTAACCACAATATTTGTAAAGTTAAATACTGACTAAAAGACTGAAAAAATCGGGTAACATATATTTATATAATATTTTAAATTGATAACATTTTAAAATAAAAGCTTCAATAGCTGCAAAAGCTCTCTCTGTCTATGTCTCCGATTCTCTCATTCAATGGCTAGATAAAACATCTGATATGCAGCCACATGTTTTGTCACGAAAGGACTCATAAGTGTAAAGTCTCGGTGCATGCGTACTGAAACGGAAACTTCTCAATGACAATGGAAAAAGCTACTCGCTTACGTGCATGTGGGTGTGAGAACTTTTGCGCGGCAAGGACATTGCCTATGTGGGGGTTGTAAGCTAACGCAACGAAAGCTGGTCAAAGCCTAAAAGCTTCAAAATGCAAGCTTCCGGTTTGATTTGTGTTGCTTCTGCTGTGTGATAGATGGCGCCAGTGCGCATTTTGTGGACTCATAATTTGAAACTGGCCAAAATTAAACAATAAACAACTAAAGAGCTACGGAATGAGAGAACTCAGATGCATAGACAGCATCATTAATGGGGCAGCCGGCACTTCCGTTGCACAATTACGCATGGCAAACACAAATCAAAAGCTAAATTCAAATGTGATATGAAAATCATGTCCTGGCAACAGCCTGAGCCACACGCACGTGATCCACTGTTAGGATGAGCCTCAATTATAAATTGTACATAATCAAATAGATTTTGCCAATATAATTTTAGTTATTTATAAATTCAAACAGACGGACGTTGGTTGCTTGCTGTTTACATTTTTCACAGAGCACTAACTAAGCGGTGAGCCGGGCGGGGAACTGGGACGGGCTTGGGGGTAGTTTTAGCAGTGCAGGGCACATGCATATTTACATTTCGTGCTCAGGACATTGGCGTTCTGTCAACAAATGCTCAAAGCAAATAATCTATAAATGTGTCAGGGCCTTGGGCGAGGAGGCACTGACAAGGATCAAGCCTTGGGCCTGCGTCTGACTTGAGCTGTGCCAAGAATTGGCCCCGCTGCTGACTGTTGTTGTAGAAGTTCGTGCTGAAATCATTATCCTGTTACTTGTCATTAATTCAGCATATCAATTGTTGTTTTTGTTGTTGTTGTCGTTGTCATTATTACCGCTCAGTGCGCCCAGCCGTTAAATTAGCAGCTTATAAATTATAAATTTGAATTTAATTGGCCGACTAAGAGCTCTGGGAGTTATTGTAATGCCTTCATTCATGGCTTTAAATTTAGTTTTCCTCATTTGCATCTCTTACTCTGCCAATTATTTTCTATATATATGCAAGACTTTGTTGCTGGAACTTAAGCTCAAGCTTAAAAAGTTGTTAAGCCTATTGGTTTTTTAATTATATATCAAATGGGATTTGTTTTATTTATAATTTTTTTTATTCACACATAAATACAATATATCCTTGCATTTTATTTAAGTTAATTGTTGTTTATGTCCTCCATGTTTACTCATACTGCCTAACTGCTCACTTCATTCAAATGCTAAACATGCGAATAGCCATAAGCAATCAAGTTGTTGAAATGCAAATAATCAAATTGCTTTCTGTGGCTGTCACCAACAAAAAACTGGAAAGCTGGCCACTCGCTATGAGCGGTAACAAAAATGCCACCAACGAATCTGGTTAACAGCCAGAAAACGAGCAAAGTGGCAAAAGCTAACCGTACATTTAATGCTTTATTATGAAAATTGCTAAACGGAAATACAAGTTGGCGAACGATAACGATTATGGCTAACTGATTTATGTGGCTTTAGTTGCGGTTAGACTGACGCTTTTATGGCCGACACTTTAAAGAAACCATTGCAGCCATTGAAAAACCTCAAAAAAGGCACTTGACATCAGCTGCATTTCAGCATCGGCATCAGAATCGGAATCGGAATCATCATCGGAATGCGATGCAAATGACCACAGAAATGCATAAACCGCTTCAATTGTAATTAAACGATTTCATATATTGCCCCCAACGAGAAATTACAAATGTAACCAATGACAGCAACAACAACAACAACAATACCAATTGTAATAATCATAAAAGCTGGCAGAGCTGATCGGTCAGTCAGGATGCAATAAAAATAACAACAACAACAATTAAATTAATGTTGAAAACAGAAAACAATTTATTTTGTAGAAAATGACGCACACTGCAATATACATATGAGTGTAGTACAGCTGCCAGTGTGTGCGTCCTGCACATTATTTAATAAATAAATCAGACAGCTGCCAGGCAAATAATCAAATCACACAAATTTCAATTGCAGGCATTGTAAAAAGCAAAACAAGCCCCAAAAAATGTAAACCTAACAACCATAACAAATTCGGTATGTTTTATCTCTTCCTTCTGCCGTTAGCCTTTTGCATGTTGTTGAGAATGCCCAAAAAATTATGACTGCCCCCTTTCCCCACTTTCAATGACTTTCACTTCAAAATGCAACTTCAGGTTGAGCCTTACAGCTGGATTTAATCTGCATTCATTTCAAAAAGTATTGTATTTTTTTCTCGATAGTTTTAGGTACCTATTTTTTTACCTTTTTCCATCCCATACTCATTTCGAGTTGATAAAATATTAATACTTACATTTGTAAATTTATTTGAAAACAAATAAGAGTGCTATAGTCAAGAGCGCCCGACTAGGATAAACACTGAACCCAGTTCTTACATTCATTATTCTTGATCTGCATTTATAGATAGAAACACATACACACACATACAAACACGGGCTGCTGCTGCTCACTTCCTGCAATTGCTTTGCGTCTTCTTCATCCATTGGTCTCAAACTATGTAACATTGTAAATAACTTCTTTGTTTATTGGCAATCGTAATAAAAGTTGTAGGACCTAAAGATGGCATATAAATGTGAGACTATGTAAAACCCGAAGGTCATTTTCTAATTTTTAATGGGATCAGGGTATCAAAAGTATAGAAAAGGTTGAATTTGGTTTGAAAACCCTTAGAAATGGCCTTCTAAAACTTCAAACACCCATAACTTTGTCAAAACTGAACCGATTTTCGATCCCAAGGTCATTTTCGTCATTATTTAAGATCTACTTGAATTCTACATTTCAAGTTTATCAAGTTTTGAAAAAAAAAAAATTCCAACTTTTTTCCCGGAAAAAGCATAAGGGTCCCCCCTTACCAAAAGTGTAATTTCAAAAAATAGATTCTTGAAATTTTATTTTTAATCGATTGTGGGTGTTAAATTTAGTATAAAAAAGTATAGAAAAAGTTGTTCTGAGATGGTTCATTTTTCTGTCAAAAATCACGCCAAAAGTGACAAAAAAATTGACTTGTAAAGACCCAATTTGGTTCGTAAGCCCATAGAAATGGCCTTCTAAAACTTCAAACACCCATAACTTTGTCAAAACTGAACCGATTTTCGATCCCAAGGTCACTTTCGTCATTATATAAGATCTACTTGAATTCCACATTTCAAGTTTATCAAGTTTTGAAAAAAAAAAAAATTCCAACTTTTTTCCCGGAAAAGGCATAAGGGTCCCCCCTTACCAAAAGTGTAATTTCAAAAAATAGATTCTTGAAATTTTATTTTTAATCGATTGTGGGTGTCAAATTTAGTATAAAAAAGTATAGAAAAAGTTGTTCTGAGATGGTTTATTTTTCTGTCAAAAATCACGCCAAAAGTGACAAAAAAATTGACTTATAAAGACCCAATTTGGTTTGTAAGCCCATAGAAATGGCCTTCTACAACTTCAAACACCCATAACTTTGTCAAAACTGAACCGATTTTCGATCCCAAGGTCATTTTCGTCATTATTTAAGATCTACTTGAATTTCACATTTCAAGTTAATCAAGTTTTGAAAAAAACAAAATTCCAACTTTTTTCCCGGAAAAAGCATAAGGGTCCCCCCTTACCAAAAGTGTAATTTCAAAAAATAGATTCTTGAAATTTTATTTTTAATCGATTGTGGGTGTCAAATTTAGTATAAAAAAGTATAGAAAAAGTTGTTCTGAGATGGTTCATTTTTCTGTCAAAAATCACGCCAAAAGTGACAAAAAATTGACTTGTAAAGACACAATTTGGTTTGTAAGCCCATAGAAATGGCCTTCTAAAACTTCAAACACCCATAACTTTGTCAAAACTGAACCGATTTTCGATCCCAAGATCATTTTCGTCATTATTTAAGATCTACTTGAATTCTACATTTCAAGTTTATCAAGTTTTGAAAAAAAAAAAATTCCAACTTTTTTCCCGGAAAAAGCATAAGAGTCCCCCCTTACCAAAAGTGTAATTTCAAAAAATAGATTCTTGAAATTTTATTTTTAATCGATTGTGGGTGTCAAATTTAGTATAAAAAAGTATAGAAAAAGTTGTTCTGAGATGGTTCATTTTTCTGTCAAAAATCACGCCAAAAGTGACAAAAAAATTGACTTATAAAGACCCAATTTGGTTTGTAAGCCCATAGAAATGGCATTCTAAAACTTCAAACACCCATAACTTTGTCAAAACTGAACCGATTTTCGATCCCAAGGTCATTTTCGTCAATATTTAAGATATACTTAAATTCCACATTTCAAGTTGCTCAAGTTTTGAAAAAAAAAAACAAAATTCAAACTTTTTCCCCTTTACCAAAAATGTTATGTCAAAAAATCGATTCTAGAAATTTTATTTTTAATCGATTGTGGGTGTAAAATTTAGTTTAAAAAGTATAGTAAAAGTAGTTCTGAGATGGCGATTTCTTTTGAACGGGTCGAGATATCGAAAATGAAGGAAACGTATTGAGCCGGCAATATGAGAGCTTTTATTCCGGCAATATGAAGTCTCTATCTTCAATGACTTTCAAGTTATGCTTCAAAAACACTGGTCTGGAAACGGTATTTATCGATAACTTTTGAACGGGATGAGATATCGAAATTAAAAGATAAACTGATCTTGTCTCGGCACTACGAGAACTAATACTTTAAACATGAAGGCTCTAGCTTTTGTACTCTCTGAGAAACGTGTGTTCATACAGACGGACGGACAGACGGCCATAGCTATATCGACTCGGCTATGGATAGTGATCAAGAATATATATACTTTATGGGGTCGGAGATGCTTCCTTATGCCTGTTACATACGTTTGCACAAAAGCATTATACATATTTTCCCATTTTTAATGGGATCATGCATGCTGAATATTTTAAAAATGCAAACAAATGCATTTGCCTTCAAATTTGATTTACATCAAATTGTATATATACTCTAACTATTTTTTATGCAGCTGCTAGCATCGTTCTTTGGGAAATAATATTAATGAAAGAGAATCAACCCAAGATACACAATTCTTTTACATTGACTCCCTGAACAGAACTCGCTGAACTCTTTCAGAAGTCAAGAGTTTAATCAATCACTTGTTGTTAACATCTATGAAAAGGCCAACAAAAAGTAAGTGTTGCCAACCGAAGTTGCGTTGCGTAAATTGATAAATCCTTTAATGTTTCACATACACACACACACACACAAACACAGGCACAGACACACAAATTTTACGACAACAAAAAGCTTAGTGGGAGCGTGTCACACGAAGAAGTCAACTTTCGATTTCGGCGAAATAAATCCACTTTACAGATTGAGGCACAAGGACACGCAGCGCACGGTAGCACCGCCCCGGCCCATGGGGGAATTTCAATTCGTGCTAAGCACAACGACAATAAACTCATTGAACGACAGCGAAGACAAACACGTGTCCCGTGCACACGCTGAGGGAGATGGCGATAGGCTGGCGGATAGAGATGGCAAACATGTCGTGCTCGAATAATTGAATTCATCAAAGTTAACTCACACAATTGTCAAATTGTTGGTTGGGCTGGATACCCCACCCCGCCGTCGAACAGCCTACAGCTGCTGTGTCTCAACATTTCCCGAGTTAGTTTTGTAAAGTTGCTGCCTTTGATGATGGCGACAGCAGCAGAAGCAGCAGCAGCAGTAGTCCTCCCAAAACAGCATGGCGAATAAAAAGATTTACGAATTGACAAAGTGCAAGTAGGTTTAGGGCACGGCACGAACCAACGGAACAGCCAACGGATAGACGGGGACAAACGTCGTCCGAGGTGGCTAAGGATAAGCCTAAGCAGTCGAGCACAAGGCAGTCGCTACATTGAGGACATCCGCAGGCAATGACACACACGACAAACAACTTGAAAATCCATGTCAGTGTCACGTAGCAGAGTGCCTACAACAACAATAAGATGTAAACGAAGGCAACAGTAATAACAACAATGGCCAAAATATCATTTCCAATATATCGAAGCTGCAATACACTGGAATACGGGAGACAATCCAAGAAATATATAAAGTAAATTAATTAATAAGTGACTAGCGCATTAAGTGATGAGCTTATACTTTTAGTGCTAGACAATTTAAATAAACAAAATTAAAAAAATTGTAATGTATGCAATTTAAAAGATGCTCTAATAACAGTATTGAATTAATTTCACTGAGTTATTCTGCTTAGTCCTTATATAAATCTCCATCCATCTCCAATTAACCATCATTGCTCTAAATTAATGCAATTTCAAGATACTTCATTAGTTCTTATTAGGTTTAAAAAGCAAGCGTCACAAACTATCTGAAATAGTTATGCGACCCTTGGTAATATTAGGTCATAGTATATCTGCTACATCTATAAAGATTCTACTGTTTTTTCGTTTTTTCCTTTTTTGTTTGTTTTTTTTTTTTTACCAGTGCTATTTTTGCTGCTGATTGGTGTCTTTGTTTTTCTTTCGGCTTTATTTGCTGTTGTTTCTGCTTTTGCTATTGTTCATCATCGTCATCATCATCTGGTTCATCTGGCTTGTAGTGTACTTCATTGGCATCTTCGCTGCGCTCGTCTATCCATACTGGTATATTTGTGCTCGCATTGCGTATACGCCACGTGGCACGCACTTGATTAAGTCATTCGATTTCAATGTTTAATCAATTATGCGACGTTTGCAAATTTGCGAGCTCGCCTCGTTATTCCCCAAAGAAGGCAAGTTATTTACGCTAATCACTAAAGCTGCCAGAGATCCAACTGGATGGGAGTCACTTCATTTTGGCTTACCAAGCTACCCAAGTGGTTTTGTAGCTGTCCATTTTGGACAACAGCTCCGACACGCTGCAGGTCATTTTTCATTCGGATGAAAATATTGATTTAGCCGCCAGTTGCTGCTGCTCTTGCTCTCTGTGGCTGATGTTGATGTTGATGTCTGTTTGTCAGTCGAACGATTGCTTGCTGCGGTCGCTCATCCGACCAGGTAGAGAGTCCAGGGCAAATAACTTTCGTCTGGCCAGGCAAGGAGATTTATGAGTTATGCGACTCAAATGAAATATCGTCCACTGGCCACAAATATTTGCCCAGCATTCGATTGACAGACAGATGAGGAAAGAGAGAGAGAGAGAGAGCTCGGGTGTGTGCCAGTGGACAAATCGGTGGCAAGTTGAAGGTGCAGCTGGTCGCCGTTTAAATATTTAAACCACCGACACCACCCGCTGGTGGGTGGTGTGGGGCGTCAAGTTAAGCGTAATAAGGTCATCAACAGGCAGCGGCCAACTATCGATGTGGTTAGTTGGCTGATTTATGAAGTAACGCGTGCTGTGCGTGAGCGGTGATGGAGAGTAAGGTAACTCAATTGAGGACAAAAAGCATACGCCACGTTGTACAAGCCACCTTTGGACCAGTCTCAGGCAGTGGTGCTGTGTGCTTTTCATTCGCTTCTTTTGCTGTTGCTCCTTCTGTTCTTTTTTTTTGGGACTTTCGGCCATGCGATTTATAAACGTAACAAGCATAAATAAACAAGCATCTGGTGAAAAATTCAGAAAAATAAAGATAGAGAGTGG
Organism: Drosophila maculinotata; assembly: GCA_035045305.1. Lineage (NCBI taxonomy): Eukaryota > Metazoa > Arthropoda > Insecta > Diptera > Drosophilidae > Drosophila > Drosophila maculinotata. The sequence continues at coordinate 6,195,901 of JAWNPD010000038.1, read as the reverse complement.
GTTGTGTGGGTGCTGTGAGTGGTGAGAGTGGTGGGTGGTGTGTGGATGGCTGTCTGGCAACATATGCTGTTCCCGTTGCGTCCGTCGTTGTTTATTTATTTACTTTTGCTCTTTTATAAAATATTTTTTAATGCAGCCCACAGAGTGTTGCCAATTTGTGCAGATTTATAGAGCGCCAGTGCAGCGAGCGCAAAAACTGCGCTGTTGACAATCGCCACAGGAACTGGCTGGACCAAAGGGGAAACCCTGTTGCAAGGACGGCAAACTTGTTCATGTTGTTGTTGCCGTGGCTGTTGCTGTTGCTGGTGCTAGGCCATAACTGATTGCTGCAAACACTTACGGCTGTGCGCGGGTAAATGGGCTTGGCTAGATAGACATGGTAGCTCAATGCGCTGTGGCTGCCCCGCGTTCCAGCCATTAGGGATACTCACGAACCAACTTTTATTTTAGTTTTAACAAGAAAATATAGCACACCCTTGCTGAACGGAATCCTATTCCTAAGAATTGTCGCACATATTTTGACTGAAATTTGGGAACATTTTCGTAGGATTTTAATAAAGTATTCATCTACAGGTGAATATAAAATAATCGGCATCTCTTAGGTACCAATTAACTCATTAGAAAGTGGAAAAAAATAATTTGTTGTAGCTGATTAGAAGCGAGTACCCTTTATGATTTTCATATGAGAGTGAACAGAAGGGAAGCAAATAAATAATCGAGTTTTTTTTTCAATTTGACAGGATAATAGATTTAGTATGTTTACAAGTCTGTGGCTGCTTCTGTTTTTCAGTTTTTGTTTTGTGGCACTGGTCATATTGCCGTTGTTGTTGTTAGTATTATTGTTGTTGCTGTTGTTGTGCCGTCGAGACTGCAATTGCTGAATTGAATTGCTTTCACTCCCAGACAGGATGTGGTGCAATTGGAACTGTTTGTTGCTCATATTGCTGCTGACGTTGTGTCTGCTGCTACTGTTGCTGTTGCTGTTACATCGACTATGCAAATGGGCGTGACCGTCTGCCAAATATGAGCACCGGAAATTAGCACAAACCGTCAACACCCTTGCCCCTGAGAAGGGGGCGTAAATTGAATGGACACTGGCAAAGCACGTTGCAACCAAGCCGTGTAATTACTTTCGTCCCAGGACACAAATTTGTGCGTATTTGTTTTTAGGGTAAAGGTCGAAACGTTGCCGGTCAACAGTCACCAGTCACCAGTCACCAATCGCCGGTCGCCGGTCTAAATTAACAAAAGGCCGCCAATTAAAGGCTAATCAGCCACTTGACCATTTGGTCTGACCGCACCGTTTGAGTTCCCACTGTGAGATTAGGGTTCTGGCAAATGAATTTATGATGTAATCACTAACAACATTCAGAATACTTGAAACTTCTCGCACGTTTCTGTCCACAATGCAATCTACAAACGTGGCCTCAACTGAAAATCAGGCAAATGCTACTTCAAGCCAAACACTGATTCAGTTTTTATGCACGACTCTGTTCGAGTTGTGGTGGGTATTATAACTATGTGGGAATGCTTGACAAGCGGATAATACGATGAAGGCAGTAAAGCCTAGATTATAGAGATTTTGTTTTTGAATATGAAAACAATTTCCGTTGCACATAAACACTTTAACAAAACATAATTTTCGCAAAGCCATCGCTTTAAAAGAAAACAAAATTAAAATTACTACAAAAAAAATGTATCAGATGATAATTAAAGGTTTATAAAAAAAAGACTAGAATTTATTTGGCTACCAATAAATAAAAATAATAAATAATATGAAAACAACAATTATTTGGCTTTCGATTAGATATTTCGTAACAGTTTTGGAATTTCTATGGCGCCCACCAACCAAATCCAGTTTTTGTGGAAAATCGGTTTTGTAGTCAACAACTTTTGTTGATTTTTCATGTTAATAAAATTTCAATAGCAACAATACGTGACTTTCCCCGCCTCCTCCAAAAAATACCGTACACAAAAAACTCGGGTTTGCACATATTTCAGCAATAGCATGCAGTCTATACTAATAAAATCAAACAGAATACTGTCTATAAAATCAAACAAAATAAATATGTAAAATTGTTATCCAAATAAAAATCTTTTTCAATTGTAGCAAGCCAAAAACATCGATAAACGACATCATAGTCACTAGTTTTGTTGTTCATTGTTTCTATAATACTAAAGATTTTTTTCTGAAATATTCACATAAATAAGTTTTGTGAATTGGTTTAAAAACAAACGCTATAAATTATTTTTCTTTTGAAAAATTGTCAGCAAGAAGTAGCTTGTACTTTTTATTTTATAAAAGCAAACGTTTTTTAACTACTTATAAACCTTGCTAGTTAAATTGTTTTGATTTTGGTCGCAAAGGATCTATCACAATAATGCTTCAAACTAGTTTCTTTTCTCTCTGACTTAAAACATATGATTCCAGACATCTGCAAAAGGGCTTACAAATTTCGATATGGTAAAAATGTGTTTGGCTGTAGCTTTGTCTTGCCGATGGGGGTGAAAAAATGTTGTGGTTGCATAAAGTTTTGCACAAGCGTTGCACAAATCGAGCGAGTGGAGCGCAAAAAGAAAAAGCGGGCAAAATGTTGGCAAAAGCGGGCAACTTTGCTTGCTTTTGTGTTGCATACTTTTGTGCGCAGCAACTGCAACTTCGTTTGCGCCCATTTGAAATTCATAAACGTGTGTGTGTGGCACATATATTAGCATGAGTTGTGCTGTATACATTTAGGCGCAGGCGGGCAAAAAGCAAATGCGCACAATTGCTTATGAAATTGAGCAAACGAAATGGAAATTCAAATGGCAGCTAATGAGCCGCCACTCCAAACGGAATGCCTTACCAGGCCAAAGTTATATGTGTTAATTACAAGTTGGCCAGAACTAAAATATCATGTTAGCCAACACAAGCTCATCAAGCGGACTACAGCCCCAGTCAATCAGTCAACAAGCCGAGCCGCAAAACAAGCCATTAAAATGCTGTTTAAAGTGGGTGGCAGCTTCACTGCTAAAAAATGGTGCGGCGGACCGAAACAGCAAAAAAAAAGCAAAAACAACAACTTTAACAGAACTGCCAAACAAGTTTGGATATAAGTGCTCAAGGGGGCGTGAAGGAGAAAGTATAAAAACTGACAGCAAAATTGAAGGCAAATGTTTAGTGCAAGTTAAACAGAGTTTAAAAAAAAGAGAAAAGTTGTCCCCGGGGCGCCTTTGACTGGATGAGGAGCAGCAGGCATGGCATGGCGCCCATCTTTAATGCGACCCTCGCACCTGTCAGGTACCACGTGTAAAATGCTGCCAGCGGCAGTTTGACCCTCTCTCATCATGTGTATGTGTGTGTGTGCTTATATATGTCAGGTGTGCTTTCTTTGTATCTGTTGCCGTATATCCTTTTGTGTTCGCATGTAAATTGAAATGGGGACAAAATGTCATTAAGAGTGCGGCGCAAAGCAAGTGAACGAGCTCCCAGTTTATGAGCATTAAATTAAAAATTAACTGTCACAGGGGACATATTGCAGAGCAACAGGCAATAATTGTGAGTTAAATTAAATTTTACCAAATGACGTAAAGCGCTTCCTTAAGTTCCATTCGTTTGAAAATAACATATACAGTTACACTAAACAAGATTTTCAATCAGAATCAATATAGTATTCGTAAACATCTCGTGGTTACAAATATTCGCTTAAATATGTTTAAATTTCTTGGAGTACACAATTTATTTTTTTCCAAAAAAGAGGAAGCACATGATTGCTCACAAAAAGTGTCGAACAAACGATTTGTCGAAGGTTTGCCTGATTTTAGACAGAAAAATAAACCATCATAAAATCACTTTTCTTATCGTTTTTTATACTGTTTGTGACTCTCACAGTTCATTTAAAATATAATTTCAAGAATGTTTTTTTTTAAAGTACTTTAACTTTAATTGATGGAATAAAGTTGTGGTTAAATAATAATTAAAATGGGTTTTAGATTGACAGTCGGTTCAGGTGTGGCAAAGTTATGGGAGTTTGAAGTCTTGGAAAGGTCATTTGTAAGGCACTTTACTATGTTTTGGGCACGTACAAGCCATTGACATTATAGCCACATTTTCTTATTAATAAGTCTTCTAATTTGATTCAATTTAAACAAAATTTTATGTAGCCGCCAAAGGATTGTAGTATAAATGCGTAAAAAATTAATTTTCACTCTACTAAGGTTAACGGTTTCTCATTTTTGTTAGCAAGTTTTGTTGCAAGTTTCACTTACACTTGATTTGTTGCTGATAGTTAAATGCCACATGGCTATATGCCAACACTTTTGCCCAGACAGCAGAGTAAATAAATTAAATTCTTATTTTGGGTTGAGGTCTAGAATTCCGGGGGTGCTCAGTGTAAAACGTACAACTTTCAGCATGTGCTTTCTGTTTAGGGAAGCCTTGAGCATGGTCGCTCTGCCCCATACCTGATTTGGACACTTAGCTATTGCCGTTGCCGTGTTGCAATAACAAACTCATGCTAATTGCTTTGCTAACAACTGGCAACGACAACTTGGGCTTGCACTAAGACCAATGCCAAAGCGCAGCAACAACTATAAATATTGCTTGACTGTGGCAACAACAAGCAGCTGCAGCAGGAGCACGCGCCCAAGTCCTGGTCTGGCCCCAGGCAACCTTTAATTACGACAGCAGGACACCGCAATACCCAACTAGTTGCACACACTCACACACACACACACACACATATGGTGAAGCTGACCAGTGGATACAGGACGATTGACCTTTGGAGCTTAGGATGTTGCTGCTGTTGCGGCTACTGCAGACTGCTGCGACAGGTGTAAGGATACCGTGCAAGGATACCAGCTGGAGCTTATAAATTTGCACACGAACCGGCGATAATTGCTAGGAAATTAAATAAAAATGCAATTAAAGTCGACAACGTCGCGACGATGGCAACTCTGGCAAAAGTTCCTTTGAAATGAGCATTCAATTAAGAAGCATCCAAGCAGCTGAGCAGCCGAGCTGCCGAGCTGTGTGTAAATCCTTGCCCAGGACTCGCCTGTCAGGGGCATACACTTGATGGCAACGTCGCCAATGCCATCGTCGGCATTTATAAAATGATTTTTATCTTTATCAAATTAGAAAACGACAACAGCAACAGCAATACCAGACTCAATTCAGCTCCCTCCGCAGCATCCCAAAATGATTCAGTCTGACCAATTTCCATCTCCAGTCAGCCGTATCTGCAGTGTCACAGCAATTAAAACTGTGCTGTAGCATTGTGCAGATTACATCGCAATGGAGCGATAAGGTGGAGTCGAACGAGGGTCCAGATGGGGCATGCTACGTGGGGCATTGCTGGTCAGTGAACAACTGTTAAATGCTTTGAAGTTTATTTTCAGATTCGCAAGACTGCTCAGTGAATATATGAATGAGAAATGGACGTTAGTTGTAAGTGCTGTCTAAAGCCTGAGGCGTATTCATGCAGCTCATCAATGTGCTTAGAGCAAAATGAAATTAGCTTTAAGTGCCAGTTAAAGCTAATTTCAATCTGTTAAGGATCAAGTGGCTTTTAATGCTAAATGTGCTGTAGACGATTGCTTAACATTTCTCAGAATTCTTTAGTTCTGTATATTATGAGTAAATATAGGACCTGTTGTAGTATACTTTAAAAATGTCGCCAACCTGCAATCAATGGTTATTCAAAATGCGTTCACTCACAGCTATCAATTGCCTTTAGAATAACCTTTAAAACCTTTTAAGCGGCTTTGCTTTCCCTTCATCTCAGACGGTCTCACCCTCTCCTCTTGTCTTTTGAATAGCTCACCTATTGCATTTGATTCACTCAACGGGGGGTTTAATCTGACTTTTTTTTTGATGGGGGGTTTGTACGAAACGGTGTTTTCTTGTCTGCATTTGGCTAGTGTCTACAGCCGTGGCATTGGTTGGCTTTTCTGGTTTTTGGTGACTTTGGTTTTGCCTTCACGAACGCCACACTAAGCCTCAAGCATCCCCCGCTCCCATCGTCAGCGACATGGATTATGCAAAAACTTTTTCATTAATGTTGGATTTAGATATTTTTTCACGCTTTGCAACGTTCGTCCTTGTTCCCACTGGTGCCCGTTTTTTCGCCCGGTTGCCTTCACTTTTCGCATTCGCTTGTTGACAACGCAACTTCGGGTCCCAGGATACGTTAACTTTTGTTCAGTGCTGCTCAGCGCAGTGCAATGAAAGCTGCCGCAAACAACAAACAGCACCGACAAACAGCGATATCCAGACAAACATTCAACAACAACAACAACAACAATACAGAGCTGCCACATGAAGCGAGTTGCAACAAATTCGGCAACAAAAAGTTTTTTAGTTGCAATTTTCAGAGCAATAGAAATGAGTTTTATATGCATTAAAATGATTTTGGATTGAGTTAGATTATATCCAGATTTCTAGTAATACCCAAACATATAACTGAATGTGTTTTTCTGAATTGTTGTGATGAATACAATATATAAATATGAATATGCAAAAAATATATTTAAAAATTAGAAAACAGTTTGTAATCCCTCAATTTAGCCTATAAATACAATGTTGGATCGGGAAGGGACAATGACGATCGTCAAAGTTGTTTATTTTATATCTTTTGTTATATAATATCATTGTGTAACTTTTAACAGATAAGTATATTCCAGTCTATTCCAAAAATATATGAATACCAAATCTTTCAGTGTATTTACACATAAGTACTCGACACCCTCATTTTACTAAAACTTTTTTGGTCTATCCTCTTATATATATAGATATAAATGCTCTCTTTTTTTCCATGGTAGCTTGGTTAGTTTTGGTGGTTGATTCTTTTGAGACACTTTTGCAGTGCAAATTGTTTGGCTTTGCCCCCTTTTTCGCTGGATTTTTCTTTTTTCTTTTTTATTTGGGTTTTGTTTTCTTTTGTGGCGTTTTCGATTTGTCTTGCCACATCCGCTAGCCCAGCAATCTCCCCCTCTTCATTTCCGGTTCCCTTTTGCACACGCTTCACGCTTGCATTTATTTGAGTGTGTAAAGTTTTCTTACTTGAATTCTTTTTTTTTTTTGTCAGCTATGGTGGAGATTTGGCTGTGGCAATTTCACAGTCTCCACTCTTCCTGTTCCCGTTTTATGCCAACTTTGATAGTTTTGTCAAAAGTTTTTATTGCGATTTGTTGCAGTCGTGTAAAAGTAATGCTTCCAAAAAAGAAGTGGAATCCCCCAATTGATATTTTGGAATGTAATGAAAAAATGCTGGAGCAAACTATAAAGACGTTGGCCTTAAATCGTTCTTAAAGATTTATTGGCTACTGCCTATGTCGGGTATCTTAGGGAGCACAGTAAGGCTCAGTTTCTATTTGTTATCACAATGATCGATGACCACCACATCGCCGTAATTGGGCGGAGGCGTCTCCGGGCGAGCTGCTTCTGCCTCCACAACGTCCGTGTAGAATCTAGCAGTGGCAGCGGGCGGAGTCTCTGGACTACTTGGCTCCCGATCGCGACTACTAAATAGATTACTGCGACTCAGCCGTCTGATAAGCGTCGCGGTGTTCTGGTTGATGGTGCGATAGTACTGATGCCTGGCCGGACGCCCAAACAGACGCGAGACAAAGTTATCTTCGGGTCCATAAGGCTGGCGCACCAGGGCACGTGAGGGAGCATTCCTGGAACGGTGTGGATTAGAGCGACGCGGATTACGAGTGCGCGGAGGCGACCAGGTGTGAATCGTGGGTAGTTGCTGTTGAGAGGAGTCCAACATGGCTAAGAAAAAAAGAAACAAGTTAGGCGTTAATGTTTTCAGCTTAATAGTTATAATACAAAATATATTAAGAGACAAACAAAAAATTAATGATCATGTATTCCTTTTTTGTTAACTGTTTCAATCAGTTAAATTTACTATAGAAATTGCAACTCTCACGTTGTTAATTCAACATGTATTTAATTTCAAATAGACACTTACGTAAATCTCAACAATTATTCAACAATTCAAAAGTAATATCTCGCTTAAACTTGAATTTCAATTGCTATCTTTCAGTGAATAATTTGTGAACTTTTGCTACTCACCTGTCTCGCCATCAGCGGTTTGACGTCGTTTCTTTCTCAGCTCACAGCCGCTCTTTACACAGAGGGCAAAGCTGATTATGAATATGACCATGCAGATGCCAGTGGCGCCGCCCACTGCAAAGGCCAGCTTGACATCGTCCTCGTCAAAGGTGTGCGTGCTTTGCACCTGGTCTGGTGGCTGAGCGGCGCCGCCGGCGAGTAGCTCGTGACTGACTCGCTCCAGGCAGTTGCGATAGCGCAGGCAAAGCTGTTCGCGGTTTCCTTCGCAAACATCGATAAGCGTTGACAGCTCCTCCTTCTCCTGCTCGGCCTGGTTCTGCTGCTCCTCCAGCTGCTGCTGCTGCTGCTCCTCTGAGTCGTCGGGTAGTTCACGCCACACAGCCGCGACAGACTTGGGGCCATCAGTGCTGCCACTTCCATCCAAGTGCTCCATGCGCTCAAGTTTGAGTGGCTCAACAAGTGTGTCGTCCACCTCCACGTCTAGTGGATGCGATGGCAGCCTCTCCTCCAGGCAATCGCTCATGCTGACGGCAACACCGCGCAAACTCAGCCAGGTGGCGACCTTAATCAAGGCGCGATCGCAGTTCAGCGGATTCTCCTCCAGGTTGAGCGATGCCAAGTAGCGCGGTGCATGGAATACATTGATGCTGAATGTGAGCAGCATATTCTGTGCCAGATCCAGCTGCCGCAACTGTGGCAGAGCGCTGAGCAGCGCCCCGCCCAGCTGATTGATCTGTGCATTGCGCAGATTTAGTGAACGCAGCGAAGTGCTTCTCAACAGCGGAGAATCGTCCAGAGTGGCCAGCTTATTGCCCTCCAGACTAAGGTGCATTAGCTGTGAGTTTGTCTCCAGCAAATGCTCATCCACCTGCTCCAGCCGATTGTAGGATAGATCCAGTGAGCGCAGACGACGCAGTTCACCAAAAGCATTGCCATGCAGCGTCTGGATTGCATTGTGGGCCAGCGTGAGATTTATAAGATGCACGGTGCTCTATGGGGTAGTTACACTTTGTTAAATATTAAAGTAATTAGTCACAATTGCAATTGAGGAACGCACCTCAAAAGTATCGGCGTCAATGCTGGTGATATCATTATAGCTCAAGTCCAACAGCTCCACAGTTTTGGGCATTTCAATGCTGGCGCTTATCAAACGTTTGGCGCTGTGCAAATTAATATTACAAGTAACAGTAAAAGTAAAAGTAAAAGTACAAGTAAAAGTACAAGTAAAAGTACAAGTAAAAGTACAAGTAAAGGTAAATGCGGAAGCCGGAAGCGGGAAGCTAACTCACCTGCAGATGGCACGATTACGCTGCGCATGGAGATCACAATGACAAACGCTGGGACAGTTGAGCTGCAGTTGGGTCTTGCTGCGACAGACCTGGAGCACAACACAGAGCAGCAGACCCACATAGAGTAATATCTGCTTAAGGCCCAGCCACATTTTTGGCTGAATCACGCATTGTAGTGCCATTGATTTTATTTAATTCAGTTGATGGGCATTTTGTAATGGCCTCGTTGTTCTTTTTCTTATTTTCTTTCTTATTTTCTATATTTCAAGGGGGTCTATGCTGGAAACGCCTTTCGACTGTCGACTTACAACTGAATGGAGAACTTGCTACGTACTCCCGTAAATGACTAAGTGCGGCGCTATTTCCAGTTGGTCAGCCCTCTGAGTTGCCGACGATAAGTTTCAGTTTCACCTGTTAATTACAGCAGGTGACAAATATGACCGACGGCTCAACTGTAGCGCTGCCTTTCCAGCGCGATAAGATAAGCGAATTGGGGCTTATCGATATAGTTGTTGGAAGAAATGCAAGCAAGTGTTTGAGAGCAGCTGGCGTGGCTGTGATGGGGGCTTCTTTGTTTGTTTGCCCCTTTAAATGAGTGAATGGAATATCTCATTGTTGAAACTAGGTTGGCTTTAACGAAAGGCGAGTGTTTCTCGAGCTATTCACAGTCTAAGCGCCAAGGGTGTTCCTAAAATAACAGTATGTTTTTATACCCTGATCCCATTAAAAATGGGGAAAAAGGGTATAATGGTATAAGGAAGCATCTCCGACCCCATAAAGTATATATATTCTTGATCACTATCCATAGCCGAGTCGATATAGCCATGTCTGTCTGTCCGTCTGTATGAACGCACGTTTCTCAGAGACTACAAAAGCTATAGACTTCATATTTGAAATATAAGTTCTCGTAGTGGCGGGACAATACAAGTTTATCGTTTTTATCCGATTCAAGTTGTTTACGATTCAATGTAACATAGTTTGGGGTCAATGGAAGAAGAAGAAACAAAGCAATTGCATGACGTGCGCAGTTAGCAGCTTGTGTTTGTATGTGTGTGTGTATTTCTATGTATGAATGCAGATAAAGAATTATGAATGTAAGAACTGGGTTCAGGGTATCTCCTAGTCGGGCACTCTCAACTAGAGCACTCTCACTTGTTTTTTTTTTTTTAAATTCGACGAAACACAGTGAGAAAGTAGTTAGGGGGAGGATTGGGTAAGAACGCTATGCGCATCGAATTCGGCTGACCTTACTTTTGTTTTTGAGAATCACGCGTTGGGGCGACATTTAATATGCGTTATTGATGGACTGAAATGGCAATATTAATTTAGCTGAAACATGTAAATTTTTCCAGAAAATGAAAAGAGTTCCTCCGAACTATACAACTGCAGCTGATGCTCTGATTTTGTTGTGCTGTTGGAAATGGGTTTGCAATTGTCTTTCGGTATACTTAGACCATTAAAAACTATGCCAATTAAAAAAACGAATTTTCGCGTAACTTTTTATTTACAGTACATCTCATTGATACGAGAAATATCTGCAGCGCTCAGACCAGTCCTTTGTCCCAGTTGTGACTCTCCAATTGAAAACAATGGGATAATCGTATCTTTTTTATTTTTTGAGAAGGCTTTCTTGGGATAGTGCATAAGGCTGGTATAGTCATAGGCCACACCAAAGAGTCCCACCTCATCCTTGTTATATTTATGGAAATTATGTTCGGAACCCGGCCTTATGTTTTCTTCGGCAATTCTAACATATGTATCGCGATTCGGCGAGCTTTGTTGATGGTGGAATCCCAGAGTGTGGAGCAGCTCGTGTTGTATTCTGCCCTTCGCGAAGCATCTTAGTTTTTCACCGTTGGGTTGCAAATTAATTCCCTGTACCCCGCCACGGTAACCAACTCGAGAAGAGCAGCCGGGTTTCTTATGATCGATATACACAAAGTCAAAACGATCTCCATTGTTCGGTGCAAAACGAACGCAGGAAACTCTTTCAATACCGAACATAGCCAATTTAATATGGTCAACTTCAGCTTTGTCTATAGGAACGTTTGTGTGGTAGAAATGACGATTGTATTGTTTCATGAACTTACTGAATTTGAGCGCGATCTTGTAGTAGACAGTGGCATTGGGCCAACGAAAAGTCGGGGATAGTTTACCATTCCGTTGAAAGGTTACAGCCATGTCACCTTGGAAGTAATTACTAGCGAACTCCGGATCTGTTTCCCCTCCGTTCATGATGTTGCGTTTGGTTTCCCTATATATGTCACCTTGCAAGTAACCAGCAGTGAGCTCCGGATTAGCTTGCACTCTATGATGCCTCTTGCGGGGTCTTGCAAAAGCGCCCAAGCACAGGCAACTCAGCAACAGAAAGTTAAAACAAGTCCACGATGGAAACATTGTTAACAAATCCTTCTCAAGTTCTTGTTTATCTAAAAAATGCTACGTCTGCTGAGTTGATGTAAGCAAGTGGTAGTTGTAACTTGTTTTCGGGTGCTAGTCGCTTTGAGTAAGATATAACAATAAAAGCGTTAAGCTAATTTTAACAGTGAAGAAGTTCGTATTTGCATAAAACAATGAACTGGCTTATTGAATTTGTTACGGAATTTGTTACGCATTGAAGTTTAATCTATTTGTTTGCATATATATGTATATTACAGTGTACAAATATATTTCTTCACATCTGTTTGTTTGTTTCTAGGCAACTATTTGATCGCGGTTATATATTGGTGGCTGGGCGAAAATGCAGTTTTTAATGAACAATATCTTTTCAAGCATATCTTTACATAAAGCACAGTTTAAAGTGTTGAACTGTCGCATCATATATGTAGTTTTCATATAAGCAATTGTACAAGTTTAAGTATCTTTTTTATAAACAGTGAAAACGGTTTTAAAAACTTCAGTTGGTTTTTATCATTTTGATAACGTTCCCCTTTTTATATGTACTTTATGAACATACGTACTCAAGTACAAATTGTACATAGGGTATTCCCTATTCAAGCTCTCTGAACTAGATCAGTGCTGCTGTTTTAAGATGAATATTCAAGCCACATGCTATTCTGACATGCTTTTGGATTGCCATAGCTAACCATTCCATTTCACGCACATATACACACAAGGAAAGAGACAGAGAGAGAGAGAGAGAGAAACAGAGGCAGATACAGAGATATAGAAAGAGAGGGAGATACTTTGAATCGCTGGTTGAATGAAACACTTCCATCCGCTGCATCTGCATCCAGCATCAGCGACTAGCGACTCTTTGAATGTTGGCCAAAATAAAAGAGAGAAAAAAAAAACAAATGTATGAAGGAAAATTTCAAGTCCGGCCTGGAGCCAGTTGCTATGAGTTGATCGTTAGCCAGGACGGCGACGTTGACTGGAGGCTACTTAACAGCACAGCTTGCGCTTCCGCACTGCTTTCGTCCCCGTCCGAGTACAAGGCTCTGTGGCCGTCCCCAACTGATGTGGACCAAGAAGATGTAATGGCCGCAAATCCACTTGTCTGCGCTGCACCACCCCGCACCACCCCGCATCTCATCGCATCGCATCACTCCCTTTGCACTGTTCGTCCGTTTGCGACTTGCTTCCGCACTCGGTTTGTTGCCTTTAATTTATGACCATGGCCTGGCGCGTCTCAGTGGCAGAGACGCTGCTGCAGGCAGTCGGCGGCGCCTCTCGTCATTCGTGTGGCGCGACCAGTGGTTGCCACTTCCGCTGTTTGTTTAAGCTATGTTACTTCCCACCCCCACATAAGAGTATCAGCAGCAGCAGCAGCAGCAGTGATCGGCACAATGAATGCAACAAGAAGAAAAAAGGAGAACAAACTTTTCGCACACATTCAGTTTTCGCAGTTTTCGTTGCTGCAACGTCGGAAATAGTTAACTTTTATATGCATTTCAAATCAGAAACTTTTGCATTCAAACTTTATTAAAATTACGTTTGATGCTCGTCCAATTGCGTACCCCACACACCGAAGCACCCCTTGCACCCACCACTTTTCGGGTTGATTTTTAGCAATTTCTATTTTGAGTATTGTTGGTCAACATGTTGGTGGCCATCGCCCTAGTTCGTTTAGTAGTTCTTTGTTTGCTTGTATTTGTTAAGAGTCTTCTATTGGGCATACTTACTTGGCCATCACTAGACTTTTTCAATGAGCTTTTAAGTCAGCTTTAAGTAGCAATTGAATTATTCCTAACTGTTTTTCATTGCGCCATATACTCAAGAGCATATTATTAGTTACACCGTTGATTTATGTGCAAATTTTAAATTATGATAACTCAAAATTACACAGAGATGCATACATTAATTATTTGTATCTATCTAATCTACCATGATATTAAAGTAAAAAGTTCCACGCAACATTATAAAATATGATGAATATGATCTTTTTACGCTGCTGTCAAGTATTTAGATGGACTTAATGCATAAAGTGTATTTCAAGTGCGTGGCATGCTAAATAGTTTTTCTTTTGGATTGTTTGAACTGCACATTTGCATTATTGTTTTGACTGCTGGCGCTTTTTTGTGGCATCTTCTCTGACTGGCACCCGCAGCAGTTGCAGCCTCCTGCGACGGCCCCTCTCTACAGCCTCCAACTCCCGCCCCCACTAATGACCGACATTGCTTCCTAATTACAAAAGTTTTGCATGCACTCGCTGCACACATCGGGGGGTCGGGGCATTCAACTGGACAGGCCAAGGGCAGCGGCAGCGGCAGGGGCAGGGACAGGGGCATGGGCATGGTCTGTTAGCCGAAAAACTTTGCAGTTTATTTGATTTCCTTTATTTAATGTTCGAGTGCTTAAAGTTGAGGCATTTCATTTAGTTTTTAAGAGGACACCAACTACAATTAACTAACGGCTCCATTAACTGGAAGCTGCTGCTGCAGCTGCATGCATGAAGACTGAACCGCGCTACACATGTTTGGCTAGTTGGAAAAAAGAGGCACCACCACGCACAGTGTCGCATATGTCATGTGACACATGTGGCACCGAGTAGGGGGACAGGCTCGAGGCCATACCAGAGAGAAGAGACACTCACACTGTCAGACAGTCCGACGTACGGACGGACGGGCACACTTAATGATAAACAATGCTTGCGGTCAGTTTAACATGCCGCGCTATTACCCCAAACACTAACATCCCCTATACCCCTATCCGCCAATCCCCAGCAGCAGCCTCGCACACCCACATAACGAGTGGACAATTTACACACATGCTGAAACTGGCCAACAGAGGGCGCTGCTGCTTCTTCATGCACGTCTAGTGAAAAAATGACAACAAGAAATCATAGCCAAGTTCGGCGCACCGAAATTTCAATACGCTGCCAGACTTGAATTTTACCGTAATTTGGAATATTAAGGAAAATAAAAATATGTACCCGTAGAACAACAAAACAGATAAACAAACTATTCATGGTTATCAAGTATATAGCTATTCATATTTGGGGATAGTTCGCATTAAGTGTTGCATAGCTTATGACAAAATATGAATGCCCGAGCATCCGTAAGGACATAACAAGCGGACAAGCAAAGCAAGGAGAGAGCGACAAAAACAACATGCTTAAAGGAGCAGTAAATGAGAATTTATCCACTTGCTGACCAACACAACTACTCACACACTTACTCACACACACACACACACACACACATGCACGCACGGACGGCTGGGATACACACGCACATCGTAAAGTTTTAATCGGATGTTGTCCAGCTTTACATGACGCCATCTACTGGCTTAGAGTGCAATATCCTGTGGCACGCGATAACATCGCATACAATGAGAAGAGGAGCTGTGTGTATGTGTGTGTGTGTGTGTTGTTTATGCCGCCGTTTTGGATGCCTCGACAAACGCTTTTGGCCCTTTGCCGTTTGATGGCATTCGGCAACGCTACACGGGCTCGAACCACGCACTGCCACAATGCCACAATGCCACGCTGCCACATGGCAAAACAAAGCGCACAAGCAGACAGACAGACAGACAGTTAGACAGACAGATAGACAGACAGACAGACAGACAGACTAGACACAGTTACAGCCTCCTGCCCCCGTAGCTGCCCCAGCAAAACGCAAAGGCTGTGAAAGAGCCGCCACAAAGGCTTAAAAAGTACTCACAAAAAATTAAGAGCAGGGAGCGTAGAGCGGGGGAGGTGTGGGTATCAATGTTGCTACACGCACACTTGTCCTGACCAGTGTCCAGAGTGGAGCATTCAATGTGCCGAGACTGGGAGCAGCGCCAGCGTCGTTGTCATTGTCGTGACAGGAAATTAAGATGAATGTGGCGAGCAAACTGCAGCTCCAAACCTGACTCTGGCACTGGACACCAGACACCGAACACTGGACACTGGACACAACGCGGAGAGGAGAGTAGTAGTTGTGGTAGAGCGGGGAGCGGGGATCGGGAAACTTCGACTTGGTTTTTGCCAGTTGTTTGCGCTGTTTGTTTCTGTTGCTTGACAGTCTCTTAAAATATTCATAACACAAACTGTTGCCACTATCTGCTGCTGCCAAGCTGCAAATGCGGCAAAGTGTTACCTTCTGACGAGTGGCAACATTGGTGCGAAAGGAAGGGGTAACAAGTGGCATGCGGGTTGGGTGGAAAAGTTGCGCTTTCAAATTAATTGATTA
The DNA here is from genome assembly GCA_035045305.1 of Drosophila maculinotata. NCBI lineage: Eukaryota > Metazoa > Arthropoda > Insecta > Diptera > Drosophilidae > Drosophila > Drosophila maculinotata. The sequence continues at coordinate 6,179,930 of JAWNPD010000038.1, read as the reverse complement.
TTATAAATTAGTTAAGTGACTTTTTTATGCAACAGCAACTAATGCGGATTAGAATGGATAGTTAACTAAATTTAAATTGTAAGGGACATAATAAATGAGATAAAGAGATCATTTCCAATCCACTATAGACAACTTAATACCATGTTAAATGGATCAAGAACATACAAAAAGTGAAAGAAAAATAATACAATAACAAATAAAAAAGTTGTGAGTTTTTGATGTACAATTTGTAATTGAAATGAAATTTTCTTGACTTTTGTTTACAACTTCTATTGTCAAGTTGAAAATCGACTTAAATATTTGAGCACAAAGCGATTACATAGTAAATGAGGCAACATTGCTGTTAAAACTTTGAACTGTTTCCGTTGCTCTGTTTTGGGCTAATAACTTAATTGAGCCATTACACGCAAGGGAGAGCTCATTAAAAAGTTGGCAACTGTCTCCTGCAAAGTACTTCGAGTGGATGGCTATTGTTGCTGCTATGTATGTACTGTATGTACATAAAAGTATATACAGTTAAATGATTTGCTTATACAAGTATAAAAGACAAAGTCCACTTAGAAGTCACTTATAGTCTTGATTATGGTTCGTTACGTGCCTCGACTGGCTGATGGCCAACGAGTAAATCTCTCCTGGCCACTGGCGCTCTTTCGCCAGAATAACATCTTCTGGCCACTGGATCCGACTACCTCGCCCAACTGGCGTCGCCTTGATTATGCGCTTGCTCTGATCGGCTGCTTGGTCTTCATGCTGCACAATGATGCGGAGTTGCGCTATTTGCGCTTTCAGAGCAACCTGGACGCCCTGCTCACTGGCGTGCCCACCTATGTGATCCTAGTGGAGGCCCAGCTTCGCGCCATCCATGTCCTGCAGCATAGAGAGCAAATGCATCAGCTGCTGCACACATATTTCAGCTCCATCTACGTGGATCGTCATACGGAACCCAAACTCTTTCGACAAATCGAGCTAAAGCTATTGCCAAATCGATTGGTTGCCTTCCTGTACTTATTTGCCGTCTCTGGCTATGTGATAGCGCCCATTGCAATGCTGATCAGTAGACGCAAGGACTTTGTTTTCCCCATGATCCCACCCTTCGATGCCCAGCCGCTGTACCTATTTGTGCCACTGGTGCTGAGCAGCGTCTGGGTGGCGGTCTCTATTGATACCATGGCCTTTGGTGAGACGGCACTGCTCTGCGAACTAGCCGCCCATCTGAAGGGTCGCTATGTGCTGCTACAGCGCGATATGGAGTCCTCAATAGAGCAGATAATGGCAGCCCGAGAGCAACCCCAGATTGCGCGACAATTGCGCGAGCTGCTTGTCCGAACGCTCCACCGGAACGTGGCCCTCAATCGGTTCGGGGAGCAAATGGAGCAACATTTCACTGTTCGCATATTCATTATGTTCGCCTGCAGCGCCATTTTGTTGTGCGCCTTGGGCTTTAAGACCTATGCGGTGTGTTTGTATTTGTGTTTGTGTGTGTGTGATTGCTGTGGTACGCGAGAACTAATCAATTCGAATTTTATGCAGAGTCCAACGGGTACTTATATTTATCCCATGTGGTTCGGCGCCAAAACTGTGGAGCTGCTCTCACTGGGTCAGCTAGGCTCCGATCTGGCACATATGGTAATTAACAGGCACTTCCATATTCATTGTAGATTTTTTAGTCTTTTTTTCGCTTTATAGACAGACTCTCTGAGTACGATGTACTATCAAACAAATTGGGAGCAGGCGATTTATTACTCAACCAATACCCGTGAGAATCTGCGACTGATGAAGGTCGTCGCGCTGGCCATTGAGGTTAACTGTAAGCCTTACTATATGACGGGATTGAAGTACTTTCGAGTCAGTTTGCAGGCAGTTCTAAAGGTGTTATATCATGATGCAATACATACTTTTCTTTCACGTATTAACTCGTAACTAATTCTGTTCTCTAGATACTACAGGGTGCCTTTTCCTACTTTACATTCCTCACTTCGATACGCTGAGGAAGTGGTTTCAGTTGCAGCTCTTTCCGTTTGCACAATTTATTAAATCATAATTTTTTAATGACGCATAATTCAGTATTTCAGCGTTGAGGATTCCGTTGCTGAACTGATGCAGCGAGCTCTCATACAAATGATTGCATATTAAAAGTCAATTATTGGTGAATTAATTTTAATTAAATTAAATTGATAAAAGGCGGCGTTCACACATCGATGCCTGCTGTCGACGCCAGTCGATATTAATGTATGTGTATATGGATTTGTATTTGTATTTGTGTATGTGGGTGTCTCTGTTCTGCGTTCTGTGTTTATGTGCGTCATCCCAAAAGTAGGCAATAAAATATTCATGATTCCTGCAATGGGCAACGAGTGCAAAAACTTGCCAAAAAGTTAATAAAACTTTCGCCTTTGGCATTTTCAACTGAAATTAGAAGCGCTCAAAAACAGCTGATCAGCAGCATCGCCATAAATCTTCAGTTTTTGTCTCAAGCCCTCCTACTCCCTTCTTTTATCACTTTTGCTCTGTTTCCATTTCAATTTCCTGCAGAACGAACGTTTTGGTAAATTAATCCATTAAAGTTTTCCCCATGAAGTGAACAAAAGTTTTCGCATAAAAATCTGCGTATCCATCTCACTCCCTCTCTTAGTTATTTCTCTCTCCCTCTCTCTCTCGGTTGGCTTAGCAATCTCGCTCTCGCACATAATTTCTTGGTACCGTGGTTCGAACTACGACATGCGTCACCCTCATTGATAATTAGACGCAGTGCCACATCGTCCCGCCCCATTAGCCAATTTGCACTTCATTAGTGCCGCGTTGTTCAGTTGGAGCTGAACATAGTTGAATGTAGAGCAAGGGCAGCAGCACCAAGGAAATCAACGGCAGAAACTGAGTTATTCTGCTGACATTGGCGGTGAAGTTAGCGTCAACTGCAGTGGCTCTCAGGTTGCATAATCAGTTTTTATTTGCTATGATGCGTCGAGCAGCGGTGGGGCAGGTGACTTGTGGTTATATATACATAATATGTATCTGTGATGATATGAAACACACACATTTTTAATTGACAGCCCAATGCCTTTATGGCCCCATATAAAAAAGCAGCTTTAACAATAATATTTATAATAATTTGGATCTGGATCTCCTCATGTTAAAAATGTGCAGTATAACTTAAAATTAGTGGCTTTAAGTATAAAGATACAAGTACCTTTCTGCTTATTGCTTGACAAAATAAATTCAATTTTCAAAGCAGCTGAAGCCAGAAGTTATTAGACTCGTATGTAATGTGACATACATATATTATATATACATACATATGTATCTATAATATACAAATGTATATGAGTACTTTTTGAAAATTCTGTTGCAATGCCCACAACTTTTGCACAAACCACTGAAAAATTTCATATTTATGCTTTGGTGTTGCCAACTGAAGTTGAAAAACAAACAAACACCAACACAGAAACACACATAAAAAGTGTTTGTGTATGTGAATGCTGTGTGGTGTTGGAGGGGAGAAGTATGTTCAAGCAAATGTTCCAAAAGTTTTAGCTTGTAATTATCATTAGCGATATTGTGTCTAAAGTTTTTGAAGCCGCGTATTAAGCGGCCTGCGAGCCACAGAATGCCAAATGGATGCCAGATAGTGTGTGCTGGTGTATAAGTGCTTATGTGTGTGTTTGAGTGTGTGTGCGGGGTGTGAGTGTCGGTGTGGGTGAAGCATATAGTTATGCTTCACAACGCGCTCACACATTGAAACTTTTGGCTTCATTTAACTTGGCATTTTGATTTGATTGCAGAGCCATCAAGGGAAAGAGGGAGAGAGACAGATAAAGAGAGAGAAAGAAAGAGACAGGGAAAGGCGTTAAATCAAATAAAGCGCGCCACATTAACGTCGAGTCGGGCAGACCAAACTTTTAATTGCAAGCGCAATTTCTTCTATATTTTTGCAATTTTATTATTATTAATTTCATTAAATATTTTTCTGTTTCAAACTTGGCAACGAGGCTGGTCCTTGCATTAAATTACGTGTCATGCAATATATTTGTATGCTCTTGCTGTGAGTATTATCATTTGTTATGATGATGAAGTGAGTTGGCATAAATCTCTCATTTTGGTAAAAGTATATGTACAAATATGTACATATGTCCTTAATTTCATAACTCAAAAGCCAGGTTTCGACATATTATTATATTATGCGCAAGTGTATTTAGTATTCGGAACTGCTTCATCGCAAGTTCTTTCATATTTTGTCTAGTCGCGACTCTGGTGAGTGGCAACACGTCGTATGCTTAATTAATTTTAAATTCACTTTTAATAGTTGCGTGGCGCAAAGTTGCCAAACGAATTTCATTAAATGACTAACTCCGAAAGTCTGGCAACGCTTGCGACTGAGTTCACTCGGTGACACCTTTAAGGCCGTCGTCGGTAATTTAACTTTCGCTTGAACTGAGAGCCAGCAAAAACAAATAATCGCAAAAAGGTGGAAAGCAAAAATATAACCAGCCACAAGGCAGCCCCATTCATGTGTGAATGCATTTGTCAGGCTCTGTCTGTTTCTGTCTGTCGGTGGTTGTGTGTCTGTTTGTGTGTGTGTGTGTGTGTGTGTGTTTGTATGTATCTGAGTTGTGTGTAATTATGTCTGAGATTATGCCCACAGTCATGGATGTACCGTCTGTGTGCCTTTAATGCGCACAACCCTGCCTCACCCCGCTTCTTGTCCTTGTGGTCGTCCTCAACGTCAAAAGTTTCTGCGGTTTGCTCGGGTGCGAATCTATGAGAGTATCTCGCTCTCACTGTGGTAATGTGTTGATGTCTTGGCGTTTGCTTTGGCCTCTGAGCCAATGACATTAGCTGAAAACCTTTTAAACTTGTATTTATATGGTCGCCAGTTGGTCAAGCTTAAAGGTTTCAGTCTTGAGCATTGAGCATTGAGTAATTATTGAAGTCGCAAAAGTTTTTAAAATTAATTATTTGAAATGATTTTTAGTTTTTTGTATTTTTAAAACAGTAAAGCTTTAAGTTAAATGTGCAATTAAACTAAATGAATACGTTCGAGTATTTTTCAGGATTAATCAAATACAGTTCTTGTAAAATTGTTGGGTTCCGATTTAAGCGATGAAGTTCATAGAGAGTGCCTTAAAGGCAATGCATATTGCAAGTTTAAGCTTATTTCAATACTAAGCTTTAGCAAAGATTCTCAGCCTATGTCATTGAAACATTTGTTCGCTGAGTGCTTTAAGTGTGGTCTTAAGATATTTTGTTCATATGCGCTGCTCTCCGACTTAAGTATTCGCATTTCCCTTTAGCTGCTGCCGTTGTGATTGTTGTTGCTGCTGTTTGTGCTACCAGTGCTGCCAGTGCTGCTGGGTTTTGGCTTTTGCTTGGCTCGTAAAGTCGCAGGAAGTTATTATCCTAAAAACTTTACCCCTGAGGGCAATACAAACAAAGGCGTAGCACAGCAACAAAGCGCAGCATTCATGTCTGACTATGAAATGGCAGTGCCTGCACTCTCCTACAAACACACACACACACACACAGCACGTATATATATTATGTGTTTGGCTGTGTGTGTGTGCTTTGCCTATGCATGAAAATAGAATGTCATAAAATTAGAACGATCATAAGCAGCGCAGCAGCCAACGCATCGTCTCAAGGAAAAGCCAACACACAAAAACTTGGCCAACGCGCTGACTTTTTTACTGCTCTTGGCGAATAGTTGATGGCCAGGCGTTCTACTAGCCGCCTTAGCCCATTAAATGCCTTCTATAGTATATATTTTAGCAATATATTTCAACAGCGCAAAATTTCCAAGACCCTGGCCCTTCCTTGACTTTGCGTCAAGCGCTGCACAGCGCAATTTTCAATTTAAATGTGCTTCAAGTTTTCGACTACTGGAAGCTGCAAACCCATCTCGCTGTTCTGTCTGATTTTCTAAAAAACATATTCTGATGGCCAGTTGTCCTAATTTATCGCAAAAATAGTTCAAAATTTCAGTTAAAAACATTCCAACGTTCTCAATGACTTTAATCACCTCCCAAACACCCTCTGCAAAGGCGGTTGCGTTCAGCAGGGCAAAGGATCAGTCAAATTTGAACGTTATGCAGTAAGAATGTTTAAGAGGATCTAGAACAAAGCACTTTAAAAGCCTTGGAGCTTATCTCGTTGCCCAGTTCACACTGTGACTTTACAGTTATCCTGTTAGCCATCCTCTTGGCCATCTTTAGCTGTAACTAAAAACGCAAATGCATTTCCTGCATAAATTAAATGTTTACGACTTCCGTTCTGTTACTGTGTGTGTGTGTGTGTGCTGTTGGTGGGTTGCAGGTAGCTCAGACAGTTGGAGGTTGGCATTAAAAAGTTAAATGTACTCGTACTACAATATATACAAGTCAGGTGCATACAACACCCTGCAGGACACACGCACACTCAAACAACACACAAACATACACACACACTTGCAGATAACGAGCTGGGTCTGGGATTATGGCCATAGCCATGGCTCCTGGCTGAGCAGCGACTTTGTTGCTGGTGCGCTAATTTTTAATTACGACCACTAAATATTCAATTTTTAGTGCCAGCCAAAGGCAAATGCAAACACTTCCTCTACCGGCTCGGTCGGAGCTTTTGTTTTGTAGATTAACAGCCAGCAAGTTGGATTTACTAAAATAAAGAGAGGGAGAGGTATAGCTAGAGAAACAACGGCAGAAAGAGATGGAGAGATGGCGAAACGTAGTGCAAAAAAGACACTTGATTCCTGTTGCTTGGAATTGCAAATTTTGTGTTTATTCTAGGACCACAATATTAGAGAGATACTCATTAAATCCAGTTTAATCTGGTTCTTTTATTCTACTGTTATTCGCTGTTCCTTTCGAAAGAGTTTCTATGCATTATCAATAATATTATTGTCATTTACGTATCACGATGTTCTATAAATCACGTTGTTTCTATTAAGATGATAAGTAGGTGAGATTAATACTACAATTGATTAATTTTCTATAATAATATTAACTTCTGCCTAACTTATAGTTTGCTGAGATGTTTCATTGAAACCAAGCCCACTCGTTAGATTACAGAACTGACCTTTCGCAACCATAGCTAAAAAAGTAAACTTGTAGATACTTACCATAAAATGTAATGTGTGCATACCAGTAAATACTCTGCATTCAATTTAATGCATATCAATATAATTTAATGTTAATTATAAACGTTAACATAAATACCGATGATTATATTTGTAGCTATTAGTTTCGTATGTTGTTGGGCTTTTAGATATTCAGCATATATTGATGGTGATCAAGAGTGTATACATAAACATGCCTTTCTTTATGGGTGTAGGGTAGAGAGAAACCACACAAGTACAACATTGACTTCCACAAGTCTATTTCTGTGAACTCCCATTACAAAAGGGGGCAAATTAAAATATTAATTCAGACTATAAAAATAGAACTGATTTATACGCGGTTTCTGTTTATTTGCATATATTAAAGTTTGTTAAGCTGAGTCAAAATTGTTGTTTCGCACATGATTCACAGGTCTTGCAAACCAGCATCAACATTTATTCGTTTACATGGGTCGCCGACTTGTTGATTGGTGTAAAAACAACAACAATAGCGGACTGTATACGTCAGCAGTAATTGCATGCTACCCCAACAATGTTGAAGATATGTATATATTGTTTGTTTGCTACTCAATGTAAAGTTGCTTGTTTTATGTTGTAAATATACAACTGACGGGATTGGTTGATAATAAAGAAGATTGCACGTGCAAGTCAACTAATTTTAAGAAATAAATATTATTTTATTTTCTGAGAAAAACACTAGTATATAAATTATACATATATGTGTATATAAATATACTCTTTTTTATACATTAATGTAGAGTTATGAAAATAGCTTGCTGTGGCTTTTGTATTTGCAAAAAAAAAGCATTTATAATATATGCAAAATTCTACTGAAATTCAAAAAATTACCGATGCTTAAAGCTCTTCTCTCGCTTCGAGAATCGAGCATTGTGTTCAGTTTTATTTCTCAATGCGGTCGAACAACAACTTATAATGCAAGTACGGATTCTAATAATAATATTAGTACTACTGCCCGCAACTTTGCTGGCGAATATTTGTACAAGAAAGCAGTATAGTAAGCAGAAAAATAAAATGATTGTAAGTTATGAAATAGTTTGACATAAAAGTGAACTAAGTTGTTGTTTATTAAAGAACGTTAAAGGCTGCTGCAATGGATACAGGCATATATCCAATCTGAACAGTGTGTTATGTGAGCCCATCTGCGACGAGTCCTGCGGAAATGGGACGTGTGTGAGGCCCAGAACGTGCAGCTGTAATCAAGACTACGAAAACCTTGATCATTTGCCATCCAAGCCGTAAGTTAAACTATTCACAATTTGAGCTGATCTTGCACGGATCATTCATATATACATATATTCAATCAGCTGTGTGCCCGTCTGCACAAAAAGATGCACAAATGGACAGTGTATAGCCCCGGATGAATGCCGCTGTGACGTTGGCTTCCAGCGTGATGAGTTGAGGGGTCAGTGTGCTCCAATCTGCCCCACAGGCTGTCCAAATGGACGCTGTGAGTCGCCGGGTAATTGCAGCTGCAGCGCCGGCTATAGCCAGGCGGTTGACCAGAGCTGTGCTCCCATATGCACAGATGAATGTGCCAAGGACAGGTTCTGTTCGGCTCCCAATATGTGTAGCTGCTTTGAGGGCTACATTGATGCTGGAAAGTTATGTTTATCTCCAACCACTGAATTCGAACGCTTCAGCGCTAAGGCGACATTGCCAGATAGCGGATATCTCGGCTTTGAAAGAGTTGAATTTTTGATTGGTTTCATAAAGCGTTGGATGATCGAGATTTCAATGGGAATCCTCGTGCTGCTGGCTCTGACATTACTCGTTTGTTTGACAAAGATTACGTTTCAGCGCGGAAAATACAGTGCGACGGAAAAAGGTGAGTCACTTCTGGTTACTTATGGTACGCTCAAGCCGCACGCGATACTTTATTCACGCTCCTCTGACTATTGCCATCATCTTGTTGTTGTATTCACTACTGGCTTATGGCATGCGATTTAGATTAACAAGCCTAAAGTCGTAAAATCTTACTCAGGGCAAAACCCCATGAAATATTTTGAATTCATTCATCGAGTCAATTTAAATTGGAATTACCATTATTGAAAGAAAATGCCTAAAATATTATAAAACTTATAAGTAACTTCATAATTTAAGATCATGATTGTTTCAGAATTTTAATAACTTCATCTCAAATTAAATTATCTTTGACTTGCAGAAAAAGAAAAGCGCCTCTATATTCAACTCGAAGAAATACAGACTGAATCTTAATCAAAGAAAATAATCATTTACAGATAAATTATTTATCCACCATTAATATTATATAAGAACTAGGCAATGATCCGGGGTGAAAACTCAAAAAACTAATCGTAATCATTAGATTAATTACTTTTTGTCCATTTATATTAAAGCTTTTATTTCAATATACTTCGAGAGTATATCTTAATATATGTGTATCTTAAAGTCAATACGATCAACAGTAGATGCGTCTAAGTTTTAGTATATCTTTTTTGCTAAGACCGGCACGCTGACCAATTTTGGAACCACTTTGTAATGGGACTATGGTAGGTTTGCCATTCTTTGAGAAGGAATAGGGTCCATAGTGCATCAGACTGTCATAGTCATAGGCGAGTCCAAAGTCACCCACATCCCTTGAGTTGTACTTGATAAAGTTGTGTCCCTTGCCAGATTCAATGTTCTCATGGACGATCCTCACAAACTTGTCCCTATTAGGGTCGCTCTGCATGTGCAGCATGGCCAGAGCATGGAGCAGCTCGTGCTGTATGGTTCCAATACGCATGCAGCCCCTACTCAAATTGAGGGCTTGCCGCTGGCCTAGATAGCCCACATAGGACCAACAGCCAGAACCAATTCTCTGTATTGCGACATGTGGCTCCTGGAAGTTATACGTGCGGCGGAAGCGCACACAGGTCTGATCTGAAATTCCTGACATGGCTCTCCTGATAAGTGTTTCGTCGGAGGAAGCTACGGAATAGAATCAGTTGTAGTACCCACTTGGGTGCTCTTCAGGCACACTTACTCAACCCCTCGATGGTGTAGACGAGTTCCCTCTTGGGCCAGTAGTAGCCCGACCAGAGTTTCACATTACGTGCCATTGCGTTGCCCTCGAGATGCTCCAGTTGCTCGGCGGTAAGACGCATATCGTCCTCTGACAGCTGCTCATCCTGTTTGAGTGTCTCGCTAAAATCCAAGGCATTAAGCAAGAAAAACCAAAGTAAGTATTTGAAGCAGTTCATTTTAACAATTAATTTAAGATCTCAGGTACATCTGATATTTATACTTTCAGCTATTCGTATAAGTATCAAATAGATAAGCGCAGATACTTGTCACGGGCTCTTAAAGTCGGTATAAGTAATTAAGTATATGATGTTAAATGATAAGGGTTTATTGCCCCACTGGCTAATCAAAGCAGATATTTAAGGTTTCAGTCACCCTCAAATTGAGATTTATTTATTAATCGATTGTCGTTTCAATTAGAAATACGTAAAACTCTATAATCAGTAAGATACAAACCTATACTACAATAAATCAGCTGCGCGCATGAAATCCCATTTTATTTACAGCCATATTTTGGCGGCTTGGGCGGTTGCGGTAAAGGCAATTTTCAGTTAAATCAAACCGACTGAAAGCTCATTTATAACTATCTTAAATAAGACCCTCTAATAAGCATTACACAATGTGGAAAGTTCGCTAATGTCTTTTATGGTTTTCATATAAGACATATTCCCTAATGATACCCAAAGTTATTTTCATATTTGCTCTTTTCTTTCGCAACTTAATGATGATAAATTTCATTGCCTTATTGCCATTTACTCATCCGCCTTTGCACTTTCCCATGTCTCCTTCCGCATCACACGCCCATCTTTAATCAGTTTATTGTGTTGACAAATGTAATTAGGTAAACTCTATGTCGCTGTCATTTTTGTTGAGATTAATTTTGGCAACGTGCCCGTCATCATATTCGCGAGCTCTGCGTAAGCGATTGGGATTGAGTTGTGTATTTGGATTTGGACAGTGACAAGGCTGCCGACACAAAGGTGTTGTAAAAGGTCACGATGGGAAATGTAAGTTAAAAAGGAGCAGGTCAAATAGGTGAATTTAAAAATGCACGCATTGAAACTATCGTTTTTCAAAAGTTTAATTGAATTTCAATCAGCAGCTAAAATTATGCTATGAAAACGATTGCCCTTATAAAAAATACCACAACTCGTCTGATGACAATCTGAAAAAAAAAACGTTAACTGGTATTCAGTGCAAGGTCAACGATTGCAAGTATTCAAATCAAATAGTAAATGGTATTTGCAGACATATAAATAATATGCAAGAGCTTAAAGCGTCCCTTAATCAATCAACAGTTGTTGGCTATAGAATTTAAAAAAAATGTATATGACATTTTTTACAAAAGCGGAGCTGCCTTAAAAATGTTTCCATATATACTCATTTCCATATCCCACGTTAAGCTCATGACCAACTATAAAATGTTAGCAATAAATGCAATGATTAGATTAGATCTAAAGTTGTATACCGCTTAATTTCCCAAGCCGTAAATACCAGCTATAAATTTTAGAATAGTTGGCAATAAATAAACGGTTGAACCAATCTTGAAAACTTACGTTAATTGAAAGGCGGAACAGTCGCTCCCAATCCATCAACTCGTCAGCATGAGGGCCTTAACTATACTTCTGTTTGTCTTTTTATGCAAAAAGGTGTGCTTTGCAGCGCCAGCAGCTCGTGTGGAAACCGATCCCGAGCTGACTGCGGGCTACATCGAAGGTGATATGGTACTGGATAATCAGGAAAGGAATGGGATGATCAATGAAACTTATCGCTGGCCAAATCGCATTGTCTATTACTACATCAATAGCTACATTGGTGAGATATGATTGAATACTTATATATATATATATTATTGTACATTAACTGTGTGCTGCAGATCAGGAACATCGGAATCACATACTTCGCGGCATACGCATCCTCGAGTCGAACTCCTGCCTCCTCTTCAAGGAAGCGACCAGCGATCAGCCCTACTATGTGAATGTCACCTCCGAAACCGGCGGCTGCTTCTCGTCTGTGGGCAACAGAAACCGAGTACAACAGCTGAATCTGCAGAACTATGATCTGGACGTGGGCTGCTTTCGTCTGGGCACCATTGTGCACGAATTCCTGCACGCCTTGGGCTTCTACCACCAACAAAGCACATGGAACCGTGACGATTACGTTCGCATTGCCGAGGAGAACATTACGGAGGGCAAGGAGAACAATTTCAATAAGTATAGCAATGAGACGGTCGATAATTACGGTGAGGATTATGACTATAGCAGCGTAATGCACTACACAGCCTATGCTTTCTCCAAGAATGGAGAAATGACCATTGAGCCATTGGTGGAGGGGGCCGAGGAGCTAATGGGGCAGCGACTGCGAATGAGCGAAGCGGATATTAACAAATTAAATACAATGTACAAGTGTCCGAGAAATGTATGAGACTTTCCACAATTAAATAAACGACAAATTCCAATTAAGTGTTTGCTTTTTCCGCATGCAGAGAGACTACAGTTAAATGCGATATATACTTAGAAGTAGGAATGTAATGGCTTCTGCTTTCGACAATCGAATTGACGATTCCATTGAATCAACGATAAGATAAGATCGAGACCTTATTAATGGCCTATGGGCTTTATAAAGGCGCTGTAAATAGTGAGCTGCAGCTATAAAGATAAATAAGGTTATTAAATGTCTAAGCATACCTTGAACATCGTTATCAGATTGAATCAACGACGTGCGCGACCATTCCGTATTAGTCAACTGACCAGAGAACATGAAGCGGTTCTATACAGTCAGCTTAATCCTTGTGCTCCTCAAGGGTATTCTGGGAGCACCAGCTGTTCGCACAGAAGAAGATCCCGAGCTGATTTCAGGCTATACCGAAGGTGACATGATCTTAATCACTGATCAGAGAAATGGACTAAGCAATGAAGCATATCGCTGGCCAGATCGGATTGTTTATTACTATATCAATAGCAATATTGGTAGGTCAAGTTAAACTCCTCGATGCCAATTTCTCACTATTATATAAATAGATCAGGCACATCGCGATCACATACTTGTTGCCTTACGTAAAATAGAGCAAGACTCCTGCCTGACCTTCAAGGAGGCTTCGGAAGATCAGAAATACTATGTGAATATCACCTCAGAGCCTGGTGGTTGCTTTACAGCTGTGGGTTTCCAAAACCGAGTCCAGCAAATGAATCTTGAAAACTATGATCTGGACTCGGGCTGTTATCGCATGGGCACCATTATGCACGAGATGCTGCATGCTCTGGGTTTCTATCATCAACAGAGCACTTCAGATCGTGATGATTATGTCCGGATTGCAGTGGAGAATATTGCGGAGGGGAAGGAGCACAACTTTGAAAAATATGATGAGGACGAAGTTGATAACTTTGACCAGATCTATGATTACGGCAGCGTCATGCACTACACAGCATACGGATTCTCCAAGAACGGCAAAATGACCATTGAGCCATTGGAAGAGGGTGCCGAGTCAAAAATGGGGCAACGACTGCAAATGAGCCAGACGGATATCAACAGACTAAATATTATGTACAAGTGCCCAAAGAATATTTAAAAACTTACTAAAAGTATCAAGTATGTATTGTGATTTGTTAAAGTTACGTAACAGGTGCCCAAAAAGGATCAAAAGCGAGGTCAATATAACAATATCCCCCTATCCATGCGTTATTCCCAGAGAAGTGGCAAATTTGGTATGAAGATTTTTACAAACTAATCAAAAAACATTAAAGCTCTTATCTTTTCATAAAGCTCTGTCTTTTCTTTGACTTACTTAAATAATTTTCCAAATAAAACCACTCCTAAAAGAATGCTATTTTTTTAGGTGTTTGGAAGTTCTCTTATCTAAAAAAAAAAAATTGCAAATCACAAAATATAATAATAAAATATCACTTTTTAATCGTTATCAAACTACACACTTTATACTCTTATAATTGGTTAATCGCTCTGAGATATTGTCGAGTGGTTTTTCAATATGCCTCGAGTGCGATTGTCAACGAAATCTCTGCCATTATTTGCCAAAACTGGCCCGATTTAAATGCGTCCGTTTGCTTCGTAAACCGAAATAGAACTTTGAAGTTTTAATCTATTTAGGCATAGATGCCGTCATTTCTTATAATGTCGCCGGCTTTCGTTCCATAACCAAAAACCACTCAACTGGGCTGCAAGGAGAGCGAACCCGTTCTCTATTTGTACCGATAAGCGCCATTCAAGTCTAAAGACAACTGTTCACTTGTTCGGTACAGTGATTACCCGTGTTTTCCTATCTAGAACTCATCGGTCAAGTATTGAGGGCAATTACTCATCGGGAAGTCGAATATTGCTCGTTGAGCACTTGGAAAACCAATCACAGTACTGATAATAATGATACTATTTCAATTAATCCATCCAGAAATGATAATGTTTTTTAGCACATGACGTATTGACAGCAGAACTTTGAGACCCCATCTGGGAGAGAGCCCACAAAATTAAATCTCCATTTGTAATGATGAGTAGTCGCCATCAACCACAAACACAAGGAGGCTAAAAACTCTCAAATGCAGGTGTACAGATTGCCCAAAGATAGTCTCGACTATAGTATACTCTATAGCGACTAAAAAATTATAGTGCCTCTGTTGATAAAATCACCCCTTACTGCATTTTAGAGCATTGCAAAGAGGATAGCTTAGGATTATTTTAGAGAAGCACATTTCCATTAGGCTTTGAACAGAAGGAAGCAGCTTTAAACTTGGGAATTGTCCATGAGATACTCTATCGCAATCTTTCATATGCATTCGCACAACTTTGCCATACACTTACCAACGGTGTCCAACAGCATTATCTGAGCGCAATCAACTGCTAATATCTAATCTGTGGTCTGTACTGGCGAGTGGCGCATATTTATGTCCAGTGGCAGCTACGCACATGCGTCAGTCAAAATCTAGCAACGTCGCGAGCAACACGATGCAATCCCATCACATTGTGACTTTTCTACTGCTGTCCACCCTGCTGGTGCAGGGTGAAGCACTTCCGCTGTCCTGGAGGAGAGCGGCGGATCCAGAGGAGGCAGCTGGATTTGTGGAGGGCGATATGCAGCTAACAGCCGGACAGCAGATGACATTGGAGAAAGGGCCAATGGGTCGCAATGGTCTGATAGATGCTACTAAACGTTGGCCTCAGAATCTGCTCGTTTACAAAATATCTGATGACTTTGATGACGTGCATCGACAGGCCATACTGAAGGGTATCCAGACGCTAGAGGAGAAGACATGCGTGCAGTTCAGGGAGGCCAACGGCGAGGATGTTGGTTACGTGCACATAACGGCCAAGTCAGGTGGCTGCTACACAGCAGTTGGCTATCAGGGCAAGCCGCAGGAAATGAACCTGGAGATATATCCAATAGGCGAGGGCTGCTTCAGACCCGGCACTATACTGCACGAGTTTATGCATGCGCTGGGCTTCTACCATCAGCAGAGCTCGGCGATCCGTGACGAGTTCATCGAGGTTATCGAGGAGAACATCGTCCCCGGCAAGGAGTTCAATTTTAAGAAATACGCTTCGAGTGTTGTCACCGATTTTGATGTGGGCTACGATTACAGCAGCTGCATGCATTATCGTCCTGGCGCTTTCTCGGCGAATGGCAAGGATACGATTGTGCCGCTCGATGAATCAGTTGAGATCGGACAGCGGACGGGCCTCAGCAAAAAGGATATTGACAAGATCAACATTATGTACAAGTGCCCCATTGCAATTTGAGCATCAGAAAAAAGCCTTTGACATTGTATTATTGCCTTAGTATTAGACAAATGTGATATTAACCTCCCCATCCCCCACTCCCCCTACCATCATACTTTACACATTTTGTGATTATTGGCTTGGATGTATTTATAATTCGCACATTGCATTGCGTAAATTAAAGTTCATATTTTATGATAGCCGCTAGCTAGTTTCTATTTTGTTTTTGCGAATCGTCTCGTTCTGCGATAAGAAGTTGCTGTCTTATCTCAAGTGTCGAGCAATCGCCGCCAAATGGAGCTTGGACAAAATGTTTGTTTAGTGCTGTGTCAGGGCCGCAAATCTGTGCCATCAGTGTGTTTGGGATTGTCTCTATTACCATACTCACACACACAATCACAGAATTACACGCCCACACACACACACATGCATAATTTTACCTTCAATTAAACGTGGAATCGTTGTATTGGAATCTAAAGGATGCACAGCTGGCAGTGCCTGTCTGTGCCTTGCCGTAACCACGCGCAGAAATGTTTGGGAGCTCTGTAATTGCGTGCTCCTAATGCGATTTATATGCGAGATGCAAATGTCGAGCAGCAGCTGGAGCTATGCATTTTTGGTTGCCTACTGTTGTAGGCTGTCTGCCTCTGCCCCTGCCCCTGTCCTTTCCAGGAACCGAACCGCAGATTTTGCCCTGCCAGAGAGGCACTCAATTCTCACATTTTGACAGCGCTTGCTAAGACCATAAATTTGATTTTCGTTTCGACGACATGTCGCCTTGGCATTGCCAATGTCTTCTCTTTCGCATTGTTTCATTTGAAATTAAGAAACGAACCCACATGTCTTTCTGTGTATTCATTCATATAAGCGTGCGTGCTTGTTCTCCCAAAAATTAGCATAGGCAAGCTACGGCAGGAACATAAAATGTATGATGTGTGGAGTCTGAAGACCGGATTCATCTGACTCTCGTTTGAGTTGCAGATCATATATATAGAACCATTATGCAAATGATCGAATGGATAAGATCAATTCGATTGACAAAGCTGATTAAGAAATTAAGGTATCGAAAATCGGAATATGAGCAATTCATGTATCTTACAAACAATTCGTATACAATTTTTCCAGCTTATGTTGAATAACCCTGACGTTGCTTTTTTTGCAATTTTGTGAAATAGTACAGCATTACTCATGCTACCATTCAAAAGCAGTTAGGGAATTTAAAATTTGGTGTCATAAAATGTCATAAAATGATCGATTATTTGATTTTAACTGTGAACTTTGTGAAATGATTTATTTGTATATGACATATATATATATATATATGTATGGTCATAAATCGATAAAAATTTAAAGGTGTTTAAAATTAGATTTGCTGAAAGCGATTAATGCTTAGAAGCTAAAAGATAAAGTTTTTTAAACGCTGGACACTGCTTATATGAGCCGTGTGAATATTTATAATTTTAACGAAATTGGCGGCTCATGTTACTCATACCAAAGTGAGCTTTGATTGAACGCTTATCAATTACACTACGGACTTTGTACAGTTTTAATGCAAGCAATTCATTTAACTCTCCACGTAACAAATAGTACATTTATAAATCCTTCACTTTATGTTGCTTCTGAGTCATTTTAAATCCATTTTAAGATCAGTTTCAAAAAGGGGTGTTAAGCCTACCCCGTATGCCTTATTAACTAAAATTAAAACAAGTAAGAGTGCTCTAGTCGAGTGTGCCCGACTAGGAGATACCCTGAACCCAGTTCTTACAATCATAATTCTTTATCTGCATTCATACATAGAAACACACATACACATATACAAACACAAGCTGCTGGCTACGCGCGTCATGCAATTGCTTTACTTCTTCTTCTTCCTTTGGCCCCAAACTATGGTACATTGAAACGTTAATAACTTCTTCGTCAAAAAAACGACAAATATTCGCCCAGTACACATTTCATATCATAAATATGTGAGTATGTCAGTATTCGAAGGTCATACCTTCAAAAATATGTATTTTTCGATTTATGGAGAATTGGAGCAAGGTATTAGAAAAACAAAACATTTTGTACTTTTGTATGCTATACGAGAATATATATTGTGAATATAGTGCCTCTAGCTCTTATGGCTTTAAAGTTATACCCAAAAAAAACACTGGTCTAGAATCGAAATTTATCGATAACTTTTGAACGGGAAGAGATATCATATGAAGTCTCTAGCTTTTGTAGTCTCTGAGAAACGCGCGTTCATACAGACGGACAGACGGACATGGCTAGATCGACTCGACTATTGATAGTGATCAATAATATATATACTTTATGGGGTCGGAGATGCTGCCTTTTGCCTGTTACATACTTTTACACAAAACCATTATACCCTTTTTCCCCATTTTTAATGGGATCAGGGTATAAAAACAAAACAAAAATCGTTTACTGAAGTATACACAAATTCAAAGCTTAATTGGTTCGCGATGCACCAAGAATAGGATGCGACTGGAAATACAATAAATAATACCATTTGCTATTGCATTCTATATGCAAATCAGGCAATGCCATTGTGATATTTTCGGTTTGCTTCAACAATGTACAGGCACTCAAATAATAATTCAAATATAAGTTTTGCCGACCAAGAAAAACTCGCGCGTGGTTTTGAGAAAAACCTCAAACTGGTAAATTTTCGCACACAGTGTGTGGCTGCAACTCAAACATGCGGCGGCAGCAGCAGCAGCAGCCACATGAAATATGAAACAAATTGTAGCAATTTCCCAAAGGCGGCGGACACGCAAATGTGACCAGCCAGCGCGAGTCCAGGGTCCAGGACATGACCTCAGCTCCTAGCTGGATCCTCGGCTGCTGCGCTGCGATTTATTGCTGACGAATGCATATTCAATTTTAAAGCATGGCATAAATGATTTATACATTTGATTTTATTTTTCACGCCAGCCCGGGCTTTCATTTTTTTTTTGTTATGTAGCTACTCCTTGCAGCTTAGCGAAAATGGGAAATCACTTGCTCAAGCAGCAGGGCCTCGACGCTGGCTTGGCTTCCTTGCGATTCCATGTTGTGCACAATTTCGCATCGTTCATATTTATGAGTATGACGTCGTAAAAAATTATGCTTTAATTTGATTATGATGCTGAACAGTTGGCCCTCTTGTGCATACCCACAAGCACACATTTGTATTTACCAGCATTTTTTGTCAGCATCATACATTGCGTATACGCAACGCGGCTCCTTAAAAATTCGTTAAAAAGTTATTGACAAGCGCATCGCGAGGCGAATGATGCGTGCAGAGCGCTGCGCTGACTGTGGCTGACTTTGTGCCAGCCAGGCAGGCACTTCAGTGATAAGCCAACAAATCCTGACTTGCACTTAAAGTTCCAGGATAAGCCGCATGGGGAGATATAATTTTCATAAATGTATTTTATTTGCTACAGCTCACTGCCTTAACAAAAACGGTTCTCAAAAATATTCTTTCAAAAAATGTATCCCCAACTGTAGTCTAGCGTTTATAAAAGTGTTCTTTTCACTATTTTATATACTATTTTCATACCAATTTAATTCCAGATGCAAAAAAGCATTTGTTAAGCTACTTAGCTGTAAGTCAATCATAAAGGCAACTAATTAATTGCAATTAAATTTCTTTTCCAACTTCACACACCCTGCCATAGTTGCCCATTTCTCTTGCGTTTTGTATGATCATTAAAATCTTAATTTAAATATGTAACTGCTTGTCTATGCCACTATAATCACTATAATCTCCACTTGGCGCCATGTGTGTGTGGCTTTGTGTGTCTGTCTGTGTATGTGTGTGTGCGTAGCATGTCTAAATAGGAGAGCAGCACACGTGTTAGAGAGCATCATGTTAATTTTAAAAGGTAATTTCGGCACTGAGCTTATTATGCTCATTAAGTCATCAGCAGCAGCAGCGATAGCAAAAACAAAATGGGCCAGGACCTATGCCCAGGTCCTGTGTCCAGGATCTGTTCATTTGCCCGGCACAACAACATTATAAAGTGCACAGCAGCAAACCGCAAACGTGTGCATTCATTTGCTGTTGTTGTTTAGCCTCAGTTGCTAGTGCTCTTGTTGTTGACGTTGTTGTTGTTGATGCTGGTGGCACTTCACTTAATTTTGTACCCTGTACTGGTCAAATTAACTAAAAAAGGGTATAATAAGCATCTTCTATGTCTTGAAGTTTTATGGAGACTAGATTTAAATTATCTGTTTGATTTTAAATTATTAATTGGCAGTTGAGTTTTTTAATTAATTGTTAAGCACAACGTGCTGTTTATTTTCAAGAAATTGATTGCATTTTTGGTTAACTTTTATCGAAGCATGTTAACTATATACTGGAAACTGCATGGCAATCAGCTAAATAGTACAGAAATATATATTTTCCGTAGCAAGTCTTAAGCTCAGACTGAGCGCTTTGTCTTTAGCTACTGAAAAGCTGAGTATAGCGTATTTTCAAGTCATACAGAATATGAAAAATAAAATATTTTTTTTTTTGTAGCTAGGATCAACATCAGTAACTGGTCCAGCACACCGAGCGTGAATTAATTTTTAATGATGTTGTGAACTCTCCTCTGCAGCGAAAGCGACTCCCATTTTGTCTATCTCTGGCTGCTGCTTAATGCGTGTGTGCGTGCTTATCCGGTGGACAACGCCGGATGTAGGTCATTTCAAAAATTGTTTGCTTTAAATTGCATTTGCGTTCACCACGTGATGACATGCAGCAAGAGCCACACGAGCCACAAGTGTTTTTACGTGCACCACACACCACGCAACCAAGCACAAACCATGTCATCAAATGAGATGAATGAATGAAAGGGGGAAAGGGGTGGGGTGTGAGGGGTGGCAGTTGGAACATAGGCTGTGTTTGTTTAGCCATTAGTCAAGGATCGCTGCAAATATGCGACGAGTGGGTCAACTGCCTAATTAAAATAAAAATATATGTTCAACTTATATGCTTAGGAAAATTCAATGTGGAAATTGCATTCCTTTATCATTTGATATGTCATAAGATTCGTTGGGAATGTTCTGTGACTTAATTATTAAAGTGAAGAATTATTAAAGTATTTTTACGGTAAACTCTTACAGGTAAATATTCTATCGTCTTATAAGTACCATACAGGGAGAGCTATAGATAAATCATATCATTAAAGGTTTTTGCAATTTGTACAACTTTACTTCATTTAAGGCTCACACCTTTTCCGCATTTAACTGCCTCTGGTAAAGCAATTATCCGATTAATTTGCATACTCTTTCATCTGCTGTTCAAACTGACATACTCTCGTTGCAGCACTTACTCCTTTTTCCTCGGTATCTCTATCCCACATGTATGACATGCGAATATAAATCAAAAGGAATTTTCATTGAGGACGCCGCTGGCGATTGCAAACAGTTCGTTGGCCATTTTATTGCCTGAGCCATCGATAATTTTTTTTATTTATATTGTTTCTTGGCTACTTGGCAACTTGGTGTTGATTCAATTGCACTTACACACACATTCACATACCCAGACTCCTGTAAAAAGGTTTATGCAAATGCAATAAATTATATTTTATTATGAAAAATGTAAGCGCTTGCCGCCCTGCAGCAAGGCGTGGCGTTTACAACAACAAAAAGAAGAGGCCATAAAAATCCAATTAATTGTTATTTTATTTGTTTATTGTTTTCTGATTACGAAACAACAACAGCAACAATATCAATAACAACATCGTCGTTGGGGAGCCCAGTTTTTTCGTTTTGATTTATTGCAACATTTTTATTTATAATTTAATTAATATTATATTTAAAGCAATGAATGACTATGATAGAGGTTCAAAAATAATATTAATATAATATTTTCTTGTGCAGTGTAAAAGAATGCCCATAAAAATTTCTGTACCCTTACATATATTAATTAAATTAAAAACGAGATTTTTGAAATAAAAAACTAACTAGAATGGAATAAAATATTTTGTTAATGCTTAACACATCAGATATCCTTTCCAACGATAGGTTACCAGGTTTTTTTATCATAACAGCAATAATAATAATGAACATGATTGATTATTACTATAATAATCCTTTCTCTCTTTTATGTATTTTCACATGTCAGTTAAAAACCCATTAGAATTTCAGTACTTAAAAGTACTTAATGATATCAGTCTTCACAAGGACACTCCATTACGGTATTCAAGAAACAATATATTTCATATTTTTTTTGTAGCATGGAGTTCAGCTATTTAAGGAGCTCTCAAAACATTTCTCATGTGTTTTTTTTCGGTGGATTCCACACATTGCCACTTAATTGCTAGCTCTATACAAATGATGTAGATGCAGGTACTTTACATCTCTCCCTCTCTCTCTATCTCTCTCTCTCTCTATTTGTCTCTTTCTCAGCCTGTGTCTCGCTATGTTTTACCTATGACCAACTCTTGAGTACCTTCATTTGGCTTGTCAGCCAACGCAGCGTTCATTTATCACCGCCTTGTTTATGCCCTCAGAGCGGCGACAGCTTAGAGCGTATGTGGTGCCCAAAGCCCCTATCCCCATCCCCACCGCCTTCCCCTTGCACGTCCCAGCCGTTGCAGCTGCCCCTGACGAGCAGCCTGCAGTAGCTGGCAAAAGGCACAGGTGACAAGCGAGCGAGTAAGATAAATTATTATTTTAATTGCATTTAAATTACATGTTGAACGCGGCGTATACGCAACAATTTAAAAGGCCTGCTTGCTTACTTTGTGGGCGGCAACAGTAGGTGGAGGCAGTGGGCGTGGTCATTGTCAAAGCTCACCCGCTGTTAGATTAAGGGCCACCCATGACGGCAGCTGACCAGCATTTGGGGCAAGAATGTCAGGACTATGAAATCATTCGGGTAAGTTTCATATTCTTCTTTATTATAATTTTTTTTTTATATTTTTGAAGCAGTAACCGTTGGGACTCTTGGATACGACTGTGTCCTGTGTGGATTCACCTGGCAACGGCCTGTTTTTAGGCATTGCCTTATAATTGCCAGCCACCCGCAGCGTTTTGCACCACCAACAGTTGCTGTTGGGGCCAAGTCAGCAGCAATTTATATTCATGAGTTGTTGTTATGTATTGTAAGCTAATGTTGTTGTTGCTCTTGTTGTTGCTGCCTCCCTTAAGCGTGCTTATTGTTATCCGTGAATGAAGTTCTCTTATCGCGGCTTTGCCAACCCCAACCACAAAGAAGTTCCTCTGAGGCGTCTGTGCAGATGTTTTGTGTTTTGATTTCAAGTCTTGACTTGTGTTGTTGTTTGTTGTCTACAATCTTGTTGTTGTTGTTGTTGTTGTTGCTGTGCATATCAAAATTGTTATGGCCGCACGCAAAATGACTTTAATTGTCATGCTGATAATTCAATGTTGATGACGATGATGAGTACAACGCGAAATATGTATAGAGAACGAGAATGGGAAGATCTTTGTGGCTTTAAATTTGCTGGCTTTCGGGCGGCGTCGGAAATAATTGCCAAAATATAAACTAGTTATAAATTATTAGCATGCACATGGATGAAATGGCTGCCAAACCGAGCTGAATGTCTAAATGAAGGCACAGACAGCCAAACATCCTTACAAGCTCAAGCTGTAATGGATAAACACACACGAACAGAAACACAAACACACACATACACACACATACACACACACACACACGCACTTAGAGACTGGCATATTTTATAAGTCTGCGCTGTGCGGTTGAAAATTTAAACAAAGCCAAGCCACAAAATCACACAAGGAGCCTTTTTTGCCTTGCTATGAATATCCTTGAGCAACAGCCAGAGGCGGGGCCAAAAAGGCAGACGGGCACTCACACATACATACATAGTCGCACACAAGCAAACAGCGAGAAACAATCAGTTGAAGTTTTTGGTAAGTATTGGAATTCTTATACGCTTTCCTTGATTTAATTTATGCAATCCATGATCTGCTCATGCAGTGAGTGTATGGATTGAATTCCAGATGATACTCTGAATAAGTTATGTATACTTCCAAAGCGTAATATGAAAAGATACTTCGCTTGTGTCGATATTTGAAATATATTAAGCCTGTCTCTCACCTGCAAGTATTTTATATCATGCCAAGCAGGACAGTCAGGAAATCAGCTATATCCATTCTAAGAGTATAGCAATCAACAAAGGCAGCTGGAGGGGGAAACATGTTGGCAACATTTTCCCCCGCAAAGTCGTCGTCAGAAACACATAAAAGCAGCTTCATTGTCCTTGGCTGCCGTTGGAGTGCGTTTGTGTGGGTGTGCGTCTACGTGTGTGTAAAGTAAAGAGTGTATGAGTAAAGTTTGTAAGCAGATAAAGTCATTTGCTTTGATATCTTTTACTAATTATTGCCAAAGCGGCGTCTAAGCCAGTTTTCTACACAGCAGCAACAACAACTTGCACCACAGCAACATCGTCAGCGTCAGCGGCAGCAGCAACAACAAGCATAATAAATGACAGCAATTCAAGCTAAATGCGGCTGCTTGAATCCTTTTTTTGAAACACACACACAGCCAAGCAGACCACATCCTTGTCACAGAGACAGCGAGAGTGAGAGAGAGAGAGAGCGATTGAGAGAAAGAGAGCGGGATAGAGAGAAAGAGAGAAACCATTAACAGCATATTATCCCTGGCATCGCATACAAACAAAATTCAACGAAGCGTGGCGCCAAAACGCTTCAGCAAAGCCAAAAAGTGGGCGGGGCTGCAGTCTCTAGCTATTGAGCTCACAGTTTGCCGTATTTGTTGTCGTTGTTGTCGTTGTTGTTGTTGTTTTAAGCAGCCAACAACAAAGTGAAAAATATGATGAAATTAATTTTTGTGTTTACATTTAAGCGCATTTCTTGCTGATGTTGTTGCTGTAGCTACTGTTGAGGTTCTTGCTGTTGTTATTGTTGTTCTGTATGGGGAAAAGGTTGAAAACTGAAATGTTTGAGATTAAATTAAAGCTGCTGAAATGTTGTCATTTATAATTTGCACAATTGTCGCTAATCAAATTTTCAACGCAATGTCAAGGAAATGTTGCGCAAAACGAGCGCACATCCTTTCCACTGCGCTAAGTCGCAGGCATAAATATTTAGATACTTATTTTGTTAGCGCGTTGTACGCTTTCGCTTTTTAAATATGTCATAAAACGCCAATGGAACCTTTTAGGGGAACAGTGCAGAGTAGAGGATTTAGAAGGGCTGTCTGGCGTTTGGCAAAATGCGATAAAATAGACAAACTTAAAGAGCGTTTGGCGTGTGGCTGACTGCAACTGAGGGCAGCGGGGCGGATATATCGCTGCAGGACACCAACAGCTAAGCAGCCATTGTAACGAATCTATTAAGTGGAAATTTATTAAAGCAACAACAAGAAAGTCAAGTTAAGCCATAAAATGCTGCTTGTTTCTGTTTGTGCTTTTGCTATCCCCAGTAGTACATAAAAATATTAAAAATGAAAAAAAGACACACAGACAGCCAATAATAATGGGAAGTAGACATTGCCGGCTTTGGTCTGGCGTTGATATTTTTATTGCTGCGGCGGCTTAAGATGACAAGCCCAGCAAATTTTGTCCCTACTCCCAATGAACCACTCCAGACAACCAGAAAAATTTGCACAGCATTTGCGAAAGCATTTGGATTTTGGGTTCGTTGATAGAAAATATTTTTATTTTCTTTTTTCAAGGAAATGCTTTTTATGCGCATATATTGACGATTTAGCAACTGAGCTTGGCAACTCTGGCGTATGCGTAACTTGGCCGTTTATTGTTAATAGATGTGTGCATATTTTGGGCCAAAATAACTCCCTTTGGCTGTGATTTGTACTGTGGATAAGCAATCAAATCGGATTGCTCCATAAATATGCCTAACAGTTGAGAATTTCATTGCAACGATGTGTAAATCAAGAAGAGGAACGAACCAATATAAATATTGACATCAATATATATAGGTATATTTATAAATTTAGAAGCTGCTCATTTAACGAAATTTGTTTTATTTTAAATTGTGTCCCAAAGTTTTTGTATTTGGTTTAATAGAATTATTTTTAATTGTTAACAAATATATTCAGTCCA
Source organism: Drosophila maculinotata (assembly GCA_035045305.1). Classification (NCBI taxonomy): domain Eukaryota; kingdom Metazoa; phylum Arthropoda; class Insecta; order Diptera; family Drosophilidae; genus Drosophila; species Drosophila maculinotata. The sequence goes on along the minus strand of JAWNPD010000038.1, from coordinate 6,154,016 downwards.
ATAAGTCCGTGTATCAAGTCAACTGGCAATGCCAATAATAGTCATAATATAATTTTATACTTTCCTACGATTATCTGTTTGCATCCTTCTCCTTTAAATGGATAAGCCCACAAAAGAAAAATCGCTTAAGAATTTTGTTGATATTTTTGCTTTATAAATTTGAATTTGTACAAGCTTTAAGTCGACTCCCAAAAGGATATCGCACAGCGTTGGAGGTAATTTGCCAGTGGAAAACAGACGAGGTTCGTGGGAGGGAAGGGGGTATAAACGAGTTGGCTGCGGTGTAAGTGAGAAAGAGACAATTAAAAATCCATTAATTTGAGTAGCGGCAACCCATGTAAGGCTACTTATACTTATATCACCCAGCCTTGCTCACATCGGCGCCCATTCCCCAGGATCAGGACCAGAAACAGGCGCAGAGCCACAGCCAGTGTGTGCTGTGTGAATGGAAATTTACATTACATTATACTCGCATTTAAATAAATTTTTGCAAAATTAAAACGTAATGCATAAAAGAGAAGAAGCGTCCAACTACATACATACATATGGCTGCTATGTGTGAGTGCATTGTTGATACATTTCACTATGGCAAAATTATCTCTTTTCTAGAATAAATTATGTTTGAAAAGTTATTTGAATAAACAAACTGTAAAATATTTGATTATTTGAATTTTATTTGTATGTGTTTTAAAGGAAGTTGTGTCACACCCAATTATAAAATACTATTAAAATAAATCTATACTGATGATCTACATTCACCATGATTGTTGAATTATAATATTATTCAAGAAAATTCAATTGTCCCCACAGTGCATGTCCCATCTCTCCTCCGTAATGCATAAAAGAGAAGAAGCGTCCAACTACATACATACATATGGCTGCTATGTGTGAGTGCATTGTTGATACATTTCACTATGGCAAAATTATCTCTTTTCTAGAATAAATTATGTTTGAAAAGTTATTTGAATAAACAAACTGTAAAATATTTGATTATTTGAATTTTATTTGTATGTGTTTTAAAGGGAGTTGTGTCACACCCACATTATGAAAATACTATTAAAATAAATCTATACTGATGATCTACATGTCACCATGATTGTTGAATTATAATATTATTCAAGAAAAATTCAATTGTCCCCACAGTGCATTGGTCCCAGGTCCTGTGTTGTACAAAATTATTTATGTGTCGCACATTTAACTTGTACATGGCAAAATATATTTTGCATTTACAGAATGCACTTCCATCATTATCCAATGGTAAAGCGAAGGGACAGAGAGAGAATCAAGTTCTGGCCAGGCAGCTGGCCGGATGCAGGGACACAGGACACAAGGCTTGGCATTGTTTTCGTCCCGAGCCTGGCCAGTCCAGTCGCTGCGTCTGTGCGGATTAAAATGCATGGGTTCATGAAGTGGTCATCTGTCATCTTTGCGGTAGGAAGAACTTCGCATGTTGACATTGTCGCAACAGTTTATACTTACATACAATGGACGCAACAGCAACTGCTCATCCAAGGACCCGCTGGCACCCACTCAGTGGGCAGGATCCACTCAGCTGGCAGCTTGTTATGGTGTTTTATTTTTTGCTCTACTCCGTTCAGTTTTCTGGTGCGCACTTCCCCTTCAAGCCGGATTAAATATGGCTTAAAAGTCAGTTGACACGAGTTGGCCATTTCACGATGCCTCGAGCCAAAATTGTGCGCTGGTGTGAGATAATAAAACATTTATGCAGATAGCCGGGCCAACAACATCATTGAAATTAAGTAAAACACGTATACGCAATGCATGCCAAAGAAGAGAGAGTGATAGAAAGACAGAGAGAGAGAGCGAGAGAGGAAGCATCTCTCTTTCTCCTCTGTCGCCTGCGTGGGGTAAATGTCTTTAGATGTCATTAAAATTAATTGCAATTGCCCTGACTGACTGACTGACTGACAGACAGACAGCGAGTTAAGGTTTCAAATGAATGCATGATATTGGTTAAAAACTTTAAATATGCTAAACGGAAAATCTCAAGTTGAGGGCCATTTTTACTCATCAGTTGAGTCTTTTCTGAGTTTGTACTTGGTAGTAAGTTGTAGAATTTTGTAAATTATAGTTATTTAAAATTTGTAATGTTCCAATTAATAGTTTCTGAAAGAATTCTTTACTTTTTAATCATTGTTTCAAAGATATTCCTATTTAGGCAAAAAAGACTGGATTCTGATGCCAATTATTTTAGCTAAATTGTACTTATTAACAAAGTCTGCCACAAGATTGATGCATCAAAGATATGCTCTTCACTCTTCACTCGCCCGACCAGCTTCCTGGCGTTGGCCCGCTGACCCCCTCACCCGTAGTCCTACCCTTCTCAATTGGCATGTTGCACAAATGTTGTATTACGTCCTGACATGCAACATGAATATTCACTTTGCACTTTAGGGGCATTGCCAGTCCGGATTTAGGATACAGGTGTTTTGCTAGTGCACTCCTGCCTCTCTCTCCATTATGCCATGAATGTCCTTCTGCTTTTGTTGTTTCTGTTGTTGTTGGGCCTCACCCGAAATTTGCATCTTAATCTCTGCCGTCAGCGCCACTGTTGACATGTAGCAGCAGCAGCAACAGCAGCAGCAGAGGCGGAGGCAGTAGCAAATCGTCTGCTTACGCCTAAACTTGCAGGACATACAGGACCAGACAGGGGGGCAATCAGAGGCAAAGGCACAGGGATGACAACGAGGACACTGACCAGCTACAGTTGTGGCTGATTGTTGTTTAGTTTTGCAATTTAAATCACATTTTCAGGTGCAATGCTCGGAGAGGCGGCAACGTTGACATATGTAACAGGGCTCGTTGCTGGGCTGCTGGTTGGTTGTCCAGTTTCCTATTACCAGGATAACACATAATTGGGCCGCCTTAAAGTCGACGGCGACTCGTGCATTTGCCTGGCATATACTTATCGCCTGAGTCGGCCCCAAAGGACATCCCTAGAGTGATAGAAAATACATGTAGGGCTGCCAGAAATGTCCTCGACGGTCGCCCTTTTGGGCCAAGTGGCTGTTGCCTTGCTGGTATTTCTTTTTTATACTTTTTATTTTGTGTTGGTGTGTTTTTGTTGTTCAAAAACAAATGAAATGAAATGTAGATGCATATCCCTTGCCTAACCTCATGTGTGTGTGTGTGTGTGTGTGCGTGTGTGTAAATGTAAATTGTATAAATGTGCGCATAAATTTTGGTTGCCAAAATTTGAAATTCCGATTTTCGACCAGATTGGTAAACAATTTATGTAAACAACAACAAAAACAACAGCAGCAGCAACATTGAAATCTGTTTCAGATATCTCGCAGCTGCCGCTTCGAGAGTCCTTTGGCTTTTGCTTGTTTGCGTTCCCACTCTTTCTCTCTCCCATTCTCTCTCGCTCTCCAGGTCTGTCTGATGGCAATATGTAATTGCGTAACCCTTTAGTTAATAGCACCCTTGAGTACTCGAACATTGTGTATTGTGTTCGTCCTTGTTGTCCCTTTGCTGCTTATGGTTATGACCAAACGAAATACCAAAACAGACCGAGACCACTTGCCCATCACTTTTGCTTATCTTAAGTATTTTACTTATGTCCTGATGCTGTCTGTCTATCGCCAATGAATCCTCTGGAGACTTTTGTCCATTTTCAATGTTTGTTTGCATTTACACATTTCACCATTTTCTATGCTATTTACATGCCAAATACAAAGTGTGCGTATGTGTTTCTATAAATGATAACGATGCCATTTCGCCATGTCTCTCGTTTCTTGGCTGATAAACTGATTATGGAGGCCTGTCCGATATGCCCAACAAAGTCACGTATTGTTATTACCTCCCTTTTTCAACCAATTTCTCATGCACTTTGGTAGTGGGTATTCTCTACGATTTTTCCTATAAATCTGTGTTCTACTTATGCAATAATCTCGGAAGTGAACTTGTGTACAAAATGCTTTCGGTCGCACACACATTTTGAACATGTTGTGCCATTCGCAACACATACAACAACTAAGCGTGTTTGTTAGTTTTGTTTGTATTTGTTTCTATACTCTGTATCCGGCTGGACACATAGTATATTTATTCATTGAGGTAAATCACCCTCACTAAGATTGCATAAAATATAAATTATGACAAAATAAATTGTAGAAACTTTGAGTTATTAATTTAATCCAGAAAACTGGTAGTTTTCGGCATGGTGCAATGTAAGGAGAGTATCGCTCAGTCGGTTACGTCCGTTTGTAATGTTCTTGATTGTTGTTTTTTAAGCCATCTGTAGTCCGTGCTGGTCCAGTAGGTCCGGCTGCTGCTCAGTTTGTTGTTGGTTGCTTGAACAGCTTTACGTGCTCGACAATTTGCCATTAATTGAAAACAGATTTGTCGCTGAGATTGCATTGTCGACAACCAACTGATTTCCGTACAAATTAATTATAGCTGCCATCGACAGCAGCAGACCGATTGGCAATGGCTTCAGCCTCAGTCTCAGCTTCGGTTCCAGCTCTAGCTCTAAATACAGATTCAACTTTGCATCTGGGATGCCAGCGATAAAGCGTATGCAGAAATATTATTTGATTTCATGAAGTATCCGATTGTAATAGTGTAAACAAATTAAATTTCTAGTTGCGAGTTGCTTTCTCCGACTCTGTTAAGTGCTGCATTAAATTCTGGATGCGAATAAGCGGTAAAACGGAAAAATGGAAAACGAATAAAATGGCGAAAAGGTAAATAATAATAATAGTTGCGCCTGCGGAAACGGATATGCCAGCTACGGAAATGCAAAGCCGTGAGTAAGTAAGGACAGTGAAAGGGCATGGTTGGGATGTGAAGGAAGGAGGAAGGGCGCTCTGGTCAAGCGCCAGTTGCGTGACATGTTAATTGAGCAGAAATTTGTGCGCACGTGTTGAGCTGCGTATCCTGTGCAGAGAATATGTTTGCTCTGACCATCTGACCATATGTTTGACACTATACAATTGCGATTTTATTGTTATTGTCCACTAATATTTACACACAATTAATTTCAACAATTAACTACTTTTATTGCCAGCGATGGCTATAAACAAACATTTTGCGTTTGTACTCCATCCATTTAATGATAAAACTATAAACGATAAACAAATAAATATTCACTTTATTCGTGTGAGTAGTCTAAAGTGTTGGTAGAAGTGTGTGCATATAGTATATTAAAGATTGTCAGCTAAAATAAATTAAATGTAAAACACTCTTATGTGAAAACCTGACCGAAATGACATCCCACATGGCAGTTAATTAAATTTGGAAATATTTAAAGGCTCCACAAGTCTGTAAACTGCATTTACAAATAGATAAGTCCAAATAATTCCCATTTTTTAAATTATATAATACATAAATGAAGATCACCTAAATTGCCATGGGTAGTTTTTTCATATAGCATACCCATAGACAGCTTGGAATGCGCAGAGAGATTAACAATTTGGAATACATTTGAATGGAGTAAAGCAGTATAAATGTATCTAGGCATTGCAATGCTGTTGCAATTAGTTTGAATTTTTAGTGGTATGCAAATAGAATTATCATTGAGGCGGCTCACACTTTGGACTGCGCGGAATGGGATGGATGAGAAGACAGCTTGATGGATTAATGGATGGATGGACATATTGATTTGTTTGCAAAATGCCAGCATGACCATGCTCCCGAGGCTAAAATGCGTAAACCGAAAATTAAATTGTTTGTTTGACTGCTGCTGCAGCTGTGTGTTGGTGTGTGTGTATGTTTATGTTTTGTGTGTGATTTTAATTAAAAATTGATTTATCAAAATTTGCATAAATTATACATAACTTTACCGGTAAGCTAGCGAACAGTGGACAAAGCCGTTTTGCATTTGTGCCAATGTCAATAAATTAGAAAAGATTAATTGAAAAACAAGTAAAAATGCGCTGCTTTATTGTTGAATCGACTATGAGATACCCATTAACAAGGTCTGAGAACTAATGGACATCCAAAGATATAAAAACAGGAAAATAAACGGACCGAAAGACGGTCGATCATATCCCTTTTCCTTTCTGCCTTAAACATACATAGGCACAAGGTGACGATAATAATTCATTTGGTATATATTTAAAAAATTTTTTGGGTACGTATTAAAAACATAAAACCCGTTTGCAACTTTTTTTTAGCATGATTCAATCGCAATTGCTTTAATTTAATATTTATCTTTATTTGGAATTGCATTACCAACTGCATTAAAATGGCTGCCTACTTTAATTATTGCTATGTGAAGCTTTGTTTTGTTTCATTAAATATGCTATATTCTATTGCATAATTAAAAATCATTTAAGTTGGCCATTGAAGTTTCATCTGCTTCCGCCGCGTTGATTGTGACTGAAAGCGTACCAAAAATATGCAAAAGTTGGCATGGCAATGGCATTGGCAAAGGCAAAGGCAATGGCGGGGGGTGTGGAAGTATGGCAACACTGAGAGGCAGCAATTTATTGCGGTACCGTGAAATATGGCCAAAGTTTTCAAATGAAGTCAGTCTGGGGCCACAAAACCAACAGCATAAACAAATGAATGAGCGAGTGAATGAATGAATGACTGAGTGAGATAGCGAGTGAATAAGTTAACAATTGAAAACTTGTTGTCAGCATGACGAAGTTTTAATACACTTGTAAATCTCGCTACAAGATTAAATGCATGCATGTTTCTCTTTAAAAACATTCAGATTTGGGAAGTGACAGTTCATATTCTTACACATTTGGAGTCAGTGAATAGGCTAAATGCGAATTGAACACATTATTAAATTGTTGTTGAACTGCCAGCAACCAACCAATAAAATATTATACTTAAATTTAAATAACTTCATTAAATCGAATAGAACCACTTGCAAGGCTACCCGTACATTTGATTGTTCAACCGCTTGCTTTGTATAATATTACACCATTTTGGAAGTTGTTTAATGTTAGCCTTTATAAAATAGTTTTTTAGCAAAGCTCAAAGATATTTCGAAATGGATTTATGTAAACGAATCTAAAATCGAATGCAATGAATTTTAATGTGTTTGCTATTCCATATCAGTCGTCCTTTAGTATTTATTTGAATTCTGTCGCTGATTCTAGCGTCGCAAATTGACTGATAAAGTAATATAGCTTATGCTAATGGTGTAATGAGTGACCGGCGCTTAGGGCGGCGGTTGAATGTGTTCTCTTTGGGTTTTTGAGTTTTGGCTGTTGATTCAATTTGCTCCCTTTTGACGCCTTCCAATTAAGCCATTTGGCTGGACAAGGAGTCTGCACGGCTTGTCCTGTGCTCGGCGGCTGCTTTGCACCATTGCCTTTTGCCATTTGCATTTCATTAAAATGGAATTTTCTTCTTCTTTTTTTTACATTTTATTTCATATAAATTTCCTGTTTCTTTTTTCTCAATTTCATGTGCCCTGCACAAATATTTATCGACACTTTTGCATGTTGCTTATGCGATTGCTTGTTGATAGTTTTGTTGTTGTTGCTTCTGCATTTTTCAGTGTATGAATACTAAATAAGTAAGAGCGCTCAATTCTATAGTGCCCGACTATTGGATACTCCATACTCGCCAACGAATGGCAGACAGACCCAATGCTTTTTCTTTTCGTTCAACTACACCCATGCTTTGTTATACCCTTTTTAGTCATTTTGAATGGGTATTCAAATAAAAACCATCACCTGTGGCTATTTGTGTGCCAAACATATAGAACTCACACCTCGCTCCTTAGCCTGTATTCGTTTTGCTGTTATATATGGAAATGGACTTTGTTAGTTTCTGCCAAACAAACTTTACGCTCATCGATGCCAAAACCAATTTAAAATCAAATTTTCCTCTACGCAGCAGCCAGCAGCAGTAGCTGAAGGAGCAGGTGGGCCAAGGGAAGTGTGGGCAGGGAGGAGGGGGCGGCAGCAGCTCTTGACTCGGCTATGAGTGCAAATTAAATAAATTCGCAAAAGTGGCGAGAAGAAAAATGTTGTCCATGAACGTTGGCTTGTCCGTTAGCTCAACAGCTAGCTCAGCAGATCCTTTAGTTGACTGGCTTCTCGTTGGCCGACAGTTTTGATGTTGTTGTTGTTGTTGTAATTGCTGTTGGTATTCGTGTTGTTGTTAGCTGGTGCTGATTGTCTGTGATTGATTTAAATCGCCTCAAGTGATTTCACTAAACGATTCAACTTTCAAATTGGTTACTTTGCATTGTGTGTGCCAGAGAGATAGACCGAGAAAGACAGGTAGAGAGAAAGAGAGATAGCATGTGTACAGGTGTTCGTGTGCGGTTATTGCTTTACGTTTGGTACCGACTATTGCGCTTCCGGTGCATTCGGAAATAACAGCTACATCATTTACTAGTACATCAAATGTTTAACAGTACGTTAGTTGTTTTACAGAAGACCTGCTCCCAAAGTGATAAAGCGTATATTGGTTTTGAGCAATGTCCGTCTGTGTAAAATATTAAATTTCAGTTAAATGATTCGTGTGTAGAGCATTCACTTTGTATAACCATTAATTTCACATTTTACTCTTACCTCATAAACTATCAGTACACGAAATGATATCAGTGGATGATCAAATGTTGCATGTGCCACGCCATTCTTAACTGACTAATTATACCCTTAACCCATTAAAAACGGGAAAAACAATTTTAATTTAAAAATTCATAAACTTGAGATGTAGAATTAAACTAGATACCAAATAATGATCAAAACGGCCTTGGGATTGAAAATCGGTTCAGATTTGAGAAAGTTGTGGCAGTTTGAAATCTGGGAAGATCATTTATGAGGCTTTACAAGTCAATTTTTTTGTAACTTTTGGCGTGATTTTCGACAGAAAAATGAAACAGCACAAAATCACTTTTCATATAGTTTTTTATACAATTGAGACACCCACAATCAATTAAACGTAAAATTTCAAGATTCTATTTTTTGAAAAATCGAAATTTGTAAGGGTCCCCCCTTATGCTTTTTTCACCAAAAAAATCCAAAATTTTATTTTTTCACAAATTCAAAAACTTGAGATGTCGAATTAAACATGATGCCAAATAATGATCAAAATGGCCTCGGAATTGAAAATCGGTTCAGATTTGACAAAGTTGTGGCAGTTTGAAATCTGGGAAGATCATTTATAAGGCTTTACAAGTCAATTTTTTTGTAACTTTTGGCGTGAATTTTGACAGAAAAATGAAACAGCACAAAATCACTTTTCATATAGTTTTTTATACTAATTGATACACCCACAATCAATTAAACGTAAAATTTCAAGATTCTATTTTTTGAAAAATCGAAATTGGTAAGGGTCCCCCCTTATGCTTTTTTCACCAAAAAAATCCAAAATTTTTTTTTTTCACAAATTCAAAAACTTGAGATGTCGAATTAAACATGATGCCAAATAATGATCAAAATGGCCTCGGAATTGAAAATCGGTTCAGATTTGAGAAAGTTGTGGCAGTTTGAAATCTGGGAAGATCATTTATAAGGCTTTACAAGTCAATTTTTTTGTAACTTTTGGCGTGATTTTTGACAGAAAAATGAAACAGCACAAAATCACTTTTCATATAGTTTTTTATACTAATTGAGACACCCACAATCAATTAAACGTAAAATTTCAAGATTCTATTTTTTGAAAAATCGAAATTGGTAAGGGTCCCCCCTTATGCTTTTTTCACCAAAAAAATCCAAAATTTTATTTTTTCACAAATTCAAAAACTTGAGATGTCGAATTAAACATGATGCCAAATAATGATCAAAATGGCCTCGGAATTGAAAATCGGTTAAGATTTGACAAAGTTGTGGCAGTTTGAAATCTGGGAAGATCATTTATAAGGCTTTACAAGTCAATTTTTTTTGTAACTTTTGGCGTGATTTTTGACAGAAAAATGAAACAGCACAAAATCACTTTTCATATAGTTTTTTATACTAATTGATACACCCACAATCAATTAAACGTAAAATTTCAAGATTCTATTTTTTGAAAAATCGAAATTGGTAAGGGTCCCCCCTTATGCTTTTTTCACCAAAAAAATCCAAAATTTTATTTTTTCACAAATTCAAAAACTTGAGATGTCGAATTAAACATGATGCCAAATAATGATCAAAATGGCCTCGGAATTGAAAATCGGTTCAGATTTGACAAAGTTGTGGCAGTTTGAAATCTGGGAAGATCATTTATAAGGCTTTACAAGTCAATTTTTTTGTAACTTTTGGCGTGATTTTTGACAGAAAAATGAAACAGCACAAAATCACTTTTCATATAGTTTTTTATACTAATTGATACACCCACAATCAATTAAACGTAAAATTTCAAGATTCTATTTTTTGAAAAATCGAAATTGGTAAGGGTCCCCCCTTATGCTTTTTTCACCAAAAAAATACAAAATTTTATTTTTTCACAAATTCAAAAACTTGAGATGTCGAATTAAACATGATGCCAAATAATGATCAAAATGGCCTCGGAATTGAAAATCGGTTCAGATTTGACAAAGTTGTGGCAGTTTGAAATCTGGGAAGGTCATTTATAAGGCTTTACAAGTCAATTTTTTTGTAACTTTTGGCGTGATTTTTGACAGAAAAATGAAACAGCACAAAATCACTTTTCATATAGTTTTTTATACTAATTGATACACCCACAATCAATTAAACGTAAAATTTCAAGATTCTATTTTTTGAAAAATCGAAATTGGTAAGGGTCCCCCCTTATGCTTTTTTCACCAAAAAAATTCAAAATTTTTTTTTTTCACTTATTCAAAAACTTGAGATGTATAATTAAACATGATGCCAAATAATGATCAAAATGGCCTCGGAATTGAAAATCGGTTCAGATTTGACAAAGTTGTGGCAGTTTAAAGTCTGGGAAGTGAGTGTGTGTTGCCATTCATGAATACAGATAAATAATTATGAATGAAGAATGTAAGACCTTGGATCAGGGCTTACCCTAGTCGAGCACTCTCGACTAGAGCACTCTTACTTACTTTGTTATTAAAGAGCGTCTACATTAATCTGGTTCTGCAATATATAACGTTTTTGAAGACTTGGTGCATAGTTTTAGACAGTTTCAGCGTTGTTGAAACAAGGTACACTTTTATCCAATTAAATGCATACAGTATTCACGTCTGTAATGAATTCTAAGCTCTTACGTAGTTTTAGATGCTGGAAGTTGATTACATTGTAATCCCAAACCCAGTGACACATTTCGGCAGTCACTCAACTTGTGATAACTAAAAAAACGCAATAGTTTAAGCTACTGTTGCAGCTGCCAATATTTCAGTGCAGGGCAATTACAAAGGGCAAAAAGTTAAGCGCCAACTGTCAAGTCAGGTGAGAGCTAAGAGCTAAGTGAGAGCCAGCTGAAGGGCTGGCGGGGGGTGGTGTATGGTGGCAGTTGCTACTTTAATGAAAACTTTTGCCGGAGGCCGCTTAGCGGTTTGGCAACTTCAACGGATTGTGGCACTTGCAACAGTGGCGGCAACAGCAACAGCAGCGGGTAATCAGCCGTGTTATGGCAGTTTTGGCAGCCCCAGCATTTGATGGCTTCCTTCTCCTGTGTGTGTGTGTGTGTGTGTGTGTGTGTGTGTGTGTGTGTGTGTGTGTGTGTGGCTCCATCTGCGGACTGCGCCGCCTGTCGTGGCCCTGTAAAGCGGTTACGGTTACGGCTCTGGGGATTATGGCCTTGCGGTGCACTTGAAATTGTTGTTGAATGTTGATGTTGTTGTTGTTCTTGTTGTTCCTGTTTGACAGCAACAGGATAATCTGCTTGGTGTGCATCCGCATTCTCATCAGCATCATAGTCCTGTTTGCCCATCTCTGTGTGTTTGTGTGTGTGTGTGCTTGTGTTTGTATTGGTTTCGTCGCCTTCGTTGTGTTTGAGTTTTAGTTTTCATTTTCATTTATTTTCTTTGTTTTTTGGGCTTATCTTCCCTTTGCCTTCTACCCCAAAAAAAAAATAACAACATCAAAAAAATAGTCAAACTTTGTGCAAGGTTTCTCTCGGTTGCATTTGTCTGGTTTTCAACTGCAGTTCTTGTTTTTGTTTTGGTTTTCCATCTTGGTGTTGTTGTTGTTGTTGTTGCTTTTGTGTGCTGCACTGCATTTCATGTTTTGTCGGCCGGTTTGTGGGGCAGCTTTTAGTGGCTTTATTTGTTTTGCATTTGGTCTCTCTGTTGGCATATCAAATCAGGTTTCATTCGGTGGATAAGGATAAGGATGGGGCGGGGGCATGGGATGGAGTTGACTTTAATTAACCAAAGCTAACAACAAAATGTGTTTGCCATCTGCTTAGGGTCTGATGCACTTGCAGCATTTAGCTTAATTAAATAATAATAATATAATTTATTTTAATTAAAACTCAACTATAATAGTTTTCTAAGTTCTTCTGATATATTCTTCTTATATTCTTTATTTCGCTGATTTTAATCTGAAAATCGTAAAAGGCAATGCAATAAAAATATTAAAAATTATGTTCTTGACTCAGTCACGTCAAAAAAATCTCAGTCTCAGCCAAAACTAGCAGCCTTCATTTTGTTTCCGGCTGTGCACATTATCCTTGACACTTTCAGCACCCATTTCATTTTGCTTTTCATTTTGTTCTTTGTTGTTGTTTGCGCGCGGACTGCTTTTGTTAACTGAATTATCAATGCGCTCATTACCCAGGGTTCGGTTGGCAGGGGCGGAATGGGCTCGGGGTGGGCGTGTCACTGACACTGCAGATGCAGTTGCCTGAAAATAACTTGGAGCCCATTCGACATTGATGCTTTAACTCGCCAGCGGCTGAGTTGTTCAACTTGTTGAGGTTTTGCCTTTAAGCTTTGCCTTGGCTTAAGGGCTTACCTGACTAATATCTAGATATAAGTCGGGGCAACAAATTGCGCACAGTGCTAATCAATAAACGCGTTCGCCACAGCCATTTGCAACTTTGTTGCCTCGCTGCTGAAAAACTATTTTTCAATTTTCGCGCTGGCAAAAGTTTTTTTTTGTACCAGCTGCTGCCGCGTGTAGAACGCCTTTGGCTTTGGCTTTCGCCTGGCGCAGCTCGGGTAATGCAACATCCATTAAAATGGACGACAGCAGCAAGCGAAAGCCACATTAAGCAGAGAGCTGGCATACACACACACACACTTCCACACTCAATCACACAGATACAGCCACATTCAGGCGGCGATTGCTTTCCACGCAGCTATTAGCCACATATCGATTGCCAATATTGGCAATTGAGTGGGATTGTGGGCTGGTTTCTGTGGCCAAATGGCGGCACGTCCTGTACTGTTGGCTAAAACAAACGGCAGCTGAAAATGTAACTGAGTACTGAACTGAACTCAACTGAAACAGGTAGCAGCTGCCTCCTGACGCTAAAGTGCCAACTTATGCCACACAAAAATGCTTGAATATAATGGACATGCCCCGTTCTGTGGCGTGGTGGGTGGATGGGGGGTATGCTGTGTCCTGGCATGCAATTGTGCGAGGCAGCAGCGGCGACCACAAAAGGCCGCAGCAAAAGGCGAAGACGACATGCAAAAGTGGAACGTGCAGCGTTGGCATTAAGTGGCATGTGGCAGAGGCAGCAGCAACAGCGGCAACAGCAGCAGCGGGTACAAGGACACTGATAATGATGAAAAAATTCCCAAGCACACACACACACACACACATATACGCATACTCAGATGTATACACAATTTATCTGCTGCCTCGCTTGGCACACACTGACGAGCATAAAAATTGCACTGGCAGCCCGAAGACAGTGACAAAAAGCCACTTGGCAGGCAAAATGTATGTGTGTGTGTGGGTGTATATGTGTGTGTGTGCCCCACTGCTGTAACCCTTTGCCCATGAGCCGTCATGGTGCACAAGGTGCATAGCTGCCACCAGGTCGGAGGCAGCGACTGTGGCAGCGGCAGTGGCAAACAGCAAACGAAATCGACCTTGACTGACAGCTTGACATGAACTCGACTGCTCTCAGCGCTGCTGCTACCCCCCGCCCCTCCTCTCGACACACATATACCACCCACTTTAGCAACAGCTACATTGGGCTCATTATTTTCGCTTTAGCCGGTCAGCAGGAGCAGCCACGTGGAGCCCAGTGAGAAATGGGACAGGTAATGGTAATGTGGTAAGTATATGTATGTGTGTGTGGGTGTGTGTGTGTGTGTAAGTGTGCGTGTGCACCTTAATGCCACCGAACCGCAAAGAGGTAGGTGAGCTTGCGGTTCACATTTGAAACTGCTCTTAGGCATTTATTTATTTCGTTTTTTTTATAATTTCTAGTCGGTGAATTTAAATGTTTGCGTGTTTAAGATTCATTCCATATATATGGAAAACTATATGACATATAATTAGTAAAGTTATTCAAAAAGCTCGTTTGCTGCTAATGTGTACCAGTTGTATACATAAAGATTATTTAAACAAACGGGAAAAAATATGCATTCAGAAGAGATTTCAGGTTAAATATCTTGAGTTTTCAAGGCAAGAAATGTTACATATTTTCTATTTTGTAATGTATGTAAACACTTTTTTCATTATAAGTAAGCTGAACTGTATTTGAACTGTAAATGAAATTTAAGTTTGCATATATAAATTTGCAAGTTTATAAACTTTATTTTCTGAAAGAGTTTTTCGGTACATCACATAATACAATTCCTTGTTTCAAATATGGCCCCAAAAAGTAGGCAACATTTTTTATTCAAATGCCTGCAGGTCAACAAAATGTCAGCAGCGCTGTGTCTCATTGTGTGAGTGTGTGCGGAATGTGAGAAGAGTACTGAGCGTTAAGGGGTGGTGTATGGGGTGGAGAGCGTATAGCCCGCATGTGAATGCTATCATGTCGTCGTTGTCGCTGCTGTCGTTGTGGGCGCTGCGTCGGTTTGCGTCCGTGTCAAAGGTTCATAAATTCCTTTTAATTCTGCTTTATGGCGACATCACATCGAACATGAACTTTAACGCGACGACGACGCGACTTCATTTGCATTTTACAACTTCATTTGTGCCGCCAAAAGCGAAGCGAAAAAAAAAGAAATAAAAGAAATGTTTGCAATTTTCACACACAAAACCAATTGGCGCGATTTGTGTGAAGGTGTGAGTATTGCTGTGTGTGTGCTTGTGTGTGATATAAAATTATTGTTTAATCTTGCCAACTGACCGGGGAGTGGCAGCCAAACACGCCCACCTCCCCACACAGAGAGCGGAAAGAGAGCAGAGCGAATGTCGCGCGACAAACGACAATTACTTTGAATATCCCTGCCCAGGCCGCCCGCCCCTTCACTGATTGAGGGCGCGAGCCGGAAATGAACATTTGCACGGCTGTCGATTGAGCCAGTCATTGACCCACCTCCAACCTCCAACCCACAAAAAAAAATCTATAAAAAAATAAGCCATTTAAATTCGCGTTTGTTGCCATTTTTTTGTGTTTTGTTTCAAATTTTCAACTAATTTATTTGTATTTCTTTTTTGTTTTGTCTTTCGAGTTTTAGTTTAGTGACACCTTAAAATTTAATGTTCTTGTTTTTTTATTATTATTATTATTATTTTTATTGTTAATTACAAGTTTTTCGTATGAATTGAGTTGGCGATTATTTTTTATTTTTAATATTTCCATATTTCCAACTTTGATTCGATTTGATTTCACGCACTTTGCATAACTTAAAATTCTAATAAAATGTCTAACAATTGAACAATACATCAATCAATCAAACCATTAATCAATGCCTGCAGTCTGTGCCAACTCAATTCCACTTAGAATATATATATATATAATTTAATTTTATTTTAATAATTATTCATTTCTGTTAATGAGATCGCTTAAAGTACAAAAACACTTTTAGTTAGACTAACACGAGAGCTTTGGGACTTGAATTATTTCCTTCGGGGTATAAATTTGAATTGTTTTTCGAGGGAAGGGGAAATCTGTCTATACACTTACAATGTGACTGTTTAATATGCGTAGCGAGTAGAAAGAGTGGAAAATTGTGTTTCTATAATACAACAGAGGGGCTGGCATTAAAACCAGTTGAAAACCCCAGCTACCTAAGCCTAACTATGCGAAAGTTCAAATCGGTAAACATTACCTTGCAGATGGCCATATGTTAAAGATTTTAGATTAACTGATGAGTCATGCCTATTGAATTGCTCATGTGTAGAATTAGTTTGTTATCATCTAAGATCATTAAATAACAATCGTATGAAAGAAATAAAATATATGTATTTCATGATATGTTTTTCAATGGGCTCAAAAATGGTTCTTCTTCGGATAGTTGGATGTTCCCAATACACTTTTATGACTGTTTTCATTTCAACTGGCTCAAGATCGTATATTATAAAAAATAAAGAGAACTTTGACTACTTGATACGACAGCTGAGAGCAGTGAATGTTGAGCGGGTGGTACCTTAATTAGGAACCATCGGAACACAAGTCATTGAGGTGTAGAGCTACTTCTGCAAGGCAATGTTAGCTTCGAAACAACCGAAGTCCTTTTTGGTTTGTCTGGCTTATTCGTCGGCTGTACACAAGTTCGATTAGCTTTTGAAGATATCCTGGCCGGGCTGTGGCGAGGCGGTGCCTGTTGACACATTGCCCGTGCCATTGGCATCGGCATTCAGACGCTTCAGCATTGCATTGCGGTGCAGCCAATAGGGCGGCGGATCGGGCGGCTGCCCCGGCAGCAATGTTTTCGCCTTCAGCGTCGATGCCGGCGGCTTCGGACTGTGCAAGGCAGTGGCCGCGCTGTACATCACAGGATCTGCCAGCTGGGCAGCCGACTGGCCAATGGCCACACGAAGTGGTGTCTCCTTTTTGCGTATGGTATCGCATGTCTCCTTCATCTTGCACAGCTGATCCTGCAGATTGCGATACTCCTCCAAAAAGCGCTCCAGCTGCGCCGCATGATAGTCATAGGCAGCCACCGAGGAGTTTGCCGCTCCCGCAGCCCGCGTCGCCAGCGCTGAAAAGTCCAGCAGCGGAGTTGCAGCGCTGCTGAGCGAACGCTGGTGCTGCACTGGCGATGACGGCAGGCTTGGCTTCTGGCCAAGGTGGTGGCCGTGCAGTCCGCCCTTATGAGCGCCACTCTGCACCAGATTCAAGAAGCTATTGGCTCGCTGGCCGCCACCCGTGTAGGTTGTGGTGCTGGCATAGTTCGCATAGCTGGATTCGGCCGAGTAGCGTCTGCCCAGACCCATGGCTTCGTTGAGGAAACTGCCATCGCCCAGCGTGCTGCTGCCATACTTGCTCGAGTTGTCCGCCAGCAATGGTGACTGGCTGTCCGATGAGTTGCGGAAATACTTGCCACTGTGCTTGAGCTTTCGCGGCAGAGTACACAGTCCGCCATTTGCTGTGGCCACAGCACTGGGCGGATAGGCGTGGCCAGATTGGGCCGCCTGCGCCACGGCATACTTGGCAATGTCCAGCAGATCCGGATAGTTGCTGTCGAATAGATCGTGCTCCTGCCCGTCGCCATTGCTGCTGCAGAACACTGATGTGGCCATCTCGTCCGCCGTATGATTACCGTAGTGGCTGTACGGCGTGCTTGTCGCCTGAGTGGACTGGCTGACTGGCTTGCTGTGCGGCGATGTGATCTTTGTGGTCGCTATGGGCGTCGTCTTCCATGTGGCCGTGTGTCCCGAGTAGCCAGCAAGTCGAGCAGCTGCATCCACCTGACTGGATATCGAACTAGAAGCGGAGTCAGTGCTGCAAAGCGGTAAGAAATTGGAGAAGATTAAAGCATTATTAACAATTTAAGATCGATTAAAAAGATGGATTTAGATTGGAATAATATACCACAGTAAATTTAAGACCTGTAAATACTCTACTTCCACTTGCTTTTCTTCTCATTATCTTTGCCTTCGAGTTCTGTCTGAGTTTCCATCGATTAATTCACAACCCCTTTTGTTGATGGCATATCTATTTTTGGGATTGGCAATTGAGGCAGCCCTTCTTCATGTAACATCTAGTGGTGTACATATTTCATATTCATTATATTGTACATGAGTAGCCCTTGGAGCATTGCCCACACTCGTTTGCGCCGACATGAGAGCCACCAATCAGTGAGGGGCGCCCCAAAAATAAAACACTCATACGCCATGTGTGGCAGGCATAGCATATTTCGCGCGTCATTAGCACGTGTCGTGCGTGGATGAGAAGACGAGGTGAGGAGGAAGTGGTGCACCACTCAAGCGGAAAGTGTCAAGTGTTGCCTATAATATGAACGGATCTCTGGGCTGCGTTTGGGTGCACTCGAGCATGACAGCTCTTTGACGGGGCAACTGCAACAGGACAATTGCCACTCAAAGTAACGAGCCGCACAGAACAAAAGCAACGACATGGGTGCATTGTGGAGGGTTGCCAAATGGGGGGGAGTGAGGTCAACTTACCCGCTGATGTCAATCAGGCGCGGTATGTGCAGATCCGTTTCCTCGATGGCCACCACTGGATTATTCGCAGTGGCTGCGGAAATAGCATTGCTCGCCATGGAGCCCTTTCTTGCCACCTGATGTGACTGCTGCTGCTGCTGCTGATGCTGTTGATGCTGCTGCTGTTGATGTTGCTGCTGCTGGGAATCCTCGTCGTCGTCGTCGCAGTGCGTAGATACATGCAGGTAGTCCCCATTGCGTCGCGTTCCGTTGCCAGCGCTCGGATTCACTGTGGCCGCCTGTCCCCCCGCATCATGGTCGTCGTTGAGGGGGGTGTGGGCTGCCCGCAGATAGCTCTGCTGCTCCTCGGCATCATGAAAGAGGGCAGCACCAGTGGCGCTGCCACCGCCACAGCTTGCACCGCCACCCAAATCCGGTCGCACTCTGGCCGTCATCTCAATCTTCTCGTAGCTCTCGCTGCGTCGCACCGGCGGCACCGAGTTCCACAGCCGCAGCTTGCGTCGCCGTCGCAGCGAGCAGAAGCAGATGGCCGCAAAGGAGGAGCCGACCACAAAAAGCAGCGCCGCCAGCACGCCCAGCAGGACAATGCGCACTCCCAGCGACGCATCCGGGGGACGTCGCGAGACGGCGAGCGTTACGCTGGCCTCCACCTTGCCGGCCTTGTTCTCGGCGGCGCATGTGTAGATGCCCGCATCCTGCATATCCGCGGTGAGTATCGTCAGATTGGAGGCATTCCGCAGCATATTCACCACATACGTTTTGCGGCCCTGCGTCGCAGCTGCAGTGCGCGGCTCCTCGGCATCGTCGCCCGCACTAGCCGCACTCAGATTGGCAATCAGGCGATTCTTTAGGAGCCATCGAACGGCCGGTTGGGGCACACCCTCCACATAGCAGCTCATCGTTACATTGCGCCCCTCCACGCCGTGGGCGGTGGTGTCTGTGGCGACAATTTGTGGCACACACGCAAAATCATCCACATCCAGTTTGTCCCAGGCACGGCCGGCTAGACGCGAGGGTGACTCGCATGTGGGCGGTATGCCACTGGGTATGTTCTGCTGGAGCATCCAGGCCCGCAGCGGTCGCAGTGAGCAGCTGCAGTTCCAGGCATTGCGTGCCAGCTCGAGGCCATGCAGCGAGGAGAGCGAGGTTATTGTGCCCGATCTGATCTCGCTGAGGCGATTGCCATCCAGTTTGAGCCACTCCAGGCTGCTCTCGAGGCCGGCAAAGGCCCGGACCGCCACGCTGGCAAGTCGGCAGTCGCTCAGCTCGAGGCGCACCAGTTGGGGCACATGACCGAAGGCGTCATCCGGTACACGGGATATAGGATTGCCGGTGAGACGCAGCTCGCGCAGCTCGGAGACATGGTAGAGTGCTAGTGAGGGTATCTCTACCAGCTGATTGTGGCTCAGATCTAGCTCCACTAGATTAATGAGCTTGCGGAACGCATGACGCTCGATGAGACGCAGCCGGCATCTGGCCAGATACACCTTCTGCAGATTGAGCAGCTGGGCGGCGGCGAAGCTGTCGTCGGGTATAGTTTGTATATCGTTGCCGCTTAGGTCCAGCAGCTGGGTGCCCGCATCTAGCGGCTCGGGGATATGTGTGAGGTTGGCGTTAAGGCACAAGACGGACTCCTTGCCGCTCTTCCACTTGCACTCGCACACCGACGGGCACTCGGCGCGCAGCTGGCTAAGACAGCACAGCAGCCAGAGCAGCTGGCAAAGCGGTATCGGCGGATGCAGCCGTCGCAGTGGTCGTCTCTCGCGTCCTTTTCGACGCACCTTCGTTGCCAGCGTTCGCTGCTGGGCGCTATTATCGCTGGCTATATCGCGGGGCCGGGCACAATCCTCCTCCAGCGTCGCTGTCGCTGCTCCCATCGCATACTAGGATCAATCACAATCGCAACTGGAACCGGCACAAGCTACCGCTCAGCTGATGTTGTCTGCAAAACAAGGTGACAGTGAGAATTACATGAGTACATGATTCAATCAGGGCCAGGGGCGTAGGCAATAGTGGATAGAAAATAAGGACTATGGACTTTCCGCTATGGAAGCTACTCATTAAAACATGGCCTATGGAAACTGTCTAGCTGACATGATCGCGTTATGTCTATCTGCCCCCCTTTGTTGACGCCTATGGTTGGAGCTATGTAATGCAGCTGCCATAAACTTTGCATTTGTGACATTTTAATAAGCCCTTCGTTCGCGGTGTACTTCCATCATAACTGTCACTTGGCGCAGCGACATTAAGTCATAACAACACCAGCCCAACGAGCTCAGCCTAGACGTAACATTCGCTTCAATTTGTTACCCCTTGTTGCCCCTTCTCAAGCAGCAAGCTGTCTTGAGTTTTTATCGTGCGGCCCGCTGCTTTTATTTGACTTGTCTGGCAGCCCTATTTCCCTCTCTGTCCCACTCTCTCTCGGAGTCGTGGTTTGTGTTTGCGGCATGTTGCAATTATGGACGAGCAGCATGCAAGCAAAGTAAGCAAAGCAAAGCACTGCGAGGCACTGAGGCCCATTGCTGGTTAATATATAAAATTTGCATGCAGCCAACGGGGCGTATGTACAACATTTTAGCAACTCCGCTTTAATATTTCGAGCTGAGCGCTAGCCAAATTATTTTGAAACTCTCTCAGAACCTGCCAGACTTACCATATCATGTGATTATATTCATTGAATATGAAAACTCTAAAATCATGATTAGAATAACATTGTTTAGATGAGGAAGAAACATTAGTAACTTTTGATACAAGTAAAAATAAGATTATGCTAACTTTGATTAGACGATATATGAATATGACACTATTTTAAAAAGAATACAGCTGAAGACTGACTTTGCAATACAGGCAGGTGACTTTTAACTCTTTTTAATTAATTTATTGAGAATCTGTATCTTTATTATATACTCTCACAATTTTGTTATATGCAAAAACAACTGGCACTTTAATCACTTAACTCCCAATTTGCATACTGTTGCAGACAAGCGTAGTGCAGTGTGTGGCAGTTGAAGCCTTCATCTACTTAATTATGATAAAATGCGATATTTAAAACCGCCCACTCTTAATTGAAATGCTCGCATTCTGCGACATTCTGCTGGCATTTAAAGTGAACGCGAAACTCTTGCAACTTTTGACAGCAACGCAAGCCGCACAAGTGCTGGCAACCCTGGCCGGCATTAACGGTAACAGTTGTGCGCACTCTCTCTCGGCTGGCAAAAGAATGGCAACAAACAAACGAAAATATTTTAAAGCGGTTATGCAGTTATCCGTAAAACGGATTCGAAACAAAACCGGAAGCCGCAAAGCAAACAAACGCTTTGCAAAAACCGCGACAAGTCAACGGGTGGACAGCATGGGTCGGCGGTGCTGGGACGCAGGGGATGGGGTTGCGGTACGGTTCGGGCATGTGACTAATGCATGTGTGGGGCGTTTGAGGGTCAATACACTGGACGTCGTGACGTCGCGACGTCGCCGGCGCATGAAATGAAGTTTTTCCATGTTGCTAAAATACTCAGCCGCATTTTTTTGCGCCACATACGAGAAGAAGAACAGTTGAGCGGCCCACAAACAGACAGACAGACAGACAGACAGACAAACAGACAGACAAACAGGCAGACAAACTCAGAGACAGGAAGACTGGGAGACAAGTGGAGCATACAATGGGGCACATGTGTGCGCCATTGTCGTTGCCATCCCGTTTATCATATGAGCATGACGACACCGTGAAGTATGCAACATGCAAAATGCAAAATGCAACATGCAAATGGTGCCCCCCTTCCTTGTGCTTCTGTTGCGGACTTGGTTTTTGCTGCTGCTGCTGTTGTTGTTTTGTTGTTTTGTTGTGCATTTACTGCAGACACTAATCCTATTTATGTTGCATTGCAGCGAGGTTAATAATTTTATTTGCAAACTGCCAGTGGCACGTCCCATGCAGTTGCCAACTTGCAGTTGCATTAGCAGTCGCATTCGCAGTCACAGTCACAGTTGCAGTTGCAGTTGCCAACTTTCAGTTGCTACGTTGCTCCTTAAGCTGCTTCTGCTTATGACACACGATACGTGCCGTGGGTTCGAGAAACTTGTTCTGCTGTACCCAAAAGATTTGTGGCAGGCAATGGCCTCCAGTTTCCGACTAACGAAAGAGCAGGTTCTATAGAGTTGACAGCGCACTATTAATTTAATATTAATGTTTGTATATAACGATTTTATTTTATATATAAATACAGTCGAAGTTCTTTAGATCAAATGAAATTTAGCCTACATAGCTTATATGTAAATTGTGTGTATACAAAATCAATATGAAGATCTTTGTTCAATTTTATTTATCATAATTTGAATTAAATACATATATATGTAAACACAATTTGCTATTAATATAGCTTCACAGCATTAATTTAACGTTCGATTTGGCTTTCAATGTTGGCCACTTAATGAAATGGCCTATAATCAGTCATGTCTTGTACATGTGCGACAGTTTCTTTAAATGTATATACCTTGTATTATTGAGCAGTTATAGGGCATAACAAAAAGTATTAGGTGACAGCTGCCAAATGTTAGCTGACGTCGCATTGGCAGCAACGCCACTCGTGGCACACTCAAGACACACACACACACACACACACTCACACTCACTCGTCTATCTCGCCTTGCCTCGTTTCGCTTATTCTTAGGCTGTTTTTCTTGTCCTGCTATAATGTAAAAATAATGTCCTTTCAGGCCGCATTGATTGCAAATAAATTACACACATTTGCCAGGAGATGCCAGGGCGGGAGTTGGTTGGAAGATGGCAAAGTGACTCTGACTGAAATTGAGAAGGAGACTGAGATGTGCGAAGCAAGTCAGATTAAGTGCCCAAAGAGCCATCGTTGACTTCATAAAACTAAGCAACAGCAAAAAAAAAAACAAACAAAAAAAAACCGGCTTGTAAGCAGCAACAGCTAGCAAAATACGAGTGTGAGGAACAACAACGAACTGATAGCAATGATGCCAGCGCCATTAATTTCACTTTGGCGCCGACGCCGTTGAAACTTTAATTAGAAAACCCTGGCGGAGATTTTGTGTAATTTTCTCTTGATGCCGCTGCTGTGCGGCTACTGATAATGAAGTTCCTTTTCTTGTACTT
This sequence comes from Drosophila maculinotata, assembly GCA_035045305.1. Taxonomy (NCBI): domain Eukaryota; kingdom Metazoa; phylum Arthropoda; class Insecta; order Diptera; family Drosophilidae; genus Drosophila; species Drosophila maculinotata. The sequence continues at coordinate 6,130,574 of JAWNPD010000038.1, read as the reverse complement.
TTCTTGTTTTCGCGTTCACACTTCCGGCTTCATTATGCGCAAATTATTTTAACTGCACTTTTGGTATCCCCATTTCCCCTTCCCAGCCGCACCCCGTTAAGGCTGTGCAAATATTTTCACTAGCTGCAGCCGCAGCTGAGACTTTGATAGCAAATTCGCTTGCCCAGGTCCTTAGCGAAAAGTAATCTGCCCATTGCCCAACCCCCGCACCCCTATCTGCACAGTCCTTCGTTTCACCGTTCACTGTCATTATTCATTTTTGTATGTATTTCTTTTATGCTGTGTAACCTTTGCCGCATTGTTTCTAGTCGCTGCCGCAGCTGTAGAGCAATTTTCGTAAGCATAATAGACTTTCCCAGGGTCCCGGCCAGCAAAAAAGGCAAAAATGAGAAGAAAAAAATTTAAAGAAAGCAAACAAAATGCCATAAAAATTACAGGGGCGATGAGAGGCATGTAGTGTGCGAGGGGTGGCAGGAAAAAAATTAAAAAAAAGAGAAGAACAGCAGCTAAGCATTATTTCTCAAGGGGCGCAAAACCTGAGGATTATGTCGAGGGCTTAGCTGACTTCTCGCTCTTCTGCACTGCCCTTCCATGCCCCTTGTGGTCAGTTGCCGCTGCAGTTGCAGTTTGACCTGCGGCCCGAAACTAGGCTCAGTCCTACGGCTGCTACTATTTGCCTGTGCATATTGTTTGTCCTGCATCCTGCTGCATTCACTTTTAGTCACCCTTCGCTCTCATTTTTGAAGTGTGCACTTCAGTTCTTGTTTTTGTTGCTATTGTTTCCTTTGTCAACAATTCTATTACCATTTGTTGTTGATTTAAACTGCTTGAGCAACGGTAGGGGCCCATAAGCGCAATTCAGTTAAAGCATTTGATTCAATGTGCAACGTGGCGTGTACGTAATCAGCCTGCAGCCTGAAAGTATGATACAAACTGTTATTGTCAAGCCAGTGATTGGGCAAACGCTTTGTTTATTTTTTTTTTTGTTGTCCTTAGGCACAAAACTAATTAGGTTTTAAAATATACACCATTGATCAAACCAAACACAATAGTAAACATTTAAAAATTTATAAAAATAATTGTTTTGGTGTAGAGTACCCATTATTATTCAATCACCAACATTTTTAAGCTGTTATAAATCTTTTGTTTAAAGTTTTAAGTTAACATAACAAATCTCAAATTGAATTTTATTCTTCAATCTATTTTTGAGTTGATTTTAATATTATTTATTCGATAAATAAATGTACTATATTGAATTCAGCTTCTGGACAAATTTTTATTGCTGACCACATTTTAATGCATTTTAATGGAATTTGCAAGGCAACTATCGACTTAGCCTGGCTAAAATCTTGGCTTAAATATGGCATACACAAATGCATTTAATTTCGTATATTTAAATTTATTGCCTGACATTGTCACATAATCTCAATGTTGAACTTTTTCGGTGGCTATTAAAGGAGCGTTTATCTTTTGCTCTCACTTTGAACAAGACCATAATAAATTCTGAAGTGCTATTCAATATGCAGCTCGATTGGCAGATAAATTAAACAGCCCTCGGCTACGAGGATGTGCGTTTTATTGAGCTATAAATGTAGAAATAAAAGTTAAATTATATAATCAGCTATGGACTACCTTTGGCTAAATGCCCATCTCGTCTCTGCTCTCCTCTCTTCTACTAGTGCTTAGATCTGTTCTGGCCATTGTCGCTATTGAAGCTATCCATTGAATGTAGCCCCGCAATAACCAATAATACCGAAGCTAATAAAAGTAAACAACCCAACAAAACAAAGGCGAGTCGACCACATGCACAAAGTGCTTTAGGGGCCCGCAGAAACCTTAACACACACACACACACCCAAACACACTTGTATTCGCATACGTTTACAATTTCTAAACATAAATATCAAAATACTGTGGGCGCTTCAATTTTACGACAAGGACGACAAGGGCGTTGAGAACCTGCTCGCCTTTTTGACTCTTACTGAGCGACTGACAAACGTGTTCAATTGCGGCAATAAAACTTCTTGATAATATGTGAAAATCATACAAAGCACAATATTAAATTAGCTCAAAAGATGTGAATGGCAGCTATATGTGTGGCTGTGTGTGGGTGTGTGTGTGTGTGTGTGTGTGTGTGGGCTTGTAGGTGTGAGTGTGTATCTGATGGCTATGGCAATAAAATGTCAGCCCACAAAGAAAATAAAAATGAAAACATGTTCATACGCAAGAAAGAATAAAAGAGGCAGTTTAGGAGGCGTAACCCCAGACGCCTACAATCGAATAGATAAGCGAATGCCGCAAGCTATGAAAGAGAAATATCCATATAAAATAATGTTTAAGTTTTTTTTCATTTCTGACGATGTTTTTTTTTCATATCTTACGAAAGATCTTTAGATTAAGCATGCTTTGAACTCTACTTTCGAAGTCATTACACATAAATCATTATAAAATATGTTGCACTTTTGGACGTTAGTAGAATGCTGTCTTTGAAACTGTGAAATCCTTTAGAGAAAGCTTTCGTATAACTGCTAGCAACATCTTTGATCCTTGCTGCTAATTTAAACCATCAACCCCAAGTCATTGTACATCAACACATTTAGCATTCAGTGTCAGTCGTAGCTTGTGTGTGTTTAATTGAATATTCATTCAAATATTGAGTAACATTCGATTGATGCATACACAGTGCCATTTCGCCATTTCACTTTCTCTGGCGATTCAATGGAAACGAATAGCAAATGCCAATCAAAACAAATGAAAACAACGCATCAGTTTATTTGCCAAATGTTTTGGACACAAAAGTTTCGTACCAAAACTTTTGTTTGCCAAAAGAGAGAGAGAGAGAGACAGATAGGGATGGAGTGAGATAAGGAAGGGTCGGGAGCACCAGCACTTCGATTGTGTGACAGTTATTGATTATTTAGCCAAAGTTTGCGCGATGTCGCTGTGAAGCTGCTGGGGAAATCAGCGAAATTGGAGCACATTTCGTTAGACCAAGCCAGCTGCTAATTGTCCAGGTACCCGTGACCACCCGGGTCAACTGGGCAACCTGGCAGCTAACTCAGCCACTGCAACTTTAATGACCATTCCATGCACTTAAAAGGATTTGAGATGAGCTGCCAAAGTGGCTAAACTGAGCTTTAAGGCAGCCGGAAATTTGATTTGCTTATGCTGAAACGCGGTGCTGCAATCTCCAGCAACTAGCTATAAAAATCCATTTGACGTTCACATTTTTATCGTGCATACAGGGGCTGTGGTGTAGCGCGTGTAGTGAGGGGTGTGGGGTGTAGGGTGTGGCATGCACTCGTTAAATGCATTTTGCTGTATGCTAAGGATTTCCAACTTTCGATGCTTTCAGCGCGCTCGCATAAAAGCTCAATAATAATATAATAGATTTTCGTCTCGCGATTCCTTGCCGCGTTTTACGCGACGCTGACTCGATTTGCACTTGAATCGGAAAAGGGTTGGATGGAAGGATAGGGGTATCCTGCATACTAAGTATGAGAATGGGTTCTGTTTACGGCTGATTGGCTCGTCTGCGAAATTCCAATGCCACATTTTTTTTTTAGTATTTGCAGTGCAAATATTTGTAAAATGCAAAGTTATACAAACTAACTTTAAAAAAAAACAACTTTGGCAAACGAATTGATTTTTCAATACGAGTATACCAAATTAACCGTCTGTTTGCAAATGATTTTTATATAGTTTAACAATTTAATTTAAAATGATTTTATTTGCACATTTGACATATGTAACATGGTGTTGGTATTATGCTTATTTTTGAAATATTCCTTGACACCAAATATTTCGTAATTGAAAATATTGATAGAGTTTATGTAGCTTGTGCAATGCAACGCAATCCTCTAGAAAAATATTACATATCTTGTAAAATCTGTAAAAAGTCCTCTTAAGACAAGAGTGTTAGGGGATGAGAGAGAAGAAGAGGCAGCGGTAGCTGCGTGATTGCATTTCCTTAGCCCATCTACCTGCCTGCTGTTTTCAATTTCCCTTTCGCCTTTCGCCATCTTTAAGGAGACAATATTGCCGCTGGCATTGAAAGCAGCCGTTGACTTTTCCAATTGCAACAGAGCTCCACAGCTGCCGATGCTAGGGACCCGCTGCCTTAGTTGATTGCTTCGGGAAACTTTGAAACAACATCTACGAGCAGTAGCTGCTAAACTAACAGATGGATGGATGGCTACGTTAGCTAGTGGGCGGGTTAGATGAGTGGGTGGGTGGGCTTGCCTGGAAAAACTTGTCATGATTTCTTTTCCATTTACACTTTTCGCTCGTTGTCGCGTTTTCAGTTCAATGACAATAATCAGCCATGTGAAAGTCTTTGTTTATTAGCACTGCGCTGATGAAACATTTCCTAAAGTATTATATTGAGATGGGTATACGAATGTGACTACATAGCTCGCTATCTGATTAATGCAATAAAATACTGCAAAGTTGAGTATTTTTGGAAAATAAATATTAATAATAACAATTTATACAAATATACAGGAAAAGCAATAGTGGATATAAATATTACAATTATTATGCAATTATTCAATTTGCATTGAATTGCATTAAAATATGTAAATTCCTATTTATGGCGAAATGTGTTAAATGCATTTTATTTTACTTGAATTAATTTTTTATTTTTTATATAACTAAATGGTAATGAAAATACATATTTATACCCTGTACTCATATAAAATTGAAAAGATTGGTATTATTATATACAATGTACATAGCAATAAAGTAATTATGAATGAATGCATGTGCTGGGTACAGGGTATCTCCTGGTTGGGCACTCTCGACTAGAGGCACTCTTACTTGCATTTATATGTTCTTTTGCAGGTTTATTATTTATTGCCATTCTGCTCTTACTCTAATTAAAAGCAAACCCCTACGAATATTATTGGAGTAATCGCAAAATTAAATGTAAATACTTGAATGTGACAGTCATTATTAAAATTGTTGCGGATCAGAGAATGCAAATGAATACAATAGGTATACCTGGATGATTTTGAATTGATTGCCATACCCCATGGATTCTGTTCACGAATTGTTATTATACATACATATAACTCATTTCTCTTATTCTTTTATTTTTTATGGCGGACTTTTCGATGACCCACATCACATTTCGCAGTTGTTAGTTGCAGTCAATTAAATGCAGAGGATTATAACAAAATTTTTTACTATTTTTAATAAATACGCAAACATTTGCATAGAACACCAATACACACACATACAAATTTGCATACAAAAAAAACAACAAACGAAAAATGTTTTTATTGTTTGCATTGGCCACAAGAGCAATTTATAATAACTGGCTATTTTATGGATTTTACGGCGACAATCGACAGGATAAAGCTAAAACATTTCACGACAAGAACTAAGCCCGCATAAACCTCATTGAATGAGACCCAGTAAGGGCCTAGGCAAAGAAAGAGCAAGGGCCAGGACAATACATTTAATGGCATTAGTTTGGCATAAATTTCAAGGCTTGCGGCCCATTTTCCCCTCTGCCCACTTTCTGGAATATTTATGCAGAACAACAAAGCGAAGAGAGTATTTAAAAATGTATATGTTACACCGCAGGCCCTTATACAAAATGACAGTAAAGCTTAGGTACATTTAATTTGAAAAGTGAATCAGCTAAATAACGAAAAGTTAAGATCCCAATTAAATTTATTGGCTGCTGATTTTGCTATTTATTATTGGCCAATTACAGTTAAATATTCGGCAATCATTAACTGATTTACGCTCGGCAAGTAGTTGTAGTAGTAGGCAGTACTGTAGTTCGCCTGCTACATGTGTTGTAGTATAGATGCACAAGCAATATATATTAAATTTCGTAATACCTTTGCTGCTCAGGCACAAAGCTGGCGTATACCTGGCGCACACCTGGCCATATATAGCGCCATATTGCTCTATTCCATACATATATATCCTTTATGGTAACGAAACCACCTTTTGTTGTTGCTCATAGTTTATCTGCTATTGTTGTTGGCTTGTGTGCAACGTGACCGTTGCTTGTTGTTGCTTGCCGTTATTGAAAAGCATTTGGTCATCAAATATGTAGGCGTATATATGTATGTACATTATATTGACTATAAATAGGAACGTATAAAGGTGGTTGGCCATTGAGGTCAGTGGATCAAAAATCGCAAAAGACAACTGGCAAAAGTTAAAAAAAACTTTCGGCCCTCGGCCCACGGACCAGAAATCAGTTTGGATTTGCCTGATGCCAGGACATGACTGTGGTTGTGGCCACAGATGCTGTTCGTGTGCTCCACTTTCGCTTTTTGTGTTTGCTTGTAGCTGTCAAAGGTCAAGCGAACGAACGTTGCAGCTGTGACTGCTCTTAACTTGGCTCGTACGTAGCAGTTGGAGCCAAGTTCCACACATAAGGTTCAATTTAAGCCACACTAAAGGGCTTTAAATTTTTGGGCAAACGATAAAAGCCAGCAGCAATGCATAAAAGCCAAACCAATCTTGTGGCTTGCATTGTCAATGCCCCAATCCCAATCCGAATCCCATTGCCAATCCCCAATCCCCAATCCCCAGTCCCAATCCCATTGCCTTCACCATCAGCATCTGCATCATCATCTATTCAGCCGCATTAGGAGCAATTTTCACCACAAATGAAATGCATTTGTATGCACTTTTGCCTCACACTAACCGAACAGCGGCTCAGCAGCCACATTAAGGCGAAAGTGTTCAACAATATGCGTGTGTGTGTACAGGAGGAATGAGAGTGAGAGAGTGGGAGAGTGGGTGAGGGAGAGGGAGAGGGGTGATCTATATGGTATGGTGCAGCCTGAACGGGCGTTAAGTGCTTTTTCTTTTGCCCATGAAATAAGAAGAGCGCATTGTTTGCACATTATGTGGAGAGTGCTCAGGGTTGGGGATTGGGGATCTCTGCTGCTAAAGCGTTGACTACTTAGCCCGGGGTCTGAGCTTGCCTATTTATAGCGGCTTATTGAATGAGCCAGGCCTAATAGATTTTCGCAGGCCTATAGGGAAATCCTTTGAAAATGCTCAATGAAATGAGATTGTGGACAATTCGAAATGTTCATACGGCTTACAGGGTATAGAAATTAATAACTAAATTTGGTTTAGTTTTTACAGAGAAACCCTAACTTTTACATGCAACTAGGCATTTAAGATGTGCTGCATTAACATTTGGTACAGTGCAACAGCAACAACAAACAAAAATGCATTTACGTGTTTATCGGGGATGCAAAAAGGGAATTGAAAGATTTGTTGTGTGCCATAATAAAAGCCACTAAAAAGAGTAAACAATTTGCGCGCATAAAAGCCGAAGAGTAAACAATGCCGAGCCCCGAAGAACCAGAAGAACCTATGGACCCAGAATCAGAACCAGAACCAGAACAAAGCAAATAAAACAAAAGCCACGTCCGCCTCTCGCAACAAATGCAAACACAGTCAAAGCCACACAAACACACACACACACAGAAATAAATGCAAGCACACAACCACACAAACACACACACACGCATATGTGGCAAGGTGCTCTTAGTGTTGTTGTTTGCGTTGTTGGTTGCTTTAATTTTTACATAGCTCCCACGCGACTAAGGCAACTCTAACAATTTTTAATTATGATTATGGCCTAACAAACAAACAGACACATACAATCACACTAACGCCCACACACACACACAGACAGCTCCTGATTTAATTTCTAGTGCATATTTGCAGAAGGAAGGAAGTAAAACAACTGAAAAAGCGAAACGCGACAAATTTGTTCAATTTGTTTTTTCATAATCAAAAACTGAAATAATCAAACAGATAAACAATAGCAAAGGTAACAGGTAACGGGCTTAACTCCACACCCCGCAACCTGGCAATACCCCTCTCTCACTGGCCTCATCCACTCTTCAGTCAGTTAAGCTCGCGCGTGCTATTTTTAATTGTCTGAATCAATCCGCGCTCGAAATTTTAATTAAATATTTAAATTAAATGTGCAAGCAAACAAAACACGGAAAAAGCACACACATACACACACACACCCACATATACCCGCCCCACAGCTACAATCATACGTAAATGCAGCTATTCCTGGCACTCGTATGTGAGTGTGTGTGTAATGAAATTTAATTTTTTTTGCGCATAATAAATATTTTTAGTAGTTACGCTTGTTGTTTTTGCCTTTAGCTGTAGCTGCCATTCATTTGCATTCATTAGGACTTTTCTCTTTCTATGCGTATGTCTGTGTGTGTGTTTGTGTGTGTGTGTGTGTGAGTTAGCAATTAAGCAAACTCGTAAGGGATGAAGCCAAGGGGCACGTACACAAAGTCAAGGACAATTTTGGCATTACACGTGCCACGCACACACAAAACGCTTGACAGCAACAGGAGCAAAACCAAAATCAGGACAATCAAATGGTGCCATTCAACGTGCGTTTGTATGTATGTGTGTGTGAGTGTGTGTTTGCTAGTCGTTTTAAATATGCATGGCACTGCACACAAACAGAGAAATGCAATCCAAACGAGCTGATTAAATAAACGAACTGAAACATTTGCCAATACTCTAAAAGAGTTGACGAACTATATGAAATATAGTATAAATATTACCTCGAAATAAACCGTATTTAAATATACACATAAAATAAATTGAACTATTTTTAAATCGTTGTAGAGCAACACTGGCCAAACTCTGAAATAGCTTAAATTAACCATAGAAAATCTACTATTATCAAAATCACTAAAATCGATTATATTTTAACCTATTCGAACTATTGCAGAGTAATAGTTATGTGGCGCCCAAGTTAGCCCAGCTTAACATATTTTTGCAAATTTTAGGGCATCCAGTGTAGCATACTCAGCTGGCTATAATTTTAAATTAAATTCTGTGGCTATTTTATTTGTGGCATAAAATACATGCATCAAACATTTATGGCCCCATTCTCGTGTACTTAAATAATTGAATTTAGGCAGGTTGAACTCTTAGGCCCTTCGGCAGGTGAGAGAACAGAAATAGATGCTCACCAAGCAGATTTAAAATTATGATGCAATCTCTTTGGTTATGCAACCCACTTGTAAGACTAATGGTGGCCGCAACTGGGCATACTTTCCAAACTTGGAGCTAGTGCCGTTGACCAAAGAAAGGTCAAGTCAAATTCCAGGTTGGCACGCTCACACAATTCGGCACACATTCACAATTCTCATGGCATATGCTGGCCTAATTTCACTCAGTCAGCTCACAACGAGCAGCTGCCGTGCTAAACTTTTGACCTTTAGCATTGTATCTAAATGCTTAAAATCTGCCCAGTGATGATGCGGCACTTTAATAAATGCCACCATCTAACCATTAAACCATCCAACCATCCAACCAGCTTGCCCAGTTGCCCCTCCCCGCATGACTTTGTGTTGCGTCCACAGCGAATGTCGCTGCCGTCGTTAAAGGGCAACCTGCAGACCGGACGGCAACTTTTGATTAATGTTTGTTAGTTTGCCTCGGCGGTAAATTCATTTGTTTTAAACAAAATGCAGCACAAATAGTGGATAAAGGAACAGACACTGCGATAGGACGACATATATGTACAGTTATCAACATATATGCATCTTCATGATATTCCAGTTTATTTATACAATATTGTTGAGTCATACATTTTGTGTGTTGGTTTTTTAAATAGCCCAATTTTCACGATTCATAAAATGTTATTTAAAAGTATATATTTATATAAATGTGACTAAACCATACAGAGATATTTTTGTAAGTGCGTAATATAAATACATTTTGGCTTAAGTAAGCGTTGGTTACAGGGTATTTCAAAGTCAAGCACATCACAACATTCCAAGTTGTTTTTTTTTTACTGTCTTTTTGTTTTGGTTTGTTAGTTGCTTTTGTTTGTGTTGTAACCGTTGAGTTTATACTGCTCTATGTATGTCTTCCCCCCAACTCTCCTTCTCTTTTTCCCATTCATCCTAGTCTTCCTCATACATACAAAAATTTCTGTGTTCATTCATCTTTACATTCAGCAAACGCTCCAAATATTTTTTTGATATATTGACTTGCAAAATATTTCGGCTTTACACGTGTCTAAACACACACACACACATATACACCCATAAACACTCACACCCTTACACAAACAGTGATGTATGTGTAAGTTTTTGGATACGGTTTCAGTTTCAGTTTTGGCTTTTTTTGCACTGTTTATATTTATATTTTATATGTCTATGGGGCTCTATGAAAAATCAAACGATACCCACACACGCGGCTCGTGACTGTGTGTGTGTGTGTGTGTCTGAGTGTGTGTGTGTGCGGGAGTGTGTGATGTATTCAAGCGTAAAGCAAAAGATTAGAATTTCAAGCAATTTTGTTGCCATTTTTTTCGATTTAGATACTAGTTATTTTTGTTGCTGCTCTTGTTTTTGTGCTTGTCCAATTTGTACAGCTAAGCAGCTGCCAAGTTAAGCAGTAAGAAGAAGAGCCAGAAGCAATAAGAAGAAAGAACAAGTCCAAAAAGTAGGCAATGAAATTATTTTTTCGGTTACTTTTTGCAAGTATTTAAAATACCATCTCCAATGGGTGAACAGTAGAGTGGGTGGTGTCTAGTAGCTAGCATCTTGAATATGCAAGGCGGAGCACAAAAGCTTTAAAGCTGTTATTGTTCTTGTTGTTGTTGCTGCGAAACGTGCCAGGATAATGGCAAACAAGATCTGAGCGTCCTTTAGCCCCCAAGGAGGGGGTTAATGAATGCGCCATACGAGTCATGGGCATTAAGCCTCCGGTCACTTAACCCATTGCTGAAATTGCATGAACCCTAGATGCGAATTTAAACTAGACACCAAAAAACTATTAAAATGGAAGTTTGAAGTCTTATAAGGGCATTTATTAGGCGATTTATAGGGACAAGCTATCCCACCGAAACTCAGTTATTGCAAATTTTAATATACTAAACAAGACTAAATATTATAGCTGTCATAGGAGCAATCGGTTTGAAATATTGATTTAAATCAGAAATTGATTTTTAAATGTGGCATTGTCATTCTCTTGAAAACACCATATTGTATAAGCAAGTATCCTTTCTTTTTCGGTAATCTTTGTGTGGCTTTTCGGGCTGAACCAATGTGTGAGTATTGAATGGCCCGAGGCTGACAAACCACTGACAAGAACTGACTAACGGAGCGTTGGAAGGGTTCCATTGGGTGTCATTCGAAAATTGAATTGCATTGCGAATACGAAATTCAAACGAAACACGCGAAATGTCAAGTTCACACTGCGTGTCAAGCAGAATGATGCCACCGGGTAATGGGGACTGGGGGGTTGACGATGCTACAATTCAGACTGACTAATCAGACGCAACGTTGTCGCTCGCTCGTTGCCATGTAAAACGATATTTCAGCTGTCAGTTTATGCTTCAACTATTTCAAATCAAATCAATGCCAAAGGACCTAACGCTGTTTGGGTGGTCTGATGGGTGGGAGTAGTATGTGGGGTATGTACTGGCAATGATTTATGTTAAAAGGCTTACACACAAACACACACAGCCACACCTTTTTGCTAGGCCATGAAAATGAATGCGTGGAGTTACACCAACAATAACAATAACAGCATCAACAACAATAAGAAAGACAATATTGTAAAAGAACACGACATTGGAATACCCTTATTATAAATATCTATATATATATTTATTTTATTCATATTATCGGCTTGAAATGATATCAAAATACCACTTTTTCCATAATCAAACAACGGGTTTATGACTTGCTTAGCGACAATTCAAAATCAAGACATTATATTGACGTCTATGACAAAAGCACTGCACTGTGAAGAGTATACAAAAGAGGACTTTGCTTTCATTGTCTCTCTCCTGCCAGATTCCTCCTCCTCTCATTGCAGAACTTGCCCTCGTACAAGTCGTGTGAGTTTTTCCACCATAAATTCACAAAAATGAATCTACATTGCAAATGCAAGCAAGTTGAGTGTGTGCGTGTGTGTGTGTGTGTGTGTGTGTAAATGAAACATAAAAAAGGAATAAATGTAGCTCAACGCATTCTGCTGCACACGAATGGCACAAAAGAGAATCGCGGGGAGGGTGGAGGGGGGAGGGTGACAGAAGAAAACTGGCAACTGGCAACAACTGAAACTGGGAACACAGCGAACAGAGGCTAACGAAGCGTAAAGTTTGCCAAGCGGCTGCCATTTGGAATGGCAAGCGGCCAAGCGGGCAAAGCGCTACACAATCCGCTGCCGCACTTCTGCTCCAGTCTCCTCTGCCCCACAAGCAATCATCCACAATTCCCTTTTCAGCCTCTCAGTGTTTGCCTTGTGGTATTTTTTATTAAATATTCCTAATAAATTATGCAAAATTCTTGTATTGCATGCAGAGACAACGAGGGGCAGACACACATAGTGATGCAAAGAGAGATAGACAGAGAGGGAGAGAGAGAGGGAGATAGATAGAGAGAGAGAGTAAACGAAATCAAAATGTTTGCCCAAGGGTCTGGGTGGGGTGTGCTGTGCGTGTGGGCGTGCCATAACTATCAATAACTTTTTTCGGCTAAAAAGCCAGAAGCAGCAGTTCTGGCAACAACAATGGTTGGCGATTTTCGGGCAGCCTTTAATAAAATATAAAGGCACAGAATGCGGCCAAGCTCTGTATCTGTATCCTTTAGGTAGTACATCTCCTTCTCTCTCTCTCTCTCTCTCTCTCTCTCTGTCTGTGTCGGCGTGCAAGCGAGCGTCGTGTATTGCGATAATAAAATAAAATTGAAATATGGTTGGCAATTGACTGAGTGCAATGAGTGGAAATTGTTGAATCGGTTGCGTTATGACAGCGTGACGCCAGCCAATGGATCGGTTAGTTGATTCAAGGGGGCGGGGATGTGAGGGGCAGTTGTGTAGCATGTTGTAAACTGTCGTGAGATGGATGCCCCAATAAGTAGGCAATGGTTTTTATTATTATGCGTCACCAGATGTTAAGCTCAATCGAACATCTTCTTTTGATGGTTGCGTAAAAGTGCATCGATAGTTAACCGTTGTCAATAAATTTAGTAAGTGCCCTAAATACCTGAGTCCTTATTTAAAATACGAAGCTGGCTGAAGTGAGAGGAAAATCAAGGTATGAGCTAAAAGCTTTAATGAATTTTGAATATTTAATCAGGAGATATTTTGAATCGATCGAAAGAAGAAGCTGTTGACAATATGAGATTGCGGTTCAAATCACTGTCGTTTAAATAATTTGTACACATAAAATATGTAAAGACATGGCTACGGAGTATCTACCATTCGAACTCTCTCAACAAGAGCACTCTTACCTGTTTGTATTAACTGAATGCAAAGAGTCATACTTTAAGATTTTATGTGCACTTAATCATACAAATGTAAACGGGGAGATGAAAACTTGTAAAATTGATTTTTCTGCATTCAATAAAATTTTTACCGATATATTTCCCTCTAATACACAAAAATCCCTTTAAATTATGAAAAAATGAAAATACTTGAACCAATCAATCGAATCGCTGCATACCTGATTTGAATTGAACAGTGAAACGATTGAGTGCATTCGAAGCGTAGACAAAGTCACGACTTTCGTTTGCCTATGTGCACTTCAATGCCTTTTAACTGCAAAGGGGGAGAGAAAGTCTGTGCTAATAGAGGGTACAAATGCGGCCGCAAATGGATTGCGATATTTAGACAGATTTAGGCTTTGCTTTCATCTTATTTATTTGCTTTGCACATTAAGGCAATGCTGATGATAAAAAAATTGTTGAACAACGAAATGCGCTTATGAATAAGTAAACAAACGCTTTACACACACGGGACCAACACATGCGCATATACTGGCACGCAAACACGCACACATACACAGATTTATTATGTGAAACAAATCACTCATACGCCACATTGGACCCCGCTACATTTCGTGTGCTCGCTCGCTTTACGTGAAACATGAAACGTGAAGTGACTGTAAGGGATTTTCCGAGAATTGCGTTTATTTTTAGACTGGCAGCAGCAGCAGCAACAATGAAAACAACAACAACATGTAAACAACATCACACGAAAAACAACAACAACAGTAAATGTCTTGTTTATTTAAGCTTCAGTTTTCTGACTGGCGAGAAAAAAACAACAAAGAGGAACAACAAATTACGAAAAAGAAATTAAGTTGCCGCCTGCAGCTTTATAACACCAACAAATGCCACGCCACCACCCAAAAAAAAAATAAAGAAAAAAAGCACCCACACTACATCAACAACAACAAGAACAGCACGAAAATGTTTATCTGATTTAAACGTTGGCAACAGTCGCCCTCCTCGTCCACTCCCCATTCCAAACACTCGCCCAGCACCACCCTAAAGGCAACAACATTTATCCTTACTTCGCAGCAGTCCGGGTTTCCTCCCACCCCGCTGACCCGCGTGCTTGGTAAACTTATGCTGCCTGTCGCTGTGCCTAGCTTAATTTTCACTCTGTGGCAACTTTAATATTAATCATACGACCCGTATGCCCAACAAATAAAACACAAACACACATTCACAACTCGAGCTTGTTGCGGTAGGTTTGCTGTTGAAGGACCTGTGCCGTTGCCCTGTTCTATTGACACACTATGAGGTGGATCGCCCTGTATGTGGGCGTGTTGCCTGATGCGGGTGAGGGCGTGGTCGACAGCGGCCAAGGGGGTGTGTTGATGGGGGCGAGACTGTCGCAACCGCAGCGCCAAACGCCAAAAGTTCTTAGTTAAATTCATCGTTCGCCGAAAGTTTTCTCAAGTGGCTCATTGTGGTTGCCTGTGAAATGTTGACCCACAGACAGACAGTGCGACAGAGATAGTAAAAGATAGAGGAGGGAGAGAGCTAGGTATATAGTTAACTGAGGCGACACTTGCTTACTTTTGACAAGGACACGCACAGACACCAGTAACAACAGCGTCTTATGCTCTTTGCGGTCTTTAGCGCTGCAGCAGCAACCAAAACTTGGCAATGGCCAAAAACAACCAAAAATGTTGCTGCTGCAACCAGCAGTAGCAGCAACAACAAACAGAGAAAATCGTTGGCATGCAAAAACTTTTCGGATGCGGTAAAGAAAACGCAAATGATTAAGTGCGTCGTGGCATAATTCAACAAGACAACATTCTAGTTGACACAGCGGGGGGAGTGGCTGTTGTCAGAGACGGCGACTTTAGAGGGGTGTTGAGCTGCACTTGAAATGACATTCGCAATATTGAGATTTAATGTTAGCTGACAACTTTCAGAGAGACAGATAGAGAGAGAGAGGGTCGCGAAACTGATAAGTGTCGAAGTGAGCGAATGACAGCTAAAGGTTTTTTTTGGATCTGAATTCAATGGATTGCTTGGCTAAAAGCATGCCGAAAATAATCGGGATTCTGTCAGCATTAGCCGCAAGCCAAACACAATTGGCGGTAGCATGACAAACATAGTGTCAGACAACTAAAATTGATCTGAATTAAACTGAATTCAAAACGATAAGACAGCTTTTAAAGTGTCTTACTTTGCATTTTATTTATAGGGGAATTATTTCTACAAATTATATATTTATATTTCAATTGGTATGCTGATTTTTATATATATTTTGCATAATTTGTTTCAAGAGAACTAACTATTCTTCTCCATTCCAAGCAACACAAACTTAATTCTAAAGATATCAATGTTACAATTATCATTCCACAACTAAGTGTAAAAATCAACTTGTTTCCCCTTTTATGCGCTGCCACTGACCAGAATCCGAGCTCTTTCAAACTGATTCTCAGACAACTCTTGCAGCTCTTGCTCTCTGTCCCATTGCGCTTGTTAGTTTAGTTCTTCGGTTTTGGTTGAGGTTTGGTTTGGTTTGGTTCGGTCTGGTTTGGTTTGGTTTACTTTTGCTTGGCTCTGTTGCGATGTTCCTTGTGGATTTGAGAGCTCTGCCCATTTGTTAGTGACTAAAACAACAACAAGAAAGCAACAAAGCGACAACCAACAACAGTAACAACTGGAACTTTTGCTGTTTAGCATTTCAACACACACAAAAACGCACAAGCTGCTTGTTGTTGTTATCGTATCTTTTGGAGCCCGGGCATAACAGCAATTAATATGTATCTTTTACTTGGCACGCTTTATCGCTGGCTGCCCCCACACCCAACCCTCCATGCACTCGCAGGACAACAACAAGATCTTGCAAACATGAAATGTAACATTTTTTTTTGCTCTCGCATTTTTGGCCAGCATTTTGCACGTTGCCATTTTATTTGGTGCTCAGGCACAGTTTGCACAGTTACACATTATGACCACGCCCCAGCAGCGCCCTGGCCAGAGACGCACATGTTGAGGCAACTCAAGTGATTTATGACAGCAAACGCTGGCTGGTTGCAGCGGGCGTTTGGGAAGCAGTAGGAGAGTTGCATTGCGTATACTTGATATTCTACGGCAGGCGCAACGAATGCTCCTTTTAAATCAAAAGTGGCTTGAGAAACTGGCAAAACAAGTAGACAAGAGAAATGAGAGCAGAGAGAGACAGAGAGAGACAGAACCTTAGATAGGGAGAGAGCGAGAGGCTTGAGCTAAAAATTTAATTAAAATGCACGTTTGTCCTTGACAGCGTTTTATATTTTTGCTTAATTGGAAGTCAGCAGCGGCGGCGGCAGAAGCAGCAGCAGCAGAAGAGGCAGCCGGCAATGCCGAAGCCAAACGAATGCGGCCAGAACAACACTCATACATGCACACACAAGAACAGACACACACAACATATATATACATGCATTAGTTAAGATGCGGTTAGATATTCAAAATGACGAACGCGACATAAACTTGGACTGCTCCAAAAATGCAGAGATGGAAAAAGAGAGTGTGAATGAAGAGGCCGCAGCTTGCCAAACTCCTCCGCCCTCTGCTCCACTAAGGGAGCTTCACGCAACTACGTGCATATATATGAATATGTGTGTGTTTGCGTGTAAATTGAGATAACTACATACCAACGGAAACAGTGGGGGCAGGAGAATGAAACTTGACTCAGCTGCCAAAACCGGCTGACAAAAAAATTAAAGTTGATTACGTGGCAAACTGAGGCGAGACTTCATCCCCGCGGGGGAATGTGTGGCTATAAATCCTTGCAAAGCGCTAATTGAACTGTGTACCCGGAGTTGGGAAAATGTTTAAATAGTTTACCTGCTCGCACTTGCAGGTGTTTGGTGAACAAATATCTCCGCAGTGCAAATCGAGTCATAGCCCGCAAGTAATTGGATTAGTTTACTTTTACAGATCATCTAATCAGGAAATCCTTAATAAAGTCTGTGAAGTGAAGCAAAACCTATACAGAAGGGAGTCGTGATTAAATACGTTTAAATTAGGAACAAGCCATAAATTTCTGAAATTCTGGACCGTCAAATTGTTGAAACTCTAGTCAACAAACCGATAATTAAAAGCTATATTTAGCGGTTCTATATTATATTTCGTTGTCATTTAAAGAAAGTTGCGAAAATGAGTTATGATAGAGAGAGTGAACTTCTCTTATGCATAGCTTACTAGGAAGATGAAGTGTCTGTTGTGAGCTCTGTGACAACTAATATCCATTTGGATGTCCTCTGCTGGCCAAAACAAAACGCATTAATGCGGAAACGCATTTTGTATATTCGTATTTGCATATGAGTTTAAGCTAGAATCTCGCACGTATTCAACTTCACCTAAGGAAAGACAGAGACAAAGCGACAAAGAGAAGGTGAGAGGGGACATAAAGCATGTTGTGCTTTTTATGATAGCATACAGAAATTTGTGCTAAAGGACTTTTGCTTACAAACGAGCGAGCAGGCAAAAAGTGCGGAAGAATTGCATTGTTTTTCGCACTGAGCCGCAGCCAAGCAGCCAGGCAGCAGGCGGCTGGCATAAGCCAGCCAGGACACATACGTGCAGGGATATGCATGTGTCTTGGAAAGGATTTGTGTTGATTCTGCCTGCTCCTCTCCTCCGTCACATTCACCTCTCTGGCAGCAGGCAGCAGGCACCAGCCAGCTGCAGATGATGAGCCTCAGATTATATGCACTCACTGGCATTGCTTTGTCTCCTTCTTCGTCTTTGGAACGACAGGTCTTGTCGGCCTGCTGTCTGCTGTCTGTCGTATGCTATATGCTGTATGCTGTCTGCTGCCTGAAGCCACCCATTTGTAGCGACCCGTCCTGGCCCTTTGTGTGGTGCCAACAGGACATGCATAAGTGGCCTGTCTCTTCATCCTGGCTCAACAACTTTGCTGGATTTTTATTTATATTTACTCTTGATTGTTGCAGTCGCTCTTCATCTGGTTGTTGTGTTTGTTGCTGGTGTATTGTTGTTGTTACAGTTGTTTTCACTGTTGTTTCTGCAGACGAGTGGAAACTACATATACAAAACAAATGCCCTGAATGAATGGCTGCACTTTTTGCTCTCAAGCAATTAAATGCAACGAACTTTTCGCTGAAACTTTGCCTCTTTTACTCACTCTCTCCCCCTTTCTCTCTCTCTCTCCCTCCAATTTCTTTATTTATATCTGAATTTTTAAGTGCCAACTACCAAATTTACTTGGCCGTTAAATATATTCTGTTGTTTTTTTTTTAGCCAAGTTTTAATGTATTTTCCATTTGCGCTTTTTTCCATCGTTGACGTCAGTCGCTGTAAAATTAACTGTCACATGAGGAAATGGTTGGGAACGAGTCTGTCACTGCCTGAATGATATCTTAATGGGCTTTTCAAATGCCCATGTATGTAAAATATGTGAGAGTATTGAAAAGCAGAAGGAGAGAGAGAGAGATATATATATATATATGCAGAGAAAGTGAGAGAAAGATAGAGGTGTGAGTTTTTAAAAATGTGTACGAATCATTTCATAGCTCATTTGTCCAAATTTAACTGCAATCTAGTGATAGCCTTGAAATTGTGAAATAATGGATTTCTGGCGCTTGCTCGTGATATTATTTCTAGAGAGTATTAACATACAGTACCGTGTAGTGTAATTTAAGTTTATTTGCCAGCAAACTCTGTTAAGCTGTTACCATACCGGCAACAAATCATTTTCCTTTAAGTAATAACTTAAATAAGTTGATATCTTTATTTGACGAAAATCGCCATTGATAAATTCGAAAATATTGCTGCCGAAACAGATGTCTCAAGTTCCAGACAAGTTACACATTTTAACGTGTATATTTGCTCAGTTCGCCAAAATAACTGATTCAATATTTTAAGACCAAGGCGTCACAAGTAGGCGGCAAGGGTAGAATGCACACAGACTCAATAATTTGTAAAGCTGCCTGATTCTGGCATTTGCCTATTATTTAATGCCAGCACACCACAAATAGCATTTCGTGTCTATTTTAGTGTAATTTTCCACATAAATGGTTCCCAAAACAGAACCCAAGGCGATGCCCAAACCACTCCATTCCCGCATTCAAAACTGAAAGCCCAAGCAGCTGGCGATTCATTCGGGGCGGCTCCTGCTGCTGCTCCTTCTGCGTGTGGCAGCTAGAAAAAGCTAAAAAATGGCAACTTAAAACCAAAATTATTGGTTTGCTTGGCGTCCGCGTTATAAAAATAGCAAATGCCAGACAAAAAGTAAAAGAGCCGCAAATTGAGTTGAACGATTTTTCTGATTTTTTGCTCTTTCTCTTCGCTTTGGGTTTGATTTTCGGGGCATGAATATTGTCAAGGGGTGTCTCCGAATAACGCCCCATAGTTTTTGGCATACTCATACTTTACTTTATTTTTTGCTCGCTATCGATTTCAATTGTGTCATGGCGATTGTCCTACCCATCGACGCCACGGCGACCGCAGCCGCGTCCCTTCTCTCACCCACTGTTATTTTTCATTTGCTTCGCGGCAACTTCAAAGCGAGCAATAAAATTGACACCCGCAGCGCTACCAACGCTCCAAATTGAAACTATGGGCGAGAAAATAAATGTGTAGCGAAATGGAAGCTGCAGCCCATGCCAACCCGCCCAGCTACCGTAGCTACCACAGAAACCCAACCAACACACCCCAGCGTACAGCAGCAGCAGCTCCCCAATGTGGCAATAAAACCATTTTAATGAGATTTAAGCTTTAAATTTCGCGCTTTATTTACGTGAGTGGCGACAGGCGGCGCCAGCAAAAGCAAGAGCATCACTCTGATGAAGCCAAAAAAGGCCATTTATGCCACATCGTCATAGTCAGAGCACTACCAGTGCACCCTCCACACCCCTTGTTGTAACTAAAAAAAATTAAATTATATAAAAGGAGTTAACTTCATTATGTAGCTCAAGGGAAATTTTAATTAAAAGCGTGCGAAAGATTTAATTGATTATACCCAGGGCTATAGAGCTTCAAGGGGTACTCAGTATAAGGTGTTCAGGGAGGGGGGCAAATAAGTAAAAACTACTCTCTTTATGAAACCCCCTTCCCCCTTGAGGTTGCAAACTTTACAAAAGAGTTAGTCATGCAGCTCATTGTCTTCAATGACGATGCTGCTTACAGGGTATGTGATAATCTGTCAGCACTAAAGTTCTTTGTTTTTATTGTGCATACGCCGCGTTGTACAACTCAAACTGACCGCTGGCCATTGAAAGGTTGCTTAGCCCCAGCGACTTGGCAAATATTTTAACAAGTTTGTTAAAACGTTTTATGAAAATTGCGGCCAAATATTCTAGAGGGGGCACTGGCTCTAAAATAAAAGTTTACACAGTTAATAATAAAACCATTTACTATGCAAATATTTTGTCAGTCCAAAGGGGGAACGATGCTGAGTGCTGGGTGTGTGGGAGTGTGCAAAGAGGGGGCAGATGGTAGTGGTAATGCCAGTTGACCCTATCTCAAGTCGTTTTTCACGCTTAGCATATGAGACTTTGAATTTGGGAATGCAAGACGAGCGACCAGCGACGAGCTACAACACGATAGACGAGAGCCCACAAGTCGCAGCCCGAAACCCAAAACCCAAACCATAAAGCCCACAACTGGAGTCGAGTCGAGTTTAGTTGAGTTGAGTGCATGCAAATGTGTTTGCAATGGGTTAAATATGCTCCACAGACCCCCAGCTATATGCATATGCATTGTGTGCGTGTGTTTGTGTGTGTGTCCTGTATGCTCCCTCCTGCCACCCTTGTGGCCATCAACTCAGCTGGCTTTTTGTTTGCGCTGACTTTGAGTGAATGAAGTGCAGCGGGGGGCAGGCAGCAGCGAGGCAGCCATGAAAAATTAAAAAGGGATTTTGGTGCGGCAGCTGCTGAAAAGCGTTTGAATAGTAACTTGAACAAATTTTTTTCTCGTTTTTTTCTTTTTTTTTTTTTGGTTTTTGGTGGGGACGCATGGACGGCTGTCAGCGTTTTTTGAAAGTGCCTCGCAGCCACACAAGTTGAAAGATGATATAAGCCAGCATATTGGACATGTGCTTCCAGTTCGAGAGCAGCACCCAAAGTGGCCAGCGTCGTTTGCCGCTCCCCGCTGCAAAGGGGGTTGAGAGTTGTTTTCGAGTGCAAAGTTCGCTTAATTATGTGGCCAGGCCGATTGTGGATAGTGGGGGGTGTTTAACGGTATTGGTTGCTATTTAATTGAGGAGGTTGCCTAACACTAAGTGATTTCTAATGAATAAATGCTTCGGATATGTTAATGTTGTAGGATATCAAGAAGGAGTTGCAGCTCGACAGGAAGTCCTCTTGAGACTTGACAACTATGTGATGGAATATGGGGAATAATGGGGAATACTGTGAACATATTTGAATCTCATTCTATAGTCTGAGTGCCGGTTTTAGAGAGTTGGGTTGGATAAATAGAATTGAAGCTTTTGTTTTACAATGTGGTCGGGTGAAATACTTTACTTAAACTCTTAACTGTACTCAAGACAAAAATGAATGTTCAACTTTTTCTTTACACTTGTAAACTTTCTACAACTCAATTGGATTTGTGCAATAGCCGTGGTCCAAAATTGTAAACCCTATAAACTGCAAGCAGAAAATGACAAAAGCTGCTGAAAAGTCGTCAAAGTGAGCAACAAGGAAAAAGAAACAGAGGTAAATGAAAGGAAAATGAAAAGCTTACCTCTTGCAATAATGAAAATTCGTTGTAAAAAGTATTCGGCAACTCGTAAAAGTGTTGCCAATTGTTTCAATTGCTGATGTTTCTTCTGGCTTGGCTCTCTCTGTCTTCCTCTCACTCTATCACTCTCTGTCTCTCTCTCTCTCTCTCTCTCGCTTTCTCTCAGTAGCGTTTATTATTACAGATTCTGTAGACGTTATTGTTGTTTTGGTACTAACAGTTGAACAGCGTTGTGGATGAGAAAGAAGGGGGCGCGGTTGCTGATGTTGCCGCTGGGCGGCATTGTTTTTTTTTTTTGTTATTTCAGCCGAGAATTTGCCAGCGTTTTATTGTGTTTATTGTTTTAGTCACTTGTCAGCGCATGAATTTGAATTCGTTTTAACCCTGTGCGCAATTTCAACGATTCGGAAAATTGTAAATTTCTGCGGGATTTCCCCGTTACTGGCGTAAATTGTTTATAGGCTTTGTCAAGTTTATTGTTTATTATTTGTTTAACTGAAAATGTCAAGCGCATAAAAAAGAGCAAACAATAAAAAATGTAATACGCATTTTTTCACCTCGTTGAATGCGTTTTTTCAGCAACCCAAACCCCAATCCCCCAACCCCTCGCCACACCATCATCCTATCGTTAACGCATCGCATATGTCAAAAGATTTATGACCATACAAAATGGCAGACGTCTTTCTTCCTCCCCTGTTCACCCACCACCCCAAAAGGTAATGAATTATGCAATGAAATTTTGTTTCATTTTTCCCAGAACACACACGTTGGGCAATTGAAAATTTGAAAGATTGCAGCGAGCGTCGAGTAGCCGTCAGCGTCCTTGTTGTTATTGTAACAAATTCAAGAGAAATTATTGTTTAATTTATGAAACGAATTTGTTGCTGTTGCCGAGAATTAAGCGAGAGTTGACTCGCCCCAACGCGCTGCCTGGATGAAATTTGCACTTGAGCACACGCTGTAAAAATAAGCCACATGAAAATGTGCTGAATTATGGATAGGGAAATGGTTGCCACTCATTTCGGCTTTGCCCCGCTTGTCCTGCATTTTTATCTCGCGCTGCGCTGGCTTTGCACTCATTTGTGCCTCGAGGTCGCCATTCAGCCCTGCAGTCCTCCGCCCTTCACCCTCATCACAGTGGCGAGGTATGCTGACATCCTGGCAGCCTCCTGGGGGCGCGGTTGCTTCCTGTGCGACGACTATCGTGAGGCCAAGCTCAGGCGCTTGAAGGATTTCCCTTTAGCTGGGGCCGCACTCTGACTGTGGATGTGGCTTCTGGCTTTGTCGTAATCTCGTAGTCAGTCTCATAACCTCGTCCCGCTTTCCCACAGTCTCTTTCGCCTTGCCTCGCCCCTTTCATTTTTCACTTATTAGTCTGCGTTTTGCAAATATTTGCATACGAGGCACGTCTCCGTCATTTTTCTTCAACTTGTTCTTTATTTTTGTTTCGCTACGTTTCGCTACGTTTCCTTCATTTTATTATTATTATTATTATTACTCTTGTTTTTCTTGTCATTGCTGTCTGTTTTTGGGGCAGCCTTCAAAAGTGTTAATGCGAGATTTCTTAGCACCACATTAAAAAGGCGACACAAAATAGCAAAATATAAGAAGATGAAAAATGTTTTAAATTATGAAAAATCGTAAGATTTTTGTCATTTGAACTTTCTTTCATTTACGTTTTACATTTCAGTTGTATTTTTGGGACATAGAAGTTTCTGTAATGTTTATAATAAGTGGATTTTGAAAAAAATTAAATATTGAAGTGGAAATGTATTGAAAATTATTGAAGAGAGTTGAAAATATTTCAGATTTTAAAAAAAGACATTTAGAAACATTAATAAAAGTAATTTCAAAATTTAACTAATACAAATTTTATGTTTATTAAATATAGTGTAAGTCATTTGCATGAATATAAATCTTATTTGATCGTATAAAAATGTAGATATATTACATATAATTCTCTTATATATTTGTGGCTAAGTCTCGTAATTTAGAAGATGACTTGAAAGTATTTATATATCAAACCTACTTATTTTTGATTAGTCCATATTTGAATTATTGATATAATTTGAACACGTTTTTGTAAAATTTTGGCTTATACAATTCCTGGCAACCATTCAAAACACTCCCAATAATACCGTCAAACGTTGATGATTTACTTTACGACCCAATACATTTCTCAGGCTTTGCCCTTTTTAAGCTGCCTCCTAAAGGCTTTTCCCTCTGTCTACCCCATCAACTTGTAATTTGTAAATTAAATTGCTTTTTTGGGGGCCTTCGGCTTTTTGCGGTTCCCACCATTTTTTTCTTGTTCTTTTTTTTTTGGCCAAAAAATTCAAATTTATCAAATTGATTTAAGGTCTGGATGTTGATGGCGGCCAATTTAAATGCCAAAAATTAATTACACATGCCATGCACGCACACACACACAGAGCCACACACACCCACACTCAGAAGCAGCATCACATGTTTTTTTGTTGTTTCTTGTTTGCTTGTTGTTGTTGCAGTTTACACCTTTTAATTGATTACACACACACTCACACGCACACGTATGCACACCTCTTTGAATTGTGTTGTTTGATTTTGGCGTATTTGGAATTTCGTTGGCACTTGGCCACACAAAAAGCACTCGGATGGGAAAAGACGTCAACACGGTACACGAGTCACAAACTTTGTTGGCAGTTGGCGTTTGGCATTTGATGTTGGCTACTGCCAATTGTTGGTGGCCAGGCTAAAAGAGCCGCAACGAAATCGCCGCAAAACGAACATGGCCACGTTTCCGAGTTGACTGATTTGAGACTAGCTGCTGGCCAGCATACGAGCCGCACAGCACGAGCCACGGCCAAAACCGAATCGCTAACTCTTATCAAAGACGATGCCGTTAGTCGTTCGCCCATGTTGAGTTTCAACTTCGGGCCCAGAGAGCAACGCAACGCAGACGCTCAAAAGAGAAACACCGAGAGCGAGAGAGAAACAGAGAGAGGGAATCGTTGCCGGCTTTTGTTGGTGTGTGGTGAGTTTCGAGTGTAGTACGCATTGGTGTAAGCTTGTTGAATGTTGCAAGTGACATGTGGCATGTTGAATGGCCCAAATTACGACTCAGCACGCTGTTATCAGTTGTGCGTAGCATGCACCGTTGCAGACGTTTTATCGGCACAGGAGCAACTATGCAACTGTGCAACTGTGCAACTGCCGAACTGCCAATTTCTTCGACTCTGACGAATGACGAACATCTAGCCTAATATCCTCGTGCTGTTGAGTCAGTGTCAGGAATGGCTAAGACTGAGAAAATACTATTACGATAGCAATAACAAGCTGAAAGTTGAAATTTTGATTTGAATGAAATGAACTTTGGACTCTTTTTGAGTTTATGTTTAATAATTTATAGTTTGATTTTTGGTAATTTGCTGTAATATGCTGTATAAAATAACTAAACTTATGCATTTAGTATATAATATAGAGTAACAAATACTTCAAACACTACATTAAGTTAATTGAATGACATCAATACCATTAACATTGCTAACATGATTTTTCAAAGCTTTTGTTAGTGCTAGAAATACATTTAATTACTTTGCGGAAATTCTCTTTTTCCGTGCTGTGATTCCTAATGCTAGGTGTCGCTTTGATCTTGCTTGAAGCCTTCCGGTGTCAGGTTTCAGTGCGAGATTGAAAACTTAGAAAGTTTGCTACTTCCTAATTGATGTATTGCCGTCTGCCTCCGCCACAACATGTCCATGTCCGGTTTGTCAACCACAATGGCGACTTCCGCTTCAGCATCGTTGCCCTACTGCTGCCCTGCTGCCCTGCTCCCCCCTTTGGTCCCGTAGTTGCCACTGTCCCTGTCACTTTTGAACATTCATTTTGACTTTCATGCGCTTGTCAACTGGCGGCTAAGAGTGTTTTGTTTGTAGCCACTTCATCGTCCTCGTTCTCGTCCTCATCATCATCATCTAGTTAAGGGGCTGTTCATGATTGTTGTTGGTGTTGTTGTTTTTTATGGTCTTGTCATCGTAACCGAAGAAACTCGATGCAGTTACTTGGCATCGGCGGCGGCGGCGGCGTATCAATGCGCCTGACTGCTTGCATTTCCATTGCATATTCCATAGACGCTAAACAGGCCAAACTAATTACGGTGCATAATAAATCAGCGCTGTCATAGTTTGCCATTAGTTTGACACCACCCTCGAGCCCAGATCCTTGCTGCTTATTGGTAGCATTTATGCAAATTGCCAGCAATACAGCAGAAATGAGAACTGAGATACGAAGTATCGAAGTATTACGTATAACCATCGGACTTGCTAGATGCATGCCGGGGGATAGCCTTTTGCATTATTAATTGCAATTTGTTAGCATTTTTCCAAGAATTTGCTGCAGCTTTAACCTAATAAGAGAAGACTCCACACACGTACGTATATATATACTTAGTTAGTTTACTTGTTCCTGCTGACAATTCAGTTCCTTTATGCAAAATTAATTGATTTCCATTGAAAAGGAAACAACTGACATATTTTACATGAGTTTCGAAAGGGGTAGGAAGGGTTGGATGGGGTTGCTAGTACTGTGGGAATATGGGTAATTTATAACTGCGTTGCACTGGAAAAGCTTTTAAGGAACTTGTAGCGTGACTTGAATGATGATTGAACCAAATTGCAACAAATTGTCAGACAATTACTTAGTACAGAGGCAAACTAAGAATACTTAGTGTTTTTATTTTTTGGCCACAACGATTCTGTAATTTTTTATTATATTGTTTTTAATACTGCATTACAATTGCAAATTTAGCTGCTTTTAATAAAGCAGAAATGATTGATTTCTGTAAGTTGAAAATAGATCAGAAGTTAAAGTTACAAAGCGAATTACAAGTACTCACCTCAACTGCCTAAAAAAGTTAACCTTCTTACGTACTTCGGGCACTTCATTCATGTGATCGTCGAGAAACTTGTAAAAGGTGCCAGTGTTCGGGTCAAAGTCGTTTTTGGGAAAGCGATTGAACATAAAGTCGGGAGTTCCCCCTTTCGGTTCCAGCGGCTTGCAGCGTGATGGATAAGGCTGCGTATACTCACGCATATAGCCAGATCTTAGAGGTGGCTCCAGCTCCTCCTCGCAGTCCACTGGACCATAGCGTGGACTACAGCCGAAGGAAGTGAGCTCACTGAATCTACCTCAATCGAAAAGCTTTAAAGCACTTACTCATCCATGCTGAAGGACTGAAAGTTGACCAATTTGTGATCTGTGGTGCAAAGTGTGCGTTGTGGCCGAGAACCCTCCTCAAGCATGATTTGTGTGGTTGTCCTCATGACTGAGCTATCAGTATGCGACTCCCATAGCTTGGTCTTCCTCTTGCAGGACATGTTCGCAATAAACGAACAATCGTAAAATAGTCAAAAATTGTATTTGGGAAAGTGCTTTTGAATGTGAAATGTTCAGGTGACTCTCAATTTTATATATAACAATCTTTTTCGATAGCTAAGCAAAGACCTACTTCAATCAACAATGAACTAAAAATAATAAATCTTTTAACTAGCATTAGATTACGTAACCAGGTAAATTATTCTCACTTGGATACATATGTACTTGAGTTGAAATTGAAACGATGGGAAAGTTAGTTAGCCCAATGTAAATAATAATGTTATTAAAAGTAATTTCAACACGGGACACAGCTCGAAATATATAAACCGATTAAATCAGATCATTAAACAACAAACTGTGTGTATCGTTCAAATCTCGAGCGGATTTATGGCAAACCAAATGGCCTGAATAAACTGACAAATGAAATGAAAATCGAACAGTCAGTGAGTGGGTCAGTGGGCAATGTAAAGAATGGGCAGTAATGGGGATATGGGTAATGGGTAATGGGGAATGGCTAAATAGGAGCCGGCAGCTAAGTGCAATGGAACAATTGCAACGGGAATAATAACAGGAACAATTGGCCAGAACAATGCCGCTGGTTGCAGTTTTCATTATGAGTTGGCCACCTTATTTGCTTGAATCGACATTAATACGGGCTAATTAAACAAATATTGCGTGCGTGTGCGTATGTGGTGTGTGGTGTGTGTGTGTGGTGAGTGAGTGTGGTGAGTGGGTGTGTGTGTGTGTGTTTGGTATGTTTATGCATATCATATGGCTTATATCAACAATCGGCATCGATGACACCACCAAGCAATGTTGAACAACATAATGCGATAGACACGCTCACCATCGCATGCAACACGGCGCGAGCGGGATGCAGATAGATAGATAGCGTGCGAGCGAGATGGACGCGTGGCAGCGATATACGCCGTGTGCGGCATAAATTATGTGCCACAATTTTGCATGCGTTGCATTTTGCAGCGCATAATTTGCATTTTTAAGCATTTTCACAGTGCATTGGGCATAATTAAAAGCGACGGCAACGGCGACTGTGCAATGGCAAGCGAAATGTATTTTTTCCCCGATTCTTTTTTTTTTGGGGCAGGGTGGAAGGCACACAGAAATGCAATTAAGGCAACAAGAAGTTGGCCCAAGAGGGTGTGTGGAAAACTGTTAAACTACTCAAGCTGCTCACCTTAAAGATTGCACAGTTGACTGGACGTTTGGTGTGTGGTGGGTGCTTGTGGTATTGCTGGGGGTGGTGGCAGGCAGCCGTAGCGCACTTAACAAATTAATGTCAAGCCACAATAAAAGTCAACAGCTGGTTTGGCTTGCGGGGCAGCCAAAGGCGACGTTGCCTCTGTGCTCTAAGGTGAAAGCAAAGTTGAGTGCAATGTCATGCTGCGACTTAGTGAGAGTTAGGGGGAGTGCAAGTGCAAGTGCAAGTGCGCGAGAAGAGGAGAGGAGAGGCGAGGAGGGATAGCGGCGCGTGCAGCCAAGAATGGAGAACGGAAGCTGCCACTCACACAGCAGCATTTACACATGCACGCGTACACACACTTAGACACAGAGGGAGAGATACACTCGCATGTTTAAGCGCTGCTTGCCCGAGATTTTGCGCTTGACATATAATTTTTATGTCGCCACTCGCCATGCTTAGTGTATGATTGTGTGTGTGCGAGTTGAGATGCATCCTTGTGCATCCTGCGCAAATGGCAAAAGTTTTGCCAGCACACAGCACTTGCTCAACTCTTGATGGCTGAGGTGTGAAATTTACGAGTTGCGATTCGTGAGTCCAAATAGGCACATAATTATTGCTCACACACACAACAGCAGCCAAGGGATGCAGCCGTGACTCTTTAATTTGTTTAGCTTTAGAAATTAATTTAAATGCAGACATGACATTAACATATGTATATAAATATAAATAACAGCATATCAATCAATAAAGCAGCCAAGAAAACTGCTCAAGTCGAACACTGAAAAATAGATCTAGTCAGCAAATTTAGTAAAATGTAAGTTTCTTTCTCTCTGCTCTCAGTTCAATCTGCTGATAGTGACATACACCTATATAGAAAAAAACCAGCTTAAAAAAAAACACAGGAAATGTTAAATAAAGTCTGTTGAGTGGAATTCCATGAGCTTGGCCTCTTTTACCAACATTCATTCATATGCTGCTGTTCCTACAGTTGTTCCAAATGAACTTCCTGGCAAAAACAACTTCACGGCACTTGGAGCCAACCACAATAGCAACAACAACAAAGGGAGTGAGAGCAAGTGCGCGAGAGAGGGGGGAAAAATGCAGTTAAATGAGCGGAAATGCAAAATTAACTCGCCGCGAAAGCGCAGAACAAACAAAGAAATGGTTGTACAACTAAAAAACACAGTTAAAGCGAAATGAAGAGAAAACAGAGAATGAGAGAAACGGCATAAAAAAAATCGGAATAAACGTTGCCACTTGGCCAAATTTAATGCAAATATTTAGCCAACCACAAAAGAAAAGGCCTTGTACCAAAATTGAAGTGCAAGACGGAAGGACGAAACTGTCTGCAACGGTTCGGGAAATTTAAAGCAATAATCACTTTAGAAAAGTCTATGCTAAAGCAATTACAACAATTTATAGCTACATTTTGCGATTTCAATCGGGCAATGAAACTGAATCCTTATTGTGTTTCACACGTAAACAGCTATGAAATGTGCACGTCTCGCAGCCTCGGGGCAACTTACTGCGTTTCCTTTTCTCAGCTCCCTCGCATCCCCTTCAACTACTACATTGTTATCTATTTGTGTATTTGCTAAGGTAACGAACAGTTTTGGCCACACAATTCACAGCGGCAAACCGCGTTTTCCCCCCGCAGCAATCGTTTAAATCGTTCTGCTACACTCCTCAGCCATCTGGGCTTTTGCTGCTGCCAAAAGGATCTTTGGGTATATCCTCAAATGTTGAGCTTGATAAATAGAAAATGAAAATTGTAAATGATTTATCTGCAGCGCGTTTCTGTTGTTGGTGACGCACTTTTGAGTATTTGAACTGGACGAAAATTGTATTTAATTGTTGTGCTGGCAGTTGCCCGTTGGTAATTGCAGTACAGATACGAGCGCGGAGCGAACGATATAGAGATGGAGCTGGATGGAGACAGAAAGAGAGGAAGAGTGAGAGGCCATGAGAGATTTACTCGTAAATTAAACAAACATTTTCACAGCGCGCAATGAAAATGACAATAAAAATAGCATCAAATTTATGGCATACCAAACGAAACGAAATGGAACGAAACGAGAGTCGAACAAAAAGCAGCAACAGCAGCAGCAGCAGCTTCTTGGCCATTTTATTATTTTGCACTTGCCCCCCCCCCCCCCCCCACATGCCACCCCACGTAGTTGGCACAGAGCACGGCATCTGCCACTTGGCACTGACTTCTGCCTGAGGCAGACAGCAAGCCACAAGAGATAGAGGGAGGGAGACAGGGAGTGTGTGTGTGTGTGTGAGAGAGAGAGAGAGAGAGAGGGGTAGCTGCCAGGGGCGACACATTCAGCCGCACTGACTTTGCACAATTAATGGCGGCCAGCCTGACACAGCACCCTGCCCCATGCCCCATGCCCCTTGCCACCAGATACCGCCATCACCCAAGCGTCGGTAAAGTCTTCTGCAATTATTGCGCCATTGTGTGAGAACCTTTGCCAAGTGTCTGTGTCACCGCTAAATTTAACATAATCCTGGAACGCCGACGAACCTCGACGACGACGCCGCCACTCATTTGGGCAAGTGACGCGGGCACAGCGCTGCTGTTCTCCCCCCGCACGCATCCCTTTGTCTCCATGCATGTGGTGTCTTTGTCCTGCGGTAAGCCTTTCCTTTGCTTCGCATAATTAATTTCACGTTTCTGCCAAAAATATGCGCCAGAATCGCGTCCGCTTCGCTCCACTTTGATTTGCTCAGTATTGTTGTTGTTATTGTTGTTGCAGTCCCTTGTGGAGCTTTGCTATTTATTTTGTACTTGGCAGCCTCCTTCAAGTCGCAACCAAAGAACCTGCCAATTGGCATTATTCAGTTGGCCCAAAAAACACAAAAATGTACCCCAAGCAGAGTCATAGAAGAGAAAATTCAGCTGGCAAAGATGGGATGATGTTATCAGAATATAATCAGTTCAGTTTAAGATATATGACAAATATGCTCATATACAACATGAATCGTTATTCCTGCAGTTTAAATGTGCAGTTAAATGAAATCAAAACGGTCTTGCAACTAGTTAAAATTTAATTGGAATTTATTACGTAATGCACAATTTATCCTGGGGGTCGCAAAATAACTAAAGACATTACGGATTCATAAGCGAAAACTATATTTATTTATGTATTGTACATGGAATATATGCGGAATACAATCATACTTGATTCACACGACTCAATTCATTCGCTTCACTCACTCGGTCGGCATTCATAATTGTTTCACAGCTGCAACCGATAACAATTTAAATCCATTGTTGTCAATAAACAATTATTGCAATTCCAGCAAAGCTCCCCTCCACGGCCAACACTTGAGGCTATCAGCGCCATTAGCCACGGGCGGCAGTCGGCCATAAGCGGCCCAGACCCATGGCCTAGACCAATGCCAATGCCGTTGGTGTTGCCAGTGCCATTGCCATTGCCGAATCGCTGATATTTTTATCTTCATAAAAACACCAGCAGAGAAAGCGACAGACCCAGACGGACAGACACTGTCCCAAACGAAATTCATTGCAAAATGTTCAAAAATGGTGCCCAAAAAAAAAGCAAAAAAGGAAAACAAAACAGTTGTAGGGAAAATTGAATGGTATTAACAGGGGAGGGGCGTGGGGGAACAGAATGGCGCACAGCGGACCGTGTTATAGATGCGCAGCGGGAAAGGAGCAAACTACATAAAGTTGCAGTAAAAACTATTAGAGGAGCGAGCGCATAGTACTAAAATAAAAAACAACACTTAAAATGGCAAAGCAATAAAAAAAAATGAAGCATCTGCGAGATTTTGACTGGAAGATACCCTACAATACTCATCATCTGTTTCCCATGAAAATTTGATTGATCTTCAATATCATCAGGGCTACTAGTTTGTCCGTCAAAAATGAGTAGATCAGAAAGTTAGCATATCAACCTTTTTATGCGCCGAAAATCAATGCCATATCTCAAATTAGGTAGGGATTGGAAGGTTTCAGTTAAATATCCTCGATCGGTTTATCCTAAACGAGAACATACATACATCTGGATAAGTTATCGGTCATAATAAACTTATTCTGCCAATGTTATACACATATATACATTCCAAATTGTAGTTTTCTAACTCCAATACTTAGTTCCTGAGATCAATTCATACAGACAGACATGTGTATACCTTATTGGGTCCATTTAAAAAGGTATACAAAAATAGACACCAAAAATTTGGATTGGGGAGAAAACTTTGTTGACAATCAGATGGTGCGGGGAGGGCGGCCGATAAAAGAGCAGACTGAAGCCGACAGCATTCGGAGGAATTGCAACTGAAACAGGAAATTAAAAACGAATCGTGTGTGTATTTTGTTTGTGTCCATGTTTGTGTTTGTTTGTGTGTGTGTGTGTGTGTGTGTGAGTGTGGTGGATGTATCTTGTAGATAGCTAGCATCAAGAGACACTTCTGAGCAGGCAAAATCACAAAGTGTTTAATTCAATATGAGGCCAGGGACGGTGGGCAGTGGGCAGTGGGTAATGGACAGTGGCATGCAGCAAATGGTGGCGTGGCAGTCAAAAGTTTGCCCTCTTACCTTGACTCTTAAATTTATGAGCAAACTTTTAGTGTGCTTGTGTGCAAATACATTTCTGCGTGTATGTGTGTCTGGAAATTATGCAATTTTAACGCATAAATTACACGGCTCGACCCGAGGCCAACGTACAGCAGCGTAGTCTACTAGCCCATAACTTAACTGACTTCACGACTGTCTAATTAAAGGCAGTTCAGCGGGCGTGCCCCCTCTCCCTTTCCTGTCTCCCAGCAACACAAATGCCTTCCGTAAACCCCGAAAAACTATATGAGTTAGGTTTGATATGAAAAAACCACGCATACTTAGACCACAGTAAGTACTTGTACTTTAAGTAAATAAGTACTTTTTTGTACATATTAAAAATGTAAAAATAAAAATTACTATATATTATATATATGTGCAGATTTGTTGAACGAAAAACCAAGCTCTCTTACACAAATTTGTAAAAGTTTTTACTCAAATATTTGCTTATGTATATCATATATGCATATATGTATTACATATGTTAATAGTTCATCCACAGTTCGTTGCTCTTACCCATTGTGAATTTTGAAGTTTCTATGGTTCGCTCGTAAACATAAAAGTTGCCAACACTCCCCGGAGACAAATCCGTTTGATTTTGATTGCATCTTTTATGGCCTTTGGCACCTTATAACATTTTTCCACCTGAAATGACCCCGCCGCCTGACGCTGCTCAGATGTCTTACGGATGTCTGCCGCATGCTTTAATTCTCCCAACGCACTTG
Organism: Drosophila maculinotata; assembly: GCA_035045305.1. Classification (NCBI taxonomy): domain Eukaryota; kingdom Metazoa; phylum Arthropoda; class Insecta; order Diptera; family Drosophilidae; genus Drosophila; species Drosophila maculinotata. Next base: position 6,096,719 of record JAWNPD010000038.1, on the reverse strand, counting down.
TTTTACGTGGTTATTATGGTTGCCGGCTGACGGTTGTTGTCTCTTGGTTGTCGGTTGTCGGTTGTTGATGGTTGCTTGTTGGTTGCTTGTTGTTTGTCGTTGCTGGCCCGAGCTGCAGTCAACGTTATGGGCACGTGTTTGTGTATGTTGTTCATCAAGTTCATCGCTCGCTTTTATTTCTTGGGAAAACGTCGTATAACTTTTGGAAAATAAAAAAATAACAACAAATAAAAAAGTTAGCTAAAACTTGACTTGTGTTTGTGGGTTTTATGCGTGCTTCGTGCCGCATCCACCAAAAAGTGGGCAAAAGCACAAACAAAACCACTTGGCCAGACGGACCTAAATATTTTGTCTTAACAGTTTAATGACTCACAAGGGGGTCTCTGTGGCAGCCAGGGGAAGTCTGCAACGGGCTGCTTAAAGCAAACGGCGTGACAATACAGACATGCAATTTTTAAGCCGCAGTGTATGTAGAAACAACGACAACAACTGACAGTGGGAGAACTCGTCTAACAGATGCCATATAGCTTCTAAATTGGACAACTATTTTGCAAAAAAAACACAAATCATGCAAATGTGTATGTAGATCGAAAATAGATTTGAAGATATATTTTTAAAAAAAAAATTTTGTGTCTTCCAATAATGGTACTTTTTCTTCCTTTCATTATATTTTTGATGAGCCCTACGAGATTTTTTCGGCTTTGCATTTCTAATAAAAAATTGTAATTTCATTTAAAGTAATAAATAATTAAATTTGCATCGTAAGTATAATTACCGTAGTTCAACTTTTGACTGTTCTGTTCTGTTTAGCCTTGAATTACAGAAACCCTGTATTAGACTTACATTCTGTCATAGTTACTTGTTTTAAGAACTTCCCAATCCCAAGATTCTTAATTGAATCAAGGAAAACAGCTTAACTTCAGCTGAAAATATGGATGTAATCTAACTTATCTATTATTCTAAAATATATTTATTTTCTTGCAGTGTAGCAGCAAAAGAATGTTTCATTTGGTTTGCCAAATCTTTGACATGCAACAGCAATCAAAAGCAATGGGTGGTAAAGAAAGAGTGGGAGCACAAAATATGGGCATGTGGCTGCCTATGGTGGGGGTGGGGGACGCCTTTCTGTGGCCTGCCCTGCGGTGTCGCCTGAAATTGGCCAGCAAACCAGGCAACAAGCACAACTAGACAACAAAAATTTATATATAGAATGAGGGAGGAGCACGCAAAAAACAAACGTCGAAATCCAATTCAAAATGCCATCAGACATTCTAATTTCATTCATTTCTAGATACAATCAAGTGAGCGACTGGTGTGTGTGATTCGGAACAAAGTCCGAAATTCACTTCCTTATGTCACATAACGTCCGGTTGTGATAAAACGGAACAGAACCAACCATAAATACAACGCAATTGTAGCAAACGATGTTTTAGCTCTCTGCGGCATAAATTGCAGCACAAAATTGAATTTTAATATATAAGAGAGAAACGAGTAACATCTTCAGACAACTCTCAACATACACTTCTGCTGTAGTTCTTCGAAAATCTTTAATTTTGTTCCAGACTGGAGCTGAATTTTTCAACAACACACGAACTACTAAAAACACGCATTCGTCAAGCACGATCATAAATCAAGTTTACTTGATGTACGTAAGTAGCAATTGAGCTAATTAATCCATTAATTATTCTTGAGTACACTACAATATCTTGCAATCGGGCTATCATAATTTCAATTAACATCACACGCAAGACTTTGTCAAATGTATCGTAAATTTGGCTAGAAATTTGCAACGCATAGAAGGTAAGGTATATAAAATATATTCTCGATCAGGCCAACAAGACGAGTCGAAACAAAAATATTTCAAAGAGCATAAAACTTAAAAAGAGAATTAAAGTAGAGGGTAAATAATGATCAAAATGGCCTCGGGATTGACAATCGGTTCAGATTTGACAAAGTTGTAGCAGTTTGAAGTCTGGGAAGGTCATTTATACGGAATTTTTCGTTGTTTGGGCACTTTACAAGTCAATTTTTTTGTCACTTTCGGAGTGATTTTTGACAGAAATATGAAACAGCACAAAATCACTTTTCGTATAGTTTTTTATACTAATTGAGACACCCACAATCAATTAAACGTAAAATTTCAAGATTCTATTTTTTGAAAAATCGAAATTGGTAAGGGTCCCCCCTTATGCTTTTTTCGCCAAAAAAAATCAAAATTTAATATTTTTAAAAATTCATAAATTTGAGATGTAGAATTAAACTATTTGCCAAATAATGATCAAAATGGCCCCGGAATTGAAAATCGGTTCAGATTTGACAAAGTTGTAGCAGTTTGAAGTCTGGGAAGGTCAGCAACTTTTCGGTGTTTAGAGATAAATAAATATGAATGAATGTAAGCTTTGGATCAGGGTATATCCTAGTCGGGCACTCTCGACTAGAGCACTCTTACTTGTTTGTATAAGCAAGAGTGTTTCATTGTTCGGTGTAACTATTTTAATATATTAAGCGACTGAAAGTTTATACTACCTTCGGAGCGTCGAAGGGAGCCTTTCTTGCTCGTTTTATTTAAGCCATGAACCACATCAAGCGTTTTATTTATTTAGCTTTTTTTTACATTCGTATCTTGTTGCAGTTGGAGCTGGGTTATGAAAATGCCTCCGACCCACTTGGTTAGCAAGCAAAGCGAAGGCAAAGAGCCAGAAAAAGAGTCATTTGGGACATTTTCAGCTGCAGCTGGAGTCATTTTAAGCGTTTTCAGTATGACGCCCGCTGGTGGGGCTCATTTTTGTGTAAATTGTATAAAATAAATATGAATTGGCTGCAACGGGTGCAACGTCAACATATTTAGTATACTAGAGCAATGCCCGGGGGCTCAATTTGTAGTTTGGCAGACGCTTTAAGAGATTTGCATTTGAACTTTGATAGCGAATGCACAAATTGAATAGTCACACAAAATGTTAATTGGCATCATAAAGCAGGAGCTCAGGACAAGCGTAAATTAATTAAAGTTGCAATGCCAGCAGCATAAACCACATCAATAATAATAGCAGCAACAACAACAAAACTGCTATGCCGTCGAAAACCGGCAAAACACGTCTAGAATGCAATCAGAAATTAATTGTGGCAATAATTGCCTTATAAGTAAATCCAAGCAGTTTCCTAAGTGGCTGTGTGTGTGAGTGTGTGTGTGGTATATATGTATGTGCGTCAATGCATTTAAATGCACTGCAGTGCAAAATCAAACTAATGAAACAACAGTTAAGTTAATCAGCCAGACAGCCGGCAAGTTGATTTAAAGCCGCAGCCACCGGCGCGTATGATTGATTTATCAATATTAGAATGTAAGAGAGACACGGAGAGGGAGAGACACGGTGAGTGTGTGAGAGTGGCAGGTAGAGAGCTGTTTGCAGCTGCCTGTGGCGTAGTTTTCTATTTGCATAATAGAATAATTGATTTGCCTAGCTATTGCCCTATCAGAAGACCATCTCCGAGTTCGGTCCAAGCCAGTTCCAGCCAAAGTAAGCTGCAATGGTTTAGAGTTTATCCCATATCGTATATAGAATGTAAGTAGAATCGCGTGTAGCTTTTACCCACCTACGATCGACAGCAGCGACAGAAGCGACAACATCGGCCAAAATGTTCGCTTTTTAGATGTTTCGTAGACACGCTTGAGGGAGCACTTGTTGCACAGAGGCCGATACTGCTGCTCCATGGGTTTCTTGCCATTGTCATCCAGACCGAACATGCTCAGTAGTTCCTTCTCATTCCCAAAGCATTTCTCCAACGAGATGCCCACCACTGTTGACCGCGCTTGCTCCCAATCCTCTTCAGCATACATAACCTCCCTTTGATCAGTATTGCCAGAGATGATTTTGAACTTGACAGTTAGACTACAGCCCGACTTCTCTTCCGTAGCTGGCTGCATTAAGATGCTTAGCGCGGTGGTATCGAAAGCAGCCACCCTGCCTCTTGTGGGCCGCACTTGAAAGAGTGCCTCATGGCTAATGTCAATGCTGTAGACCACATCCTGAGCACCGAGATTGAGCAGGCTCAGTTGACGCCGTTGCATGTGCGGAAACGGGGCTTGAAAATTCAAATTGGTAGGCGACAAAATCAGTACATCTTGGCCGGCCATTTTCTGACAAGTGAAAGAAAGATTTGATTTTCAAAATGAATTTAATACAAAAGTATGAATATGAATTTGTTTTAAATTTAGCATGTAACTGGAATCCTTTTTAAATCACTGATGTCTATTGCAAAGTACATCAGATACAAACTTAATTTAATAAATCGTTAGGCATCAAGTTGGAATAATTGCTTTTAATACTGCTTAGACTAATGTACATAGATAGAGAAATGTTTAATAAGACCTATGAATGGCAAATATGGCTTATCTATAATACCAATGCCAATGCTTGAGTCATTATGTAGATTACACTTTGTGTGCTACGTATTCGTATTTGTCACATCGACAACATTATTAGCAACAAATGCCCCATAAACGCTATGGGGGCCCTTCAAACTACCGCAATGTCACCAGCTTGGCCAATTTGGGGCTACCCTCGTCTTATTTTTTGTTGTTTTGTATTAAATGGCCAACTTGGAGTGTGTCCTGTCCGTCCGATATCCGCTTGTCCGCTGTCAACAACATTTGTACAACCTATTTTTTCATCTTTCTTTTAGCAGATTTATGAAAACGAAGTGAACGTAAAGAACGAACGAACGAAGCCAAAGCGAAAGCATTGTTATGCCAGGACAGCACAGCCAGGACACTCGTTGACAGCAGAAGGAGCGGCAACTTTGGACAAAACGCTGCGTAGTTGAGCGCAGCTGCTTCAAAAATATAATAAATAAATAAACATAATTTATAAGTAGCAGATTTCTTACGTCTGTGTTGGCATAAATGCTTCAACGCACACACACGAACATTTTATTTTTTTCCTTCTCTTCATTTTTGTCTGTCTGAATAGCTGGAGATGAATGCGATGCCATCTTTGAGGGTATTTACCACAGCAAAGCTCTAAGACAAAAGGACCATAACAATGAATTCTTGCGGATAGCTGAATGATATCTTTGCGTGACGTAGCGAGTTTACGTTACGCTCAAGATACATATAACTCAGCAATTGAACGCGAACTTAAAGTTGAAGATGCAACAAGTGGGATTTACATATATAGGTATGCTTTAATCAAATTGAAAGCTACTTATATTTAGTTTTTTATCTATTTTTTCAAGTGTCAGTTCATAATAACACAGCAGAGTGACTATACTTTTAAATAAAATCTCGATCTTTGAGTTTCTACTAACAAACCTATCGGCTTTGATTGTTAGCCCATATTTACTCATATTGTAGCCTTCATATTGCACTTTGAGTTGTCAAAAACATGTACACTTTATGCACGCCCACCCTTGAGACACGCCCACCTCTTTGTGGCCCACATAAAAGAAGTTGAAAGAGAAAACAAAGACATTTCTAGCCGACTGGCTAACCGGAAGTCAAGAACACAAACGAACTAAAAGCCGCACTCTCAGCAACAGCGTCGCATATACTTATAACAATATGTGTATATATATATAAGTATATATCTATATATATCCACACATTCCGGGTGCCACACCCACATGCTCACACTGAAGGGGTGGCTGGCTGGCAGAGAGAGGGGCGCCACATTCAAATGGTTCCATATTTCTCGACAATTTAGGACACCATTAGCGAGAAATTATTACTGTGCGACATCAGTGGAGCAGAGCGGAGGGGAGCAGTGGGGAGTAGTCGTCGTCCCAGGCCAAGCACTGGAGCACTGGCACTAGGGAGGGTGAGGCTGGCAGGAAAGGGGCCGTTCGCCGATTTCGGCGGGCAAAACGACAACACAGTGAAGCCCACAAGCCCAGCGACGCCTCTAAAATGTGATGGAGTAAAAAAAAACAGAGAAAAAAAGTTAAGTCAGACGGCTGTTGGGTTTTCTAAATTTTGCATACCCTTGCAGAGTGTATAATAATGTTCTAAGAACTAGTTTCTCGTATTATAACAAGCATTTCCATGCATATTTCGTGAACAAAAACGATTCGGAACTTTTGCATTTTTACAATTATTTAGATATGAAAATGTAATTTTTCGCAGACATTTAACATTGCCTTTTTTGACAGATTTATAGTTAAGATCAGCTTACAGATGCTGCAGAGGATGTTAACTTAAAGATATACTAATAAAACTCACAAAATGTCAAGAATAAATTAATTTATTATTTATAAAAGATGAAGTTTAAGGAGTGTATTTCATCTTCGGCGCATACGTGTATATTTTGTTTCTTCTGTCGCTTGGTTTTTGGAAGCGCGCGGGTAACTTATGTGGGTGCTTAAGTGAACCATTAGCGCCGCGCGTCATTAAGTTGTTTCCGCTTCGCTCATTTCTTCTACTGTTTTCACAGTGCTGGGTAGACCTAGTTCTGCTCCTGCTACTGCTCCTGTCACTGCCTAGGGTGTGGGGAGCTAGGAAACTGCGGATGTGGCATTGAAGCACGTACTCGTGCGCGTATCGAGGCTTGTAGGCCGCGTCATTAATGGCTATAGACTGGGCCCAAGCAGATACACAGACCAGACTTTGGCCAAGGCGCCCTTAGCGCATTTGCCTTTTTTTATTTTTGTTGCCTACCCATTTGTGGTTCATTGACCAGCCTCTAAGAGCAGAGTCGTCTTGATTTATGTATATGCTGCAGCGTTTGTCTGGCCGTTTAGTGGCGTCTCGTAATCATTTTAAGTAGGCTCAACATGCTTTAGCTGGCGCCGCTCTTTCCCGACGCAATTAAATGAGTTTAGCAAATTGATGGGCCCAAGTGCGAGTTGACCAAACAGCAGCTGTGTCAAACGCAAAATTCAATTAAACGCAAATCAGTGCAAAAATCACATGAACAGATGTCCAACACTGTTGAACTCAACTCCAACTCCAACTTCCTCCCCCACTGAAACACAAACAAAGCAGCTGGTAAACAACAGGAGCTGGCTATCATCGTCCTGTTTCTGGCTTCTCTGCATTGCACCTTTGGCTGGGCCAACCGGCACTTAAATGCCACACCACCCAAGGCACACACACACACACACACATACACATACGCAGTGGGCGCCACAATCAGCTGGGCAACGGTGCAACGCGTCGTATGCGTGTTTTGCTGCTAGTTGATGGCAAATAAAACCAATTGGGGGGCGACGGCCATTACCAGTTTAAGTGGATTTGATGAGCGTTTATGTGTGCACCGTGGTGCGTTGTGGTGCACTGGTGCTACCACCTCAGCAGTACGCAGCATGGGACTTCTAAGTATGTAAGGTTCATGTTAATGCCTTACATTTGTTGGCCTCACATGTTCATGTAATTGAATGTGATTTATATTCGAATTACACAGATCTGCTAACTACAAGTTGAATACAAGCTATCAAAAATGTAACTGCTTTTGACATAAACAAATTGATTGACAATACAAGAAAAAAGAAAAGGAAGACTTAATGTTAAATACAATTATCTGGTAAAGTTCTTGTTATGTGAGAAAGCCTCATGGTAAACTTAGGCGCTGCTTAGTGTTTGCTAATGATAGTTTCTACTGCTGAAGCATTTGCCGCAGTTGTATACTAACAAATTGGCTTATCGCACATCCGACTGGGGCATGCCACGCCCACTGCATTTGCATGTTTATTGTGTGTGGTGGCTTTATGGCTGCAATAGCAATAATTAAGGCTTATTTACAAGCTCACAATCCACAACGCACAATCTGGCGTACTGGCAATAACAACAACAGCAACAACAGCAACACAACATCGACAACAACAATAGCAATGTCGACAACAATTAGAGCGCTTACAGCAACGGCAACAAGCAAGGACAACAACAGCAGCTCACCTGCCCGGCAACATATTGGCAAACAATGCAAACGACACAGATTTCCTCTACAGGTAACGAAGGAAGCGTCCTGTAAGTGTGTGTGTGTGTGCGCGTGTGTATATGTGTGTGGTCATTTGACGGCTCATATTGGTAATTATTTGCATATTTCCAGAGCGTACCATAAACGTTTGACAGAGACAGAGCTAGAGAAGCGCATACAGAACAGAGAGTAAGAGAGAGAGAGTGATATAGAGAGAAAGAAAGAGAGAGAGAGAGAGAGATATGAGGAGTATTCAGGTGTTGGTCAAACTGTCAAATGATTTGATTAGCTGCACTCCCTGCTTTCGCAATGATGGGTTAAGGGGGAGGGGAAACTGAGTGCAGCTGATTGAGCTGCATTCCAAATGCAATAGAAGAGAACAAAAAAATGAAAAGAAATGAAATGCGTTCGCTTTTAGCTGAAAATGAAATGAAATGCCCGCCATGGACTACGGATGGACGCCATGGATTGAGGATTGGACTCGAGCAATTTGGCTTCTACCTGTTATGGGGCAAACACAAACAATTTGCACGTAAAAGCAATAAAGTGTGCACATGATTTGGCCCTTTTGTGAAGGTAAATGCAGAGCGGCGCCAAAATAAAATAGAGCCACTTGACGGCAACAGCTATAGCTGGGGCATGCCACGTGTCTGCAGCAGCCAGCCTGGCAAAGCCAATCCAAGGCCAGGGCGATAGCGATACCGAGAAGGATACGTAAAAGCTAGAGGATGGGTCCGGGCACGGGTGTGAGTGCGATATCATTTCAAATTGTTTTCAATCAAATGTGACTTGCATCTGTAATTTGTATGCAAACGAGTCGACGCTGACGTCGCGACGAGCGTCGACGACTGATTTGTGATTGACAGCGCACTGCGAACCTGCAAACGGTATCCTAAAGAAACTGTCGTGGCAAAAACGCTGATGCATGTACATAAAAAAAGAAAAAATAAATTTAGACTTGCCTAAAATCTCAATGTCTTTGGATACTGGGATTTGTTGATTCGATTTTGATCAGCACTTGAGTTTGTAATGGCACAAAATGTATTGCACAAAGAAATTGATTTCAGTGCGACCTGTTTTAAATAACTGCTGACAAGGAATGCATTTTATTTAAATTGATGACGAAGAATAAAGTGAACTTTATATTTAAATCTTTAAAGAGAATTAATACGACTGAAAATAGACAAAATTCAATTTTAGGTCATATATGTCAATCGTTTACATTGTCTGTAACTGTATTATATATAGTTCGTATATATAATTCCAAACAATTCAAGATCTTTTCTGAGTAACAGATTCCGCAGCTGAGGGTTGTGTGGCAGGTTAAAGTGCAGCGAACTCATTGTGGCCACTGGGGCAGAGGGCGCATGCTGGGGGCATTGGCATCTAACAGGTGAACGTGAATTAAAGTGGCACGCACAAAGCAGCTAATGGAACAAAGGCCAAATGAAGTGCGCCCTGTGCTCCTAACAGGGGCACCACACTCACACCAACAACTTTGACGCAGAAATAACAATGAACAACATTATAAACAGGAGATACATGCAAGTAAAAAGAATGCTCTAGTCGAGACGACTAGCAGATACCCTTTTTGACGTAAATGACTTCTCATAGTTTTAACTCTTATTTTTTATTCCAAACCAATCAGCAAATATTAAATAATTTATTCGGCCCCCTCAACAACTCTCTAACTCTCTTCTAGAATTAAATCCACGAAATATATATATTTGTGTATTTATATTTTAAAGCTAATTAAGCATATATTATACAAATAAATACTTATGTGCATTTCCAGACAGTGATGTGTGCATTCAGCCATGTTAATTTAATTATAATGAGCGTGTTAATTACTTAATGAAGCGAATTGGTGAAACTTTTGCTGCGGTGCATGTGTCAGTTGCATCAACAGTCAATTGTGCAATGACAATGACACACTCAAAGGAATTCTCACAGCTAGTCACGCAATTTCGCGCCCATCCTCCCAGTCAAGGTTGATGGGCATGAGGAAAGAAATTCTGTTTCCAACTTTTTGGGTGACTCTTAGTGTTTTTCAGCAAGCCATCAAGATAGCAACGTTACCCCATCATTAAAAAATAGGTTAGCTATCTACCGCACGCCAAAGATCTAATATCGTAGAATACATATTTTATATGTGAATAATAAGTATTCTTAATTCATTTTTAATTTATCAAAATGCTTAATACTTCATTAACATAAACTCAAAAAATATACATTTTTTGAATGCTGAATGAGAAAACTGAGATACTCTTGGAAACAGTACAAAAACAGCTTTGAAAGTATGGGTAAAAATACCGCGAAAAAAGAAGAGGAAATGAAGTTGCCGCGACAGCAAAATATTCTGAGACAAAAGAGATAGAAAAAATGACAAAAAAGAGCAAATGCAGTAGCCCTCGCAACGTTTGATTTTTCCTTAAGGCTATTAAGGGTGTGACTACCCAGCAATAACAGCAGACAAGACATCAACGAAGCTTGAAACGAGCCGCACAATCCATACTCTACATATTGTGTTATAAATAATACAAGTTACTTTACACTTGATGAATCCTAATTTAATTATGGTTTAAATGTAAACTCTCTAATCCATTATATTTTTGATAAAAGGTTTCGCGAAAAACATACAAAAATATGTGTACTCATAAATCAAAGTTCCAATACAATTATCCTCTATGGGATTATAAAAAGCCAAAGCGTGCGTAAAATCGTATAAATGTTACTACCCACAAAGGAAAAGAAAAAAGGTAAAACGAGGACACTTTCCGTTGAGGGCTTAATTTCAGCTTCACTTGAGGTCCCGCGACTCCGTTTCGCTTTTGTTCTTGTTGCGGTTGTATGGTCATAGTAAAATGTACTTAAAACCAAAAACGGTCCTTTTACTTTTGCCATTGTACCTCAAAGAGACCCAAAATCAAATTGCTCATCTTACCTATAGGAAGTTTTCTTTTTTTACGGCTGCTGGTAAAACAGTTAAGTGAGCAACACTGAGAGAAAATGGGTTGAACCCTTAATCAACTTTAACTCTTTAGAATGTGCGCTTAGTGTCCTGCCAAAAATATGGCATTCATAACTCAAGGACTCGCAACCAGACGCTCGCATGCTAAAGTAAACACAGATAACTGTTTATCAGCGCCAGTTTCACCTGCTGCTGCATGCCACGTTCAACTTGCAACCTCAGGTGCCCCGCTCTATGCTCAAATAACATTACCAGCTTTGGATTACATGTGTAGTCACACATAGAAAGAGAGAGAGAGAGAGACAGAACGGGGAAATAGCTAGAAAGAAGGGGGAGAGTCGAAGCGCTCTTGGCCGAAATCCACTCGCACTTTTTGTTGATTTAGTTTGCCACTTGTTGCCGGCTAACAAATTGTTATCCTTTATTTATGGCGGATTTTTGCCGCCGTCCTGCTGCCCGCCAGCCATGCGTACCCTCTCTCTCTTAAAGCTTTTGGCCAAAATGTCGCAACAAAGGCGCTAAGCGCATTAGTCGACTCCAGTCGAGTGTGGACCGTGTGTGCTCCGGGGTAATTTATTGAAAGTGTGCCGAGTGCGGTGACAATGCGCTAATGTGCGGCATAAAGAACATAAATTTAACTCGTTACTGCATTGACCAACTCTTCGCAGTGTATTCTTTAAGGACATGCTTGCCACCATGTGGCTAAATCCACTCTATTTACCCTTATGCCAATGACACTGGCTGATATCTTGGCTTCAACTTGCTTGGAACAAGCGTTCAGCTTTGACTTCTCTATAACGTAAACTTATGTATAGCTGAAACAAAAATTATTCAATGAGTGGAATTTTAAACTGATCTAACTAGACTTTTGACAAGATGGTAAGTTTGGCTAATATATTTTAGAAAAAAAAAAAGTTGTACATACAATAACTTAATTCTCGACCTTAAATCGTTTTTTGTTTCAAAATTTTCACAAAGTAGTTATAACTTATAAGTTTGATTGTAAACACTAGAGTAAAAAACTCTCAGATTGTGCTCAGAAAGCTTAACAAAATTGTGTTCAGGCAACGCTACTAATCCAGCTAAAAGCTTTCACGAGGTTCAAAAACTATTTCAATGAAGTCAACAAATTCTATTAATATATTGTTGCAACATTTTGTTTGAGCTGCGTCTCTACCTAATCGAGAACTTTTTCAGCGACAATAACAAATTGTTGTTGTTCAGTGAACTTTGTAACTGTAAGCTGGCTCCACCCTCCACCTATGCGCTTGGCATGTGGCAACTGCGGCACGCACATCTACGTACTATATAAGTCTGTATAATTTTATGGCAATTGCATTTTAAACTCGCAACGCACAGGACCAACATACAAATAAACAACGTGGCGTATACGCATTCAGATCAAATGAAGCGATGTCGACGTTTGGCTGCTGCGAATGCCTGGAATGCCATTGACATGGACGACGTGATGAGAACAAGGATTCAGATAGAGATAGAACGACCGAGAGAGAGAGAGAGAGAGAGAGAGACAGAGGGAGAGGGAGAGAGCTCTACGTGCTGCCGCTGGCACAAAGGTGCAACAGAGAAATGCAGATGCAGATGCAACAGCAGCAGACAAATGCGCATTAATTTTACTGCATTTACATGATGGCAAATGTGCTGAAGCAGCTGCCAAGTCACAAAACCAAATGCATAGCTCTAAGAAACCAATCTGCGAAAATCTGGTTGCTGAATATTTTAAATCAAATCAAAGCCCACAAGTTGCGGACATGTGTGAGACTTTTGTTTGAATTGGGATCATAATAATTATTTAGGCTGACGCGGTATTTACAAATATTTGATTAAGTTTAAATTGCATTAAATGCAAGTGAAAATTGTACACAAAACGTAATAAATATTAAATATTTTTTTATTTCTGAATGTTAAATACTCTACGGTTACAGTAACTTGTTTTGTTGAAGTGAAGAGAGCGCTGGGCTATGGCAGCTATTCCGACAGATTATCTGCGTGCAGCAGAAATAATCATCTGAACTAAGTTTTATCAAGATATACTTTATGGAGTAGGAAATGTTTCCTTCTATGCGTTGCAAACTTCTGACCAAAATTATAATACCCTTTGCAAGGGTATAAATATAACAGTCAAGAAAATGCATGAATACATATAGAATATTTCTATCTTCAAAACGTTACACAGTTGGTGACGATATTCAAACACCCTTAGAGCAGGGTATGAATAAATAAGCAGGCAATGAAAACAATAGTAACAACGTGCAATTAATAAATAGTACGCATGTTTCATATAAAGCCACATAATTAATTAATTGCTGTGCCAACATTATTATAATTTCAATTCATTTTTTATGCACAGCACCCAAAAGGGGGTGTGCCGCAGAGCGGGTTAGTTTATTGTCGGCTTGCGTTATATGACAATTTAATAGTGCGCATATAGTACTATATGTATGTAGAGGAATATATGTATCGAATGTGGCATTTGCCGTTAAGAGTAGTAGTTATTTTTCCCCCATTTCAATTTGTTGCACCCGTCACATCCATCAGCTGTCAAGCGACAAATCCATTTCGCGTCTCTTAGTTTCGGATTATGCCAAAAAACAACAACAACATCAACAATAACAATTGAGAATTGAGAATTGTGCAGTTGGTTTGATGCAGTTGCCTGTCTGCCAAATTTCTGTGCAAATAAATGAATTGAATTGTTATTTGCCGTTCGTGTTATTTGAAAATTGCATTGTATGGCATTTTGGAGACGCCCTTCATCTCTATCCCCTTCAATTCCCACATGACAGTTGGAAAGATGTGCCACTTAATTATATGTACATATGCAATTGTAGTTGCGCTTTCATTTTATGCAGAAAATATATAGTTATGAGGCACAAAATGAGCTTCTGATATAATTGAGAGAAATACAAAGCACAAATGGAATTTAAGTGATTTCCAGGACATTAGAAGATATTTGTGTAACTCAATATTTTATTCATACAATATACATTGCTTAAAGCTTTTGTTTTCTAACCAAATAATTCTTGTATGTTTAATTAAAGATCTTAATAGCTCTAATTCGTTAAGATATTTTTCGCTGAGCTTGTGCTGTCTGGTATTTTTAGCATGTCCTTTGGCTGATTTAACCCAATTTTATTAATAGTTTTTTGTGTCAGAATTATATATTCAATCGTCGTCGATGGGGCAATTTGATTTTTGTCGTGGTGTGCGCCATGCAAATGGCTTGAATAGGGAATGAATGTATCGCAATTAAATATTTAAAATGCAAGTGCACTCATATTTTTGTGCCAATTTCAATTTGACTTCTTTTCAGGACATGACTCGTATTTGTATTTTATTTTGCCTATTTTGCTTCTGCGGCTGCGAATCAAATTGAGGCTACCAACTGTCAGTAATTTGCATAGTTGAGCTGAAAATTGCCACCCACACAGGCTTCGTATTGTGCCACACACACACACACACAACATAGAGAAAGATGTCGAGCAACTCTATCAAATGCTGCCTGAATGATTGAAGGCATGTTGTTAAAGGCAAACGCATGGGCTGCGGGGTGGTGTACAGCTTGTACGGGTTGGGGTATATTGCTTGCAAATTCATAGAACTCAAAATTGATTTATTATGCGGTAATTGTTTTGGCCCAGTTTGAGCCCTGCATACACAATGAAGGCGAGCGGCCGCATAAATGGTACGCTTAATGACTGCAACGTTTAGGGTGGCCTGCCAAGGCACTGGGGGCGTGGTCACCCAACAAATTTAGGTTAATAATAAGATATTCGACTGGCGAACATTAAAATAAGTGGGCCCACAATTGCCAACAGACTACCAAATAAGAGTAGAACAAAATTGACGACAAATCTAAAAACTGTGCCTAAAGCTTTAAGCTTTAAGTGACACTAACTGAAAGCAATACTGAGATATGCTTAATCCCCGACAAAAAACCAAATAGCCGATTCGAATAAAATTTAATACCTGATCGAATGGAATAAAACTATGTTAAAGCTAAATGAAATATGATTAATATAATCATAAAATGTCACTTTAGACTAATGTCATTGGATCATAGCTGCTGCAAAGCTGAAATCCTTTAAAAAATTCTTAATTTCAAGGCAGATTTCAATCCACATTCAGGTACAGGATATCTTTAAGTCAGGCACTCTGAACTAGATCCTGACTAAGTGGTTATTTCTCTATTTAAACTGCTAAATGGCCAAACAATTAAACGCAGACAAAGCAAAATTTCAATGATTTCATTGTGTTGAAACTCATGTTACCAAGAGCAACAAGCAGGAGGGGTAAAGGCCAAAAAGGTTAACTCGTAAGTTGGCGAACGTATGCGAAAAGTTGTCAGCAGACTGGCTAAAAATAAACATGGAAATAAAGTTTTATGTTTATAATCTGGATTGCTGCAAATGAAACTCGGTGCCAAGCTTCATTCTGTTTCAAGCGCTGCATTAAAGTTCACATTTAATTTAAAATTTTAAGGCAAATTTCAAAGTAGCCCCAGTCTGACTTTGGGTAGCGGGAAATGTACGCTCATTCAATTTGCATTTTTCATTTCGCTTTTATGGACAGTTTAACCAGAAAGTGCAACCAAAACAGAAACAGAAGCCGAAAAGAGAAACAAAAACCAAACACAAATTTTGTCCCCCACACCAAACGCGATGTCATTCAATCCGAGATCAATTGCTGTAAAAATGACAAAATTATGCTGGGCCACAAAAAATGCTGAATTGGAATGGAGTGGAATGGCCAAAATGCAGAGAGGGTCGAATAAAATTTGTAACAGCTCACAGCTTTGCTCGGTTTCAATTTGGCTTAATCTGTTTAAATGACCGTTGGCCAAAAAAAAATAAAAACAAAATTACCAAAAAGCTTCAATTTGACAGATTCAATTTACAGAGCGTGAGAGCTGAGTGGAAAGGGATATTGCGTAACAACCAATGAAAACAGCAACCAAAAGTGTGTTAGAAATGTGTATCAGCTTAAAGTAAACCTACATACATATATACTAAACTTAACGAAGTGAAATTCAGTAAATTGTGCAGCATTTCAAGTGGGTTCACTTATTTATATTCCAAGCACTAACTGGCTTATATACAACCTAAGCTAACTTACGAGCAGTGCAGTGAACATGGTATGGTATAATAGCAGCAAACTTGAATTATTCGACTGCTGCGTGTATTCAACAGCTGTTGAACGCATTTCGCGGGCTGTCTTAAGAGCTTCGGTTCCATAATTCGCTGCTGCACATCAGAGCCAAGACATTAGCTTACTTCATAGTATGCCTGGCGCCAACAACTAAGTGCCAAAAGATGCTGCATCTCACTTTCTATCTCCTTTCAACTCCATCTCCTTCTCTCTCTCTCTCTCTCTCTCATATAGCAAAAATTAGAGCGCTCTTAAAGCAAAAACTTTGTTGGCCTTAATGGCTTCATAACATGCAACATTACAGGACTATAAGCACTGGATTTGTGGGCGTGGCAGCAAACGGGCTGCTGCTGCTGCTGCTCGCTAATATGCAACTATATATTATGCGAATGTCTCTATCTATCTCCATCCCTCTTTCTCTATCTCTCTATCTCTCTCTCTTTTTCTCTTGCTCATTTCGGGTGGTTCGCCTTTGTTGACTTTGGCGGCACCTGGCAACAGGACGACAACAGCAACAACAGCAACAACTGCAGGAACAGCAGCAGCTGCGCCGCACTATCAGCCGTTAATAAATGTTATAGTTGTAATTATAATAAAACTTGACTTTAAGCGTTCACATACAATACACTTACACACACACAGACACGCGCACATACACCCATACAGAGAACGGCGGACACACACATTGAGAGCATAACTTCCACACAGCTGTCAGCTAACGATCTTAGAGCTGGCGTTGCCGGCGGCCATTGACAAGGATTCTGGCGACTGCTCCACGTCCTTAGAGTGTAGCACATGTTGTGCGCCAGACGCCATTGAGTTACTTCCCATTGCATTCCGGGGGCTGTCGGGGTGCTTCATACACTAGCAAAGGATGGCAAAAGTTGCAAACGTAATACGATTTATACACCAATATATATTCATATGGTATGCAATTATATGAGTGCGTATGTAGAGAAGTTCATCAAGAAATGAAAAAAAAAAACAAGTCGTAGAAGGATACAAATAGCATGTAATACTAAAAATGTGATTAACAGGAATTTCAAAGAAAATAACAGGACAAAAGAATACCTACATTGGTTTACTACATGTGATTAAGTCGTAAATTCAGACTATTAAAAGGAATATAAAGCAATTACCAAGTAACATATTAAATAATATGTTTACCAGAATATACCCCACTTGCCTTAAAAACGATTTGGTTTCAGAAACCATTTCCACTTTGATATTAGTATAATTAATGTACAATAGCTGTTAGGTTATGTATTTAAGTATGTTATTAAATTGGTTCTCAACACACGGCTCGGTGTACAGTATGTGGCTTTGAGTTTACTGTTTGCTACGTGAATGAATTGCTGGTGTCTATGTTTTGTGCACGTTTCCGGTTTCCTCTGCGCCATCTTGGCCGGTCTCAATCTTAGATTGAATGTGTCTGTGTCTGTGTGTGTGTGTGTGTGTGTGTGTGTGTGTGTGTCAGTCTGTCTGTCGTTTCTATTTGTGGCATGCGGAAAACGTTTGGCGCTGCTTGAGCACACGAGAGACGCACTTGAGTTGCAATTGCCGTGCTCCAAAGATCTGTGCACCCAGTTTCACCCACTAGCTTTCGCTCTCGCTCTCGCTCTTACCATTTGCTTTTGTGTGTAATTGTCTAGCGTTTTAATTAAAATTGTTCCAAATAGTCGCAGCACACACAGAAGAAGAAAAGTTATGCGCGAGTGCAGCGCGTGCTGAAAACTTGGCCAGAAGACCCGAAATGCCAACTGGCAATTTATGGCCAAGCAAAAATCTGTGTGAAAAACTCTTTAAGCTGCCATGAACGAAACTTTCCGCTATGCTATATATGTATATATCGATGGGGCCGCCTTCGACACCACCGACTACCAACTGGGCTAATGAATATTTTGCTACGTACTCGTAGATATGTAATGCAATGGAGCTACAGCTGTTGCTTTGTCTCATCTCTATCTCTGTCTCTTTCTGCTTTCTTCTGTCTTCTGGTCGATTGGTCGATTGGTCGCTGTACACCCACGCCATTAATGCCAAATGCCAAACGCGATTGCAAAGGCGTCGAAGCATGAGCTGAAATGCGCCTGGGATATTTTGGGCCAAACCACACCGCAACAGCGGCAGCAGCAGCAGCAGCAATCTCAACTAAAAGAGCAGAAAAGTGGGTGAGTCAAAGCCGCGAAATTGATGGCATCGATGGCAGCGTTCCATGCCCATGTCCGCGTTTATGTCCACGTCTGCGTCCACATCCACGTCCACGTCCGCATCCGCATCCGCGTCGATGTCCTTGTCCATGTCGATGTCAACTGCTGGCTGCTGCGATTTGAATCGCAATGGCGCATCGAGCGCAAAACCAAATTGAAGTTTGTCCTGTCGCTGCTACAGATTCTTCTACTTCTGCACCAGCTCCTCCATCTGCCTTTTTGTTGCCATTGCATTTTCTTTTTGTTTTGTGGTATTTGTATACCCTTGCAGAGGGTATTATAATTTTGGACAGAAGGAAACATATCCAGCCCCCATCGAGCATATATATTATTGATCAGGACGACAAGGCGAGTCGATATAGCTTTGTCAGTCTGTCTGTCCGTCCACATATAGCTGGCATAGGAACGATCGGGCGTAAATGTTTGTTTATTAAGATAACTCGACCAAACTTACCAATTATAAGTATAAGCATCAAAATCGGAATAGCTAAGAAAACAAAAATATTTTCAAAAGTGCATAATCTTTAAATGCAGAATTAAAGAAGAGTAAAATAATGACCAAAATGGATTTGGGGTTGACATTCAGTTTTGGCAAAGTTATGGCAATTTTTAGGAAAGCCATTTCTTAGGACTTGGACACTTCAGACATCACTATTGTTGTTAGGATTTTTGACAAGAAATCCGAGTTTTTGTAGTTTCTCTTAGGGATTGGAGATCGGTTCAGTTTTGGCAAAGTTATGGGTGTTTGAAAATAATGTTTGTGTATGCAGATAAATAATTATGAATGCGCGCAAGGGCTGGGTTCAGGGTATCTCCTAGTCGGGCACTCTCGACTAGAGCACTCTTACTTGTTTATTTTTTTTGTTTCTGTGTCTTCTTGCGCGATTTTCAACGCTCATTGGCTTTGACTGCCCTGGCTCATCCTCTTGCTGCTTGTTGCGGCTGCTGCCTTTGGCTTTTCACCAACTACTCCCGCTAATCCCCCTTGGCGATGCGCCTTTTTTTTGTATATGCCATATCACTACACGTTTTACTCTTTGGCCACTGTTTCTGTTTGACATTTGGCCACCAACCTCAAAGTTTAATTTGGGGGTTTCACATACACGGCCTCGGCTAAGTGCCGTCTGCTCTTAACTGTTGCGGTTTTCGGGAGTTTTCAGGGTTTCTAACTAATTTCACTGTTACTATCCAAGCGCAAGGAACACTGGATATAATTACAGTAAAATCGCCAGAAGTCGCTTTAAAGCAGCTTTAAATTCAAATCTTGTGATCATGAAATCTTTCAAATATTTCAAAGCAACCAATCGAATGGCTGGCAAAATCCTTATGCATGCTGGTTTAAAATATATCCGTGAAAAGTAATAAATTATAATTTTGAATGTTTAAAACTAGGATTTGAATATTTTCAATATGATTATCAATAATCTGGGTGATGCCGACTGCCGATAATCAAATGAATTGATTGGGCTACTATAGATAGCTTTTAGACATCATGGCAACTATTCTCCAATGAGAGAAGTTCCAGCTCATTGACTCTTTACATGACTCATTTTAAATCTTTGATCAGTTGATCTTGTTGCCAGCCGGACTTTTACAGTGGCTCACCTGCTCCTACTTCTCACTGCTGATGTGGTTGCTGATGCCCGCTGCTGACCGCTGGCAAAGTTTTTGTCCGCGGCTCAGCCATTAAAAAGGCCGTAAAAAGGCTGCCAAAAAGTGCGCACGGGGCTCATAAAGTTATTTTTTTTTTTCATTTATTTGTCGAGGCGAGTCTAAACTTTTTCAATTCGCCGCAGCAACACCTACAAAAGCAAAGAAAGTTTTGTACTACTAGTCAGTCGTCAGTCAATGGTTGCGAGTTTAGCTGCTGCTCCTTCGTCTTCTTACGACTTGGGCGCCGAGTCGCTTTTATGGCCACAGAGGAATCTCGGCGTGCGGAACAAGGCAGGGAGGGGTCGCCAAGTCTCGTAAATAATTTTTAAGTGCAGCTTTTTTTTCATCTATTTTTTTATTATTTTTTTTTTTTTTTTTTTTTACTTTTTCCGTTGCCTTTTGCCGCTTTGTTTTGCAAAATGAAATTGTTTTGCCGCCATCGTCGGCATCGCCGAAAACTTGTTCGAGCAACGAAAATTTAATTCGTTTCTATATAAATATTGTGAAAGCGAATTTTAATCGCCCTGCTTGACTTTTTCGCCTTTACTGAACATTCTTTGAAATTGAAAACAATTTCCTTGCCACTTTTTCCGAGTTTTTCACGACTGCTGCTGTTGGTGCTGCTGGTGCTCCTGCTCTCGATCCCCGATGCCAGCAATGGGTTATTAGTTTTCCATGTTTTCTGTCCTGAAGAACGGAAATTGGTTTTTAAAAATCCATTACACACAACGGATATGCCTTCGCCTCTGGCACATCCTGTTTGCTGATTTCAACGCTCTATTTATATTTACAGATTTTATTCAGGATGGTCTTCTACCAACGGCAATTAAACCAATCTTACACCTGTCGACTTCAACAAACTGTCGCCTAATTAGTAGCCGGTTTCAACTACTGCAATCCCAAGTGAAGATATTCAACTAAATTGCTTCAAGGTTTTTCACAAAAATATCTTACAGCAATTCCCTTGAAAATTCAATCCGTCGCAGTTATTTCATTTTGTGTAATTTCTATTACACTGTTACCAAAGGGCTTACAGAGTGTATTAGGATAGTGCAAATCCAAAAAGCTTACTACTGTGTATGTATATCAACAACCTTTATTCAAAATTGTAAGGTATGTCTGTCGATATAATTGTCACTACAAATATATTTATGACAAGCCCAGCAACTGAAAAATCGTTGTCCCAAAAGCTGTGAGATTTTATTACACGTAACACAGAGTATCACACAGCGGGACAATCGGACTGTAACCTTGTTTTCCTTGATGTTTTTTTATTTTTGTTGCTGCTGCTGTTTTTTTTGTTGTTGTTCCTTTTGCTTGGCAATTGCATTTTTGCCTCATTGCGTTTGGCTGCGGATTTCCGACTCGTCTCTCATATTTGGCGCTGCCTCCTCAAGCCCTGGTTTCTTACCTGGATTTTGTAGCAACGGTTGTCGGCTGTCGACGGTCGGTTGTTGGTTGTTGGTCGTCGGTAGCCGGTTGTTGGTTGCTGCTTGCCACACACGACTGCAATCGATATCAAGATACACTTACAAAATTAACTATCGTCAACATACGTGCTCGGTAAATGCAATTACTTGACGATTGACGAGGCCAACGAGGAGGATGAGCGGGAGTCGAAGCAGAAGGCAAAAGCACAGCAAGTATGTGGGGCATGAGATTGTGTACGGCGAAGGATGCGCTCATGTCTGCTGTGGCAGGACAAGGTCGTGGGTTTTAGGTTCAGCCAGCACCAGAAGAGTGCATGGCAATTGTATTAAGTCTTGAATTGTACTCTAATGAATGAAACAATAGGACAACTGTTGCTTTTAGACACAATAATGTGTGGAAGAATTCAAGTTGCATATTCTATTAACAACACGAGCGTAAAATAAGTTTAAAATAAAATGCGGATCCGCTTTGCTTTGCTTTGGACCACATATATTCAAGTAGTATGCACTACTCGAAAGTGATCGACTACCATTTAACCTGTTTCAAGTACAAAGCATACGTAAATAACTGCTAGTTACAACAAAAGTACAAATTTCAACATGATACTTTTACGAATACCCAGATAAATAACAATATGGCTTCAAAATTGCACAACTAGATTGCAAAACAAGTAAGAGTTGTCTAGTCGAGTGTGCCCGACTAGGAGATACCCTGACCCCAGTTCTTACATAAAGCGCATAAAGATGGCATAAAAATGTGAAACTATGCAATCTGAAGGTCATATACGTCAAAATACGTATTTTTCTCCTCTCCCTCTTATATTTTTTAAGCTATACCTACAAAACACTCTTCTGGAATCTTAATTTAACGATAACTTTTGAACAGGTCTTGACCTAGAATTACAAGTTTGTATTAAGCCGGCAGCACGAAAACTTAAATTTAAATATGAAGTCTCTAGCTTTTATGACTTTCAAGTTATGCCCGAAAAACACTGGTCTGGAATATAAATTTATCGATAACCTTTAAACGGGTCAAGATATCGAGAAAAAAAATGATAAACTGGTCTTGTCCCGGCACTACGAGAACTTATATTTAAAATATGAAGTAGCTTTTGTAGTCTCTGAGAAACGTGCGTTCATATAGACGGACAGACGGACGGACAGACGGACGGACAGACGGACGGACAGACGGACATGGCTATATCGACTCGACTATTTTACATACATTTTACATACTTTTGCACGAAACCATTTTACCCTTTTCCCCATTTTTAATGGGATCAGGGTTCAAAAAGTAGGCTGGCTGTCAACATGAAAGCGGCTGTTGATAATATATTCAAAATATGCATTTAGATTAAAAGATGTATTATTTCAAAGCATTACACTTTTCGTGACACATTTATAAAATCCTTAAACTCGAGTCACATATATTAAATGGCTTACATAATTATCTTCATCTTATGGGTTGTAACGAGTCTCATCATAGATACTTGCACCAGACCAGAAAGATTGTTGTGTCTTTTAATAATGGTACTTCTTCCTTCCATTAGATTTTTTTTTTTGGGACTTCTGAGATTTTTTCGGTTTGCCAATTCTAATAATAGTTTTGATTTGAAATAAATTAATAAGGAATTAAATTTGTATCGTTATAATTACCTTAGTCCAGTAACTGCCAGTATGCAACATTTTCTGTATTCGTCGAGGAAATCGTCTGCACCAGAATCATACTTGCATCCTCCATTGCAGTTGCAGCAGAACATGTTACACCTGCCCTTTCCGCAGCACATTCCACTTCCACATAATTTTTTAACACACCCACCGTTAGCGCCGTAGGCTCCAAAATAGCCGCAAGAGTATTTACTTTTTGGATAAAATACAAGTGCTTTCGGATGGCAGCATTTAGCAGTTGTGTGCCACGGTTGCATCATGAGAATTATTAACTGGAAAAGTAATAGCAACAGCCACATTGAGCTCATTGTAGCTAATTCGAGAGGGATCACTTGATCAGATTTAGGTATTATTTTAAAACTGACGCTACTTCTGTTCGAAGACGCAGCTGCTATTTATACTAAAACAAAGCAGTGTGACCAACAAATTATTGATTTATTTATTTAAATGGGAAGAAATTCCATTCTGCCAGTTGAAAATGAATTACACGGTAAGTAATATCAATCATGAAATACTAATCATGGAATATATACATGTGTATGTAGATCCAAAATATGTATTTAGATTTGAATATGTTTTTTCCAAAGCATTAGGTTTTTCGTTACACAATTATAATACCTTTCAGTTCAAATTACATGTTTTAACTGGTTAAGCGGTTCTCTTTTATTATCTCATATTATGGTTTTGATTGGCTTTTACCCAGCAAGAGCTAGAGAGTCAGACCGAAAGAGTTTTCGTGTGTTCTAATAATGGTATTTCTTCCTTCCATTATATTTTTGATGAGACCTACGAGATTTTTTCGGTTTGGGAATTCTAATAATAATTTTAATTTTAAATATATTAATAAACATTTAAAATATTAGTGTTACTATAATTACTTTAGTCCCTTTTTATCCTCACTGCAACATTTTTCGTAACGATCAAGAATATCTGCTTTAGCAGAATCATACGTGCATTCATTGCAGTTGCAGCAGAACATGTTACACCTGCCCTTTGGGCAACACCATGAATTTATACACAAATCTTTTATACACAAATTTGAACTGCCGTAGGCTCCAAAAAAGCTGCAAGTATGTTTACATTTTGGTTTAAATATAAGTACTTTTGAATTGCAGCATTTAGCAGTTGTGTGCCACGGTTGCATCATGAGAATTATTAACTGGAAAAGTAATAGCAACAGCCACATTGAGCTCATTGTAGCTAATTCGCGAGGGATCACTTGATCAGATTTAGGTATTATTTTAAAAATGACGCTTATTCTCTTCGAAGACGCAGCTGCTATTTATACTAAAGCAAAGCAGTGTGACCAACAAATTATTGATTTATTTATTTAAATGGGAAGAAATTCCATTGTGCCAGTTGAAAATGAATTACACGGTAAGTAATATCAATCATGCATTACTAATCATGAAATATATACATGTGTGTGTAGATCTGAAATATGTATTTTGATTTGAATATGTTTTTTTCTAAGCACTACACTTTTCGTTACACAATTATAATACCCTTCAGTTCAAATTACATGTTTTAACTGGTTAAGTAGTTCTCTTTTATTATCTCATATTATGGTTTTGAATATCTTAAACACAGCAAGAGCTAGAGACTTAGACCGAACGAGTTTTCGTATCTTTTAATAATGGTACTTCTTCCTTCCATTTTTTTTGTTTTGTTGGGACTTACTAGATTTTTTCGGTTTGCCAATTCTAATAATAGTTTTGATTTGAAATAAGTTAATAAACAAATAAATTTGTATAGTTACTATAATTACCTTAGTCCAGTAACGTACACAATGCAACATTTTTTGTATTTGTCGATGAAATCGTCTGCACCAGAATCATATTTGCATCCTCCATTGCAGTTGCAGCAGAACATGTTACACCTGCCCTTTCCGCAGCACATTCCACTTCCACACAATTTTTTAACACACCCACCGTGAGCGCCGTAGGCTCCAAAATAGTCGCAAGAGTATTTACTTTTTGGTTGAAATACAAGTGCTTTCGGATGGCAGCATTTAGCAGTTGTGTGCCACGATTGCATCATGAGAATTATTAACTGGAAAAGTAATAGCAACAGCCACATTGAGCTCATTGTAGCTAATTCGAGAGGGATCACTTGATCAGATTTAGGTATTATTTTAAAAATGACGCTACTTCTGTTCGAAGACGCAGCTGCTATTTATACTAAAACAAAGCAGTGTGACCAACAAATTATTGATTTATTTATATAAATGGGAAGAAATTCCATTGTGCCAGTTGAAAATGAATTTACACGGTAAGTAATATCAATCATGGAATACTAATCATGGAATATATAAATTATATTAAGTGTAACTCCGTATTGTTTGCACTAATAAAAGATCCGTTATACGTTTAAGAGCTCACGATAACCATGAGGTTTAATAATCAAAAATCAACTAAAGTTTAAGAACAGAATTTCTTATAAGCTAAGCTAGCCATGCCTGGTGTCGCTTAGCGGACGCTGACGTTGCGGGGTATTGACCGCAACGTTGTTGTTGACTGCCGCGTTGGGTTTCCGATGTCATTGCAGAGCGCTAATAGCTGTTGCTGCATTTCCCACGCTATTATACTTGCTCGGTTTGGCAACTTCTTTGTTGCCGGGTGATTGTGTTAACTTATACATGTGTATGTAGATCCGAAATATGTATTTAGATTTGAATATGTTTTTTTTTAAGCATTACGTTTTTCGTTACACAATTATAATACCTTTCAGTTCAAATTACATGTTTTAACTGGTTAAGCAGTTCTCTTTTATTATCTCATATTATGGTTTTGAACGGCTTTTAACCAGCAAGAGCTAGAGAGTCAGACCGAAAGAGTTTTCGTGTGTTCTAATAATGGTACTTCTTCCTTCCATTATATTTTTGTTGAGACCTACGAGATTTTTTCGGTTTGGCAATTCTAATAGTAATTTTGATTTTAAATAAATTAATAAACAATTAAATTTGTATCGTTACTATAATTACTTTAGTCCAGCAGATGATTTAATGCAACATTGTCTGTATTTGTCGAAGAAATAGTCTAGACCAGAATCATATTTGCATCCTCCATCGCAGTTGCAGCAGAACATGTTACACCTGCCCTTTCCGCAGCACATTCCACTTCCACAGAATTTTTTAATACACCAACCGTTACTGCCGTAGGCACCAAAATAGCCGCAAGAGTATTTACTTCTTGGTTCAAATGGAAATACTTTTGGCTTGCAGCATTTAGCAGTTGTGTGCCACGATTGCATCATGAGAATTATTAACTGGAAAAGTAATAGCAACAGCCACATTGAGCTCATTGTAGCTAATTCGAGAGGGATCACTTGAGCAGATTAAGGTATTATTTTAAAAATGACGCTAATTCTGTTCGAAGACGCAGCTGCTATTTATACTAAAGCAAAGCAGTGTGACCAACAAATTATTGATTTATTTATATAAATGGGAAGAAATTCCATTGTGCCAGTTGAAAATGAATTACACGGTAAGTAATATCAATCATGAAATACTAATCATGGAATATATACATGTGTATGTAGATCCGAAATATGTATTTAGATTTGAATATGTTTTTTTCTAAGCATTACGTTTTTCGATACACAATTATAATACCTTTCAGATCAAATTACATGTTTTTACTGGTTAAGCAGTTCTCTTTTATTATCTCATATTATGGTTTTGAACGGCTTTTACCCAGCAAGAGCTAGAGAGTCAGACCGAAAGAGTTTTCGTGTGTTCTAATAATGGTACTTCTTCCTTCCATTATATTTTTGATGAGACCTACGAGATTTTTTCGGTTTGGCAATTCTAATAATAATTTTCATTTTAAATACATTAATAAACATTTAAAATATTAGTGTTACTATAATTACTTTAGTCCCTTTACATCCTCAATGCAACATTTTTCGTAACGATCAAGAAAATCTGCTTTAGCAGAATCATACTTGCATCCTCCATTGCAGTTGCAGCAGAACATGTTACACCTGCCCTTTCCACAACATATTGAATTTCCACACAAATTTTTTATACACAAATTTGAACTGCCGTAGGCTCCAAAAAAGCTGCAAGTATATTTATATTTTGGTTTAAATATAAGTACTTTTGCATTGCAGCATTTAGCAGTTGTGTGCCACGCTTGCATCATGAGAAGTATTAACTGGAAAAGTAATAGCAACAGCCACATTGAGCTCATTGTAGCTCATTCGGGAGGATTCACTTGATCAGAATTAGTTATTGTTTTAAAAATGACGCTAATTCTGTTCGAAGACGCAGCTGCTATTTATACTAAAACAAAGCAGTGTGACCAACAAATTAATGATTTATTTATATAAATGGGGAGAAATTCCATTGTGCTAGTAGAAAATAAAATTTCACGGTAAGTAATATCAATGGCGTATCACAGAAATTTTTCAAAAGTTTGTCAAGGAGTACATTTTTATCATACTTTTTAAATGTGGAGTTAAAGATTAAAAGGATTGAAAGATTACAATGTCGTTTGTCGAAACTCGGGCCTTAACACGGGAAAATTATTGTAACGGACGAAAGTAGTTGCCCCAATGCAAGAGAATAAAATAACGGTGATTTTTTTTTTTATTGTACTTTACTTATTGTTTTCCAAATAGCAGTCTCTCCCATTTTATTTCAATACACTCGTCGCAACCATATTCGCAAGTATAGTCTAATGGATTGCTTTGACCACTCTTTGTAGTTACCTACTGCTGCTACCGGGGTCCACTTATAAATGATCCACCGTAAGCTGCGACAAAACAAATGAGAAAGAAACACAAAATATATATGCGACTTCAGCGCTTTGACATAAACTCGCATCAGGTTGACGAAGGTCGCACAAATTTGCACAAGGTAAAGGGCCCCAGCCAAAAGTGAGAAATCATTTTTAAGCCTGTTTCAAACAATCAATACCACCCCAAAATAAAAAAAAAAATCACCACTGACCAGAAAGAACAAACTTATAATATGGTATAATATGCTTTTGCTTGGGCCAGTGATGTATCGCCAACTAATATATCACCTAGATTTTGTGTACATTGCGGGCAACGCAAAGATTACTACCCAAATTGGGAGTATTTTACTCTCCCTTCTTTTCAACCTCTGCCCATTTGTGAATAAAGGAAAACGGCTTTAGTTGATGCCTGTAGCATATTGCATTATGCACAATGTGGGGCCAAGTGGGCGTGGCAGCACTTAGACTCCCCTTCAAAAGAAACTTGCTGCCGTGTTTGCGCATAAGCAAATTAGGTTTGAATGCATAGACGAAATTATGAGTTACAAGTTGGAGAACGCGCGCGTGCCACGTGTGGCAACTGCAAAGCCATCTGAATCGGCAGGTTCTATAGAAAGATCCCAGGCATGCACCTAATTAATTATGAAAAGTGAGAAACCCAACCAACACACACACACACACACACACACATAAGCCCAGCAGCCAGACACACATGCGCCTGCTTTATGGTGCGAATAACAAAGTTGCAAAAAATACTTAAATCCATCTCTTTTTGAAACCAAGAAGAAGAAGAAAAAACGAACTAAACCAAACAACACTTTTGGCCAGAAGCGAGATGAGCTCTTAACGGGGAATCCCAAGCGCAGCATACAAAGCAAATTGCTGTAGTCAATTTAATTAAATTTGTTTGCCGGGGCACCCAACGAAGCGCGTCTCGATAGCAGCGTTGCTTCAGGCAAGCAACCAGCCAGCTGCCACAGCTACCAACAAACATTCCCCAATCCCAATCGCAGATCCAATGTAAGCCAAAAGCGGCTAAAATGCCCGCGCATCGATACAAAAGGATGCGTTTATCACAATTCTATTAACGCACCAAGTCAGTCGGATGTCCATATAGTACAGAGCCCGAGTAGAAGGGAGAGGTGCAGACACCAGCCGGAGGTTCCTGCTGCTCCTACTGCTGCTATGTGCGTCTGTGCGGCAGCTCGCAGGCGTTTTTCCAACCGCTTTTCATGTTTGCAGTGGAAATTTGCCAGCAGCAACAGCAAGAACAACTACAAATAACAAGTTGTGCTGTCAGCATGCGTGTAAATACAGATAAAGCAATAGCATGTGTAGATATATCTTTGGAAAGTCGCAGATTAAATACCTCATAGCTGTATAACAAAGTTCGCTTAGCCAGGAAATAGAAACAACTTTACAAAGTTTTACGTATCTTTCAAATTGAGATAGTACGAGAGAAAAGCTGTCCCTATATACCCGATGGCAGCGTAACATGAAACATATAGAAATATATTTAATATATGTATAGAGATGGAATGAGAGAGTAAAAGCGAAAGCAGCTTTTGCGCCAGTCGAGTGTAATTAAATTTCTTGTAAGCAATGAAACGACTCAAGTCGAAGTATCCTTCAGTCCTTCGTCATGCATTCGAATAGAATTTGAATTAGAATTACAAGCAGACGCATTCAAAATCAAATAACATTTGTTTATAATTCCTTTTAAATGTGTCAAACAGTGGCATAAAAATAGACAGACAGAGCAAGAGAGAGAAGAGAGAGATAGAAAAGGAAAAAGAACGATGCTTTTGATATTTCATTTATATTTATTTAAATATTTCAATTGCTGCATTTGTTACATTTTTTAATAGAACTTGTTAGTTGGCATGAGATTTTCAAATATGTACGACAATCCCCTAGATAATTTAATTTGCCAGTGGCAACAATAACAGCAACAACAAATGTGATATCATAATCCAAAAATCGAGCCTCAATTAAAACACGCTCAACAACTTGGCCGGGGGTCGAATAACTGAATTAACAGCTAATCCTGGCCTAAGCCTAATTACATTATGTGTGCTCATCCTGATCGTTTTTTTAGTGGCATGTCCGGACTCTGATTAAATCGTCCATATAAATATTAAGCCAGGGATGGTGGGAAAGTTCAGTGTGGTCGCATAAATAATTGCAAGTGCCATGGCATTTATTTGTTTAAATGCCAAATAAAATGCAGCAATCATTTTTATAAACATTTTGTCGCTTCTGTTGTCCTTTTCCGGCTGCCTTTGGCAAATACGCGGCGTATGCGCAATATATTTACAAGCATTTCTGTTTGCCTGGTTTTTATGGCTGGTTAGGATTGGCAGCAGTTGCTTAAACATTTATGCAACGTGCGGACTTTGTTTGCATAGTCTGTCATTTGCCCATCCAATTGATGAGTGTAGAAACCGGGATGCTGGCGAGCCCAGCGGATCTGCCAAGTGCCTGCAGCCAAAACAGGGATACATGTTTAATAATGCTGACTTTATATTTCAAAAGTATTAAAAACGTTGAATTATAGCAAAGGGCTTATAAGAAATGTTTATATTTAGTTGAGCTTTTATTTTTCTCTTAAGTCGCAATGTAAGGATATCAAAATTGGCTATAATCACTTATGGAACTGAATTCAAATGTATGGGAGAGAAAGAGCCAAAAATGTGCACCACATATCTATATGATTCAATTAATGTCAACTTCCCGTAACCTAAGAGCTCAAGGTATTTACTATGTCGAACACTTTCGTCTAGAGTATATGTTTACAGCTTGAGCCCTATCATTTGCCACACCATTTTGAAATAAACTTGAAGTGTATGCCTTGCGAGGAGATGGAGTTCATTCAGTGTCTGCATCGGGTTCGGGCTACAAGTGCTCTTCAAACTGCAGGCTCTTCAAGAGTTGATGCATCAGTCAACCCACTTTTGTGGCAATTTCTTCTGGGCAGCCGCAAATGGCAATGTTTATTAGCCATAATGATGCTGTGACCCATCAACAAAAGGCAACAAACATTGCCAAGAAAAATATGTTGCCTGTTGTCTGCTGTCTGCTCGTCCGGTCCAGGCACGCAAATGAGGAGGGCAACTTTGAATAAACTACAAGTTTTGTGTGGCACACGGGGCAAACAGCAAGCAAAATAAAAATAAAAATTGAAGGAGGACAACAAAAAAGGCGAACAGAAACGAGAAGACAGACAGACCAAGGTATCGCATCCTGTACCCAGTTTTTGTCCTGGTTCCCGTGCACTCTTGATGTCGCGTCGACAATTTTGCTTGGCTATTTATAACTGTCGCGCCGTTGTTGCCCCTGCTCCCCCACCTCCTGTGCCGCACTACACGTTGCGCCTCGTAAACATCTTTATTCAGTTGTGTGGTAGGTGCACAACGTTAACAGCTGGCCAGCTGGCATCGTTCTGCTTGTCCTGTTCGTCCTGCTGCACGTCCTTGTCAGCCTGGCGACCACCAATCACTCGACGCTCTCACAAATTGCGGTAATTTCTTGTTGTCGCCATCAGGCAGCGGCGAGCAGTCGCTGAATTATAACCAAAGTGGCTAATTTGTCACACTGAGCGCCCAGAGAAAACCAGAGACACGACACAGACATAAATACACCGAGAGAAAGAGTGAAGAGTCGAAACGAGAGAGGAGGGGAGAAGTGAGTGGGAGTGGGAGTGAGCGATTATAAGTCAGACAATGCCTTAAGGGTCTGTCTGCATAATTCGATCATCCGTTCAATTGCTTATGATGATATTCCTTAGCTCAGCTCAGTTGTGCAGCATTCCGCCCAAGATGATTTCCTTGATATCCTGTGCAAATATTTTTGCCTTAAAGCAACACAAAGGACAACGAGCATTCAGCGTTCAGCATGGTCCAACATCGATTTGGCTCTTTATTGCTATTTTATGGAGCAAATACAACTTTTGAGCATGCAAAATTTGTGCTCCCTGCACAATGGACAATTGTGTGCTCCGAGCTGACGCAGGCCACCAGGGCCACCAGGGCCAGCAGATGGGGCTGCTTAAAGAACATTTCTAGCATAGCAAGCAAAGAAAATGCTTACATTGAATGGGTCCAGAGCGAAAAGTTGTTTCTCATCTCATCTCCTCTGGACTCTAGCTTTGCTTCTGCTGCTGTCTGTATGCAAATGCCTCCATGGCTATTGGATTTGCGTATTCGGATAAACATTTCAATTGGCCGCACGCTTCATTACCCCCAACCCGCTATGGAATGCTACCCATCCAGTGCTCACTGCTCACTGTTCACTGTTTACTGTTAGCCAACTTTTTCAATCTGGCTACTAGCAAACTGGCAATGCGAAATCAAAACGAAACTATTGAAAATTAATTTCGAAACAAAATCACAAAATGCAAACTGCAAGCGGCAACTGTTGTGCAGTTGGGATATTTTTAACTCATCTTGTTATTGTTGTCGTTGTTGTTGTTAATAGTCTGCAATGCAATGCAATTTCAGCGCAGATCTGACATCAGTTACTAAATTATGCAAATTAAAATATGTACACATAATTACAAATGTAAATCGCATTAATTTTGCAACTCGAATAACTCTCCCAAAGTCGATATATGTAAATTTGCGGTTAAAATTTGTACCACTTGTTTTTTTTGTTGTATAGTTTTATAATTTGGTATATGACTTTAAGTTCGGGTTTTGTGAGCTCATGTGAACATATGTCACATTCGCTAAACATTTTTTGTATATGTTAGGTGAAAGTCACAGGTAAAAAACGGTCTTCTCTTTACATCTATTTTCATTCTAGAGCCAACCCGATTATTTATGTAATTTAATGATCAAATGTTTGGGTTTGCAGAGTTATAAAATAATTCAAGCAAAATCTTTTCTCTTTTCTAAGTAGTATATATATTTCCCTCGACAGGCTCGAACCACTGACAGAGTATCTGCTAGTCTACCTTACTTAATAGTCGTTGCAATGCAAACACGAAATGACCACAAATGATTTTTATAGCTGAGTTAATTGAGGTCTACAGCGTGGTTTTCATTTGATTAAGTTTAATAATTACAACTGCGAGCAATTCACATATATTTGCGACACTCCTTTCGTTGAACTGTGTCAGTTTAAATCAAATTAAAAGTCGAATGAATATAAATAAACCTTAAATAAAATTATAACTAAATATACACAGTACTGTATACTGAACTTAAACAACAAATTATGTATCGAAAATATTAAAATCCAACCAAACATAAAATAGAATAGAAACTTAAGTTAAACTGCATGGATATGCTGTCATAATAAATATTGTGTAATACCCTTTTGGAAGGGTATCAAAGCGGATTACGTTCTGTAAAAAGTAAAAATTGAAAAAGAAACAGCACGCAATCGTTTTCAAAACTATATGATTTTTAATATGTACTTTTTAAAATGTTCGATACTGTCAATTTTTGAAATGTCGAATAGGAGGATGGGCAGCAGGTCTATTTCGTGGTCATCATCAAAACGAACTCTTCGTAACTCAGCTTTCCGTCAGCATCCCTATCGTAGTTGCGTATCATTTCCTCACCCTCCTCTTCGGTCACCAGCTGATCAAGATCTCTCATAACGTTGCGTAGCTGATCGAGTCCGATATAGCCGCTGTTATCCTTGTCAAACACGCGGAATGTCTCGCGCAGATCATCTTCATCCGGATCACAGCTCATTCTCATCGTCATTGCTTGCAAGAACTCGTCAAACTCAATGAACCCATTGCCATCCAAGTCCACAGTGTTGATCATCGACTGCAGCTCCTTTTCTGACGCATGCCTGCCCAAGGAGCGCATTGTAATGTCTAGATCCTTGATTGTCAATCTGCCAACAGCATCACTGTCTAATATCGCAAAGGCGCGCTCGAATTCCTCAAGTTCAGAGGCAGAATACTCCATTAAATTTAGACACAATTAAAATTTTGACACAAAAAAAAATATTAATACCTATTCATAGGAATGTCGGACAAGAATTTAAACAATTTACTACGATTTAGTAAAATTTTGAAATGATTGACATACATATCAACGATTTCATATTCGAATACTTAAGAATCCCAAACAGAAAGTGGCACCTGATGTCAGGGTTCTCGGACATGATTAATCGTTCATGCAGCTATATATATATATTTTTTGTTTACATATTTTACTCTCCCAGTCGCTGTTATTCTCTCTTTGCTTTTTTCGCTGTAATATATTAGTTACAGTTGCTGCCCTCCGACATTTTTTTTGTTTTCAGATATTAATACGCGAATGCAACGCAACTGAAAGCATCCTACAGAGCAACAACAACAGCACCAAGTTTTGGCCGCATGCTGCGGTCAGCCGCACACATCAACAGCCAGGCTCATGGGCCAGACCGACTGCCAGTTGCCAACAGCAGCAACAGCAGCAACAACAGCAACAGCAACAACAACAATAGCAATTGCTACAAAAGCAACAACAATTAAAATGGTTGACCAGGCGAAAGTTATTTACTGCAAATCGGTTGAATGAAGCACAGATCGCAGCTGACGACGCACAGTGGAGCCTTTCAAATTTTTGTGCTTTCAAAAATCCTAACTTCTGACAAAATGTGACAGTTTATAAATAATTTTAAAAACATCGAAAAAGGTGAAAATCTTAAAAATCGGTTATAAACAATTTTGACAACGAAATATTTTATTCTCACTTTATGATTAATTATTAATTTTTAGAATATTTAATGATAATAATTATAATTAGATGTGAGCATATGTACGCCCATCTGCAAGAAAGCTTCATTCCATTGGGTTTTTGCAACGTTTTTCGTGCAAAGCCACCATTAAAGGACGAGGCAAAAGGCTGCCAGAAACTGGCAAATAGCAACGGGTAACTGGTAATATTTGCGCAGCCGGTTGGCTTGGCTTGGCTTGGCTTGGCTTTAAATATGCTCCAAACAGCAGAATGTTCAATTAAAATTGCGAAATTAATTTAAAACTAACGGCAACAGCAGCCAGGTAAACTTTTCGGCGCCCACTTGAACCGAATTGGGGGCACGGTGGAAATTACAAGGCACCTTTTAGCCGCTATATTTGGGAATTTGATTTTGATTTCGATTTCAAAACTTCACTTTTGCGCCGAGTGCCAGACAAACTTTTTGCCAAAGCTATAAATTATAATTGAAACAATAGAAAAAAAAACGAAAACTAACTGAAACAGAATGTGCTGTTGAAAAGTTAATTAGTAATGCACGAAGTTGTGAACGTTCGCTGGTTACCGATTGAATACAATTATTTAAACAATATGTTGTAATAGATTGAAAAGTATTTGAAACCAGCCACTTGTAATGTAGTCTAATCAAAACCAATAGCGTATAAAATGTACTCGTATCATACATACTTAATGCAAGTCAAACATTCTATACTCAATAGCCCATATATTGAGTTAAGTAATCGTCCATTCAAGCCAAGAAGTTTATGTTCTCAGTTCATACCCTCACTTGGCCCGACAATTGTGTCGTCTTGTGCAATATTCTTCTTGTGCTTATCTGACCCGCATTAACCGCTTCAATTGCCGGAATGATTCAATGGGGCAACTCTTAGCCTCTTTACGAGTACATTACTCGCTGGTTATGTTGACGACAGTTGTTCACTTGCAGCTCGTTAGATCCTTGTACTACGTACTTCGAGTAAATCGAATGTGTTTCATATTGAATTGCTGCCCGGGCTCAACTGCAATCCTTGCAATTCTTTTCAGCTACCTTTCATTGTGTTAAATGTTCTGGCTTTATACTCATATATTTGTATGCAATTATTAAGCATACCTTGCACCATATCTTGTGCCTTATCTTTGCCACTCAACTGGGAGCTAGCCGCGTGCAACGTGCTACGTGCTCTGTGCTAGGCCAGCTGCCAGCGGCAGTCGCGCGACGGCGCTGCAAAGTAGGCAACAATAAATTATTTCATTGCTGACCACAAACAGTTGTATGTTGTTGTTGTTGTTGTTGTAGCTATGGTTGTTGTTGCTGCTGCTCACGTCTGCCATTAAACTCGGCGTAAAAATAGCTTGAAATATGTAATTTTCCGGTTCAATTACAACGCCACATCAGCAGCGTAGAACGAGCAAGTGGGGCGCAGGACGCAGGGCACAGGGCGCGGGGCACGGTGAGCGATTCAGGAAATCGGCAGTGTCAGAAATTCGCATTCGTATCCGCATCCACATCCGAATCCGCATCCGCAACATCGCGGCCAGGAGGCTAAGATCCATGTACGCTGATAGTGACTGGCCGGCCACCACCGCGCTCGTGCGATATGCGGCTCGGATAGCACTCAGTAATTTGTAGTAAATCTCTGGAGCACGTGAAGCGAGAGAGTGCCAGAGAGGGGCAGCCTCTGTTGCGGAGATGGGGCACTTTGAATGACCCGCTGCGGTTAGATACATTCGTTGGCTGTGTGCCGCATTTTAATAAGTCGAACGTTGAGTAAAGCGCTCGAAACGTAGCACTAAAAAGCATTTCAGGTTTTAATATTTAAATGTTATGTAACTAACTTAAGTGGAATTTAGTGGCTAGAGATTGATCTGAAGTACGAGAAAAACAGCAGCAATAAGCCTCTTAAAAAAGTGCATGAGACAACCTCATCTACTCTCTGCTTATAAATCGATAATTAAACCCCTTCTTTTCATTAGTTTGGAGGTATTAACAATTGATTTGCATAAAGCTTAAGATCAACAACAGCTTACGAGAGAATGACTCGTGAAAATGAAAAGCAATAGGAGGAAAAAAAGAAAATCGATGCAGCTGATGGGAAAATAAATGTGTGGTTGAGAGAAGTGTGGAGTGGAGTGGTGCGACGGGCAGTGCTAAGCAACTTGACTGCAAAAATGCCAGCAAGTAAATTTTAAACATCGCACGTGGCCATAAAAACCATGCCAGGCCAAAGAGCGGGAACGGGCACAACGAATGTGCCAGGAGCAGAAAGGGCTATGCAGCAGCCAGACTAGCAGGATGAGAGGGACAGGGAGGGGCAGGGGAACCAGGAAAGAAAAGGAAGCTACGTGTGGGGAGCTGCATTTTAGCGCCATATTTTATACACACTTAAAGTCACACACAGAGAAAAATGCTGGGCGAAGGAAGTGGACAGTGGTGGTAAGGGAGGAGGATGGGAGGGAGTATTACAGGGTGAAAAGCGTTGCAGTCGCCGCAGTGTCAAAGCAAGAAAGGCATACGGCAATGCGGGCAAAGATAAACGCGGTGTGCCGAGAGAGGAGCATCAAAAACAAAAGGTCAAAAAGTTTTTCATTCCAGGAAAAAAAGAAACCAAAGAAAAATATGTGTGAAAAAACTAGTGAAAATGGGTTAAGCAAATGCCAAGAGCACAACAAACGAGGCCGCAAATAAAATGCAGGCGTACGGTACGCCCACTTACTGCCAGCCAGCCACCGTTAACTTTGCTTTACTCTGTTCGAGATACGGCAAAATGCTGCGTACAACGGTGCGTATAATGAATATTAATAAATGTGCCACTGAATTAATTAATGACACGCCGCATTTTCAATTAGCAACAAGACGCAAGCAACAAGCAGCCGACAGCGAACAAGACATTTCACAAGGCCACCAAATAAGTTGCTCCAGGGGCGGCGGGCGTGCCTAATTAAAATTTAATTAATTAACAATGCGACGGCAAATGGGCGAAAACTGCCAATGGAAAAGTATCGAAATTCGGTAAAATAGCCGACATCTGGACAAAGATTTTGAAGTAGTCGGAAATGAAGATGGATTTTCGATTCAATGAAGCATATGGCACGTGGCGCGTGCCACATTGGCCATGCAACACATTGCCACGAACCGTATTGATTCCATCGCTGTTGCTCTTGCTGTTCTTGTAATTGTTGCTCCAATATGCCACATCATTTTCGGCTCATTAATCATTGAACCATTTTCATTAGCCGACGCTAAGTTTCTCGGCTCTAATTACTAGACGGCCTCTGTACCAAAGATAAAAGACAAATACAAAACATTTTATAGATTTCAGACCACAACAAAAGGCCATAAACTCGACCATTGACCAATTCGAAATTGCCTCAACATAAAGCAAACCAAATAAATGGGATGCGGTTTCTGCGCAAAATTCACTGAGTAGAAAATAATATAAAATCAATTTAATAATGGGAAAATATAGTGAAAAGCATCAACCATGAACAGCCACAGCCCATATCAGTTCTTTACATTTTTAATTATAATTAATAATGCTAAACTCACAATAACCATAATCTGCCAGCTTCCAAATTGCAGTTTTCCATGCGAATTTTACCGTTGGTCATAATTTCTGATATAAATACTCATTAAATACCTCATAATAAGTTTCTACCATTTAAATTGCTCGATATTAACTCATTTTACGTTTTCTTTTGGAATGAAACAAAAATTAAAACACATATGTTTATTTGTATACTTAATTCTTATAGAATTTTTCTAAACTTGTTTTAAATATTTTGGAAATGATTATATGGCTCATAAGGCTTTAAGTTGTAATATTAAATATCAGTGTCAGAATTTGTTGGTCCTTTACACTCCCAGCAAAAGGGCTCTTACCCAGGCTGATGGTCCATAAATGAGCTGGCATATGAATAGATTTCGTATAGCCAACTAAATTGCAATCAAACTCATCTCAATATTTGGCAACAATTTGTCGCAAGGCGACAGTGCTGCTGAGATGAAAATGGGACAGTTCGGGTAAGGACAGGGGAGCAATTGGAACAAGGATCCATGGGCAGCACGTTCGGCACGTTGCTGGCCATTTTGCACATTTTGACGACAGTGACAATTATCGATCAGAGGCACGCACAATGCCGCTTAAATGGGACGGCGAACGCATCCTTGGCCTCATTTGCATAAATGACGCGCACCACTCTTCCGTGCCTCCCTCCTCCTCCTCCTCTTGCCAATGGGCACACAAAAAGTGCCGCATACATACATATATATAGATTTGTGTATGTGCTCCGCTTTTTTTCTGGCTGCTGAAGTTGGAGGCGCATCCTCGTCATTTGGTGCGTCGTTCGGTTGTTGCAACTATTGTTGCAATAATAGCCCTTAAACATTTACGGCCAGCGGCATGCAATCAAAAGGATTTTGTTGCATGTTCTTCTCGTTGTTGCTGTTCTTCTTTCTGATATTGCAGCAATGAGTATTCACTTTGCTGCTTTAGCAGCTGAACAGCTTTAAGCTGTAGCAGGCTTTCAATCTACGAGCTGTTGCTGTTGCCTAAAGGCTAAATCAAAGCATCTAAATGAAATGTCTTCATTAAATTAAACTGGCGACGAAAATTAAAATGACGAAAAACGAACGAAATGCTTAGTGGCATGTTTTATAGGCCAAGGCAAAAGAAATATGCGGTGATAAAGTCTGCCCCAGCAGCAGGGGGTACCGATGGGAGGGGCCGGGTGGCTGGGAGGCTGTGTTAAAATAGGCAGCAGCAGCAGCTGCACAGTCAACCAACTTCACGCTTTGCCCCGACCAACACCGCCCAACACCGCCCCTCCGCTCCCTGCCCTGACTCGGGTCCAGTAATTGCCGAGTGTTTTATTGCCAAATTTTAGAGCTCCAAGTCTACGTCTAACGTCGAACATTTGTCAGGCCACAGGCGCTAACAGAGACGTCCTCTGTGTGTCTCCCTCTCTAGCATTGACTCTCTTTATATCGCTATCTCACTTTGCCGTCTCCTTCTGTGCCATTTTGGTCATAAATTTTGGCACTTGACTTTTCGCGTGGAATTCATTAGTTTTGCCTCAACTGAAGTCAGTGCTGAGGCCAAATTAAATTACGTTTAATTGCTTGGCTCATAACTTGGCGCCCAGCAGTCTTGAGGACTGCAGTCCACGGAGGCGTATACGTAATGTCTGCCACTGATAATGCAGCCCCATATGCTGCTAGAGTAGTAGCTCTTAGTTGGCTCGGGGTCTGCACTCAACTTATTTGTCATCATTAGACAAATGTCCAGCCACAACTTGCGAGTGTCTTCAACCGACTAAATTTAGTTGCAGCTGCTAGCAGTCTGAAGCCGCCTGTTTCTGACAACTCAAATATATATTTTTGTTGATTTTCAAGTGAACTCCCAAGGCGCCTGCTGACATCGGTCGAGCCAAGTTGCAGATAAGAGTGCGAGAGCTGCAAGCGATGGCTAATATAAATGCTTGTAATACATTTCGGACAGGGTCCAGCACTCAAGATACTCACTACCATAGCCGCAGGATGCAGTGGGCGCTCAAGTGGCAGATGTTGTTGCTGTTGCAGCTGAAAGCGGCAGTTGCAACTTACCTAAACTTAGTTTTTGTCCTTCAGTAGACTCCATTCACCCAGACACGCATGCCATTTGAGCTCATCCAGTTGTTGTATTTGTCCGTGTATTGGTAAATGTGCATGTATTAGTTAGTGTTTGCCTTAGAAGCTTTACTCCTGCGCTTGGAGCTTTCGCAGTGTCAACACTGTGTGTCCTATATGTGAGCTAAACAGGTGCAATGATAGCTTGCTGAGTTGAGGAAAATATGAATTCTGATCACTTTTCGATAATAGTAATTGTTTCGACTGGCATAATTAGAACAATGTCTGTTATTTTTCCTTGCAAATCTCCTTCAAATAACCAACTGACTAAATCTCTTTAAAATGTTTGCAATATGTGGGTATTAAACTAAGCTACAGCATTATTTTCTGGTTCTTGCTTTCCCTACTTCAAAAATATTGTAAGCATAGTACAACAATGTTAAACCCATTGGAGCTCTGTTTCGAGTACCTAAAAAATGTTTTTGGGTATTCTTCAGTTCCCAGCTGCCACGCTGCCAATTTGTTTCCTTCGCAGCACAGACATTACATTTACCAGGGCACTGGCTATTTAAATGCAACTCCCTGGGACAGCCCAGCCATACACTTTATCATCATCATAGCAATGGCTACTCCAGTCGAGTGCTATTGGCTATTGTTCTGCTGGTTCTTGTTGGCCCTCTTGACAAACACTTGCCGAAAAATGAACTTGCTGTGAAAATTTCATGCAATTCATAAAAATTAATTAAGAACTAGCTGCTGAAGAAGTTCCAACTGCTGCTGTCAAACACTTGACCACGCGCCAAGTGAGCCAACACAGCTTGAGACAAGTAAGGAACCTCCCACCTAACCCTCCAACTACCCCTCCCACACTTCCATCTACTCGAGTGCTACAAGTTATTGCCAGTGTTATTGTCTTCTTGTTATTTCAGACTATTGACCAGTTCACACTCAAGTTGTTTGCGTTGCGAGATGTCAGCTCCCCCTACCTCTGCACCTGCCCCTGCCCCACGCCCCATGTACAAGTGTTGTGTCTCCAACTGCAGCTTCGACTGTTGCCTTCAACGACTTGTACATTATTTCATCTAGATTTTTGTTGCCCTGCGCCCTTAGTTTGTTCAAGTAGTTATTTCATTTTTCACTTGCACTTTGCTACGTTCTTTGCCCGAGCTGTCCAGATAAACCAGCTGATGTTTAACCGCACTACGGTCTACAGTCTCCAGTCTCCAGTATCCGGGTATGTTGCGGTTTCCCAAGGTTCCGGACTTGCAACGTTGCGGTGATAAATTCTCTACTTTTGCCACTGCGACTGCTGTGGCAAGTTTTCAGCATAAATCGCCGTCAAGTGTATTTAGATTCGCATTTGGACAGTTTTCTATTGAGTTTCGGCATCCGAAAAGTATGCAACACTAATTATAAGTTAGGAGCTCCACTCGCCGCCCATTTCCACGCCAGATTAGACAATTTCAGCATGTTTGATTAAACAGCACTTATCCGTGGGGAAACTCAGCAAGTATCCTAGCCGTATACTTACGAGTAGCTCTCCAGTTAAATGTACTACTCGATACGACTAAAAGTCAAAAGAGGACTCGACCCGTCTATACAAGTTTCTATGTCAATACATGGATCAAGTGCGCAGCGGGATACGAGCCATGTAGTTGGGGCAAGGGAGCCAAGAGTCGCGAGTCGAGTTTAGAGTTTTTGCTGCTAATGAAATAAAGATGCCCGCTGTACTGCGGTACTGTGAGCGCGGGGAAGGGCTCGCCGAGGATTCATTTCAAAAGTTTGCTAATGGTTTTAAGCGTAATGAAGCCGGAAATTAGTAAACATTTTGCACATTGGCACGAGTGACGTTCTAAATGGATTAGGGAATGTGATCTGTGCAGATATTTTTGACTAATGACAGTTCCAGAGTCGAGAATCGAGACTCGAATAAAATTGTACTAGTGCATGCTTGAGAAAAATAGCCAGAAACAGTAACTGTACAAATTCTGATATGAATAATAAGTACGTAACTTGTAACTACAAATTTAAGATTAATATACCTTAATTTATATATTTTTAGCTTAAAACTTTTAGCTTAGTAAGCAACTGCTTTAGGATTTATTTTAAAAAAGCAAGTCAATGCGTATTTTCCCATAACCCTTTAATTAATTACAATTAAATGTTTCCTTCAATTAAATGGATATATTAATCACTTCAGTATATTCGCCTATCAGCTTTAATTTTTTTTTACAAGTTTTCACCACGGTATTGTCTCGTTTTTCAGCTCTATTCTCTTGTGCTCTTGCCCTACTGCCCTATCCTATTATTGTCTGTTGTAAGAGCTGCTATTGTTGCTGTTGCTGTTTCTGTTTCTGTGCTGTATTTAAAGGCAAAATCACCATCAAGCATCGCCAAGGAGCTGTTTCAGTTACCATCTAGCGTTTAGGATCGTTTGCTTTTTGGTTGAGCCTCGTCTGGTGCTTATTGTCTAGGCGAAGCTTTTGTTAGTTAATTCATTTTAAGTTTGCAACTAAAAGTTTTAATGTTGCCGCTTTGAATTTGGCTTAAATGGATAATTATTTTAACAAATTGTGCAAAATGCTTAACAAAAACTTTCAAACCCCAGACAAAATGTTGCCACCTCCATTTGCTGTGGCTGCGGTTGTCTAAGCAAATACTTTACCTGTGCGTCGAGTCAGTTTCGCCAGGTGTCTGTGGCGATGGTGACTGGAGCGGGGGGTGGAAGGGTGGGTCATGTACGGGTTCAACAGTTGAACGCTAGACAACAGCTACGATTCATAACTCAAAACTCAACACGCCACAAAAACTTTGGAGATGGCGCTGCTGCTGCTGCTGCTGCTGCTGCCGCTGTGCCACGCCCAGTTGCCACGCCTCCTTGTGGCCAGATTTTAATTAGTCGCATTTGTTGCAAAGCATCCAATTTAATGCACTTGAAATCATTTCGCCAAAGTTTCCGACAACAATCGTGAGTGCAAGTGGGCGAAGCGGTTGTGTGTTGGGGCTGGGAGGGAGATTTTAGATCCGACTCGCAAATGAAATAATTGCCAAACGTTTTAAGCATGCAAAGCGACAACATTTAAAAGAGATACGTGTGCGAGTTCCAGCAATCAAATTCACCCATTATTCGCCCCTACGCAATGATACCTGAAGCAAAGTCGATGAAAACAGAAAATAAAGCATAAATTCAAGCAGCAATTAATATAAAAAACATTCACTGGCAACAAAAATAGAAAGCAACTAACTCTTCAATTTAACATGGCGAAATGAAGCAGAAACTGATTTCGAGCGCACACAATTGCTAATACTGTAGGGGAGGGCTGCCAGGCGGTAAGCGCTGGGTGGTGGCAGGGCACTCTGTGAAATCAGCGACAAGGACTGCGTCAGTTGTTGCTTTTGCTACGTGCATCGCATGGCGATTGTCGCAAATTTCCGGCAATGGGCACAACTTTTAACACAATTTATAAACGCAGCGATATTTATAGAATTTTTGAATTTAATGATAAATATTTTACCCCCACGCGCCTGCATAAATGTTGGCACACAAGCCCCACCAACACACACATACACTTGCCTCGTACGCTTCCCCCTCCGCTTCTTCAACACATATACGAAACACGAAAACAAACAGCAGCCGCTTGTGGCAATTACCGCTAAGTAAAAGTTGGCCAACACTCGGACTCCGTTGCGAATTTACGAGTCGAGCCTAATCCCAGCACAGTTTAACCATTTAAAATATTTATTTATGCACAGATAATATTTTTTAGTGGTCTCAAAGCTTTGACTGTCTAAAATTGAATCGAAAATATGTGCAATTGCATTTACATAAT
The DNA here is from genome assembly GCA_035045305.1 of Drosophila maculinotata. Classification (NCBI taxonomy): domain Eukaryota; kingdom Metazoa; phylum Arthropoda; class Insecta; order Diptera; family Drosophilidae; genus Drosophila; species Drosophila maculinotata. The sequence goes on along the minus strand of JAWNPD010000038.1, from coordinate 6,052,836 downwards.
TGAATAATTTTGTTATCAAGCATAAACCGATTTCAATTTATTATGGGTTTTATGCCCTTGCTTCGGAGCATAGCAATTTTCTCACAGAACTGTGACTTATCCGTCTGGTAAAAGTATTTATATATAATTATATATATCGAAAGCTGTTCTTTAGGAACAATCCATCAAGTTATCGTGGGATTGGCAGTGATTTCCAAACCAACTTTATGATTAACTCAACTTAATCGTATAACTTTCCTATTTTTGGTTTATAACAATTGTTTATCATTATATTACTAATATGTAATCTATGTATTAAACATAAATACTATATGTACAGCAAGAGTATTTGAACTTTGTTAAACCGATCGCAAATTTTATATCTTGCTAGTAATAGCAATTTGTCGCACTTGCAGCTTAATTAGTATTTTTTTACCCAACGGTGTAATACGGGTACATAATGTAAACTACAATAAAATTATAAAAATAATTGTATATTATTTACGCACACATCAAATCAGTTACGAATGCACAACAAATGTAATTGGTTTTGCGAATTCGATGCTTTTTAAATCGATACCTGCATTTTTTATGTGTATCGTTTGAGCGTCTGCTTTTTTCAAGTCACAAAAGCAAAATTCTCTGCAAGTGCATTATTCTTAAATATGTTTAAGCTCATGTGTTTTATGAATCCATTTGGTAAAATATACAAAGCTTCATTTGTTGATTTTTATTTTACTTGCTCGAGATTAATTTTTGTTGCTGCCCGTTGTCAAAATTGTACTCGTCTTTTTGGGCCACACTGCACCTTTGTGCATTTTTTGTGGCTTTTGCATATTTATGCAATTAAAATTGCAAATATGCCGTGGCACCGCACTAACCCACCCTACCCCACCCACCAGTACGGCCTTAAATCATGAAGCAAGCGAGGCGTAATATTTCCTTTTTTTTTGTGTTGTCAAATATTGCGCACAAAGAAAATAACTTTAAAAATCATTTCAAATTTTTTTAATGATTCCCGGTCGATATTGTCATATTCGATGCTCAAAGCGGCCATCACGAATTGCTAATCTTTTGAGCACTTGGCTAGCTGGTGCAAAATCTCAGCGACAATATCAAACAATAAAAAGTGCTCTAGTCGATAGTGCCCCACTTGGAGATACCCTAAGCCCAGCCGTAACGTTCATTCATAGTTATTTATCTGCATTAATATCAAAAATTGGCTTGTAAAATGCCCATACAACGAAAAGTTCCTTCTAAATGACCTTCCCAGACTTCAAACTGACACAACTTTGTCAAATCTGATCCGATTGTCAATCCCGAGGCCATTTTGATCATTATTTGGCATCTAGTTTAATTCTACATCTCAAGTTTATGAATTTTTAAAAATATTAAATTTCAAATTTTTTTGTCGAAAAAAGCATAAGGGGGGACCCCTACAAATTTAAATTTTTCAAAATATAGAATCTTGAAATTTTACGTTTAATTGATTGTGGGTGTCTCAATTAGTATAAAAAACTATACGAAAACTGATTTTGTGCTGTTTCATTTTTCTGTCAAAAATCACGCCAAAAGTGACAAAAAAAATGATTTGTAAAAGTTTCCAAACAACGAAAAGTTCATTAGAAATCTACTTCCCAAATCGTACATTTAAAATTTATGCAATTTTGAAATATACATTTTTTATAATTTTTTTTAATTTGGTTTCCTTTTAGAATTGTTCAGAATTTTTGTTTTTTTTTTAAAAATAGAATGTTGAATTAGTATGATTATAATAACGTGTTTTGTATAAATTAACGTTCTTTCACATTGTATAAGATAAACATAAAGGAAAAAAAACAGACCCTCAGAACAAGTGGTGGGAAAAGGATTAAAATAAATTATTTGCTGTAGCTATGTTTATTTTAATATCTTTTAGGATTTCTTTCTGTGTATTTATCCATGCATCTATCGATTTGTCTATTTATGTAGCATGATCAAAAAATGAGCATATTATGGAACAGCATTCAATGGCAATAACATAAAAGGAGACAGTTTCGAATAGGACTAGAGCTGTTTCAAATTGCTCGCTTTTGTTGGCTCCACTCTTGACTTAGATTGAGTGCCATTCAAAGTGTCAATAAGTGAGGAGGGGAAGGGGCTGGGATCATGAAAGAGGTGACGCAGGCACGCGCTGCAATGGCAATTGGATTTGCATTGATATAAAACGCCAGCGAGGAAGAGGCTAGGGGTGAAAGGGTGAAGCGAAAGGATTTTCAAATGGCTGTGCAGCTTCTGGTTGTTTTGATTGGTCGCGGCATAAATTTACAATAAATTGCAGCGCTGTATACACAATGAAGACATTACGTATACGCCACGATGTGCCTGCCTGCCACATGGAACGTGCCACAGGCACGCAAAATGTATTAGAAACGGAAACAGCTCAAGGGAAACACTTGAGCAACAAAATACGATTACGATAAAGGGGCAGCAGCCCGAAATCGAGTAGGGTACATGCGGGGCGAGCTGTGGCAGGTGACTTGGGGGCACAACAATTTGTTGAGTGCGCGCCGTGCAACAAGTGCGCAAAAGGCAACCAAAAGGGCCAACTATCGAAACTAGGCAACATCCACTAGCAAAGGGCAATAGTGAAATAGACGGAGGAGCCGTGGAGCGGAGCGGAGGGCGGGCATTATTCTGGCCGTCTAGAAACATTGCTTGCAGACGGCGCGCCGCATAAAAATTTATGATTATGTTAAAATGTAAAAGTGCCAACGGGGCAGACAGCAGCGCAGCAGGTGAGCGAATTTGTGTTAATGTTCCAACTGCAAACAGCGGGTAGCAGGCAGGCAGGCAGCTAGCGATGCCTTCAGTAGGTGGCCCAAGGCGTTGCAGATGTCCTGGCCCAAGCAGCCAGCCAAGTGGGTCGCCTTGGCATATAAAATATGATTTCTGTGCTCAACGAAAATGCGACAAAACTGATGACGACAACGTCGCGGGTATTATGGCAAATGATGACACAACAACAGCAGCAGCAACAACAACAACAACAAAACAGATAACAACAGCTGACAACAGTTTGCTGCAATTTGCCATTTATTTGGATTTTTTTATACCCTATTACTATATTTTTCAAAATGTGTAAATCTTCGACACCATAAAGTATATTCTTGATCAGCATCAATGGCCGAGCTGTTTAAAGATTGTCTTGATAATAATTATATTATGTTATGGAAAATAACGAAACTAGGAGCAGAAGATACCTTAGCTTAAGCCCTGAACCCAATAAAAATAGATGAAAATGGAAAAAGAGGTATCATTATGTTGTTGAGTTACTTGTTTATCATTGCTTGGTGACTACATTAATACTACATTTAATTTATGAAATACATTTGTCCGTCAAATTTAATAAATATACAAAGTTTGAAAAGCTTACAGGGTAATTGCTCGTCAGTACAGTAACAAATCGTTTTCTTAGTATTTGTATTCTTCTGTTCAACGTGACTGTCATCTTAGAGAGAAAGCCATGCAAGAAGACATTGCAGTTTTGTTTAACTTTTAACTTGGCTGGATTTGTGTCAGTTGATGTTGTCGTTCTTTTTTTGGGACAGAAAGGGGGGTTGATGGGCGGTTGGGTGCTTGACTGCGGGTTACGCAAACTTTGGCAAATGACGCTGCCAACAGATGTGGCCCCAAAAGTCTAGACAACTTTGAGTCTGATTTGTCTGGGTTGTAAATTACATATTTGCTTGCATTATCTATGACAAATTGTCGCTTTGAGTGATAGCAGAAAGGAATTGTGGTACTGTAAAACTAAATAAATGGAAAGATAGAGAAGTGAAAAACCACAGAGCTTGAAAGGGGAGAAACAGATAATAGGCGAAGAGAGAATGCTGCCCACAATTTATATAATCAAACATATTAGCTAGATGAACTATAATGATTTTAAAGGATATACAAATCTGAAAACTGTTTATTTATATAGATTATATTGCCGCCTTTTACGAGAGTTAAAGATATGATTTTTCTTACCCGTAGCAAATTTCTGACAGCAACTCAATATATTTTTCCCATTCTGGATGACGCTTTTTTCGTAGCAAACTTAAAATTCCGTTTGTATTGCGATTTGCGCTTGAATACTTTGCCAAGTCTCAGCTATCATATATATTGCAATGGGACTGTACAAAATGACTTCCTGCCGAGGGTTGCATCCGCATCCGCATCCGCATCAGCAACCCCCTCCCACAATGGCCCGTCCAACGGCATCCTGCTGTAAACTGCAGCAGTGGCAGCATCAAATCGATTATGTTGCTATTACTTCCGGTAGTTGTCGCTACCAGATGCACATATCTCTCCTCCTCATTCCATACAGCAGATCTAGCTCAACTTTTGCTTACACCACCACCACCCCAAAGAGCCCCTTGCAACTCGAGGAGACAGCGCATGAAAAAGAGAAAAATAAATTTCCATGCTTATTTTATGATTTCGTTTTTCTTGCTCTGTGACATTTGAAGATGCACCGCTGTCGGAGCACGCAGCATGCTGCCGCATGTGTCGCCCTTTGGGGCAGCTGCGCCCAATTGTCGCTTTTGGCACATTCGCCCCCTCCACCAGCTAAATGCTATTAACAACCATCAACATTATCATCAGTGCCTGTTCCGCCTGTTGTTGGCCATTTTATGGTGGCTTCGTTTGCTGTCAGCTGCCTGGCAGGTGGCAGTTGCATCACTGCGCGTCTGTAACGCATGTTGTGCTATTGGCGCCCAGCTGCAGCAGTTGCATCGCAAACAGGTCAGACAAAGAGCAGTGGTGGAGAGGAGAGGAGAGGAGAGAAGAGAGGAAAGGGAGTCAAGGGCTGCCCGCTGGGCGTTCGTTTGGCAACCCAATTGGCGCTGGCCGCAAAACTGCACTTCATGCCGCTAGTTGCATGCCACGTTAGCCACGTTAGCCGGCAGCTAATTAGCAGCCAATGCGCTAAGCACTTGCACATAATTGGCTCAATAAGCCGACCAACAGAGCAGGCCCGCTAGCCACCAGCCGCCAGCCTTTGATTGATAACAAATTTTTGCCGTAACTATGCCTTGGGGGGCGTGGCAGCAGAGGGGAGTGGGTCATAGGAGTCATGTGCCTAATGAGGCAACTTAATTAGGTAGCATTTTCATTGCTGGCCTGGTCAGGATGGTTGCCAAGTCTTGAGTCTAGAGTCCCTGGGCTGAAGTCTCGTGCATGCCATCTTACACTCAATTGATTTAATAGACTTGGGTCACGGCTCATTGTCCTGGCCGAGTGTCCCTGTCCCCAATTGTGCCGATTGTCCTTATTTTATGCGTGTCACATAATAAATCTTATTTGATTTGTTTACTTCCGTTGACCAAGTTACAGCCTCCTGCCCCACCCAACAATCACCCACCTTACGCATTGTCCTTCTCATTAGCCAAGCACCATTGTTTTGCTTCCTCTCTCTCGCTCTCTCCTCTCTCTCTCTCTCTCTCTCTCTCTCTCTCTCTCGCTCTCTGTGTGTGTGTGTGTGTGTGTGTGTGTGTGTGTGGCATCCTGGCATCCCTCATGGCGCAGCGGCAAGTTAATTCGATTAAGTATTGGCCCATTTAAGTGCCGAGGTTCAACGCACGCCGCTTGCCCATTTAATTAATAATCAAATTACGCATACGCCACGTGACATGCGCCACTGTCAATATGCAGACTATCAAATTAAATACATTTATTTATGCAATATATATAAATAGATATCAATATATCCATATACATGTATGCATGCATACATATCTATTTAATTCAATTAGGGTCGCATCTGTGCGACAGTTGCATTAGAAATCCAATTAGCTCAGATTAATCGTAAGTTCATTTTGCAATTTGATGCGAATTTGAAGTGAATTTCCCATTGATTTTTGTGCAGTGTCCGTGGAATGTAATTCTCACAGTTCAAAATTGTATTCAAGCTGAGAGGCTTTTAGGCGTCAATTAATGCTTTCAAAGGTTGACAGCTTTATATGACATTAAACTCATTTATGCTTATCAGCAGATCATCTCTATGCGATTCTCTTATGGCTCAGATTTGGCTGCCTAGTTGCCTCGAAGAATCTCTGAATAATAGAATACCCTTTACTAAGCTTATGACACCCTACAATACTAAAACTGACTTCTCAACATATTCTGCACTCAACGAAAATTAAAAAAATTAGTTTAAGTTATTAATTTTCTGAAATTTTTGACTTTCATAACATCCAAAAGGACTTGTGGGGTAAATTTCTGCATAGAGACTGAAAATCAATCAGCTAGTTCAATAGTTATTCTGTAACTTGTGGCTTATTTTATTTTCTGATTTATGCATTGCGACTGGGAATCAATCAGAAAGTTTCATAGTTGTTCTTTGATTTTTGGTGAGGTAAGTATGTGATGGTTTCTTAGGGGGGTTATTGCATCACTCTAGGCAACACTCTGGCATCAAATTAATCTTCACCCTTTCATGGCACATTGGCAATCTGTTACATAACACGAGGCGTCAAGTCAAACACTTCACTTGGATGCTATTACTTAAGCACATGTTTTATAATAAGATTCGAGGGCAACGGAAACAATTTTTCATGTGCCTGCTCGAACGTGTCGCTTGGGGGAAACTCTCTCTCCCTCTCTCACTGCCTCTCTCACTCTCGCTGTCACTCTCTCTGTTACTCTGTCTGGGTGCTCGCTTGCATTTATGGATGGTTATCCGGCTCGTAGTTGGGGCTAGGATCCAGCTACGCAGGACAATCAGTCATTCGTCGCAACGAGATGGCGCTTGGCTGCTTGGCTGGCAAATGTGTCCAAAGGTTGCCCATGTGTTTGACTTTTGTTGTGTGTGATATATATGTGTGTGTGTGTCAGTAAGTAAAGAACGCTGTACACACACTTTTGCACCTCAGTGTTGCCATACACTTTCGACAATCCATCAAAGTCGATGCGTCTCTGGGCCAAGCAAGACGAATTTAATCAGTGCCTGTCGAGATTTGATTTTCAGTAGCAAATTTAAATGTGGTCCTGTGGCTCCTGAGGCTCCTCAGGCGCCTGACAAAATAGCCGCAAATTAAATTTGCTGCCAAATATATCATTGAGAAAAGGCAGACACAGTTTTCTAATTAATGCCAGAGACACAAACACAGGGACACAATTCAAGCAAAAGGACAGGCGACACCTTAACACCTGTCACATCCAAGGACACACACAGGACACTCCCACACGCAAACACACACACACGCACACACACATTGTGCAACTAATGTCCTGTCTGTGCTGCTGCGTCTTTTGTTTGGCATCATTAAGTTTTGTGGGCGTCTTGTTAACATTTATGATTATTGTTTCCTGGGCGTGGTCAGTAGCTAATTTCTATGTGAAATATCTCTAAAATATGCATGCAATTGCTTCATCCCCATCCTTTGCGCTCCATGTATTTAATTAGTTGCTGTCTGTGTGAATGTTGCATCGTCAAAATTGCTGGCATACAGCTGGCCACACTGACTGCCAAAAGTATGCACATAATCCACAAGCTGACGCGCATTTGCATGCTTCAAATGTTTACAAATCGGATTTAGTCTATCTCTCTCTCTCTCTCTGTCTCTCTTTAGCTTGCTTTTATTTAATATTGTTAAGGTACAAAAAAATGTTGCAACATTTTATCAGATTATGAAACACAAAATGCAACTTCCTCTAGGATTTTTTTCTTCCTGCTGCTATAAACGAAATCCGTGGCAGGTTTTTCTGTAACCAATACTCGAATGTGGCAGCAAGAAGCAAAAGTTGAAAAACTAGCAGAAAACTCATGCATACATATTTTCTCGCAAGTAAACGGAAACATTAAATTTGTATTTGCTGAGCTTTTCGCGCAACGTTGCACCCACAACAGCAACAGCAACAACAACAACAGCAGCAACAACAACAACAACAGCAGCAGCAACTTATTCAAAAGCCAAATGCAGCCACAGCAATCGAGTAGCAAAAGAAGTCGTACAACTTGAAGGCAGGCTTACAAGAGCATACCAAAGTGGGCATGGTCCATGGTCTTATTTGATTCTGGATTTAAATGTATGCGTGTGCGCATACTTTTCTGAACGACTAAGATAATTTTAGACATTTTTAAATGATATTTGCTCAAATTGAAGAATATATCTTTTTGCAACTTGCCTTTTTGACTTTATACAAAAATTGTGTTTAAGTAACAAAGCTGAGGTTTTTTAGGAAATTCACCAGGTGACGCATAAATGCTTTGTGGATTTTTTTGTTTTCTATCTGAGTTATTTACAAAAAAAAAAACAGATGCGAAATTCCAGTTGAGACGTGCTTCGCCTTTTTCGGAAACTTCTACTTCTACGATGCGATTCGCATATCCTTTTGACATATTAAACGACTTTTCGTGTAGCTTCGACAGCTTCGTATTTCGTTGCTGCTGCTGCTGCTCCTGCTCCTGGCTACTTATCCTTATCAATCTCTATTAAACAGCGCTTCAGCCTGATCACGAATTGCAGCAGTTTTGTGGGTTTGCGGCTAGGCCAGAACTACTTCCGGCTGAGCAAAAAGCCATGACAAATGGCCAACATAGGGCATATTTATGATGGCACAGAAGCACAAACACACACACATGCACACACTCAAGGCCAGTTGCACTCGCTGGGCACTCGGAGCTCGGTAAAATGCCAGCACAAAGTTTATACGCACGTAGTCAATTACCCACACCAGAAAAGGATGCAGCAGCAGAGCCACGCCCAGCACGCCCATATTGCATGCACACACACACACATACTTAACTTACACATATAGGTAAATTTTCCATTTTTACTAAAGCCGAAATGCACACACATACATGAATGTAAAAGAAAATGCCTTAAAATCGATTTTTTAAATACAAATTTTTAACGAATATTTCAGGGTTGTCACATGACCTGCCCTCTCCACTCCTCACACGTCCCTTATCACATGTTCAACGATGAATGTCATTGGAATTTGGGCAAGTGTTTTGCCCGCATCTGCATTGTAGATTCTGCACACATGCAACATGCAACAACTCTATAAATATTGCATGTGCAATAAAATTGAAAGTAATTTCTTCATAGCAAAACACTCGGATATTGTCGCCCTTTTGGAATCTGTAAATCTATGACAATTACATTTGGAGTTTATCTGATATTCTGGTCAAGTGCCAGACGTTCCTAAGTTACTGTTAATTAGAAAATTGTTAAAGTTTCTACCTCCCCACTCCCCCTCTCCAAACCGCAATCGATTGCAATAAAATGTCAAATATATAGAAATTTCATTTACATTTTGTTATGTTAAAGCCAGAGGCTATGCAGAAACATGAATATCTCAACAGAAAACAAGTAAGAGTGCGCTATTCGAGAGTGCCCGACTAGGATATACCCTGATCCAAGGTCTTACATTCATGGAAGTTATTTATCTGCATTCATGCATAGAAACACACACACATTTATGTACAAACACAGCTGGCTACGCGCGTCATACATTTGCATTAATTCTTCTTCCTTCGGCTTTAAACTATGGTACATTGAATCGTTAATAACTTCTTTGTTTATTGTCTGATCAAAATTTGTAGGACACAAAGATGGCATATAAATGTGCAACTATGTAAAATCAGAAGGTCATACCATTAAAATTACGTATTTTTCAATTTCTGTGAGATTTGGGAGGGGTATGCAAAAAGTGAAATGTATGCTATAGGAGAATATATGTACCAAATTTGGTGACTCTACATCTTATAACTTTTAAGCTATACCCGAAAAACACTTGGCTGGAATCTTAATTTATCGATCACTTTTGAAAGGATTAAGATATCGAAAAAAATGATAAACTGGTCTTGTCCCGGCACCACGAGAACTTATATTTCAAATATGAAATCTCTAGCTTTTGTAGTCTCTGAGAAACGTGCGTTCATACAGACGGACAGACGGACGGACAGACGGACAGGGCTAAATCGACTCGTCTATTGATAGTGATCAAGAATATATATACTTTATGGGGTCGGATATGTTTCCTTATGCCTGTTACATACTTTTGCAAAAAACCATAATACCCCTTTTTCCCATTTTTAATGTGATCAGGGTATAAAAAGATACTGAGGGGTTTCACTTTTCTGTCAAAAATCATACCAAAATGACAAAAAATATTGACTTATAAACGCAAAAAGTCCATATAAATGCCCTTCCTAGACTTTGAACTCCCATAACTTGGTCAAAACTGAACTGATTGTCAAGCCTGATGCCATTTTGTTCATGGTTTGTCCTATATATCAATTCTACATTTCAAATTTATTCATTATTGAAAGTTAAATTTTTTCAAATATTTTTGCGAAAAAAACATAAGGGGGGACCCTTACAAAAAATGATTTTTCAAAAAATAGATTCTTGAAATTCTTTTATTAATCGATTGTGGGTGTCAAATATAGTATAAAAAACTATAAGAAAAAAGATTCTGAGGTGTTTCATTTTTCTGTCAAAAATCATGCCAAAATGACAAAAAAAATTGACTTGTAAACGCAAAAAGTCCATATAAATGCCCTTCCTAGACTTTGAACTCCCATAACTTGGTCAAAACTGAACTGATTGTCAAGCCTGATGCCATTTTGTTCATGGTTTGTCCTATATATCAATTCTACATTTCAAATTTATTCATTATTGAAAGTTAAATTTTTTCAAATATTTTTGCGAAAAAAGCATAAGGGGGGACCCTTACAAAAAATGATTTTTCAAAAAATAGATTCTTGAAATTCTTTTATTAATCGATTGTGGGTGTCAAATATAGTATAAAAAACTATAAGAAAAAAGATTCTGAGGTGTTTCATTTTTCTGTCAAAAATCATGCCAAAATGACAAAAAAAATTGACTTGTAAACGCAAAAAGTCCATATAAATGCCCTTCCTAGACTTTGAACTCCCATAACTTGGTCAAAACAAAACCGATTGTCAAGCCTGAGGCCATTTTGTTCATGGTTTGTCCTATATATCAATTCTACATTTCAAATTTATTCATTATTGAAAGTTAAATTTTTTCAAATATTTTTGCGAAAAAAGCATAAGGGGGGACCCTTACAAAAAATGATTTTTCAAAAAATAGATTCTTGAAACTCTTTTATTAATCGATTGTGGGTGTCAAATATAGTATAAAAAACTATATGAAAAAAGATTCTGAGGTGTTTCATTTTTCTGTCAAAAATCATGCCAAAATGACAAAAAAAATTGACTTGTAAACGCAAAAAGTCCATATAAATGCCCTTCCTAGACTTTGAACTCCCATAACTTGGTCAAAACTGAACCGATTGTCAAGCCTGAGGCCATTTTGTTCATGGTTTGTCCTATATATCAATTCTACATTTCAAATTTATTCATTATTGAAAGTTACATTTTTTCAAATATTTTTGCGAAAAAAGCATAAGGGGGGACCCTTACCAAAAATGTTTTTTCAAAAAATAGATTCTTGAAATTCTTTTATTTATCGATTGTGGGTGTCAAATATAGTATAAAAAACTATATGAAAAAAGATTCTGAGGTGTTTCATTTTTCTGTCAAAAATCATGCCAAAATGACAAAAAAAATTGACTTGTAAACGCAAAAAGTCCATATAAATGCCCTTCCTAGACTTTGAACTCCCATAACTTGGTCAAAACTGAACCGATTGTCAAGCCTGAGGCCATTTTGTTCATGGTTTGTCCTATATATCAATTCTACATTTCAAATTTATTCATTATTGAAAGTTACATTTTTTCAAATATTTTTGCGAAAAAAGCATAAGGGGGGACCCTTACAAAAAATGATTTTTCAAAAAATAGATTCTTGAAATTCTTTTATTTATCGATTGTGGGTGTCAAATATAGTATAAAAAACTATATGAAAAAAGATTCTGAGGTGTTTCATTTTTCTGTCAAAAATCATGCCAAAATGACAAAAAAAATTGACTTGTAAACGCAAAAAGTCCATATAAATGCCCTTCCTAGACTTTGAACTCCCATAACTTGGTCAAAACTGAACCGATTGTCAAGCCTGAGGCCATTTTGTTCATGGTTTGTCCTATATATCAATTCTACATTTCAAATTTATTCATTATTGAAAGTTAAATTTTTTCAAATATTTTTGCGAAAAAAGCATAAGGGGGGACCCTTACAAAAATTGATTTTTCAAAAAATAGATTCTTGAAATTCTTTTATTAATCGATTGTGGGTGTCAAATATAGTATAAAAAACTATAAGAAAAAAGATTCTGAGGTGTTTCATTTTTCTGTCAAAAATCATGCCAAAATGACAAAAAAAATTGACTTGTAAACGCAAAAAGCCCATATAAATGCCCTTCCTAGACTTTGCACTCCCATAACTCGGTCAAAACTGAACCGATTGTCAAGCCTGAGGCCATTTTGTTCATGGTTTGTCCTATATATCAATTCTACATTTCAAATTTATTCATTATTGAAAGTTAAATTTTTTCAAATATTTTTGCGAAAAAAGCATAAGGGGGGACCCTTACAAAAAATGATTTTTCAAAAAATAGATTCTTGAAACTCTTTTATTAATCGATTGTGGGTGTCAAATATAGTATAAAAAACTATATGAAAAAAAGATTCTGAGGTGTTTCATTTTTCTGTCAAAAATCATGCCAAAATGACAAAAAAAATTGACTTGTAAACGCAAAAAGTCCATATAAATGCCCTTCCTAGACTTTGAACTCCCATAACTTGGTCAAAACTGAACCGATTGTCAAGCCTGAGGCCATTTTGTTCATGGTTTGTCCTATATATCAATTCTACATTTCAAATTTATTCATTATTGAAAGTTAAATTTTTTCAAATATTTTTGCGAAAAAAGCATAAGGGGGGACCCTTACAAAAATTGATTTTTCAAAAAATAGATTCTTGAAATTCTTTTATTAATCGATTGTGGGTGTCAAATATAGTATAAAAAACTATAAGAAAAAAGATTCTGAGGTGTTTCATTTTTCTGTCAAAAATCATGCCAAAATGACAAAAAAAATTGACTTGTAAACGCAAAAAGCCCATATAAATGCCCTTCCTAGACTTTGCACTCCCATAACTCGGTCAAAACTGAACCGATTGTCAAGCCTGAGGCCATTTTGTTCATGGTTTGTCCTATATATCAATTCTACATTTCAAATTTATTCATTATTGAAAGTTAAATTTTTTCAAATATTTTTGCGAAAAAAGCATAAGGGGGGACCCTTACAAAAAATGATTTTTCAAAAAATAGATTCTTGAAACTCTTTTATTAATCGATTGTGGGTGTCAAATATAGTATAAAAAACTATATGAAAAAAGATTCTGAGGTGTTTCATTTTTCTGTCAAAAATCATGCCAAAATGACAAAAAAAATTGACTTGTAAACGCAAAAAGTCCATATAAATGCCCTTCCTAGACTTTGAACTCCCATAACTTGGTCAAAACTGAACCGATTGTCAAGCCTGAGGCCATTTTGTTCATGGTTTGTCCTATATATCAATTCTACATTTCAAATTTATTCATTATTGAAAGTTACATTTTTTCAAATATTTTTGCGAAAAAAGCATAAGGGGGGACCCTTACCAAAAATGTTTTTTCAAAAAATAGATTCTTGAAATTCTTTTATTTATCGATTGTGGGTGTCAAATATAGTATAAAAAACTATATGAAAAAAGATTCTGAGGTGTTTCATTTTTCTGTCAAAAATCATGCCAAAATGACAAAAAAAATTGACTTGTAAACGCAAAAAGTCCATATAAATGCCCTTCCTAGACTTTGAACTCCCATAACTTGGTCAAAACTGAACCGATTGTCAAGCCTGAGGCCATTTTGTTCATGGTTTGTCCTATATATCAATTCTACATTTCAAATTTATTCATTATTGAGAGTTAAATTTTTTCAAATATTTTTGCGAAAAAAGCATAAGGGGGGACCCTTACAAAAAATGATTTTTCAAAAAATAGATTCTTGAAATTCTTTTATTTATCGATTGTGGGTGTCAAATATAGTATAAAAAACTATATGAAAAAAGATTCTGAGGTGTTTCATTTTTCTGTCAAAAATCATGCCAAAATGACAAAAAAAATTGACTTGTAAACGCAAAAAGTCCATATAAATGCCCTTCCTAGACTTTGAACTCCCATAACTTGGTCAAAACTGAACCGATTGTCAAGCCTGAGGCCATTTTGTTCATGGTTTGTCCTATATATCAATTCTACATTTCAAATTTATTCATTATTGAAAGTTACATTTTTTCAAATATTTTTGCGAAAAAAGCATAAGGGGGGACCCTTACCAAAAATGTTTTTTCAAAAAATAGATTCTTGAAATTCTTTTATTTATCGATTGTGGGTGTCAAATATAGTATAAAAAACTATATGAAAAAAGATTCTGAGGTGTTTCATTTTTCTGTCAAAAATCATGCCAAAATGACAAAAAAAATTGACTTGTAAACGCAAAAAGTCCATATAAATGCCCTTCCTAGACTTTGAACTCCCATAACTTGGTCAAAACTGAACCGATTGTCAAGCCTGAGGCCATTTTGTTCATGGTTTGTCCTATATATCAATTCTACATTTCAAATTTATTCATTATTGAAAGTTACATTTTTTCAAATATTTTTGCGAAAAAAGCATAAGGGGGGACCCTTACAAAAAATGATTTTTCAAAAAATAGATTCTTGAAATTCTTTTATTTATCGATTGTGGGTGTCAAATATAGTATAAAAAACTATATGAAAAAAGATTCTGAGGTGTTTCATTTTTCTGTCAAAAATCATGCCAAAATGACAAAAAAAATTGACTTGTAAACGCAAAAAGTCCATATAAATGCCCTTCCTAGACTTTGAACTCCCATAACTTGGTCAAAACTGAACCGATTGTCAAGCCTGAGGCCATTTTGTTCATGGTTTGTCCTATATATCAATTCTACATTTCAAATTTATTCATTATTGAAAGTTACATTTTTTCAAATATTTTTGCGAAAAAAGCATAAGGGGGGACCCTTACAAAAATTGATTTTTCAAAAAATAGATTCTTGAAATTCTTTTATTAATCGATTGTGGGTGTCAAATATAGTATAAAAAACTATAAGAAAAAAGATTCTGAGGTGTTTCATTTTTCTGTCAAAAATCATGCCAAAATGACAAAAAAAATTGACTTGTAAACGCAAAAAGCCCATATAAATGCCCTTCCTAGACTTTGCACTCCCATAACTCGGTCAAAACTGAACCGATTGTCAAGCCTGAGGCCATTTTGTTCATGGTTTGTCCTATATATCAATTCTACATTTCAAATTTATTCATTATTGAAAGTTAAATTTTTTCAAATATTTTTGCGAAAAAAGCATAAGGGGGGACCCTTACAAAAAATGATTTTTCAAAAAATAGATTCTTGAAACTCTTTTATTAATCGATTGTGGGTGTCAAATATAGTATAAAAAACTATATGAAAAAAGATTCTGAGGTGTTTCATTTTTCTGTCAAAAATCATGCCAAAATGACAAAAAAAATTGACTTGTAAACGCAAAAAGTCCATATAAATGCCCTTCCTAGACTTTGAACTCCCATAACTTGGTCAAAACTGAACCGATTGTCAAGCCTGAGGCCATTTTGTTCATGGTTTGTCCTATATATCAATTCTACATTTCAAATTTATTCATTATTGAAAGTTACATTTTTTCAAATATTTTTGCGAAAAAAGCATAAGGGGGGACCCTTACAAAAAATGATTTTTCAAAAAATAGATTCTTGAAATTCTTTTATTTATCGATTGTGGGTGTCAAATATAGTATAAAAAACTATATGAAAAAAGATTCTGAGGTGTTTCATTTTTCTGTCAAAAATCATGCCAAAATGACAAAAAAAATTGACTTGTAAACGCAAAAAGTCCATATAAATGCCCTTCCTAGACTTTGAACTCCCATAACTTGGTCAAAACTGAACCGATTGTCAAGCCTGAGGCCATTTTGTTCATGGTTTGTCCTATATATCAATTCTACATTTCAAATTTATTCATTATTGAAAGTTAAATTTTTTCAAATATTTTTGCGAAAAAAGCATAAGGGGGGACCCTTACAAAAATTGATTTTTCAAAAAATAGATTCTTGAAATTCTTTTATTAATCGATTGTGGGTGTCAAATATAGTATAAAAAACTATAAGAAAAAAGATTCTGAGGTGTTTCATTTTTCTGTCAAAAATCATGCCAAAATGACAAAAAAAATTGACTTGTAAACGCAAAAAGCCCATATAAATGCCCTTCCTAGACTTTGCACTCCCATAACTCGGTCAAAACTGAACCGATTGTCAAGCCTGAGGCCATTTTGTTCATGGTTTGTCCTATATATCAATTCTACATTTCAAATTTATTCATTATTGAAAGTTAAATTTTTTCAAATATTTTTGCGAAAAAAGCATAAGGGGGGACCCTTACCAAAATTGATATTTCAAAAAATAGATTCTGGAAATTCTTTTATTAATCGATTGTGGGTGTCAAATATGGTATAAACTAGTCGAGAGTGCCCGACTAGGATATACCCTGATCCAAGGTCTTACATTCATTGAAGTTATTTATCTGCATTCATACATAGAAACACACACACATATACAAACACAAGCTGGCTACGCGCGTCATACATTTGCATTAATTCTTCTTTCTTTGGCTTTAAACTATGGTACATTGAATCGTTAATAACTTCTTTGTTTATTGTCTGATCAAAATGAAATTTGTAGGACTAAAAGCTGGCATATAAATGTGCAACTTTGTAAAATCCGAAGGTCATACCTTTAAAATTAAATTTCTGTGAGATTGGAGAGGGGTATCCTAAAAGTGAATGTATTTTACCTTTGTATGCTATAGGAGAATATATGTACCAAATTTGGTGACTCTACCTCTTATAACTTCTAAGCTATACCTTAAAAACACTGGTCTGGAATCGAAATTTATCGATAACTTTTGAACGGGTTAAGATATCGAAAAAAAAAAGGTTGAACTTGTATTGACCCGGCACTAGGAGAGCCAATATTTAAAATATGAAGTCTCTAGCGCGTTCATACAGACGGACAGACGGTCAGACGGACAGCCAGACGGACATGGCTAGATCGACTCGACTATTGATAGCGATCAATAATATATATACTTTATGGGGTCGGAGATGCTTCCTTATGCCTGTTACATACTTTTGCACAAAACCATTATACCCTTTTTTCCCATTTTTAATGGGATCAGGGTATAAATAGCAATAAAATAACTTTCATAATTGTTAATACAGATATCTCAACGAAAAAAATACTTATTTACATACATATACATATTTTACATATGTGTAAATTATACCTAAAAATTGTCACTTATGTTTTATTATACAAAGCTATTTGCACATATTAGCAGATAGTTAATAAGTTTGCTGAATAGTTTCGTACGACTGAACACTGGACCCTTCTTTAATCAGTTTTCCACATATTTCAATCAAAAAATCCAAGTTGTCCTCAAGTGGAGTCGTCGCTATCGGAGCTTACTATCGAATGAAGGAATGATAATACCACCAGCATAGAATAACACTTGGCAACTGTTAAAATAAGCAACATAGTAAAATTAAAATATTCACTACTCACTTGTTGTGCCCACAATTAAAGCCAAGAATAATTCAAGTGATAAGACATGCTTTCCTCTAAACAAAAACACGTAAAAGACATTTAAGAAAATGGTTGTGAAAATCCCCCACATTAGATAACTGAAAATAATGCCAGATGATTCCTAAATTAAATAAGGTACATATAACTCCATTAATGTTAGTGGTTGATTAAAACTCACATGATTCTTTAGGGTGGACACCAACATCAGAAAAGTCAGTACAAAGGAGGTGCTTAGACAGATAATAATCATGGATATCGGTAATTCTCCGAAGCCTAAAATGTTATTAAGCAAATTAGAATGAACTTAAAGCTCTTGTCAAATCCTGTGTTACCAAATGTATTCACTAGATAATAGCATCCATAGCCATAAGAGACAAGTTCAATAAATCCAGAAGCACGGCAGCCAAAACGCAAAGTTAAAACGAAAAAGCAGCTGTTCAGATAAAACATCATTACGCTGAAAACGTTAAGGCTAAGCCAACTATAATTGATAATTTTGAATTCACATATAAATTTGAAGCTGACACTTTTTAAAGTGAAACTTTGTTCTAAATTTTCGGCCAATGGATTAAGAAGATGCACAGCAATTGCATGACGTTCGCAGTAGCAGCGTGTGTTTGAATGTGTGTGTGTATGTGTTTATATGTATGAATGCATATAAAGAATTATGAATGAATGTAAGATGTAAGATAATGGGTTCAGGGTTTATCCTAGTCGGGCACTCTCGACTAGAGCACTCTTACTTGTTTAAAAGTTATTGATACATTTTGATTTCAGATTAGTGTTTTTTAGGTATAACTTAAAAGTTTTAGAAGGTAGAGGCATTTTTAGATAACTCGCCCAGAAATACGTATTTTTAGAGGTACGTACCATCTTTATGTCCTACAAATTTCATTACGATCGGGCCATGGAAGAAGCAAAGCAAGTGCACGACGCGCGCAGCGTGTGTGTGTATCCATTTAAGAATAGAGATACATAATTATGAATGAATGTAAGCTTTGGATCGGGGTATATCCTAGTCGGGCCCTCTCGACTAGAGAACTCTTAGTTGAATATTTTTGACTTTATACATTTATTTAATCATCTATGTACCCAATATATGTGTTTAGGTACAGGGTATAGCAATATGTCCCAGATCACAACTACTTCTTTTATATTATACCGAATTAATTTTAATTATAGTTTATATTCGATTCGTCTGAATCAGAATTAACAAGCTTATGCAGAAATGATAGTACAACCAGCATGCAGTAAGACTTGACAGCTATCCAAATAAATACTATTAAAATACAGTAAACTAGTTGTGATGATGTGCTAATCTCCCTACTGACGTCTATTATGAAGAAGCAAACAAAGAAAACAGTGCTGAAAAATCCCCAAACCAGATAAGTCCAAACAACGCCCGATGATTCCTAAATTGAAAGCGCTACAATTAAATTCACCACGACCTTTAACTTTGAGCTTACGCGTCCTTGTAGCGTTCCCAACAACAAGAAAATTGCGAGAATAAAGGATGTGCCCACAGTGATTATAATCATGGATTCCAGCAATTCTGCCACGCCTAAAACGTATCTCATTAGAATATAACTCAGATAATAATAATAATGTTTGCAACTTTACCATATTCCGAAAACAAATAATAGAATCCATAGCCATAGAGAATAATCTCAAAAGAGCCGATCAGGCGGCAGCCAAAACGTAAGTTAAATATGAGTAGGAATTTGTCCAGATAAAACATTTTGAGACATGAAACTTGGCCAACTGTACCATAATTTGTTTTTTATCTACATACAAATATAAAGCTCAGTTTCTTATTTTTATTTTTAATAGAAAAATAAAATGTTTAATACATACATATTAATTTTTTTTGTTGGAACTGCCACGCCTTTTATGTTAGCCGATAACAAAGTTATTGTTTGGCGCTTATCAGCTTCTGCTTTTATATTTGTTCACATTAGCACGATATTCTTTAGATAGCGAGGTGCACGGTTTATGTTTGCTTGTAGATAGACTAGGTACAAAACTAATGAAATTGCTGGATCCGCCTAGCTTAGAGTATACGCGTTTGTATAACCGGAAAAGAAAACCTGATGATCATAATACAATTAACATTTCATTGAACTTAAAACAATATATATATATATATATATATATATATATATATACAGCAGCTGAAGACGTTTGATAGATTACAAAATACAATAACAACTACGAAGAAGAGTTAAATGCTAAATACACAATAGTTATTAATATTAATATTATTATCCATAATAAAGCTATGCATGTTGTCGTGTGATGTTACATTATTTTCCATTTTTAGTAGGGCTTCAGGCAGAGTCCCTTGGGGATTAGTCAAAAAAAAGCCACAACAACATGATCATAACAAATAGCTTCACTATTACATAATTAACGACTCTTTTTTGTTTTAGTTTGTGCTGGGCTGCTTCTAACAGCTGAGGACAACTTTCTACTTAAAGTTATACATGTGTGTGTGTGTGTGTTTGGGTGTGTGTGCTTTGAGTCTAGTACTCAATGGGATTGGGATCGCGCGGCTTGCGTGAATACTTAAGGCCCAAGTTCTCGCTCACATCGTCGATGACGTCCAGCGCATAGTCCAGCTGCTCCTTGGTGTGAGCAGCCGACAAACAGAACCGTATGCGACCCTCCATAATAGGCGTGGCCGGGAAACCAGCGCCCACAACCGCAATATGACGAGTAGTCAGCGTGCGAATAACAGCGCTATTGTAAAATATACAGTCGATAAGTAAACAGACAATTTTAGGTATTTAATCAAGCAGATGGCTTACCCAATTTTAGAGAAGAGATAGACTAACATGGGCACCACAGGCGAGTCCTCATGGCCGTAGGTAATGACGCCCATCTGAGCCAAGCGCCTGCGGAAATAGCGCGTATTCCTGGCCAGCTGCTGGATCTTATTGCGACCAGTGTCGGTGCCATCCTCGCCCATTATAATGCTCATCGATGTGTAGATCTGCTGCACAATGGGCGGCGAAATGGAGCTGGCATAGCAATGGGCGTGGCTGTTCGTGCGCAGGAAGTCAATCAGTTTCTGTGAAAGCCAATAAAACCACAATTAATGGGATGATACTAAAATAGTGAATAGTCAGTGCAGGCATTAAATTTCCTTATACATATATGGTAGATAGATGCGTTAAAATGGATTGTCACCAAAATAACTCTAATAAGTAATATCTCATAAACTAATCGTATAATGATATAAAATAAAATGAAAATATAATGAAAAAAAAAATTGTCATTAACGAAAGTTTTATTTTGGTCTTTCAAAAAACAAGATTTTGTATTTTTATTATTTTTTTCCACTACAACTACCTTGTTTGCTCGTCGAAAGTTGGCAGCATTTGTCCACCGTTTGTTCCTATATTATCTATATGATATAGCAGGCCGATATAAATAAGTTTTAGCCAACAAGTAGGAGCATTATAGATATAGTATTTGGTGTATATTTTGTATACCCAATAACTAAATTTTAGCTAATTATTTCGGAGCCAGCTTTATGATGTATGTAGAAGTCCTGGACAGTTAGGATTCATGCATACTATTAATATCAATCGACGATTTTAACTTAGAAGTTTTGGCCAATTATCTCTATGATTTAAGTAGTAGTTATATGTTAATAAATTTTGAACAGTTGCAATATTCAGAGAAAAGTTTTCATATAAACAGACAGACGGACATTGTTATATCGATTCGATCATTAAAGCGGACCAAGAATATATATACACAATATAGAAAGAGGAATAATTACCTTTGTGCCCGCTATGTAGCCACCGGCGCTGCCGAAGCTTTTGGTGAAGGTGCCCATTAGAATGTCGACATCCTTGGGATCGGCACGGAAGTACTCGACAACGCCACGTCCAGTTGGACCCATGGAGCCAACGCTGTGAGCCTCGTCAAGATAAAGGTACGCCTTGTACTTCTTCTTCAGGGCAATTATCTCGGGAAGGCGGACAATGGAACCTTCCATACTGAAGATACCCTCGACAAGGATCATTATCTTGGTCCAGGGCTTGCCACCGTTCTTCGGATTGCCATAGCAGACGCCAGTGCGCAGCACACGTTCCAGATCCCTCATGTTATTGTGCTTGAACACTCGAGTGGTGGCACCCGACAGCCGGAGGCCCAGAATGATGGAGGCATGGTTCTTCTCATCGCTCACAACCAGACAATTGGGGCCCAGGAGCGAAGGCAAATTGAGGGCGTTCGTGGCGAAGCCCATGCCAAAGACAATGGCATCCTCAACGCCACAATAACGGGCTGTCAGTCGCTCCAGGTCGATATGGAACTGCGTGTTGCCCAACTCACTGCGGGAGCTGCAATACGCCAAACCCTTCTCGCGGGCACGCTGCTCCGAGTCATCGGCGCAAGCACCCTTGGCAGCGGCAAAGCCCAGATAGTTGTAGGAGCCCAGATTAAGGCAGCGCGTCTCGGTGCCGGTAAACCTAAAGCTCCAGCCGTAGTCGTCGGTGACGCGATCCCTCAGGATCAGCTCGTCCCCGGGCACACTGCAAATGGGACGATTCCAGCAGTCGCGCACCCGACGATACACATAGCGCGAGTAGAAGCTCTCGAAGGCATCGTACAGGACAACGTATCCTTCACGCGCCTTCTCCGTGGCCACCTTGGGCACGAAGAGTAGCTGATTGATGTAGCCCAGTATCATGAGCAGGTAGAAGCCCAAGTAAGTCAAGCAGGCAGTGTGCAGCGGCACATCCTCAAAGGATGTCTTCTGGTAGTGCTCCCGTTCCGCTGATAGCACCCCATCCGCCTGACTGGGCTTAAACTGGTCGCCATTCTTGCCTGATTTTGTGGCATGTCCATTTGCCTCCAGCTGTTTGGCCGGATGGTAGCTGATTTTGTTAGCGCTCTATAGAAGGGATAGATATCAGATTAGACGAGAGTTAAGTTTGATTGATTGCTAAACAAATTTGTTGTATTAAAACGCTGGAATGCCTCTTATCGCATGGACAGCTCGTTATCGTTATTAGTGGGCAACGTAATCGCAACCGACAGAGAACAGGTGTTAGAGACAGTTTCCAAGGAATAATCATATTTGTATAAGTTATGCATAAAAACCGGCACAGCTTAATACAAATTATAAGTTTTATCTTAAGCTCAAGTTGTGAGAGCGTTACAGCTAGTTAGGTTTTAGGTTTTAGATAACCTAACGAAATAAATCTGTATTCATACATATCACTTTCAGCATGACGAGCGTATCTTCTTAATAAACTAATTAAGTAAGGTTCTTAGTATCATCTTGAAAAAATATACCCACAAAGATACGTATATAATAATTTCTTGAATATATTTTATTCAATTGCTCAAAGTTCAAAATATGTTAAAGGTGTGATTGCTGTGAACCCCATTTGGTATCTGCTGAAAGACCTTTAAGTAATGAACACATGACCTGCATCTAAAAAAAAGTCGTTTCAGCGTATCAGTCGCTCTTTTGAAGAGGTTTACCTCTGTCAGACAAACAACATATTCTGTGATTGTTGTTGCTGTTGGTGTTGTGTCGTCAATCAGCCAATTAACATTTAACTACCAGAATACAATAACTGCGTCCAATCCGCCCTCTCACTTGCTCGCATTGTGTGCAGTGAAGTCATTCAAAGTGTCGGCTGTTTGAGGCTGCTTATATGGAAGCCATATAAATACTTATACATATCTACATTTATGTACATATACTATGTATGCATGATGTATGTAGGGCATTACCCGATCAGTCACACAATTTTCACAGTGCGTGATGGGATTTATCGACTATATGCTAGTGTATGTAGATCCGATCTGATATCAGTCTTAAATGGCCCTTAGGAACAACACAGCAACCCGATGGAGAGCAGAGCTCATTAAACAAGTTATGGCTATTGTTGTTATTGTTGCTGATGGGGCATGCGATGCTGCTATATATATACATACATGTACATATATATCTCAATCATATAACAATAACATAGCGGCGACGATAATATGTCGTGTTTATTATCATTTGGCTTGCTTACAAAAATTTGCTTTTTATGCGAAATAATAAGAGAAGCAGCGGCTTCCAATTTTACACGCAACTGCAGTTTTTATAATGGACCGATCGTGATTTTGTATAGTATATACTGAAGTTCATATGGACTTCAGTTTCGCAATAGATAAAATTGAAACCGAGCTGCTAAATAAATAAATAACTTTACATAATAACTGTTTGTGAAGCCAAAGTACAACGAACTAGAGTAGAGATAATGGTTTTAACATTGAACGGGTGGTAAATGTTCAAAAGTGGAACTACTATCTGATAAAGAGTCACAGCGCAAACTTATTAACTAAGGTTTACACAAACAATCATGGGTATCACAAATTTTTCAATTATCTTTATTGTCGGATGGGTATTTCGGTAGTTCTATACATATTCCTAGCGTTAGTCAGGTATTCCAATCATTTAAAAATTTATAAAATATGATATCAAAACAAATTTACTCCAAATTTACTACATTTTGTGCCATTTGCAAATCTTAGCAACTTTTCAGTGGTTAAGATAAGGAATTGTTTAGTATTATATCTTTTTTGAAGCTCTGTCTGAAATTTGGTTATCAGACAGAATGAATGAAGTATCTTCTATATATAAAACTATTTCGATTATACATACATATGTACTTGAGTAGTTTTCTAGAAATCGATTTCTTATATCGTTTAAGAAATATACATTTTTAACAGGCCATAAATACAAAGATATTTATTGCTTGCCAAGTCGGAAGTAAGTCATACATATACTATATACATATATAGCGTAAATCCCCACAACTCTTTCTCTCCCTCTCTCTTTTCCACTGAAGAACTAAAAAAAATGTTATCGCCAACAAATCAACGCCTTATGCCCCACAACAAAAACAAAAGAAAAACTGATTCCAAACCGAAAACCGTCAGACGACACATGAATCACCCAAGCGTCGTCCAATGGCAGCCGAGGGAGCGACCGAATTCTGCAAAAGCTTTACGTAAAGTTCTTGTGTACTCTATAAGTATTAGCTGATAAGAACGGTGGTATGACGATTGCCAATTGCCGATGGGCCGACACATATGCAATTGGGTGTAGTTAGCAATAACCATAAACAAACATGTCAAGGGTCGCCGGCGAGGACAGTTGAGGACAATTTAGGACACGTGCACCAGTTGCCGGGGGCAACCAAACAAATGCAGAACAGCTGCCCAAAACAAACGACTGAAAGAGCGCTGCAGCAGCAGAGAGAAAAATGCAAGTTGCACTCAACTGCACGTCCCTCCCCTTCCAAACCTAAACAGCAGCTGACTGAAGACACACACACGCATTGCTCTTTTTATGTCGCGTCGCTCTCTTCACACACGCGCCCGCTTATTCATTCTTGCACTCTTTGCACACATACACACACAGATAAAATCAATGAAGCACCGGCACGAGGAAAACAAGAAGAAGCACAAGCAAAAAAAAAAATCTCTTCAAAGTTGCCTTGCCTTGTTTGTTGTTTTTTCTTTTTAATTTCTTTTTCACTCTGCTCACCTTGAAACTGAGGCCTCCAGAACGCGTGCGGATTTCGGTGTATGCCGGTGCCGAGAACTTGAGCTGCTGCTTCTCATTCTGTTCCACCTTCACCTCACTCTCCTTTCCCACCACACTCTCCACGAACGTGTAATTGGGAATGCGTCCATTGCTAATTGGAGTGGCAACTTTTACATTGTTGCTGATGTTATTGCTGCTGCTGCTGTTATAGCCCTGCTCAAAGGAGGCGCCGTCGTTGTCCAAGTTGCCCATTGCGACTGCAACTAATGAGCTATTCAATTTTATTTACACCGAGG
Organism: Drosophila maculinotata; assembly: GCA_035045305.1. Classification (NCBI taxonomy): domain Eukaryota; kingdom Metazoa; phylum Arthropoda; class Insecta; order Diptera; family Drosophilidae; genus Drosophila; species Drosophila maculinotata. The sequence continues at coordinate 6,027,385 of JAWNPD010000038.1, read as the reverse complement.
CCCCAGACCGTCCGCCAGCGCGTTCGAACAAAAAGTATTTACTGAAGACTCGCGATTTGTAGAGGCAAACGAAAGTCACCACCCTGTGCGATATGTTAAGGCGTGTGGTGAGTTTGCCACAGCTGATATCGAATTTCTGAGCAACCCTGCGTAGGCGGATGTTATATTATTGAATAAAACACGTATTACCTAAACGACTATATAGAATTGCTAAATCGAGTCTCTTATGTTTCTGCTGACTAATTAATGGCTAATGATCTGTTAGTTCAAAGTTACTTTTTTGTCTTAATCTACATTAATTTGTTCGCTATGGAACCGAACTTGGCGAACTGGAACCTGTTAACGTGAGAGCAGCTGTGTAGTTGCCAACGCGTAACACTGTGGCCTGGCAACATTTTATTTTTTTCTCGAACAATGAAAAAAAATTTAAATAAATAAAATCCGAAATTAGAAAAATTGGCCATTTCAATCCAAACAATTTTTAAAAAAAAATTCAAACCGGTTTTTAACGATTTTAAACGATTTTTTAAAAAAATCTAAAATCGAGCAACGGGAAAAAAAGAAGCAGGTCAAAAAAACCGGGAAAACAAGCAGGTTAAAAAAGAAGCAGGTCAAAAAACCGGGAAAACAAGCAGGTTAAAAAATAAGCAGCCCAAAAAACGGGAAAACAAGCAGGTCAAAAACCGCTGTCGTGCTGCTTTCAGGCGCGTCGTGCACTGCTTGCATCACAAGAAAAAGTTAACAGCATGGTTAGCTAATACACAAACCATTTATGCTTGTTTACACAAACCAGCGAGGGAAATTTAGCAAGGAAAGAAACTCAACATGATGCTGGTTCGAGAAATGGAAAAAAATTCGGTTCCGATGTTTTTGAACAAATTCTTAAAAAAACCGTTTAAAAAACTTTTAAAATTTCGGATTTAAAAAGATTTTTTTTTTTTTGAACTTTTGTAAAAACTTATAGATTTGTAATATTTTCTGAGTTTTTAGGTGTTTTTGCTCTTAAAGTACTCACCTGGCTGCATAACTGAAAATAATGAATTTAATTATGAAATAAATTATTATTACTAAAACAGTATTTTAAATAAACATTATACAGTTCGTCACATGAATAAATTTGCATAAGAATCAGGAAACTTCACATGAATCGTTTCGATTTTGAAGTCTGAAAAAAGTGCGTAAAGCGGCAATTGTAGTAAAATTCATGAGTCCCCCGCAAAGTGCGTTGACTTGGGCAATAGGCCTATAGCCTATAGGAATAATCAGACGCGTCTGACAGATCGACAGAATCGAGAAAAAAGAAAACGAAATTGTTTCGTTTGTTGTGTGCCTTTTTCTATTTTTGCGGAAGAATTTGAACAATTTGTAAATGAGCCGAGCTTGGGGTGAGATATGTATGTGAGGATGGGAGATATGTGGGCAATCAGAGACTATTGACTCACTTCAAGGATTTTGTAGACAAAATATATACATTTGGAAAACAAAAACATTGAACTCAGCGTTTGGGCATGGGAAAATTATGCGTCGAATTTGTTAAAGTAAACAAGATGGCAACAACAACAACAACAACAACAACAACAACAACAACATAGGCAGAGAAAAGACGTCAACGAAAGACGGGAAAAACAATCAACAAGCGATTCCACATGCAATTCAATTGTAATTAAGTTGAAATATCTCAACAATCTGTGCTTATTATGTAGGCAGCATATGCAAAATGCCAACACGTTCCCTTCCTCTTCCCCTCCCCCTTCACCTCACCCCCTCCCTACCAACACCAAACGATCAACCATCAACGATCATTACATCGATATGCAAATTATTGCCAAATTGTCGTCGTCGCCATCGCTGTTGCTGGTGCTGCTGCTGCTGTTGCTGCTGTTGCTGGTGCTGCTACTGTCAGCCCTAGCCCTTTAGTTTGTTATTGGAGGACCCGGGCCCAGAAATCGGGTCACGTTAAGCTTCGATCTTGGCTTGTAGAGCGCTCAAATGACGCGACGGCGGCACCCTAAAAAAAAAACCCAACAGCAATTGTTTCTCACATCGCAGCCAACATACTCTACCCGAACGAATAATAGTGACAGACTAAGAGATACGCTGTATGCATTAAAGAATATAAAAACTGGATCAAAAAATCTATTTCTTTTCGCTATGGATTGCATTCTAATTTTTCATAATTTTCGGTTAAACTGAAAGATATTGTTTAAAACATTGCTACAACCTAACATTAAAGCTGTTATACTTTTCCATCAAGGGTATACGAGCTGAGCTGAGCTAAGCTGAGCTTAGAGTTGGCCAATAACTGGCAAAGATTCAGAATCTGGCTTATCGCAGACACCAAACGACAAAATCAGCGACTTATTGCGACTTATTGCCATCGAATTGAATGCCAAAATTTGTGTTGCTGTCGTTAATGTTTCTTTTTTTTGTTTTTTGTTCTTTGGTTTTCTTGCACTTTCCGATACCGATTACAGCGCCCGCGGTTCAAGTACATTCGATTTGTATTTTGTCTTTTGTCTTTGTTGCTTTTTGGCAATTAGATTTGAGAATTGTGTAAGCAACAGGCATTAAAAGTGTCGCAGTCTCGTTGCAGCAACAGCAGCGAGCAGCAACAGATACCAACAGCAACTCATCAGCAGCAAGAGCAACAACAATTGTTAACCCATAAACTCTTGTCGCTTTGCATAATTACGACTTTGTGCGCTTAATAAATAAGAAAAGCGCAGACCCACAGTTTTTCCCACTTCCCTCCCCTCAAGATCTCTCCCATCACAAATCCCCACCCAATTTCAAACCGACGCGGGCGTTGCTCTAACAAGCATAAAAACGCGCTGAAATGAGCCTCGTCTAACGGCAACAACAACCGCTGCAACAGCAACATTTGCATATGTGTGTGCGTGTGTGGGTGTTGTTTCCATTGTTGCTGTGGTTTTTGTTGCTGTTGCATTTACTGTTGTTGTTGCCGATGAATCACGCGTGATATTTGCGTTACAGTTGCTGCAGCGGCGCACTGAACTTTTGTCTCTTTTATCTATACACTTGCTGTGGGGCATTTTAACTTTTCTAACCGGCTGGGAACAGCTTAGGCTTGCTTAAACATGAATTATTTAAGAGGCGTTGAAAAGTGATATTAAAGTAAATATTAGCCAGCACTTAAGTGGTTGCATTTGAGGTAGATAAAAAGTATCTTAAAGATAAGTAACAATGTTCCGAGATTAGAATCTCAATTTTCCAATCCGATATTTAAACTACTGTGAATAATTAGTTTTATAAATAGTTTTTTACACTGATATTTAATTTCAAAAAGAGTACTTAACAAATATCAGCTTGTTATTCTTCCATGCACTTTGAAATACCTCTGAAAAGACACCGTGCCAATGCCTAAAGGGTATACATTGACCGGTGTCTACCTGCTGGAGCGTTTTATTTATTTGCCTGCCTGATTCGCCTGGGTCTCCAAGTGGACTTTGTGCCAGGCAGGCAGCGTATTTGACATTTTCATTATGCGACTTGTGGCTGGGGGCCAAGTGTCGGTCGCCATTGCCACCGGCGGCGACAACAACAATAGCAACAACTATAGCAACGACAATGGCAACAAATAACAACAACAGCTACTAACTGTGGGGCGTGGCCTGGCACTCAGTCAACTGATTTTCAAATGCGTTGACAGTTTTGCTTGTCAATCGTTTTGTGTAGCTGAAGTCAAGCTCCACTGTAGGTGTTACAACTGCTGTACAACATGTGATTAAGCTGTGATCTGGAATGGGCCAATGAGTGCATAAACAATTCTCAATCATTCCAATCAACTCTGGCCTATCCCAATAATATGCTACAGCTCTGTAATTATATAGTAAAAAGGCTCCTCTTCATCTTGCGAAGTCTCTATCTAACTTTGCCTCGACTGATGCTTAATATCTGATCTACAATTTTTGCTCATTTATTTTATTATTTGCTATTCTGAATTAAGTGAGTGTATTAAAAGTCGTTGTCCTTTATACATACATATTTTGCAGTTTAATTGACTTTTTTGAAACACTTCATATCAATAGTTTGGTTATGATGTTCGCATAAACAACGATCGAGTTTGCTTTAAATTTGCAAAGTTATTTATTCATTGTTTTGTTTATTAGATGATACACAGACCATTTATTTCGTTACTCAACACTCGTTAAAAAATCACAAATTACAAACAACACACAACACAGCTTGAAATAACATCAAATTTCAATTATCGCTGTGGCAAAAGGAAGCAAACTGAGCAATAGGCGACGACCCCAACAACAAAAACGTAAACAAGTGTCTCAGCAAACACGAGAGAGAGAAAATGCAAATGTGGACAGCAAGCAACAGCAACAACAGCAACAGCAGCAACAACAGCAACAACAACAGGCAGCTGCCGCTTGAAAAGTTGTTGAACTATTCGAAAGTGATTTTCACAAGGGCAATTAATGTTTCAATAAACGATATTCTAGCTGAAAACACAGCAAAAACAACAGCAGCGACAGCAACAGCAATCGGGAGGCATCAACAAATTTGCTGCAACTGTTGCTGTGTTGGCCAGCAACATATTGCAGCTTGCTGCTGTTGCCGCCTCATGTTGCAGTTGGGAAAATGTTATTGAAATTGGCTTTTTATGTTTATGAAAACGGCCGCTGAACTGCGAATCTGTAGAAATACCTATGCAGTGAAGTGGGAGGGGCAGCCAGGGGGTTGCAAGGAGCCAAGGAGGCTAAGAGTATTTCTGTCTATAGCTCGGTTTCGGGTTCGGGTTCCCGCTTGGACGCCGCGTTAATTGCTGCCATTTGCAATCGTATTTATGGCTCACGCCTCGCTCACGTTTTGGCCATCAACATCAACAACAACAACATCAGCAACATCAGCAACAGCAGCAACAGCAACGCATTTGCAGTGCGTACAAATGTTTAGCTAAGTAATTGCCAATTTTATTAGCCAGCTAATTTGTGGGCGGCAGGCATCTGAAAGTCAAGAGTCGACTCGACTCTCGAGTCGCGACGTCGCTGCGTCTGCGAAAATATTATGCCACCAAATGTGTTCTGTTTTCTATGTTCCTTGGGATCCCCACACAATGGGGGCAGCTGATCTTTGATTCCATGGAATTTTAAAACGAGCTCTTTCCATGAATGGAGTCGCGTTTCACTTGGTATCAAAAAAGAAACAAAGAAAATCAATTACATTTATGTAGCTAGCTCAATCAAGATTCAAAATTAGTAAGGTAATTTTTATATTAAAAGTAATCCTACAATCGATAAAAAATAAATATTTTTAAAAGTGGATAAATCTATATGCAGAAATTAAGTAGTAGTAGTAATTGGCAAAGTTATGAGAGCTTAATATCAGGACAGGTCATTGTTTGGGCATTTTAAAATCCAAAATTTGTACGTTCTGTGGCAAAAGGTATTCCTTTAATCTTTTTTTAACACAGAACATTTTTCAGATTTTTACAAATTTACCCTACGGTCTTGATACTGCAAGAAAAACATTTTCCGCGGCAAAGCCGGCTAAGTACATTTTAGTTAGTAAGACTTAGTAAGATTATCAATGCGATATTATAATTGAAATCAAGCTAAAAGTCTGAGGAATATAAATCACATTCCACATAGTTATTGCACTGCCGCAGAAGGTCAATTAACTTGTCTATAACTATGATGGGGACTCAGTGCTGCATATCGACTAGAGAGTGACTAGTGACTAGCGACTAGCGACTGGATTGACCTGTGGAAGCTGCTGCTGCCAAGGCTATACACGGCAGCCAAAGCGAGAAGTGAAGCCCCAAACGATCTATGACTATTTATATGGCCCAGGCCAGCCCCTCTAGTTAGTTGGTTGGCGGTTCTCTCTATAATTTGGCTGCATACCAAAAACGCCACATGCAAATCTTTGGCCCTTTTAAAGTTTTTTTTTGGACAGCCAACACTTTGTCGTTGGGTGGAGAAGAAGGTGGTGGTGGCGGTGTTGGAGCGTTTGGTAATCGCAAAAAAAGGCAGCCGCAACTAGCACTTAACTTGGCTTTGATTTGAAGTTCGTGTCCCTATGCGAACTCTGCGGCTCCAACACCTTGCCAAGATGGCACAGCGAGAGCGAGATGGACATAGACAGCGGGAGCGAGAAAGAGCGAGACAGATAGATGGTTGTTTGAGTGAGTGATTACCGTTGTTGCGGCTGTGGGGCTCAAGTGGAAGTCGGTCGCAACAGGTTACCCATGGGAAAACCTGCACAGGCCGACCAATTACCCAGGCCTCTGTTGATTTGGATTTTGAAATGTGAACTTGAGGCTAAAGGTAAAAATTGTTTGCCAAGTAATTGGCGCAAAACGAGGCTGCGAATTGGTTTTTTCTTCTTTTCTTATATAGTTTTGCTGTGCGCGAATCGTTTTAATGTTGCCAGCGGGCAAAGATCTGTTGCTCGGGAAACATGGAATTGTGTTCTGTTTTGAGCCAAGTGCGTTAGAACGTCGACGCCAACGCCCCAACTACAGTTACAGCAAGCAGCGAGCGGCAAACAGTAAACAGTAAACAGCAAACAACAACAGCTTCAATTGCAGCTCCAAAAAGTCGTGCAAATGCCAGCAACAACAGCAGCAGCAGCAGCAACAGCAACAGCAACAAATCAAGCGTCAGGTGCATTTCCATCAGCGATAATTCCCAGTTGCTGTTGCTGTTGTTGCATCGATTGCGGAAAGCTTGCAACAGCCGCAGAGCCTCGTGTAGCTATCACAGCGCACTGATCAGCGTTCAAGTTGCAGTTGTGCTGCTGCTGCTGCCGCTGCTGCTGCTGCTACAGCCAACAATTGTCTTTGGCTGCAACTGCAACTGCAAACTGAGGCATATTATTTGCACTTTATTATCACGTTAGTAAAATGAGCAAAACGTGCAGCAATCGTCTGGAGCGAGGAGTGGACCAATGCGCCCACCCACCCAACAACAACAACAGCAGCACCAATAACAACCACAACATTTGCTGGCCACATGTTGCCGGCCGTTGTGGCAACTGGCAACTGGCCGGCTGCTTGGCCAGTGGCTGACTGCACCTTTGACCTTTGCCTTTGCCTTTGCTATTGCCTTTGCCTTTGCCAAAACTTAACGTCTAATTTCATATTTTTTAATGGAATGTTATCAATGAGTGTGGTAGCCAGCCAGCCAGGCAGTGTGGAGGGGCGTGCTTTTTAACGGCCAAACATTTATATTTCCCTGTGCTTTAATGCTGTCTGGCATCTCATGCTTTTATTAGCTGCCGAAGGAGGCGGGTTCGAGGTTGCTATTGAGTGTTGTCCAAATGCTAATGCAATTTAAGTTGCAATTCGGGCTCGAAATTTGACGCATAAATTACAATTATTGTTGCCAGGGCCACTTGTTGCTGATTTGTGTGTGTGACTGTGTGTGTGTGTGTGTGTGTGGGTAGAAACTAACTTGTTGGTCAGCTTTTGATTTGCATTTATAAAGTTTGTACTAAATGATAAATCGAACACCTTTAAATATACCTGTAAATGCTTTTAATACTGCATTTGGACAGGCCAGACAAATTTGTAGTTATCAAGCGTGCGATAAATAAATTTGTGCATTTGTAAGAAAATTCTGATCAATGTAACTTGATACTTTATACAATTATTTTATTCAATGACATAATACATATTTATGTATAAGAAAGTTATGCATAAGAAGAGCTTAAATGTGTGTCAAATAATTCTTTGACAGTCTTTAAAATAATATAAAAATACCTCGCATTATTAACCCCCAACTCTCACTTTCTTTTGCTCTCTTTTACTCAGCTGTTGCATACGTTTCCATATTTAAAATGCCACTCTCTCTATATATCCTTTTCTCCCTCTTTCTATATCTATCTCCCTCTCTCTCTCTTTGGTTCTGTCTCTCTGCTGAAATTTTTGCCATAGCAACCGCTTCCATCAATCATAATATGTGTCCCTGAAATCAAACGCAAAAAGCATCCTGTGGCACAGGCGAACAGAAAAATGTGGCAAGTGCCACTTCCGGTACGACATTCCAAAGCGTGCCAACAAAAATAATTTGCAACTGAGCAAAAACAAATACACAGGATACCCACAAAGAGTGAGGGAGAGACAGCGAGAGAGAAAGAGAGAGAGAGAGAGAGAGAGTGAAACTGGGAAACAAGGTCAGGCAGGATACATATTTATGTGCGGCATTTGCGCCAGTTGCAAAATTGGCACGAGCAGCGGCTGCTGAGTCCTTGAGCCACAAACGTGGCAAGGACACGAGCTAGTCAACAGATACACACACACACACATACAGAGAGAGAGAGAGAGAGAGAGTGAGAGAGACAGGGAGAGCATGTGCTGCTGCTGCTGTTGTCATGGCAACGCCGCAACGTTTTAGTTGCCACACGCTGGCTGATTTTGCTGCTCGCCTGGTCGACGAAGGCGCCAAAATTCAACATTTTTCGTTGTGTGCGTGCAACGCGGCCTCGCCACATAGCGCGGCACATGCCGAAATACGCCTGACGGTCAGCCGCAGGCTCATTCCACGTTCCTCTACCCCACGAGTGGTGGATTTATTTGGAGTTGGGCTCACTTGAGCAAAGCGTAGCAGCCTTGCGAGCATTTCTATGGATAATCCCATTTTCCTGCAAGTTTTTGGGATTTAATATATATATTTAACATATATATATATCTATATATATACACATGTGTATATATTAAAATGTGTGAGCATCGAGAGAGATTGGCTCAAGTGTGCGAAGCGGCGTAGATTTTACTTCTCAAATGTATTGGGCGCTCAGCGGCAAACAGGCAGGGTGTCTGTAGTAGTATATGAGTGTTAATGGGGGGATGTTAGTCACCGTTAGAGCAGAGCACACACATACACAGCAACAGCTCTGGTCACACATTATCACAGCGACACGCATTTTAGGCGAACAGGCAACCAAAGCAACCCGCAGCGTCACGCGTACTAAACTCAGAGAGAAATGCCAGAGAGAGACTCACAAAGTGGGTGGATTGTAAGTGGGTGGTTGCGTGGTTGGGTGGTGCAGCATCCACACTTGGCGCAGCAACACGCCTACAAATTCACGCACACAGCGGAGCGACAAACCTGCGGTTCGTGTAGAGAGGCAAACAGAGGCGCAGAGACAGATGTAGGCAGCAGCTCCAGGAACACAGACTCTTCTCAGCTGTCTCACTCTCTCTCTCTCTGTCTATCTCTCTCTCGCTCTCACTCTCCCTCTCTGCACTCATAAACTATTATTTTGGATGTGCTGCCATATACAGAAATTTCTAAACGCAACTGTTGCGTCTGCCGAATGCTGCTCCATCATTTGCATACCCCTCAACCACCCTTCGACTTGTGACGTCACGACGACGCTGCGCTATGTTGTTTTTTCCACTAGCATCGATTTTCACACGCCTCTCTTGGGAAATGATAAGAATGCCAAAAGTTTCAGGCAAACATAAAGCGGGTGTAGCTGGATGCCTGCGTATCCCAAATGCCTCACACGCACACACACACATACACTAGCGAGTCCCGCATCCCAGTTATAAGAGCAGAGGAGGTGGATGGGGTGGTCGGCAGGCTGTCGGAGGTGCCACCCGCTCATATGGCTACACACCAAAGTCGATCGATGGAAATTTCTTTATACATTTTTGATAAGAATGCGTACAACTGACGAAAGCGAATCGTATTGCTGTGTGTGTGCGTTTGCTTGTGTGTGTGTGCGTGTGTGTGGGTATAGCGGTATAACTATTGACAGTTGAATCAACTGCTGGGCTATCAGTTACAGTAGGTGGTCTGAAGTGCCCACTTAAGATTTGTCAAGTGCCTTTCAATTGTTTTGATTTTTTTGAATAGCTGTTAACTCTATATTTTATTTTATAATCTCTATGAGTTCCGAGTAACAAAATAAATATATGACAATCCAATTATTGTTAACAATTGTCAGCTGAAATTGAGTGGTTGGCGAATTAGAGTGAAACGCATATATTTATTTCATTTGCATTATTTATAAATCCAAAATTGTTATAGTAAGTGCGTGTAGTAAGTAAATATAAATATAAATAAATATGCAGATAATCAGTCTATCTGATTTTAAATGCAACATTTCTTAAATGGTTTGTTCAACCAATTTTCCGGCCATTACTTTTCATAAGCACTTGAAATTTGTCCAAATCGTTGCTGTTGTTGTTGTTGTTGTTACTTTACAAGGGCTAGCAGCGTTTTGATTTGCGCTTTTCAAAGTCATTAAGGCGAATTAAACGGCAAATTGACGCAGAGCGAACGCAAAACGAACTTAAATTGCAAATTATTCACTGTCTGGCAGCTAAACGCGAATGCAAATGCATTTTTCAAGCGCAGGCAAACAATTGCAAATGCCGCAACAAAATATTATTGCCAAATGCAATGCCCTGCCTCCCCAGCCCTGCAACCCAACAAGCCACTGCCAAATCGATGATGTCGCTGATAAGACGATGGCGGGCAGGCAAAGTCGACCCATTGCATGGCAATGCGAATATCAGAGGCACCCAAAGAGAGGCCCAATTGAACAGACGATCAGTCGACAGTCTACAGTATAGAGTCTACAGTCTACAGTCGAGTTGGCTGTATTCAAGGCGAGTAGCTTCAGGTCCTAACTGCCGTCAATTGTTGACTTTAATTTGTTTTATTGGCGCAGACTCTGAACGATGCAGATAACGCTAACTAAGCGGGTCAGGGCCCGACCGACCGACCCACCGACTGACTGCCTGACTGCCTGACTGCCACTGGCCACAGATCAGCCGCCGCCTCTATTGTCTATATATCTCCCTAGTCAGAGCGAGGTACTAGGTGGGGGAGCTGTCAAGAGTTCACACATGTTATGTGCACACACGGCGTATACGCAACCTGAGCTAAACTGATTTTGCATAACAATTGAAACAGCAAACAAGTAGCTAAATATTCAAGTTGTACCTTACCTTACCTATTTATTATTTGTTTTTGTTGTTCATATTTTTAATACGTTTAGGAAGTCTGGGCAGCAGTTCCACACAAAAACTATCACAGACAAAAGCACCCAAAAGTCACAAAGTGTATTTACAATAACAAAAGGCGCATTTCGTGGCGAGGTTTTCCATTGCTCGTACCACAATAGACAGGTCTCTGGCTAATCAGAATTGTAAGTAGTGTTCCGACTCTTCGTACTCTTCGCATTCCACTTATCTTTTATGTAAATTACCTGCCATAACAATTTCAACTGACTCCTTAGCTCTGCCTCTGCCGCTGCCGCTGCTTCTACTTCTGCCACTGTCTACGGTTACAATTCGGGAAGTCGGCGCATAAAATGCGAATAAAAACTAAGAAAAACAACAACAACTACAAAACGAAAAAAAAAAAAATACATTTAAGTGTGCATATAAATACGAGCACAAAGCAAATTATTGTCGAAATGTTTAATGACAAACTGTTGATGCCATGTCACGAACTTTTCTCCAAACTCTTCCAGTGCAGGAGCTGCGTCTCGTGGCAGCCGGTTCACGAGTTTGTAACGGATTTGCGCTCACCGGCAAATAGTCCACAGTCCACAGTCCACAGTGCAGAGTCTATCTATAGTATCCAATATCCAGTATCAGGTTCATGGCGAGACTGTAGATTGTAGACCCTATTGTGACTAGAGACAAAGTGTGCATGATGAGCAATGGGTTGGCATCAACGGATTGTCTTTGAAGGAATACATTTACGAAAGTGCAACTTGCATGATAAATTGCGACTTTCAACTTTGACTCAAATCGGTTACTCAACTTTGTCTTTCAAATTCAATTCAACAGATGTTAGTTTAGTTCAACAGTTTATCATATATATATATATATATCGCTTATTAAGTACAGTCTACACCTTACAACAGAATAGTTTATAGCTGACTTTACTTTCGTTGGAATTTTGTTTAGCTTACCTTCGTATTATTTAGATGTATTATTTCTGAACCTACTCCAACTTGAGCTGCGCTCTCATTATCTGAGGAAATTCCCCAGACAGTCTTCGGCATTGGGATCAGTTCGATTTCCAAGAAACCGTTTGGCTATGCATCTTATCACACCTGAAACGCCAAATTATTTACATTTTCTTGATATCGAGTAAGAAAATAATGTTATATTGATGAGTTCAATGGAACTGTCCCACAAATGATGGTTGTAAATATTGGGCTAAGGTCGACCTTAGCGTAGCTTTCGCTGCAGTCCAATCTTCGAGTGGTTCACGAGAGATGAGAAGAGATGATTTCATCGGTTTCATCAGCCAAAACGCAAATTACATTTGGATCGCACATTGCATGCATATGAAGCGGCAGTCGAAAATTGAGAAACAATTATCGATGCGATATGCGATATATGCAAATGCAAATGCGAAATCGCCATGCGGACGAGTATTTTGTCACAAAAAGTCATTGCGCCGCAAAACTATTGCAATACGAGTGCTCCCAAACCCACCTAACCGCCTCACCCACCCGAAAAGTGAATCCAAGCAATATATCGCTGATGGGGTGCATTGCACCGGGCGCTATTTCAGGGCCAGCTCGTGTTTGGGGCGATTTGTAGTACACTTTGTACAGTAGTCGCCATATCGCAAAGCATAAGGCACATTGGAACGGATCAGGCGAGAACACCTTGAACTCCCACTGACCGACTGTTCGGGGAGAAGTCAGTTAATTTATGTGCTAAGCACTTAAGATATTCTAAAAAGCCAAATACAATACACGATACTCGCATACTCAATGCATTCCGCCTGCAGAGATCCCACAGATGTCAGAACTCTACGGCTCTACGGCTCTACATCTCTACGAAATGTGTGTCATATATGCATGAGATATTTGGCGCCGACTTTCGAGCATACGAAATGCGGATAAATGCAAACAAAATTCTAATGCAAGCCACATCGAAAGGTGCCATCAAGTCGGCGAAATTCCTTTAATGCGCATCGGTTCAATGTTTGACATTGACATGTGCCAAGGCTTGTTGCTGCTGCTGCTGGCTGTCTCGCTCTCTCCCATCTACAAGTTCTTACGACTATCTGCATTCCCTAACTAAAACCATTTACAGACTTTACCAAATGGCTCACATTTAGCGCCATGCGGGCACAGCATGCAAAAATCCATTCGATTCCAAAGTCCCTGTTCCAGCATCTTCTATGTGTGGTTTTTGTCGAGGTGTTTTGTTGGCTGGTTAAACATGTGATCAACATGTGTGTCTGTGTCTGTCTGTTTGCATGTCCTGGTGTCCTGCCCGTCAGCCAGACAGGCGTAGGCGGAGGTGTGAGAAGAGGGGATGCCGAGCACTATGCAAACTGATAAGGCTAATCAAATTCATTCGATCTTTCTGGTCAAACAAACATCTTGCTGAAAATTGATTACTCTTTGCACTTATCATTTTTCAAATCATTTATAATTACTTATCTTAATCAAAGCTTTATCTTCATTTAATCATTTAAATTTGTTTTTTAGATTAAAAGATGTGCTTTATTTGCAGATATTGTAACTTTTTAAATATTATAATAACCTTGAAAAAATATAGTATTTTTCATAGTTGCAAGTACATAAGAAAATATTTATCTTATCTATATATGTATATACTTGCCCTGGCCTTACTTCCACCTCTGCTCACCTTCGACTTCTCAGGTTGGGCTGGTTCCCATGGCCAAAAACAGAATTCCCGACAAATCTGAACTCCAGCAGCGCCTTGGCTAAACAAATTTTAGCGCCTCTACCTTTTTGGCAACGTATGCTGAGATAATTGGGAAAACAAATGGGACGCGGCATGGCAGTGGGCATGTGCTGGGAATGGCACTGGCAATGGGAGTGGGAATGGGAATGGGAATCGAACCGAGACATATGTGAGAATCGAAATTGAGGAACTGCTCAAAACACGTACCAAGCGTAGGTGCGATCTCAGGCAGTTGTTGTGCCACATGATGATGTGAATTTCTACGGTAAATTTGCTTTGTGCTTTCCCGTAGCGCCGGGTCCAGGCGTGTTCCCTGGTCAAAGGAATTTCTCAAGGGACAAATATCACACATTACGCGAGTACCGGCGCTTGCATAGAAAGGAAGGAAAGAACACAACAAAAAAAAACACACGAGTCAGAGTTGCATATGTTGGTCCCGTTGGGTTCTGGCCCGTTCGTGGTTCGTGCTACAGGATCTTCCCACAGGCGGGCACCAAGCTGTCTACTGGTTATTCAAAAAATTTCCATGTGGTATTCCCTGACTGGCTCTCGATATTAGCAAAATGATCGTAAAGAGCGATTTTATAACTGGGTTGGCAAAAGGCGACTTTTTCCCACCGTTGCCCATGTGTGAGGGAAATCCTTGCTATTGGTTTTTTGCACAGCCCCTGGGAAAACTGTGACTCACAGTGTACCTGAAACTTCCACGCAGACGGAAACTGAGACATCGACGTAGGCTAACACGTGGCCAGTGGCCAGTAGCCAGTAATGCCGTGATCATTATTAGCCTCGCTCTCGCATCTCCCAACTGTGGTCATCTCGAGTGCACAGGTTGTAAAAGGACACGCCACACCCACCACTCGCCGCTCACCACCAGCGGGCCAATGAGCAGCACTTGACTCTATGCGCCGGCGCAGACGCTGGCTCTTTGCCACTCCTGCGGTGCGACAGGTAAGCACGGCGACAGCAACAGGTAAACATTTGCCAATATAACATTTACAGTCTGTAGCTACTGTCGCGTGTCAAGTGTGTGCTGTATATACGTATGTAAAGTGTTTGTGTGTGTGTGTGTCCTGTTAAATTGTCAAGTCCTTTTTATAGTATAAGGAGCCATAACTTAACCTTTAGTTTGTTTATCGATATTTGAATGCCTTCAAAACACTTTTTTAGGTTCTTGAACTGGCTTATTGCAAACCTTTAATATTCTTAAGTAGCAAGACTTACTAAACTCCTTATATAATCGCTAAAACATTGAGCTGTCAGCTGACATGAAGTTAATGACGAATTTTTGAGCAAAGCCTAAATTATTGATAAGTTTGGACACACTCACTCACTTAATATGGCAACGCGAAATAACTGTCAACGAATTTATTTTAGGAATTAACATTTGGTGTTCCCGAACCAAACCCAAATCCTTTTGATGTATCCGAATCGATTAGGGTAACACTGCCATCCTGTGGATCAAGGGGTGGTGATGGATTGCGAAACTGTTCGGCAGAGATGCGGGTCAGGAGAATGCCAACACCCTCAATCAGAGAGAGCAATATGCCGCCAATAATGGCACTGCCCGCCATGGAGGCGAGACCGTTGCGTGCCGCCAGAATGCCACCGGTGGCAGCCCCACTGATGATAGAGTTCCAGGGATCCTCCTTCTGCCTGAAGTGCACCAGTGTGCAGTCAATGGTGCTGAACATCCCACCCCAGGCAGCAAAGTTGCCAGCTATCACCGGCGAGCGCGCCTTCACAGCCATCATGCTGCCCATGAGGCGGCGACTGAGGCCCTGCGGCGCATTCCTGAAGCCCTTGAGTGCCTGAAAGATGCCGCCACCAATGGAGCCCATGGCAAAGGCACCGCCGGAGTCATCTACAATGCGATACGGACATGGCTCACGGGAATATTCTTCCATAATCTGTTTGCCGAAACTTGCTTTCTTATTGAATCAATGTTAAGCGAAAAAAAATGAATTTAAATAAATTTACGATTGTTTGTGTTAAATGATTTTGATAGATTTCCAAGCTGAACATGCATATAAATATGCTTAAAATGAAACGAAAACGACTGGCAAACATATGTATCATGACTTGCCTAGCCAGAGCCAGAGCCACACAGCCTTTTCAAACTCTTCTTTAAATATGAATTTGATGAAATAAATAATATTTAATTATGCTCGCAATCCTTGCACAATATTGTATTATGATATCCGATCAAAGTTTACCCTCTACAATGACCCCGTGTGACAAACAGAAACGGCAAATGACTCCGTATCGTTCGTCCGACGCGTCGGTTACTCGTTTATTATCGGAACACTTGGCACAAATTAACATATACACAGAATCAGTAAAAATCGGGGCCAGTTCCGAGGCAAACGAAACGCACGTGGGGTAATCGGTGATCGGTGCTGCGAAAGGGGTTGGGGAATATGTTCGGAGGGGGTTTCGTTAGAGCTTCGATAAGCGTTGCACAAAAGGTTAAATATAGCAGAAACATCGAGTGTAGTTAACCATAAAATTTACGGCCAGCCGCACGGTCTTCCACGACGCAGCTGGATGGCTGTCTGGAAGGTTGATCCGGAATGGGGATGGGGCTAGGGCTGGGACGTAGACTGCTTGTCAGGCAGGCAGGCAGGCAATTTCAAAGACGCAATTCATACAAAAGTGAATGGTGGGAAACGGAAACAATGAGAACGATTGTCATCGGTCGATAGTAGACGCAGTCCAGAAGCTTATGATGCGATTGCCGCAAAAGTTGCCATGCATAATTATCACGCGAGTATAATCAAATTTTGGATGAGGCAAGGTAGGTAGGTAGGAGGAGAAGTGGAGGAACATGAAACTTGGAAAGCCGACACAACTGTGTTTACACAGCACTGAGGCACTGGTACTGGTACTGGTACTGAGGGCGAGTCACAGTACGGGTTGGGTATTGAGGTACTGTGGCCCTTAGATGGGTATCTCAACTTGCAACAAGGTGTCAAACGCTACTAACAAATGAAAGTGAAACTCGTAAGGGACACCTGGACACACACACGATACAAGCATACATACACAGATATGCCAGCACACTCCGTATACATTTATAGCGCCAGTCTCCAATCCCTGACCATTGTCTCAGCTCAGTTCTACTCAGAGGTCTGTCTGTCTGTCTGCCTGTCTGTCAACTTGACATGTAAATCGTTAGAACGTGCTGGATTGATTGTTCTCACTTTAACGCGCTTATTGATTATCCAAAGGTAAGAACACTGAGGGGGGCGGGGTGTTCAATTTTACACTCACTGATCATTTGTCAGGCAACGAATGCTTGATAAACTTGTGTAATTTGTAATTGTAAATACGCGAGTTTGTCAACTGGGCTCATTGTTATATTGTTATAATGCAGCGCATTTCTCATGAAATCTTCACTTTTTGTAGTTTTATAAATCTTTTCGGTTTTCCGTGCATTAATGTGGGCACATTATGTTAACTATTCAAAGGATTGGCAATTTCTACGAAGGATTTTTGGGGCTCTTAGTGGTCAACGATTTGGTATTTCCCACGAAATCATTTTGTTATTTCTAAGGAATGTGTTTTGTAAAAAGATCATTAGAAACTTATCAAAATTGATGCCGAACAAATTTTATTAAATTATCTAGATTTAGTTTTTGTGCATATACCCATTAAACACATTTGAAAAGAGCTAAGAAATTTGCTTTTCTGACCGCATAAAGTAATCTGATCTGAGAAACTTTATTTTTATAAGAGAAATATAGGAATAAAAGTACTCGCTTAAAATATGTATCTATTAAAGTTCACGTGTAATAATATGTATAATAAAGGCAGCCGAGCAAATTTAACATATGTCCTACATATCGGGAAAAAGCCTATAATGGTTATTATTTTGGATAAAACCAAAGGAAACCCTACATCAAACCACCTGCAAACATTTTGAGAGTATTTTGCGGACTGGAGATTCCAATGGGGCAGCTGCTGTTATGCAATTTGTGTTCCATCTAATGGAATGCATCTGCATAACATGAACAACAACAAGAACAAGAACAAGAGCCGATCGGAACAAAAATCATTTACCTACATTAACCATTGAAATGCTGTGCACATGCCAAAACGCGAGGATAACAACAAAGCGCAGCAAAACAATTGCGGTTGCATTACCCTAGCAGGGAATATGAAATTCAACAAATGCAAAATCAAAAGGCAGCCAGCCCAGCATCAACAAAGGACATGCCTCAGGTACCGATCAAGACGGCAACAGCAACAGCAACGGCGAGGCAACGGCGGCGGTGGCATGCCGCCAAAAACTCGCAAGGAAGCGCAGGCGCTGTCGAACGGCAATAGTAGTGGTGGTGATGGTGATGGTGGTGGTGCACTATTGTTTGTCACATGCCCGTAGCAGAGGCAACGCTCCCCTGCTTCTGACCCCAGCTCCTGCTCGTACTGTGATTATTTTGATGACGATCATGATGTTTTGTTCCTTTTTGCTTGAATTATTCTCGGTGTGCCCATTGTGCGCCCGCAGATGCAAGTCAACGTCCGAGTCCTCAGTCTACCTCTCTCTCTCTCTCTTTTCGTTTGTGCCAACAGATGCACGTCTTGCCAAAAACCCCTGGCCAAGACGCTCCGCAGACGCTGATGCTGACGAAGACGAGGACGAGACGCGCCAAAGGAGCAGCTGTCAATGCGAAGCCACCAACGCGCCAGCCAACACCCTCAACAGCATTAGCCGAGCATCCCAATAACCATCTCTCGGTTGACAGAAACGGTGATTTCTGCTGCCTGCCCGAGCGCAGGCGCAGATGCAATCCTTGTGCTGTTCCTTGTTTCCTTGGTTTTCCGTTTGCATTGTTGGCTGGGCCTGTCCCGACCGGTGTAATGAGTTTTTTTCTTGCCTCAACTTACTTTTGTTTTGGGTATTTTTGTTTTTTTCCTCCTTTTTTGCAGTCTGCCAAGAGATCTGATTTGGTCTATGATCCTGCTGCTAGGCTGTGACTGATTAAAGGTGTTAGAAATCCTGTTAATATGGGCGTAATGCTCGGTTTGGCCTAGCTTTCTGATTGCATCAGCTGCGGTTCAGCTGCTGTCCTTAGACACGACTTTTAGGAAGACTTGATAAAATTAATAGTCATCTAGATCTAAGTCTTTATTTTCTCCAGATCTGTTTATATTAGATATTTTATTGCATAGACTCCCAGGCTGGATGTAAATTGTATATAACATGATTTTATGTCAGCTTGTTATTTCTACTAAATGTGATCTCAACTAGTTAAATCATTAAGCACATACCTTCTCAGTTTATTGCCACCTTGTTCATAATTTCTTCAACCTTTCTTATTATGTACGTTCGTTCTTCCGCTTCCTGGGGACCTCCTGTGACTTAATCGCCGCAACAGAATAATAAAATATTTACACACTTCATTTAGGAGACACATTTAATAGGCTAAACAGCACGCTTAGTATACAGAATACAGAATACAAGAACAGAACATGTTACCCAAAATCAGCTTACTAAAAAACAGTCTATAAGAGGAGAATGAGTAGCAGGAGGATGGGTAAAAGGTTAGCGAAGACAACGCGTTGACAAACACAATGCGCATAATGCCGACGCATTGACAGGATAACGAAGCATGAATAGGCACGAAACCTGCGCGAATGTGTCCTGGAGTCGGGAGCCGGGAATCAAGGCAGATGGCAAGTGGCAGGTCACAGAGAGACAGAGTCAGAGACGGAGACAGAGACAGAGACAGAGAAGCTTCTTTGGGGGTTGGCGTCCGTTGCGGGGTCATTCACAATTTGGCGATAACAATGGACCACAGGTAGCAGTAAAGATTAAGCGGCACCCGCACATAATCGCAGACAGAGCGACAGACAACTCGATACGGCCAGGTGATCCAACTTTTTGATTTCTTCTGGCTAAGGACATTGATACGCCGACGGCGGCAGTGGATTCCTGGAAGCAATTCCTTTCGTTGGCTTTTCAAAACATTTACTCCAATGTGTCTGCTCAGTCGGTCGGTCGGTCGATCTCTCTGCCTTTGTCCTTTATTGTGTCATAAGGTCCTGATACCTATTGATTGTGCAATGCACCCGGTCCGAGGCCCGTGGCAGTGATTTTCTTGCTTCCCTGCTTCTTTCTTTCGCTTCGATATTTCGATTTATGGATTGGAAGTTCTTTTGTCTGTGCAAAAAACTCGCAACAACAACAGACACTAGGTCTGCAGTTGTTCCAAGGATCTGGTCGGGAGGTAGTAATCAACCATTCATTGTCAACGACATCACACATCGTATATCTTGGGCCATAGTTTGTTTTCTTTGGTGGTATTTTTTCAGTTTCCTCCTTTATTTTCGCTGCTTCTTCTTGCTTTTATATATTTATTTTTGGCAAAAGGTGTGCCAGTGCACCGGGCCAGAGAGAAAGAACTATGTGTGCTAAAGGACGAAAGAGACAACAGGATCTCCAAGTTTCTGGCAGTCAACGACTTTTATTAAAAGTTTATCGTTGGAAATATATGATAGATCTTGTAGCTATATATTGAATGATAAACTGATAATGAACCAGTCGATTTATATATTCAAGAAATATAATATGATAAGAAGAAACTTGAGCAAAAGTTAAATTTAATGGATGTCTTGAGCAGAAAAGAAACTAATGTTGACTATTGTAGGATCGCAATGACCTAGATTATATTCGACATCCGAAATCTTCTTCACTTTATGCGCTCCATTTCTTCTGCTCAGCTGCTGATCCAGTCTGTTCCCTCAACAATACAGTCCATGGGCTATTCAATGCATTGTGCGCTGCAACAAATGCAGGGAACACAAGGTGCAAAAATGGGACGGGCCCATTGTCTGCAAAAGCGGCAACAAGATCAGAAAACCCAGAGACGCACCTGCAAATATCCTAACGGCAAATCAGGCAAAGTACATAGGGAAAAGGGGTTTTCCAGTCCGCAGTACCTGATGAATGAAGTGCGGCTAGTGGAAATATCGCGATACCATAAGCCCTACCTAATGCTAATGAGCGGACTTGCCCCGGCGCAAATCCCAGCAGGTACTTGACAATTGCAGGACGACAAGTGCTGGGAGGTTTTTATAGGGTGCCTGGGTTTCTCCGACTGATGAATGAACCGCGGGTTATTTCGCGATCTCCTGCGGGCAATTCCGCGCCGACATTAGCATAGTGATTATTAGGTACTAGTTGCCTGGAGATGCCATGGTTGTTAATTGTGTGGAATAACACACGTAATAACCGAAATAGCCGGGATCGCCCGTCAGGTAAGAACAAAGTGGACAAGGAGGCTTCTCTGTCTTGGTTGAAATCCCGCGGCATGGCATGGACTGACCAATCGCCGCTTGTTTTGCTTGAGTTTCGCTGACTGCGTAATTGGATAAGCTGGGAAATTACTTTAAATCCAATGCTGATCCACATCCGGACGTTTTGTACGTGCGAAGTGATGGAAAAAGGGAAATCCATCATAGGGAAAATACGAAATATGAAATGGAAATACGGGTTACTTGCCGCATTTTCCATCACACCCATGTCCAGGCGGAGAGTCGACGTCTGCGATTGGTCAGCAGCCTGAGAACGCGATCGCGTTGGGAATTGGAATTTTAGCACTTGGAATTTTGTACTTTTTGTCACCGCTTGGGTTTATCAAAACTTTTGGGTTTGCTACATTTGCTTCGGTTTTTTCTTTTACGGTTCACACATTGGCCTGGGAAACAGCTAGGAATGGGGAATATGCGTGCGATTTGGTTTTTTTTGATGGCTGGGAAATCAGTTTTCAATGTTGTTTTGGAAACTTGGCTATGCGGGCTGGATTGTTTTTCCAACCAGGACTTTGGCAATACAAATCTATCGCCTGTTTACTGTTTGATTATATGCATGTGAACTGAAGGACGGGATGTGGGATAGTTGTTTATGTTGCGCGATGAGGCAAGCCCAAGTCAAAGGTGCCAAATGGTGGGAAAGCTTCCCAACCGGAGCATCCTTGGGATTGCAAGAGTAAATAAAAGTAATCCCTGGAACTTGAGGTGTAATAAGTTAGTGTAAAGTGTACCCAAGAGCTAACAGTTGCTCAGATGCATAGCGTCTATTTATAAAACTCCATTCTTAGGTGCAATGTCAATTGTAATGCCAGCATAGCTCAGGTTCAATTTGCCTCCCCCTGTTTGAGGCACCAGCGCAGTGGCAGATGTGTGTGCGTGTGTTTCTGGAAAAACTACCCCAATGGCAAGTTCGGGAATCCAATTTGACTCGTGAAAAATGCCACCGCTTATAAATAGAAACTCAATGTGAGGAGCTGGCGAAACGAGACGATTGAAAGCGAAACTCAAATTCCATGGATGCTGACACAATACCTGCAATAGATTGACATGGCAGGAGGGGGATGGAGCAGTATATATTTTGACGCGTTATTACAGCACGGATGTGCGGGGGAAACAGGAGAAGCTTGTGAACCGTTGATGAGGTCGAGAGAGCACCGTAAGCGAGAAGCTGTCATAAGTTATCGAGAGGCGATCGTAGCCGGGAGCTTGCCATATATTACCTGAGGGTGCGCCTGCGTTGGATGCTCAGTAGTTTTAGAGGGATTCTCCAAGTGTGTTTCCCTGAGAGAGCTGTCAGGTAGCTACAGTGATGTGAGTGCGAGCGAGAGAGAAGGTACGTAGAGAGAGCCAACGAGAGACCGACAAATGGGAAACACGCAATAAGGGTATGGGAAAACTGTGTATGTGTTGATGTTGTTGGTATTGTTGTTGTTGCTACCTAGCAACGTACACGTGCGCCGTGCCTTTGGCATGTGTGTGTGTGTGTGTGTGCGTGCGAGTGTGTGAACTGAAGAAGAACCACCACCAAATGGCCAGACAGCAGGCAGGCAGCAGCCCCGAGAGAGAGCATATAAAAGAGCTCGCTCGGCCCTCGACCTGTCACAGCAACCTCAGCTCTCGTTGAGTAAGCAACTCTCTCGATCTCGCATCATACTCCAGTGCTACGGTATTACGGAAACTACCAAACGATCTTTATAAAAAAACACAAACAAACTCACAAAACTAACGACATGGCCACCAACTACAAGAGCTGCCCACTGAAGAAGCGTCCCTTTGTCTTCGTGGAGGAAGTGCAGCAAACGGAGGCTTTGGCTTTGACCAAGACCCCACAGTTTGCACCAGTGCCATTACAGCAGCTACAGGAGGAGCAGCCACAGGATCTCTCACTTAAGCGCAAAGCCATCGATATTGACTTTGAGGATTATGAGCTGCCCGCCAAACGTGAATACGTTCTGAATCTCTCCAAGACGCCACTGACACCACGCCGTGCCCAGTCGCCGCTCAGCTCGGCGCTGCTGTCGCCGCCCGCGGAGCCGAACAGCCAGGATTACCAACCCACCGATATACACATGCGCGGCTTGACTGCTGCCACCGCCGGCTACACAACAAATCCGTACCAATCGGCTTTTGTGCTTGCCGCTGGATGCAATCCGATCTCGGCGCTGTGGAGCAGCTATCAGCCGCATTTGAATGCTGCCGCCGCATTTCCATCGCCAGCCAGTTCATTGGCCTCGCCGCATTCGGTCTACAGCTATCAGCAGATGACGCCACCATCGAGTCCCGGCTCGGATGCCAGTTCCGAGCCAGAGGATCTCTCCGTGCGCAATGACATTCCGTTGCCGGCGCTCTTCCACCTCTTCGACGAGACACGCAGCAGCAGCCACAGCAACAACAGCAGCTCCAGCAGCGACGCCTCCTATTCCTATGCCGCCTCCAACATCTCCGGCTCGAGCAGCAGCAGCGCCAGCAGCGCCTCGACGGCGGCCAAGAACTATCGCTACAAGTGCGACAACTGCCAGAAGATGTACTCCACCTCAATGGGCCTGTCCAAGCATCGTCAGTTCCATTGCCCCGCCGCCGAGTGCAACCAGGAGAAGAAGCAGCATTCTTGCGAGGAGTGTGGCAAGCTCTACACCACAATCGGAGCACTCAAGATGCACATTCGCACCCACACGCTGCCCTGCAAGTGCCCCATCTGCGGCAAGGCCTTCTCCCGTCCGTGGCTGCTCCAGGGTCACATTCGCACCCACACCGGCGAGAAGCCGTTCCAGTGCCCCGACTGTCCGCGCTCCTTCGCCGATCGCTCCAATCTGCGTGCCCACCAGCAGACGCATGTGGATGTCAAGAAGTACGCCTGCCAGGTGTGCCACAAGTCCTTCTCACGCATGTCCCTGCTCAACAAGCACTCCAGCTCCAATTGCACCATTACAATTGTCTAAGCTGGCCCATACGGAACCAAGGACATGGCCACGTTGACTGTGAGCCCAAGGAGACGAACCAAAGCAGACACATTCCGCTGGCGAGGATCAAGCCTAACCAAACAGACAATAATCTAGCCCAACTCATAGTTAACTTAAGGTCCTTTCGGTTTTGGTGCTATACACAAATAGTTTATTATCATATTTATTTCTTAGTTTTTAACATTTGTAGCTCTTAAGTTTTCTGTACATTTGCCCCATTTATCACACAGCGTTTGACCAAATTTATGCATTTAGCTCATAGTTTTTATTGAACATGTATAATTAGCGCGTTTATTAATTATGTTTAGCAAATGTTTATGTTAAGATCTTTGATAGTTTTTAAGCCATATATATATTTAAAAAAAATAAATAAAACTTCAAACATGACAAAAGAAATTTAAAATTGCGATTCTTATTTCGAAAAACCATCTAAGTTCCTCCTGCCGGAAATGATCTTCCTTTCGCTATTCTCTCTCAAATTGTATTATATTATTATTTACAGCTGAAAAACTCTCCAACTATTTCAGTTTGCAGAAACTCCATCTATACAATATAACAATATCAGATTCAGCAGTGGCAAAATACACCTTTCCAGGGGCAAACAATGTGCATTGAGGCACAGAGAAATTTGCACCTTTGGCAAACGCAAATATTTAATTAGCTGCCACAGGACATTATCGAAAAATGCTCGCATTGCACGTTTCCTGCGTTTTGTTGTCAAGTCCTTTACGCTTGGCAGCAGCAATCCTTTGACTCAATTGTTTACCGAAAGGATCTCGACGCATGCGTCCTGGCGCAGGTGATAGACGTAGCAAGGACAACAACGGCTGCTTATCGAAGACTATTTGAACTGTCTGATTGACATGACAGACGGTAGACCCTACAGTGTACACTTTAAACAGAGAGACTCTCGAGACCCGAGACCCGAGACTCTAGACTCTAGACGGTAGTTATTCTTGTCCATTTAGGCCATATCAATGCCAACGAATGGCGCTTTGGCTCTTATCACAACCGTTGTTGTGTATTTTCTGTTCTGAATGTTTGATAATGCAAATGGCACTAAATCGTTTGTTATAATTACCTGTGTGCCGGTCGATAAGAAAAGAAACCCAGACACATACAGGTCTCAGTCACGTTCTCTCTTTGAGATTAAAAGCAACTCCCGGCGGCAATCTACAAGTAATAGGCATTTTGTATAGGTCACTACATTAGTGACATTTTGCAGCAATGGCAACACCTTTCGGTCATAAATAACACACAATAAAACACACATTCCTGGAACTACACCTTGGCACACAACTCAACCAAACAAAGGACTAACATTTTTCTAGTACTGTTTTTTCTCTCTCCTTTTCGCGGTAATCAGAGCGCGTCGCTTGTGCAATTGCAAAAAAAAGGAGAACCGCTATGGGAAACCACCTTGCGTACCCTTAGCACACAGACAATGCACAAAAGTTAGTTTCAGTTTCAAGCAGATCAGAGGTACACTGAAAACAAATGTAGACTAGCATGTATAAAATTGGCAAAGAATCCGATGGATGGAATCCTTTATATACATGTATAAATAAATTAGTATTATGCCTATAATATTTATAAATTCTATAATTCTTAGTTCTGATGTTTGCTTGTGAATTCGGTAGTAATTTCTCTGAGTGTATTATACCTGTCGCCCAGTTGTCTGCCTTGTTGCCACGTCACCTACTGACCTAAAACTGAATGCTGAATTCTTTTGGCTTCTGGCTTCTGGCCGTGTGATCTGTGCCGCCTTTGTTGGCTTATTGTTGCGGCATCCTTTTGCCTGGCTTGGCTGTGGGCTGCCATTGTCCTGCCGCCGCAAAACTCGTAGCTAATCATTGCAGAGCCATCAGATGAAACACACTGAGACACTCATCTTTCACAAAAGTCAGGCGCTACACTGCAAATCCTTTGATTGAATGACCAACAGCAACAACAACAGCAACAACAGGCACCTGAAACTGCAACTCAGTGCGGTGGATCCACTCGGGTTTGAGTCTCTGCTCCAAGCATGGAGCAGATAACAAATTGCAATTGACAAAGCAACCCGAGTCGAGTCAATCGGGAACAAGATGCGATCGAATTTGCAAGCAACATACGAGTCGTTGCCATACAAATCGATGGCTGGCCATGATACAAGTCGCGGCATTTGTAATTGCCATCATGGAGCAGATCGGAGGAACGAATCAGGCAACGGGCATCGGGCATCGGGCTACGGGATCGAGACAAAGTCGGGGCAATCAGTGAGCGGCGGCGCATGTCACACAGCAGAAAGAGAAACAGCACACAAAAAAGACAGTCGAGAGTGCACGACTAGTAGATACCATACTAACAGACAAATTCACAACTTTTTGAACTGTGTATGCTTAACAAAATCATTCATATAGTTAGATAGATAGATTGACGGGACAAGTCTATATCAACTCGACTGTTAATGTACATCAATAATATATACTTGTGCATACTTCTGCCTGTTACATACCTTTGCATAACTTCATGAGACCATTTCTACCCATTTTTATTAGGTACAGAGTATGAAAAAAACAGCAACAAAAAGCTCATGCAAAACAAACATTAGGAAATGCAATACGAATACGAGTCACAGCCTCAGCCTCAGCCACAGCAGCCACTTAGGCAGTCACTCAGAGGCAGCCAGGTTGGAGCTGGTGCTGGTGCTGGAGCTGGGGCTAGAGCTGGGAGTCGAGGTTGTCGTCGTTTAGGACGTCTGAGATTACGACGATTACGTTTTACTCCAAATTTGTATGCTGCCAGAGTTGTAATTGAAAAAGCATCAACATTAATCTTGGTAACTCTCGCGCAAGTCAGCGCAGCGAT
Source organism: Drosophila maculinotata (assembly GCA_035045305.1). Classification (NCBI taxonomy): domain Eukaryota; kingdom Metazoa; phylum Arthropoda; class Insecta; order Diptera; family Drosophilidae; genus Drosophila; species Drosophila maculinotata. The sequence goes on along the minus strand of JAWNPD010000038.1, from coordinate 6,000,586 downwards.
TCGCATTCGATTTCGATTTGGATTCAGATTTCGTAACCCCCGCCAGTGGAGATCAGTGGCAGATAAGCCCGACCGAGAGAAGCGGGTGTCTCATGTGGGGGCTGTGCAATTGCTGCTGCCGTTGACTGTTGGCGCTGCCAAACTCTTAGCATGGCCAAAAACATATTGCTTAATCGCTGCGCGGATGTGGAGCAACCGATATGATCTGGCGCTCGAGAAGTGAGCGATGATGATCATCACTCGATCGCATCTCATAAATCAAATGCCTGCGGAGAAATTGCAGCTGACAGGGCAGCCACGACGCTTGACGTCGTGGACAACTGTCCCGATGCGATTGCAGCTCATCAGTCCCAAAGCATGTAAACTTTATGGCTTTCGCATATGCAAAATGATCGTGGCCAGCAGCAGCAGCATGCGACACCCATGGCCCCCACTGCACTAACCGTTCCTCGCTGCCAACCTGTCAGCGATCTTAGCCAGTTCCAGTCAGTCAGTCAGTCCCCCAGTCAGTCCGTCAGTCCGTCAGTCAAGCAGTCAAGCAGTCAGTGTGAGCGACCTTAACTGTAAAGCCAGCCACAGACCGCAT